>JBBMOI010000001.1:54272500-54535000 GCA_038088405.1 Porites divaricata | reverse complement strand
ATATTAACATTCAAGGTGGCCTCTCCCAGGAACCGGTTGAGTTTTTGAGGTCTCCTCGCCAGAAAAAAAAGTCTGAGGCAAGTAAATGATGATGATAATGATGATGATCTCAAATGGCTTGTCTGACCATAATAGTCTTACTGCGTGACGTACGTGGTTTATCTAGTCATATGCCCCCAAATGCCCTGGATATGCCACATACATAGTGTCAATTGATTATGAAATGATACGTTTCCTTCCCCCCCCCCCTTCCCCCTCCCCTGGATCTCTCAACCCTCTTCTTCCGTGCCTTATTTTTCAGATGACCCAGAGGTCTATAGAGATACTGCTTGGTTACTGGACAGAATACTTATGGACGGAGGTGAGTTGGCAGTCTTGCGGCTCATTAGTGTCTTTAGGCTTTATAAGCTTCGTTTTAATTAGACCGTTCACAGACGCTCTAATTTCTCAGCTCAATGTATATATACTGTAAAGAACGGTGAGAAATCGGGCAAAAGGAACACGAGTGCAAAACGCAAAAAGATTGCCTCAGTGTCGACAACTAAGAGGGTGAATTTTTTCTCTCTTTCTGTCACACAGCCCCTCGCCCTCGTAGTGCGCTTTGACAAGCGTGTTCGGTTCACATATATCTTCTTAGTCACTCTCAGACATTTTTGTTTGCACGTCGATCAAGCGTTAGTGTTTCACGAACGGCTGACCAGCCCTAAGAATTTATGCCTGGTACAAAGGCTAATTCGCACTTTCATGGATCAAAAATGCGAGAAAAAACAAGGATAAGTATATATTCTCGCAAAAAATGTTGAGCCAGTCGTTTGACTTCATGGCTTTCTCGTAAAAACCTTTCGAAAGTTAAATATGACCAGCGTGTAGGGCTCAGTAAGCAATACGTGAGCATTCCGCTAAAGTAATTTTGGCGATTTTTTGGTATAATATTGTTGTTGATGTTTGTTTGTTTTTACTGTGCAGCCGAAGTTGTCGCTATACCACCTTATGTGAAGTACAGATTTGGAAGTGGAAACAAACAGGAGGTATCGTATGATTAACGATTTCCTTTTTTAAAATTATCATTTGCTTCAAGCGACGTACACTGGGCTTTTCCCTGCGCGAAGTTTAGAGGGGTGTATTTGCGTGGCGTCACAGCTACCTGTAGTGCAAGGTTTTACCAGGTCAGCAATGCCTATAGCTATAGCGCAACGCTTATAGCGGTCTCTTCCCTGCCTATCCAATAATCTCGTCCGCCATTGCTAGAATACCTTATCTTCTTTGGTAAAATTGCAGGCATGATCTCTGATTTTCTCCCCTGTTATAACCCACCCCCCCCCCCCCCCCCCTCCAGTCCGGATGAGAGGCCCATCCACGAGTATCTTGTTTTGCCTAGTTTTGTTTAAAGTAAGATCGTGTTTTGTGTTTGTTTTTGTCTGTTTTTTCCATGCCTAAAAATAAGGTACGTTTCATTATCAGCTTTAATAACCGGTTTTCTCCCTCTTATAAGCCAAGCGAATAAATTATCAGCTCACCCCAATCCCGACCCGCCCCCTCCAGCAATTTATAAGGGCTTGGACCCGTTTTGCGACCCTGGGAAGGAGGTTGGAACTTCTAGGTAACTTGAGGGGCCCGAAATCAATATTCAGGTCAAAACACCAAAGAACAAAATCGTGGATCCTAGTTAAGAAACAAGAAACCGTTCTGATGTTTGATTACCTGATAGATTTTTCATATTATTTACAAAACGTTTGAAAACACGATCTATTAGGGAACTTAAGAACCACGACGAAGTTCACGACGACGACGTCCGTTGACTGGGAAAAGACTGGAACGAGAACGTCAGTTTCGGCGGGAAAAAGGAAACGTAAGATGCAGTCGGTGGGTAGGTCGACGACGACTACACTGAATGTAAACACAAATGTAAAACTGTAATGTCCGTTCGCAACAAACTTTTCCGCATTGGCGTCCTTTAAAACAACGCAAAATCTTATTTTTTAAGCCGTACGTCTAATTTCATTGACGATGAAGAATTTTTTATGTTGTCTGACCTTTTCGAGTGGAAAAACCTGCTATCCGCACGAAGATTATTCAGCTTTCAACTGAATGAGATGACCGAGTCCGAGTATCTGTCAGAGTTTAGATTTGGAAAAAGAGACATGCTGATGTGATAGCTGTTTTCCATATAAAGTTTATTTCCTCTATATTAAACACATTTGATTTGCCTTACCTAAACGTACAAATAAATTTATCACTTACGAGTTCGCTCGCTCGGCCTCCACGGCTGTTGTCATTCTTCGAAGTAAAAACAATTCATTAGTCGAATTTTCAATCAACATCGCTTGTTAGGAGAAAAATAGAACGATACCTGGATTTACGAGAATAAAGAAATGCAAAGGACTTCAAAAATCGCTTAAAACAGTGGATTTATACCTGCCGAAGCTTGTGGATTGCAGGACGACGTGATTCTACTATAAGGAAGCTTAAGCAACTACGACGACGACCACAACGACGACTTCAAAAAAACAATAGGTTTAATGATCAAAACAACAGCTCAGCACGTGCATCATGCTTTTTAGTACATTTCTTTGACGTCCACTGCACGACTACGACGTGAAACCTCCTAATTTGGCGTTTTATGGAGGACGTGAACATACGACGACGAATTTTCCTTCCTCTTTTTGAACCTGAATAAAATCCTTAAGAATTCAACTCCAGGAAAAGTCGCCTGCATTTGACATATTGAGCGGGTCCAAATAGACGCGATTAAGTTTGAAAGAACGCAAATTCATTTGTTTAACAACGTTTTCTTTGCCGTCGTCGTCGTCCTTGCTTAAGGTCCCTTATCTTTGGCGTCGTCGACGACACCACGACGACGAAATTTACTAATCGCGTTTGCGCAGTACACTGTAACTCACTTCCGGTCGTCGTCGACAAAGCCGTCGTCGTGGTTCTTAAGTTCCCTATTATAATGTAAACGACAACGGATTTTCGGGCCTGTTAAAAATCGGGAATTGCGAGGAAGCTGAGAAACGGGCACCAGACTTCATAGCCTCATAGCCAGAATATTAGGATGTAACTTGAAACCCTAACTTCATTTTAGCGTGTTTAACTTATTTTACCCTGATTTCTGTGCGTAACAGTGTGTGGAAGGAAAGAAGTCTATACCACCCAATTGTCAGTGGACTGGTATGGTAGTACTGAACGAAACCGTAGGCCCCGAAGAACTTAAACTGACGGTGGCTAAGAAGTACTGCACTCAAGCTGGGCTAAGTAAGCCAGAAAACGAAATTGTGGACTGTGAAGAATAGTAGTTGAAACATCACTTGTAAAGGTTAGTTAGACCTACCTCCTCGACAGGCTTTCCCAGGGCTTAGTGGGTAGCATGGAACAAGCCAAAAGCGCGAGAGGGGGAAATTTGAACAAGCGCAGAGTGCGAGCGGGGATTGATGGCTTTCCTTAATAACTAACTCAAATATCCCTCAAAAAATTGATCGCGAGTGACGGGGGACAAGGCAGTAGCCGTTGTGCATCCATAATGCACTTTGTCACAGTATGCAATTGCAGACACATTTCCCCTCCTTTTTTCATGATAGGCAAGATCCTGAATGTCTTGTATTTTACATTTAAGCCAGATCGAGCAAATACCATGAATTTGTCTCGCTACGTATTCACAGACCAGTTTATTTTTAGATTGATTTTGGCGCGAGTCAGTAGACCATCGCGTAAGTTTCAAAAACTGTTGAACAAAAGGTGCAAACCGAAAAATGCTAGTTTAAGATGTGCACACTTGCACAGTGTAGGCTCCATTTTCTCCAAAATGCATCTCGAAATAGACTGTTTTGTGAAACTTGACTCCGTGATATTTCTTTCAGCATGTTCGGTTGGGCGCCATGATGTATTAAGGGGACACGAAAATATCTTTTTACTGCTAGATCAAGTCATTTATGGAGCCATTAATATGCCTCCAAAACTTTGAAATCTGTGGACGAAATGCTATTCAAATGACATCTATTTGGCAGAACTCTTTCATGGCGCTTTTTATATCTTTGGATCTTTCAAAGAGAAATCTAGACTTTTGGTGAATTTTTATGCATTGGCCACGATTAGGAGTGTAGCGAGTGTCACTTGGGTGTCCGAATTTACACTCGTGGGACACTCATTAGAGCCCCCTGGCTAATTTTGTAGCTTTTTTCTAAGAGACAATCGTTCACAGACAGTTTTGTTGCCTTTTTATAGACTTAAGGTGTGGCATGATTCATTGTTTGTAAGCGTATCCTTCATATAATATCGAGCGCTTTCACATGACATCACGCCCGCCATATTGGTATCGTAACCATGAAACGGCGGCCATGTTGTTACAAACCAGTCCACAGGCAGCCCAAACTTTGTGGGAGTTGGTTGGACTTTGAATTTATAAGAGAATGTATTAAAATAAACAAAATACGTCTTAAATTCCAATTTTGGACAATGAAATAAAAACGACTTACATTGTGTTTGTGTTTTGTTATTTACTGTCTCGTCGCCTCTAGAGCCATTTGGAAGCCGTTTTATTGACGTTTAAGATTTTGGGTTTTACTAACATTTTTCTTACTGTTAGTATAACTCAAAATCTTAAACGTCGATAAAACGGCTTCCAAATGGCTCTAGAGGCGAAGAGACAGTAAATAACAAAACACGAACACAATGTAAGTCATTTTTATTTCATTGTCCAAAATTGGAATTTAAGACGTATTTTGTATATTTTAATACATTCTCTTATAAATTCAAAGTCCAACGAACTCCCACAGAGTTTGGGCTGCCTGTGATCATACTGGATAGGTTTTCGTGCCGACACCAAAAACTATCCAGTAGAGTATGAACAGCAACAGTGTAAAACTGGAACAAGTGGTTCACACACATCGATCACCGTAACGGAGCGGTTGGCCGAGCGGGTTTGATGAACTAATCCCAGTCCTCACTCCTGAATATTTACTTCCGCCGCAGCAAATTCCACTCTTCTCTCCTACTCTTTCATCTCTGCTACGGTCCCAATACCTGTTGACATTGCAGCAAAGTGTGGCACGGAACTTTTCTTTTCCTTTGCTTTATACTTATTGTCTGTAGTATCTGATTTGTAATAGACTGAATTAATTTGGCACGCCTCGTACTAGCGTTTTTTTTTGCTAACTGCGTGCCAAAAAATTGTAGTGGCAATATTATGATAATTAGCCTGCGTGGCAGGCGTTCGAGAGGGGAGGGGAAGGGAATTAGGGCTCGAAAACACGCGCGAGGGAGGAGGGGGGAGGGGTTCCTTTCCTTTCTCCCTCGCGCGCCCAAATTCCCCCTTCCTCTTCCCCTTTTAACGCCTGCCACGCAGGATATATGATAATAAATGTCTTGTCTTGTCATTATGTTTAGAGAAATCGGGCCGAAATCACCGTTCTTATGTGTGAACAGAAGCCCTTTCGGGTGTAGTTTTGTGTCTGCGCAAAAGCTGTCTAGTATATTGTGAACATTGCCTTAGGCTGCTATCCTACTCGGTTGTGAATAGTTCACTTTCGAGTTCTCTATGACCGCTGAAATGAAGAAGTGAAGACGCATTTTTTACAGCCTTAGCCTCCATCTGAAGTAATATATTCACAAATTCCAACGAGAAAAAGACCTGTTTATTACTCTGTCTATTGTGTATACAGCTATTTCGAGAAAGGTTGTCGGAAAAAATGTGCACGCGACAATCCCGAAAGGCAATATGGGATATGATCAATACACTGTTCCTGACGACTGTAGCTGTCGAACCTACTTTTGTTGCTTTCTTTTAGCACTCGAAAACACATTTCCATGGCCTTTCGTGCCAATTGTTTCAAATTTCTTTGAAGAACGGAGAACTCAAAACCACCCACAATGCCTTTTGGGATTGTCGCGTGCACTTTTTCCGACAACCTTTCTCGAAATAGCTGTATTCAAATTTCAAACACTTACTTGCCAGAGTTTCTGAATACTTTACTTTAGGTCGAGGCTAACCCTGTATGAATGTGTCGTTAATGTTTGTATTCAGTGGCAATTTTTAATTCGAAACTGGACTATTAGCAGTGTTATGGTGATATCATTGCAAAGTTAATTTCCACCTAATCTAGCCTATCAGCCTTGCTTATTTATTTACCATTCTAGCAATGTATTTCACATACCTTACCTAATTGTCACTGTACGCTAACTCAGTCCTAACTGGTGTGTTATATACTTTACACTTTTCAGATTCAGCAGTCACTTTATGCCATCACGAGGGTCATCTTTTTTTTTATTTTATCTACTTAAGAGAAAGGATAGCAAGAGAGTACAGCCAACTCTCGTCGCTTACCGTCGCTAATAAGAGACAAATGTATTTGTGGGTTAGAGAAGGGGATACTCCGCAATATTTTATCTTTAATGGTTCATTAAAAGAAGAAAAGAAAACACCAACACACCTCGTTTTTACTACAAAGGATCGTCGTTAAAATCTAATGAGTAAGACCCCGTTTATAAAAGTGGTCCGAGGGCTGTCACTAAGATTTCAAGTTGCCGGGTAAATACAACAGGTAGGCGGGGAATAGCTAGTGATTTCTTTTGGTTCTATTTTTCTTCTATTTTCCTGTGAAAGAAACCGGGGAAAATCCCGGTCTCCTCGCCCCCTCCCCCACCTCTTAATGACAGTCCTGGGTCCGATCCCTGGTGGAAGGGTAGGAGGGTCACCTGGCTATTCGAGCTTCCTCGGGAAAACCAACTTTTCCAACATTTCCTTACAAAACTTGGCGAACTGTTTTCATGAGAAACAAACTGTTGGCTCGGCTGGAAGGGGGACCCGACTACCCGGGTCACCCTTTAGTGCTGGTAAGGTCACCCTCCTAGCGGGGCCGGCTTTTCTCACTTAAAACAATTTGGTTTGCCCGGCCAAATTACCACCTCGGTCAATGAGACATAATCAGGGCATGCGCGAGCTATTAGGGAGCTTAAGCAGCGACGTTTTTGAGCGACGCACGTCAACCGGAAGTGGACTTTTTGCACTCTTGAGCAGTAATTTTGACCACATTTTTGGGCAAATCGTCTCTATAAGAGTTAAGACACTTAGCAATACAAATATGGTAGCGTCAAGACTTATTAAAAGAGAAAAAAGCTCACTTCCGGTTGACGTGCGTCGCTCAAAAACGTCGCTGCTTAAGCTCCCTAATTTTGGCTTGCTCAGCTGGGACGGTGACCCTTCTTTCTGGGAAAAAAAGTTTTCTCCACTGGCTCTCAGTTAGCGGAATATGAGGGAATCCAGAGATACTGTAAAAGGCATTTTTTTCAAACGTTTCTTCGGATCGGGAGTGATCGAAAAAAACCTTCGGCATTACAGCATTTAGAGAAAATTCTATCCCATAGGGACCTTCTGTTTAGCTCATTTGAGGCTGATTGTTTTTTCTCGGTACGGTCAAAATTTTCTAAAACGCAATCATAACATTTACTTTTTCTTGTGAACGCCTTACTCAGTAGTTCTGTGTATTAGTTTTTTTCTTTTTCTTTTTCCTTTTTGTTTTAATCAAACGGGAGGCGGGATTTGGTCACTACATGCACCCTAGCAGCCTGTGAGCAAGCTCTTCATCTGAGGGATATCGTGAGAACTTTGGTGGCTTGTAAAATGTACTTATGCAGACTGAGATGGAGCAGGTGAACTTCGATTCAACGGTCCAGTATTATTGATAAACATTTCTGACGACAATAGATCCTGTCACTGAGCCCTTTCCCTTCTTATTTTGTAATGAAAACGAGACCAACAACGGTAGTTTGGTTTTTTCACTTTATTTTGTTAGCATATTACAACCATTTAATGTGCCAGTATACGTAAAAAACTTTATAAGAACTTATATGTTCAGAAAGTCGAATCACTAATCGCGGTGCCATGAAGTGACTATAACGAAAAGAAGAAAGATTGAAAACGTCGTGCGGCTTGATATAAAAACACTTTTCATGCTTGAGGTGCATGTAAACAATCGCTTGACTTCAACCTCTAATGGAAAATGGAACCTGAAAAATAAAAAGATACAAATTAAGAGAAATTAATCCCAAGTTTCTAACTGATTAAACAGCCTCGATCTCAGTGTCCTCTCCTACTCGTCCCTAGCCTCCTTTTTCTCTCGCTCTGAGGAAGAGTAGGAGAGGACCCTGGGAATGACATTTTAAAAGTTAATACATTTTACTCTGAGCGGGAGGGCTACTTTTTAACACAAAAAAAATTTATACCGGGAGGTTCTGCTTAGAAGTTACCTCTTTCGCCTCTTAAACCTTCGGTTGAAACATTGCACCTCTTTCACTTACCAATTCAAAACTGCATCACTGATTGGCTAAACCCTTGGAATAAATAAGAACGCCGACCGAGGGTGTTAGACTAATAATAGTCAATCCAAACGTGATGTAGAGTCTGTGTATTAAAATTTGGCACGTTAAATACGCGCTCTCATTATCCGCTGCTGGAATTCGACTCTCTATTAAAGGATGACCTCTGTAAAACGGACAGCTAGAGTTGGTTCATGTCTTTCTTTACTCGGCCTTTTATTTGACTCTCTATAGGACGGAAATCTCTCTCTAAGACGGACACTTTGTGCCGGTCCAAAAGGTGTCCGTCTTAGAAAAAGTTGACTGTAGTGGAACGAACCTCTGAGCGAGCGTCAACATTCCACAATTTCGTTGCCTGGCTTTGTTTCTCCAGCCCGATTGCAGTATTTGTTTGAAACCGTTAGCTTGAGTTGTTTAGGTTCTCCGTCCTCCTTTAGCACCACCCAACCAGTCCATTGACAATAATATGGGATTGACTTGGCTCCGTTAATGCACTGAGAACAAAACAGAATAGAACTGAATGTTTGTATGATCTACTGAACTCATTAAACTTTTTATCCACCTATGTAAGGAAATCCGGATTCCGGATTCCGCGAAATTTTGTTCGTGGAATCCAAAATCCTGGGCTTTGAAATCAGGAATACAGCTCAACGAATCCGGAACCCCACCTGCGAAAGAATCCGAAATCCAGTACCTGGGATCCGGAATCCACGGCGTGGATTCTAGAATTCCAGACTGTCTTGGATTCCTTTGCGTGAGGCGACACCTTCCTTAGCAGTTAACGTTGCAAGTATGACTATACCCAGCTAAAGTTTGCGGAAAAAAGTTCCAAATCACGCGTAGGACTTTCTTTCAGTTTTCTTAGAATCAGCTGCGTAATTACATGGCTATAAGGGTCGGATCGAATACCGTTCTTGCTGAATAACAGGCTGAATGATTACCCGCGCGCTGATTGGTCCATGCTATGGGCGATAAAAGTAAAGACTGGAAAATTGTTGTCGATTTTGTTTAATTTTGGATAACACTCTATAGCCTTCGTAGCGCAATAGCGGGATTTATCTCGTGAGACTTGCTCATTGATGTTTTCAGTTTGGTTGAAAAATGCGAGAAATATTGGGACAAGTCCAACTGCCAGCCAATCAGATTAATACTTTTCCTTGCAGTGATTCCGCCGCCAAAATGCCCTCCCTGACACACACACTCCTATACTACCAGCTATGAAGGTTAAGAATTCGATCTAGAAATTGCTGTTTAAGCTATCAAATGTTATCCTGTAACTTCTGTATATGCGGTATGACTTCGATGGTTCTAAAATTGCAACAATCATTGGACTAGATCGTCTTCGATTATTAAAGGGAGTACAATCCACTACGGAAAGGGGTGCAGGGAGTCAAGTTAGTATATTAATTAAAAGCATACAAGGAAAATACCTCTTGCTTGTCCCCGCTTCCATGCCTGTAGTTCACAGAGGGTGGTTCGAACTCATCGTCATGGAGAACTTTAGCTGTGCGATAATACGAAAAACAAAAACTTGTTGTTCTTATGCTTGGGTTTATAGGCAGATTGATCAAGAGCAAAGAAAACGCAAGATAAAATGAAAAGGCAAAAGCACACGGAAAAGACAAATGCATTTTTCGGGCTCAATTTTTAACCTCGTCCTCAGGGTTCTCTCCTATTGGTCCGCTTGTCTGTAAGCGCGATTTATTTTATTCGATTTTATCCTAGAGAACGGATTTCAGTAGCCAGGAATGGATGGATAAAGGAGAGTCTACTAACAACACAAATTTTAGTAACCAAGGTTAGCAAGGAGGCAGAGGTTCTATGTTTATTGCAGACGTATCCGAGACGAATCTTATGTTAGACTCAGTCTCCCTAGCACATTTGCTCAAAAAATTATTAGCATGCTTATCTAGAAGGATCGTGTAGCGAGAGTAAAGTTCTGACAGAGATGCTGAGAAGCCGTGCGGATAATGCGAAAACGACGGCGCTTGTTTCTCGCGGCAAAAGCCGCGCAAGAATGGCGGCTTCAATACCGCCAAACCTCTCACACGAGCAAAAGCTAATCCGCCAACTACATGGGCCAAAAAATTGTAGGCTGACTGACCTTCGTCCATCATGATTCTATCCAACAACCAGGCAGTATCCCTGTAAACATCTGGGTTATCTGGATGAAAAAGAGACCAGTCAACTCTCGCGCCTTACAGACTGTAGCGAAACCCCCTTTAAAGTGAATTACACTGAAGTCTAATGGGTGAAAACCTCTCGCACTTGAGGACTCCGTAGCGGTCCCCGAAAGGAAGGAAAGTGTCCCGAAATATAAGGGAATTGACTGTAGCTCTAGTCGGGAGAAGAGTTGCGTGACGACACTAAAAACGGCTGTGTAGCAGACTACTGTAGCTTAAACTTGAGAAGTATTGGAGGCAAACTGAATAGTGCAGTATCTTGCGCTTAATATTTCTGAAATATTTCTTCAGTGTAATCTGTTTATACACGCCAGATATTGCTTTGCTTATCAATTAGGCTGATTATTATACGTTGTACTCACTATCTGTCTTCTCATCGGCTAAGAGTCTACAGCTAATTTTTGAAATCAGCGCAACCTACACATATTAGTTAGTTATCTGCTTTCATATAACTGACATGTCTGTAGATTGCGCACAAAATGCATGATTTCTAATAACAATATCAATTCAGGTTCTTTGCGACGGTGTTTGTCTTTATTTTGTTCAAAACAATTATAGGATTCAATTTTTGTGATATCCTGAATAAGCAAGGTCTCGGTGAGTATTATCAGCCTCGGCCTACGGCTCGGCTGATAAGACTTACCTCGACCTTGATCATGATTATTCCGGATATCACAAAAACCTCATCCAATCATTGTTTAGAAGTGATATAATGAGTCCATAGAGGATTCAGATCGTCTAGAAGTGCGAAGTATTCGAACTGTCCAAAGAATATTTAAGACTGAAGACTGTAGATCCAATAGAAAGGTGGATTTCTACTGTCGCATCATTTTTTAAGTGCGTATACGCGCGTTAATTAATTAGAAGCAATGTATGCAAGGCCACGCTTAAAGTTAAAAACCTCGCTCGACAGTTTACGCGCTGCTTCCATAAATCTATTTACGCATGTAAAAATTACGCGACAGTGGAAATCCACCCTCAACTTAATTTGATTATTTAAAGAACGTTACAGCTTGTAAAATTCATTTTTAAGGTGGGTAGATCAACACCATAATTTGAACAGTTTTTTTTGGCGCGCGGTTCCCTCGAAGGCCTTTTTAATTCTTCAGGTGCTCGAGGCGTAAAATATATTCAACTGATCACTTTTGAAACGGTTATTAGCCATGTAATGAGCATAATTTATGCATTCGATAAGAAATCAAATTGGCGCGCATTCAGTATTCATGATGCAGAACGCTGAGACCACTTAGGAAGACCTATCTGAAACTTTGGGTTAATTTCCAGGCCTTCAAGTACCGGAGATGGTGCTACCGAAGGTGTTAGGATTAAAATTGGGTTTCCAGGACCTCTGGTGAAGTTACCACAGTATGACCTCCAAAACTAAAGCATTCCAGCAGTTGATGACTGTCACACTGAGTACATCAAATTTAATTTCACTAAATCTTCTGCTGGAACGATTCACCTTGTAAAAGAACGGGAGAAACTGGAGGAGAATTCTTGTATTTCCCTCAAAAAAATGACATAAGAACATTGTCATAGCTTAGCTAAGTCATCTAAGGGCGTTATGGATCTGAGAGCCTCAATGTTTTCCTTTACTTTCGACACTGACCTTCATATTCCGGAATTATACCTCTTTCCCACAGCATACTCGGCTTTCCCTCTGCATACTTGTGTCGCCCTGAAAAAAAATAGTCCCT
This sequence comes from Porites divaricata, assembly GCA_038088405.1. Taxonomy (NCBI): domain Eukaryota; kingdom Metazoa; phylum Cnidaria; class Anthozoa; order Scleractinia; family Poritidae; genus Porites; species Porites divaricata. The sequence goes on along the minus strand of JBBMOI010000001.1, from coordinate 54,522,810 downwards.
CAAACTATGTGGAAAACTAATCAATTTCCGGAGTTACTGTCGCTAAAATGTCTGATAGTATCACTCAGTATTAGCTATTATTTCCACAGGGTTAGACGCACTCAAAGGTCACCAAGGTTGTACCATTTCCATGCTTACCATAGGTCGAGAAGGCTTTCACATTAGCAAGCATACAAATCACGACGAAAACTAGCTTGGACATATTTCTGGGGGTGTCCTCACTTTCAAGAGTTTCGTGGACCTACTCAGCTTGACTCAAGTGACGAATGATCCAATCTAAAATGCGTAGAGGTATATTGAAAAGGCAAAATTCAAATCGGGGCCGATTTACCGCCATTGTCTAGAATTCTCTGATTGGCTCTCGCTGCGAAGCTGGAGGCAGATTAACGGGAAAGTGTTAATTTTGTAGTCCTGCCTCCCTGTCGCTGGCTACTGATTGGTTTAGCCGACCATGGCTTATATTAAATGGTAATCATTCAACAGTTTGCTAAACAAAACATTAAGGATTATGAAAAAGGGCGCAAACTATTCTATGAAAAAATCTAAAAGCTTTTGTCACTCTGAAGCGGCTCAAACGTACTAGGCGCGCTCAAGAGAAAGTATCATTATTCTGAAACCCTTAATTACATCAGAAAACATACTGACTTATCTAAAAACAAGAAGCAGTCCTTTTCATGCTAGCTGTATCTAATACATTTCTCTAGGAGTCTGATCTACTCATAGTTCTCGAGTTTGTACGAATACCGTTACCTAGCTTACGTCTTTTTGCTCAGCAAATTAACCCTTTGGCGACGGGCCATTTCAAATGCGGAAAAAAACTCATATTTTTGACCAGATTAGGCTCCTTGAGCCTCTTTTCGACCAATTTGCATAGGGATGGCTAAAAATGGCTCGCACTAGATTAAGGGCATATTTTCCTGCTAGTCACAATTTTTTCGCCGTTGTGCATAAGCAAAAATTTGGACTCTTTTTTTTTGGCGAATCTAATTCGATCTTTCCTCCTTTGCATTCCTTTCTTTATAGCCAGTTTTGTTGCCCACCTTATCGCATGGAATTTTGGCTGTCAACCTTTCCAGGAAATGACGAATTTAATCTGCGAAGAGTAGTAGGTAAAAAGAAAAAATTGTCAGTGGATTTTTCCTCAAAATGTCGCTATTTTGTGTGTAAATCTGTCAGGGGTCAAGCCCCCCTCTCTATTAAGACCCTTCCCCAGGTAGTCTGAGCCTAACAACCGTTTTATCCGCTCGCACATGTTGTTCTCACGTTCTTGCAATAAACGTTGCCCCATGTACGGCTGAATGCAAAACAGTCGTGGATACTGGATTCCATTCTAAATAATGGCTTCCGGATTCCAATCGTTTGCGGAATTCCGGAGTCCTTGAGCTGAATTCTGGACTCCAAATACCAAGGTTTTGGATTCATAAAAAAAAACAACAAACAAACAAACAAACAAACAACGCATTCCTTATTCCACGAGCAAAAATTTCCTAAAATCAGGAATTTGGATCGCGGTAGAGTAGGGCCTGGCTCGAGCTTGAACAAACACTTGAGCCCACGCTACTAAAGTTGACATGTTTTTGCGCGGTTTCCAAGCAACACTAAAAATCAAGATGGACGAAGAAGCAGTTGGAGCGACAGACAATATTGTGACAGAATTTGCTACATATGAAGACTTTCTTGACAGTCAAATAACTCCACTAGATCTGTACTACCTTGAGGTATTGTTCGTCTTAATTTTAACTTGTTTCTTACTCGAATTAACCATACATCTCTTCTTAGAACGAGCGTTATAAAATCATGAAGTCTAGTTCTCCGATCAACTCATCTACGTCTACAACAACAAATTTACCCTGCTAGCAGAGGCTTTTCCCTTGTGTTTCTCAGCGTTGTACTGCCATTCTCTACAGAAACAACCAAGGCAAAACGCGAGCAGCCAAAACAGCGAAGAGAATGGCAGTACAACGCTGAGAAACACAAGGGAAAAGCCTCTGCATGCTAGCAGGGTACAACAAATTGCAATTTTCTAATTGTCACAAGTTTCGAAAAAGATAACAAATAATTAAACAAACACAAAACACTGTTAAACTCAAGCTAGACACTACACTGTGAGCAGAGGGCCCCTTCGATCCTCCTAGACAGTCAGGTATTATGCAGAAAAAGGCCTCCTTTATTACAAATCAGCTAAACGCTACAAAATATAAACATAAGAGAGCTAATTGTTTTATTTTTTGCTCTTAATGGGCAACACCTTGAACTCTTGGGCACTTTATACAACATTTACATATAATTATGCACTGTATATCTTAAAACCCCAACATTAAGCTTAATTACATCTTAAAAACGGCTCCTTCAATCGGAAAAAAAAAATCAAGTCTAACTACGCAATCTGAATGTGTCATTTGTTGACGGCATGGTCAGTCTACTATTCTAAGCTATTTTCTCTCGTTGAAAACAATAATTATATTTTAAGTCAACCAAAAAATGGCTATTATTTTGTCTGTGGGAGTCAGAAAATTTCCAAATGTACACTGTACAACTTGAAAACAGTAAGTTAATCTTTTCCCCTTTCTATTGCCTTTGACGATTTGTTATTGATTTATGTTTATAGGATGAAGAACTGGCTAGACAACTTGTTGAGCTGGGCTACAGAGGTAGTGGAGAGGTCAGTAAATTCAGATGTAGATCTTACATCATGTGATATTGCTGGATAGAATAATCCCCCAGAAATGTAAGCAGGCATTACATATTTTAGCGTGAACATTAATTTACCAAGAAACAGTCCAGGGCTGGGTTGCATAAAACCTTCTTAAGATAAGAGAGCTCTTAACTTTTATTCTGGAACAATAACCTATTGTTTTGAAATTATAATAGTTACCAGTTCTCTTAATCTTAATATGGTTTTTGCAACCCGACCCAGAAGAGGATGTAGCCTGTGTCATACATGACACAGGCTACATCCTCTTCTGGGTCGGGTTGCAAAAACCATATTAAGATTAAGAGAACTGGTAACTATTATAATTTCAAAACAATAGGCTATTGTTCCAGAATATAGATGTAATCTAATCTCAGTTAGTGATACATATATCTCCAGCAGCAGCTGAAATCCTTGTCTTGGACCCGCAACAGGCTCAACAAATTAGCACCCAGACGTACGTGTATCTTGAATGTCCCTTCAACCTGATTGGGAAATCAATTATGCCATTTTTAACAGGCCAATCATGGTGTGTGTTCAACTCTGTGCATATGGGTGGGGGCCCAGAGCAAGGATTTTGTCACTGTTTCACAGATGGACTTAACCAGATGTTTGGTTTCATCTGTAGCGCAGGCAGAATCAAGAGGATATACATATAGCATCTTGGGAAGTTAGACTGACAAGATGCAAGACATTATTACTAGATGACATTAATAATGTACAAGCACTGTCTACTTTTTTAGAAATTGTGAATACCCAAAATATTTCAGATGTTTTGATTGTAAAATGACCAGTGCAAAGAAAGTAGTGTCCAATAGCCTGGAGCTAGTGGATTTTGCTATCAGGCTAGTGAATTCCGTTCTTAACTTGCCTGACCGGCAAGTGAGGCATTTTGAGGAATTCAACTTACAGAAGAAGTGTAAAATCAATTCTACTCATCAAAAAATTTTGGGGGCTAGTTGAAATGACATTTGGGCTACTGTAAATGCTAGCTTCAGCTCGCCCGGTACTGGCAAGCTGTAAAAATGACTTTCTTTGCACCCTGCCAATCACAACACATTAATTTTTAGTTCTGGGCATGTGAGCATACCACAAACTCATTGTAATTAAGTACTTTAATCTTTAAATAGTTTTCTTGCACCTGATTGGCTTTTCCTTGCAATACAATAAACATTTCTGGTGTTTGCAGTTGTCTTTCAGCAATTTTTTAGCTGCAATATATCTGTCCTACTTGATAGGTTCTCAAAAGGGAAGAATTTGAAGCCAGAAAGCAAGCTGCAGAGGCAAGCAGACTTTCCAAGAGAAGTCAACAAAAGTAAGAAGCAGTTGAGTTTTACTAGCTATAGTGTTTACTTGATTTATGAATTCTGCATACCTCTCCTAATGAGTACCCATCCACAAATGAGCCATTCCTTCTAATATTATTAGCCTCCTCTCTGAACTGCTGATATCAATTTTAAAGAAACAACTTCCAATAAGTAATAAGACCCCATTCCCAAGTTATATGATGAAAAAATAAAAATGATGACAAGATAATACAATTGTACATATTTTATAAATCTTGTAGCAAGCCTGTGTCAGAATGAAAAATGAAGCAAACCAGACTGTTTGACAAACATTAAATGTTGTAACTGTATAACATGATTATAGACATTCAGAACTTTTACACCTAATTGCAGTTATGCTGAATCTCCAGCATATGGCACTGACCTCCCTCTCACCCATACCTTTAGTTTGAAATTAAGCCCATTTTTTTCTCAAAATTCAAACTTTTCTTCATTAATGTAGAGGGGTGTAGTGCAAAATCGAGAGTCTCCAGATTTAAGATCTCCAGAGGTTGGCATCTCTGATATTGGCTGATTTGATTGGTCCTTGTGTCCAAAACAAAGCGAGCTGACAGAAAAAGAAAAAAAATATGTATCGGTACAGGAAAATTTATTCAGCACCTGCCAGCCTCTACTTATTATGTAATAAGCCCCACACCCTCTCCTTCTAATAGCCTCCATGTCCCAGTTGTTCCAAAGTTGGATGATGCTATTCCACTGGATAAATGAATCCCTTATGCTTATCGTCCACTGGATAGTTAACAATAATTTATTCGTCAAGCCTGAATGGGCTCTAGCTGAGCCAGCTGAATGGGCTATTGACTCAGAGGCCATGAGGGCTCGAGGAATAATATTGTTTTAAATTAGTAAAATCCAACTAGTTGGTCAAAAATATCAAGACAAGACAGCTTACTGCACTTTTCACTATCATGTGCACTCTAAAGTTCAAAAGCTGCCTTCACAATTGCGTTTTTCGCTGCCGTCATCATAATTATGATCACAAGCAACGAACCTTGAAACACAGAAATATACAAAACAGATCGAAATCCACGAATCACAAATCACAAACCATGACCTTTTGAACCTGTTAAAAGTTATTAGTTTTGTTTCCTAAGAGGTCCGTTAAGATGATTGACGGCAGTGGAAAATGCAATCATCAGTTGGCTTTTGAACTTCAGAATTCGCATGTTTGTGAAAAGCACAGTAAGCTAGCAATACGCGATTGAGCCGCCATTATTTTGGTTTTCAAAGCAGGCACTTTTTGCTACTAGTGGGCTATAACATATAGCCTAGTAGTAGCTTAACCAATCAGAAGGCAGCATTGATAATAGACTACTGGTTGGATTTTACTAATGGTAAATGACTAATGGTAGTGCTATCCAGGCACCTTTTAAACAGTCAGGGCAAGTTGGTAAGTACTCCATGCTGAGTATTATACCTACTTTACTGCTGTTGGTAACATTTAATCAAAATGCAGTATGTTGAACTCCACCTTACAGCCACCTCATTATTATGGCCACTTTGTTTTGGCTGCCTGGAAAAAACCACCGTACCTTTTATTGTAAAAAATCCCTCGTTAATACGGCCAATTTTTTTTGGCCCATTATGGTGGCCCAGGGTTCGCACGCGCCTTGAAAGTCCTTAAAAGTCCTTGAATTTTAAAATAAAAATTCAAGGCCTTGAAAGTTCTTGAAAATTGCGGTCGGTGCTGGAAAGTCCTTGAATTTCGGTGCTAACTTTATAATTTAAGTAGAACTCCAAAGGAAAAGGAGCAAACACAGAAAGACCTTCGAGATAAAATTACCTATGTTGTGGAAGAACTAAAAAAAGACATAGAATTAAGGCTCTTTTTGAATTGAATAGAGTCCTTGAAATATGGGAAATGTGTCCTTGAAAGTCCTTGAAAAGTCCTTGAATTTTTTGTTCAAAAACGGGTATGAACCCTGGGTGGCCGTATTAATGGGGTTCCACTGTACATCTAAAAGTGGTGGCTTCTAAATTCTGTGCTTGATTAATATTCTGAGGGTGATTTAATTTGTTTTTGCATAATTTGCAGAACTTTAGCTAGTTCAGGCAAAGAACTTAAAGATCCATTCTTGAAGGCTCTAGCACAGCGTGAAGAAGCAAACAGAAGTGGAAAAATGACAGTAAGTATGTACAGTATTTTCAGCAGTTTAAAGCTACAAAACTTAAATGACATTTAGTTAGTTGTCATTTAATTTGTAAATGAAAAGACTATTCACAACACTTATCTTGTACAGTTAGTGCATGACAATATGCTATATTTGATGTAAACATAGACTATCCCTACCGTAGATCGTTTTCACTGAATCATTTGTGGTTAATTTCAGTTTCTGTTGGAAAGATAGAAGGGTTGTGTGCAGTGTAACTTAAAGGACGTATTCTTTTTAGTCCTTAATCCCCTAAAAAATGACAAGACAAAACGGACAGAACACCTGTGTAAGGGCTCATAATTTAATATTAATTTACAGTTTTAGCAATTTTTTAGACAAAAGAACAAACGTTTTCCAACAAAATGTCATTAATAAAAAGTAAAAATCAATCAGAAAACAGTGACCATTGTACATGTATGTTGTGTATTACTACAATCTACACACTATTGGTATTTGATACCTTATCTTCAGTTGTAAATATCATCAGTACATGTACATGACTGTAGTGATTATATTGTGCAAACTTAAATGCATTGATATTTTATTTTCATTTCTTTGAAAATTCAGACCATAATCTTCATCAGAGATAAGAATGCTAGGGGACAGGTAAGTTGGTGCTCTCTAATTTTTAATTGATCACAATGATTTTTTACCCCTCTTAGTCCGTACACAGACCATATTTTCTTTTTCTTTTCTAAAATTGGCGAGCACTCCAGCGAAGCGAGCGCGAGGCGCTAGCGGTCAAAAATCCGCCGCGAGTTTTATTTTTCATACGGGCGTTGATGATCTCTAAAGAGACTTAGAGGATCTGTGAACAGGTTAATCGTTCTCTGTCTTTTGTGCAAAATTAAGCAGGGAATTGCTTCCCCATAAGAGAGCACTAGTCTCCAAGAATTGCTTGAAATAAAACCAGAAAAAGGTGTCTTTCTCACGGGCGACACGAGGATGAGCCATGTGTTTTTTTTCACACTTACTTCATAAAAAATACGATTTGCACTAAGGAGGACGCTTTTACTCCTGCTTGTAGTTAATGACAAAAATAGTCCCCTTCTCCCCTCCCCCTCTCCCCTTCCCTCCCCTCCCCCTTTCACCCGCTGACTGAGAGATAGACCACATTAACAGGTCCACTTTAGGAAGAGTCATGAAGCAGGATTCAAGTAATTTCCTTGCTTGCACCGGCTAAGATGTCTTTTCAAACCCCCTTTTGCTGGCACAAGACCCGTTTTGGGCCGGACAAAATATCTGTTTTTTTTCATTTAATAAATAATTTTATTTTTATCAAGCCTATTTTGACCAGTCTTTAACTGTTGACCGGCCGTTATTATTTAAAGCCTTGGACTAAGTTTTTTTAAACAAGAACTGCATAGGTCGCCCCAATTGCCAGCCGTTAAATCTTGCTACCACTGGCCTCTTTAACAAATACGAACAACAATATAACTCTCAACATTGTACATGTGCGTGACTAGCTTATTTAATTATCATTTGTCAATAGTCATTTTTCAACAACGCAATCTTTTTTCACGATTCGCAGGAAATTTCTGGCTACATTGACTTTGCTCATCGCTTGAAGGTAAAAAAGAATGAAGTATTTTACTAAAAGGTTCATTAGCGAGTACAACACCAGCCCCGGTTCCTGAAAGGTCGACCAGCGCTAATCAAGGATCAAAATTTTGTTCCTTTTTTGTATTTTACCTTCTTGTGTATTGCTCAGAGTCACATTTTGTGTTATCATTACGATATATCGGAGTAAAGGCTCAACAGTATGTTTTTAGACAAGAAAACCTTGTTAAATTGGGTTAAATCGAACCATCTTTTGAGGAACCGGTCCCTCAGTTAGTTGTTCACCATATTGAGCTTCTATTTAGATCTAATGGAGCTCTTTTGAAAACAAGCAAACAAACAAAAAAATCCAAGTCACGTACACGAGAATTACCGCAATTTTGGCTTCACTGTTCGTTTTAATGTTAATCATCCCCAAAGAAATACAGTGTTTATTGCGGAGGTATAGTTATAAAGAGAGAAAAAACTTGAGGAATAAGGCTGAGTTTTACTAAGGGTAGTTGGAACGTAGAGCTTCACATGTAACTAACCATGCGAAATGAGCAAGAACTTAACAATAGAGTTAACTTATTAGCATGAGGTTGGTTATATGTGGAGACTTCAACGTTTTACTTGGGCCTAGGTATCGTTTGTTGCCTACAAAAGGATAAGATTGACTTAACAACCTTGTTCCCGGAAAGATGACGTAGTATGACGTGGTTGAGGAATAAGAGAGCTTGGACCAAAATTTCCGGAATTTTCGGTCCAAAACTCAATGGATCGGTTCGGTCCAACCGGAAAAGTTTCGAAAACACGGGTCCACCTTTTGAGGTGGACCACTTTTCCCGGTCGGACCGGTTGGAATTTTGGTTGAATGGATCGCGCCCAATGTGTCCCGTTTAATGTGGAGTAATGCAGTTCGATTAGTATATTATGCACCTATCAATGTAATGCCGGCGGGGGGTGGGGGGGGGGGGGGGAGGCAGGGCATAGGGTGGGGATTTGACTTTTTTCAAAAATTTGCAATCAAATTCCCTGCCCACGGGCAAATCATTCCAGTCAAATGCAACCAAATTTCCCCACCCCAGGCTGGACATTGCTGTCAATCCCAAAGCTGGCCAAGAAAGGCACAATAAAAATATCTCCAAATAAAACTCTGCAATCTTTTATAAATGTTGGTGCATCACCAAAGATACATGTTCCTGTTACAGCTGCAATTATACGTTTTAACCATAATCCGTGTTACACTGCGTAGAATACATAAAGCTGTAGTAGAAAGCTCACATTTTGTAAGTCTAAATATATCGTTCTTAGTAAAGGGTACAAAGAAAGTCACTTTTATAAGTTTACAGTGATTGTGGCGAATGAGCCATACACTAATCAATTGTACTTGCAAAAATCGACTTGGTTTCTCTTTACTTCCGTTTACTTTGATACCACAGTATATTAAGAGGTTCAATTGATCAAAAACGCGCTAAAACAAACGAAATTTGAAGACAAAACAGTGAAATCCACTTAGCCTTCGCTTGTTCTCATTAGCCTCTATGACTTCCTGATCTTTTCAAACCGTATGGCGCATACGTGAAGCGTGGAAGCGGGAAACATATGTTCGGTTTCAGTCATTTTCGTCCGAGTCGGCAGTCAAATATCTCCACGTCGGGCGAAGAAAGATTCAAATATCCCCTCCCCCGGGAGAACAAGATCAGATAAATGTCCTACCCCAGGGACAACAAAGACAATCAAATCCCCACCCCATGCCCTGCCCCCCCTTCCCCCCCCCCCCCCCCCCGCCGGCTTTACATTGATAGGTGCATTACACCCAGAAAGCTTCATTGCACGCTTTTTCACCAGACAAATTTTATTGATGGAAGGAGGTTAAGCCCTCACCCGAGCGAAAAATGATAAAAGCTCTAACATTTGATACCTTTTTTCCGCCACTACGACGTTCTCGTCAAAACCCGTGGATGGATGACGGCAACTACCACGTTTTCCCCACAAAATGATCCTGATTCACGCGCGCGCACTACTTAGTATTGAGAATATCTCGTCCTAGTAGTAGTTTTTGCCTTAGAATCTAAAGGTCTCTAATAATAAGGTTGACAACTTCACAGTTGCTTCAGTTCAAGGGAAGATAAGACCTTAATGTTCTCTAGTTCAGTCTCACCAAAACCAAGAGTTACTTTTCGTGGAGGTTTCTTCCCACGCTGCACCCTTCTTGAGGGTCGCTTTCATTTGTACACTCCGGGGCGTGGCTTTAAATTTTCCAGGGGTTCGCACAGTGTTCTAATTCAACCTTACCCTCAGTATCCCAAATCGTTTGGAAGAGGGGAGCTTGATTAATTTTCCATCTTATATCAATATGGTGAAGTGATTTCCTCTCTCGGTCTTAGGACCGAGTTGTTCAGGCAGCAAGAATAGCAAAATCGGAAAAAAAACTCCGCATTTTGTAGTGAAACAATTATCTGAAAAAATGCCAAGTTACGCAGCCGTTTATTGATTTTCTCTTTTGTTATTGTTTTTATTTATTTTGGAGGAAGAGGTATGCACGCTGGCGAACACGCCCTTGGGCATCCATAGCCTGAGAAAACAGCCGGCATTTTGCGACGTAGATCTGGATAGTGCTTCTGATTGGTGGAAGCAAATCTCCCACGAGGCCCCGCCAATCAAAAGCATTACCCAGATCAGGGTAGTGACATATTTTCAGTATGGAATTTCTGCGCTTGCTCCTCGAAATGTCGGTTTTTTGCTTAGACTAGGACATTCAGTGCATAAATCCAAGTTACATGCTGTAAAAGTGCTGTGAAAGATAAAAAAAAAAAAGTTTTGTGGAGTTCGCATTTGTATTTTTTTCGAATTATGCGGAAACTTCGCTCTAAGCGATGCAAATAAAAGCGAAATAATTGCACGGTTTTTGCTTCTTTAATGTTAAATGCTGTTTTTTTTTTTCTTTTCCTCAGACGGAAGATTTCGAACCGTACTTCACCGGAAGAAAGCGTTTACTGCCTAGGCCTTCTGATTTAAGCTTCTACAACTGGGAAACTCAAACTGCAACCTCAAATCCCACGCCTAATTACCAGGTATGTATTCCTTCGTGCTTTGTTCTGTCGGTTATCCTACGTCATTGGTCGGATTTTCCAAATACAGTCGAACCTCCATGTGCGACCACCTCTTGTAAGCGACCCCCTCCCATAAGCGACCGCGACCACTTTTTGGGTCTGGCTGTTAATGATTATCCATTGCTTCAACCTTTTGTAAGTTGGTCAACAGTTTTTAACATCTGTTGAAAGGCCCTTGGACACCTTATGAAGTTTACACAACGTAGTATTTCTTATCGTTTTGGATTAGCCGGTTAAGCACTGCGTTTTACAGATTAAGGCTAAGCACTACCTTTACTGATTAGGGTTAAGCACTGCCTTTACTGATTAGGGTTAAGCACTTCCTTTACTGATTAGGGTTAAGCACTGTTTCGAAACTGGTTAGGTTCCTTTTTTGGGTTGGGTTTGATGCTATGTGTACTTTAATCTCCCTTGTGTAAATTTCATAAGGTGTCCAAGGGCCTTTCGACGGATGTTAACGAGTGCTGACCTTGTAAGTTCGCTGTGTGCACTAAAGAATATACGGAGAACTTTAGTGTCAACATGGAACTACACATGTCGTAACTAAAACATTGCATGCAATAAGTTATCTTCCATAAAGTAGATGTGACCAGACCTCTTCTCGGAAGAGGCCGCCTGTGGTTCGATTCTTGTAATCGTAAGCGTAAGCGACCACTCAGTCTTTGCATTTTGGGTGGTCGCTCACGGGAGGTTCGATTGTATGGAAAATTCGTTGGTATTATGTTAAAAAGAATTAGCCAGGGGATTTGAGCCAATCAGAAAAGGAAAAGTATGTTGAATGAATAATAATAACAACATTTTACTTTATTCGAAATATTTCTCCGTGTCTGATTGGCTGGTTGGACAATGTATATAATATACGATAATAAGAAGTGGAAAAATTGGGAAAAAGTTAATAGGAAGGGGAAGATTTTACTCACATTCTCACACGGCCTCTTACTGATTTACTATTTTCAGGTTATAGCGGAAAATCCGTCTGGTTTGCTATTTAAAAATAAGAGAGACAGAAAAATTCTCAACGTGGATCCAAAGGTACAGCTGTATAATGCAATAATTAACTTTATTATATAGACACGAGTGTTTTACTGGAAAATATACTACTCGTAAAATTCATAAAAACTACATCCGGGACCCGAGTGGTTTATTTTCCATAATCTCACTAGTGAGTTGATCGATGACGTAATTTCGGTCATTTCCCTCTATTATTTTATCGATGTCTCTTTGTCTATATAATAAAAAGAACATTACGCGGCGGCTTGAAGATATGAATTTTATTTTCTCGTGGCAAAAACAATATTTTACTCACTCGCTGCGCTCGTTCGTAAAATATTGTTTTGCCACTCGAAAATAAAATTCATATCTTCGCGCCACCGTGTAATATCCTCTATATATTTAACCCATTCGCTCCTGGAGATTTTGCCGAAAAACGCGTTTTGAAGCTAGTCGAGTGGTTTTCTGGTCACTGTCATGCTATAAAGAGCCAAAACTTACCACAAACCCGTTACCGGTCGTACACTTCACGGCCTTGTGATCCAGATGCAAAATATCAGCATGTTAAGTTCGCTTTCTCTCCTCCCCTCTTTTGTCGCTTTTCTTGCTCATTTTTTTTTTTTGAGCTATTTTGAAAAAATAGCTCATATGTCAGTGGTGCAAGCGTATGTATCTTTGTGGCTCTGTGGCTCTGTGGCTCTGTGGCTTTGTGGCTTTGTATGTTGGGATGTTTGTTGCAAGAGCCAATAAGGTTGAAGGTACTATGAGTTGATGCTTAGGAACCAATGAGATCTTGGCATCCATTTATACATGGCATTGTTAAAGGTCGAACAAGGGCACTTTGAGACCGCCATCTTAATCCTTCACAATTTTTTCGTCTTTTATTACGGGTACAGGTGTTTGGAAGCATTACATAAAATATCTTCATCTTTCAAACGCTGTGAACAGTGATGCAGCTGTTTAAGGGTTCATATTTAAGTGTGGTTGCTGCTTCGGGGCATTTCTGACCTAATTCGGCTATCGGTACAACGCACGTCAGTATGAGTTCTGTTTCACCTGCTACAACTGGGAAGAGTATAAAAGATCATATATTTTCAAATCTCTTCCAATGAAGCAATAATTGATATTTAGATATAGACTTTAATTCGAAAGTATGCGCCCTATAAAATGTGGTTTTAGAAGTTTAAAAGGCAGCTTTTTTTTCTGAAAGCTGTATCGAGTATTGTTAATCACGTAAACAAGCTTTAAAAATATTATTCTCTCGCTTACAAAGTTCAACCGACCTTTTTCGTTCTATATAGTAAAGATGCGTAACTTATGTAGAAATAGTAGCGTTAGGGAATAAAATTGGAAGAAGTTAGTTGACACAATTATTAGATACTGTTATATTCAGTGGAGTAACATGATATAAGTAGAAATATATTTCGGCAGTTTGGTAATTTTCTTGGAAGTTAATAAATGTTAGGCTATCAACCTTGACGTTGCATGAAACATAATTTAATTGCATATGTTGTAATAAAGCCGAGGTGATTTCTTAAAATCGTTTGAGAAAATTTTGTAGTAAGACAATTTGCCTCTTTTTACGTAAGAATTGTGAAAGGGCCAAAGACCAACATCTTCACATGCAAATTGTGTGCATGAGTTATTTTTATAATTCTGTTTACTAGATTCCTGTGTGATAACGCGAATTCCCTCACGTACGAACCACGAAAGGGGGCAAAGTCCAACACTTTCACGTGCCAGCTGTGTGACTGTACATCTCATGCAGATTGGCTTTTCACAATAATAATATAGTAACTCGGACGTATGAAGACCTGTTTCGTTTAGTAACCAATGCCTTAAAAAAGGCTCTTTTCTTTTAAGAAGCGATGGCTTTTAAAACATGACGAAATAAGTTGTCGGAGTTAAAGGCTGTTTCACAAATGTTAATAAGTGTTAGGTTATCAACCTTGACGTTGCATGAAACATAATTTAATTGCAGATGTTATAATGAAGCCGAGGTGATTTCTTAAAATCGTTTGAGAAAATTTTGTAGTAAAACAATTATTTTGCCTTTTTTTTACGTACGAATTGTAAAAGGGCGAGAGACCAACATCTTCACGTGCAAATTGTGTGCATGAGTTATTTTTATAATTCTGTTTACTAGTTAACTGTGTGATAACTCGAATTCCCTCACGTACGAACGACGAAAGGGGGCAAAGTCCAACACTTTCACGTGCCAGCTGTGTGACTGTACATCTCATGCAGATTGGCTTTTCACAATGATATATAGTAACTTGGACGTATGAAGACCTGCTTCCTTTTGTAACCAAATCCTTAAAAAAGGCTCTTGTCTTCTGAGAAACAATAGCTTTTAAAACATGAAGAAATGAGTTGTCGGAGTTAAAGACTGTTTCTGAGTAGAATCGCACGTGAAAACCTCGTGAATTATGATGATGCAACCATCTACCACAATGATAAAAATCCTGGTATTTCGTAACTATTCAGTATTCGATGAGTCACATTTTGGGTTAAGAAACTCCGAGGAAACCTTAGAGTTTTCCTTCTAATCAACGTTTGGTGAGTAGAAATTTATTTCACTTTAACGATTTGTTTAACTTGCACCAGATGTAACAGGGAAAGACAGAAGAAAGTGAATATATAGCTTGAGGATCGATTCAGCTGAGCGTTTCGCGTTTTCATTGATGTACCACAATACGCAATTTCGCACATAAACCTAATCTACATTTAGGATAAAAGAGGTAGATTCATCGCTCTTGGTAAGGTTACACTGAAGCATTCAAAATAGCTCATGCACGTTTTAACGTGCCTATGTTCTTGCTAGGCATTTAGTAGGCTTCATTTTGATGGGAAGAGTTTTAAGGAAAGCTTTTGGGATCTTAGGATTAGGTGAAAGGAAAGGTATGTGGGCAATGGTACAAGATTTTCATGGAGATTTACAGGTCAATCTTGCATGGTTTTTTGCCTTTTTCTCCGGTGTCCTTGACTGAATTGTGCTCATTCTGGTATGGTTTGAAAGACCTCTTCACTCTGCACAAGTTAGGGGACAAAGTTGGCCTTGACCGTTAAAACTGATGAGGTCATGAGGGTAGAAAATACGTGGATCCGCACGGGCGGTTACGGGCGGTTCAGAGGCGAATGGGTTAAAGATGCTTTCCACAAAGTGGGATCAACCCTTGCAATTTAAAAAATTTCCTGGATGAACCATCACCTAATTTAAGACACTGATTGAATGTTTAGTTTAAGTTTTCATCTTTTGTTTTTTGTTTGCTTGTTTGTTTTTTTTTTTTTTAATTATCGCTATTGTAAGGTGGCTGTATTCGCAGGCTAACCCATCCAGAATTTTTTCAAGGCATTCCGAAAAAAAAATACGTTAAATAGACCTTTTTTTACCAATACGGCGGCCATATGGAATTAATTGGATTTAAGGAGTATTATGGGATGTCCATGAGCACAATTCGATATACTCGCTCAGTATTTGCGCACGCTTTTCGATCCAATTTTCTTTAAGTTTTCCTGGAAAAAGATTCTTATGGGAAAAAAAGAATCGTTGTGCCGTGTTTGGATGTAATAATGATCTCCTTTTTACCGAGAAATATACATTGAAGTTCTCTTTTTGCCCGAAAACTGAGCGAGTGCCCCCTGGGCATCCCATAATACTCCTTAATAAATTCAATATGGCCGCCGTATCGGTTGTTGCATCATTAGATTAACGGGTCTGATGAAATCAGCGCATTTTGCATCCTGGTCCGATTTTAGTCCTTTTGCTTTTCCTGCTCGAATTTTTTTATTGGTAGTTTGCACATGTTTACATTGGGGACCATTGTTTTTTCCTTCTTCTCTTCAACAGGCCATAACACCTGGCGATAACTCCGCACGAATCTCGATTGAAACATCAAAATACACCCAGGTGGTTATTTATGATCACATTACTCGCAGAAAGACATAGTAGTTGAAATTTGTTTTGGATTTATTACTATTGAGTTGTAAATAAAATGTAACTGATAGAATCAAATAAATTTATTGCTGTTTTTAATGATTTTAATATGCCAGTTGATTGATGAAAAATACAGTGACGCCTTTATCTAATCCACCCAGATTGATTTGTTGTTTCTTTTTAATTTTTATAAATTTAATTTTAATAAATTAAATTAATAAATTTTCAGAACTCTCTACCGCGATCTATAAAGCAGTCAAACATACTTTCCCGAAGCACCATTTTTTTTGCAAATGCAAAGAAAATACTGTTTGATAGACCAGTTTCGATATATTAAAATTCATACTTCGCTCCGAGGCTTCAGGGGCAATAAAACAAAAGAGATGTTGAGCCTCGAGATGATCTCTGTCATCTCTTTCGTTTTAATCCCCAAAGCCTCGTTGCCACGTTTGAATTTCAATATATCGAATTTGCCCTACTCAAAGTGTTTTTAAACCCAACAAACACGTCTGTGGTCTTAGCCCTCAAAATCCGGAAAAGTAATAATCAAACCACACGAGTTTCTTGAAAAATGAGGAAAGTCTTTGGCCGGGGACGTTTAATAATCTCGCAGTTCATGTTTCATCAAGTTTCGGAAAACAATTAAAACTTTTTATCTGATGGCCTACTCATTAAAAACTATGCTTTGACGTTTTTTTAAGCAAACTTTCACGAAAAGGATAGTAATTCTCTAGCCTACTGGTTACGTATGACATTTTGACAGTGAGACGACAGTTGTAACTTTGAAATACTTTGCCTAGCTCTAGCCAATCTCATCTTTTTTCGTTTCACTGCGGTCAGGACAGAAGGCAACAGCTTACGGAAGAACTATAAATATAAACAAGGACATGTTTGGTGATGCCCGCACTCGAAAAAAAAAAGCTATCATCAATTGTTGTGAAAATTTTCAACACGTTCAAAATTGTCGCGATTGTGGGTTTATATCGTTGATCATAATCGTTCCTTGTAATTCAACAAGAGCAATAAAGTTTTTTTAACCTACAATTAATAGCTTTACCAAAGGGATCTTCAAATTTCATCTTCGTACTCAAAATTAGAATCCTGTTAAAATCAAGACTGAATCTGTAACCATTAACTGAGAAAAATATCATTTATGCCCTCAAAAGGTAGAAACGTTTTAGGAAATATACACTACTTGGCAATTGAGGCTCTCGAGTTAAAGCTTAAATTTGGTGGCCCGTACCGACAATTAAAAGACTTGCATATTTAAAGAACCCAAAAACGCAAGCATTTTATAAAACGCATGCAAATGACTTATTAGTTTATAGCCACATGAAAAGTTACGATAGAACCTCATAATGTTGGGGAACTTATAAAAATAATTTTCAGCCAATAAGCGTTCGGTCTAGCCCAAACCGGTCATAAAATGGTCATAAAAGTAGGTTATTTCCTGTTTTAATGGACAGTTCCCGGCCAATAGGTGACATCTGGCAATATACAATACTTTTCAAATGACGCTCCTGCGTGAAATGTATTTTCGCACGCGTACTTGCGCTGATTACTTTCTATAGTTCCTGTGGCTTAGTCATTGTCGAAGTTCCACAGAGCCCTTATCTCCCTCACTGAGGGTGGAAGCTAACCACACAGCCCTTCTAGATATCCGTACGTACAGAGTTATATCCTTACTATCCAAGGATTATTAACGAAACCCATAGTTCGCTGTCAAAAAGGTAAGCTGCATTTATTTCTGTAAGGAAGTTCGATTCCACTTTTTAAACATCTTACGGTTTCTAACTAAAGAGACCAGTGGCTATTTTTACCCTTAAATTTAAATGAAATGTTTTTGGAATTTATACCATTTAATTTCTGCTATATCATGGAACAACAATGCTCATTTCCACCATTTCTCTTGGTTTATTGACCGTAAACTCATTAATTTAAAATTTAGTTTCCTCAATTTCGCTATTCAAACTCAAAGTTCAACACTAAAGAAAAGTTCATGGCTTACCCTTTTCAAATTTAAATTTTCATTGATCCCAAATATCCACAGCTGGCTTGGAATTGGCATTATGTTTTAGAAAAAAATTCGACTCATTGAAAATGATTTCATTTGCATACGGCTCTGTTGGACTTACGATAAACGTTAAAATGGATCATTTATCGCACCAGAAGGGAATATGACAGTGTGTATGGCCAGATGGCAAATCGTTCAATTCTGAGCGAGGCTTCTTAGCCTAGCGATGGTTTAAAATCTGTAAAACATTTTTCTCGGTACTGTAGGATACATCGTCGGTACATGGTGCAGTTTTGACTATTTTGATAAGAATAAAAAAAGAAATGGATCGGCGTTCATCAAAACAGTAAACATACCGAAGCAGGTGAAGAGAGTTTGAAATGCAAACAAAAATAGTCAGTTGTAAATTATTCCGAGTACCGCATGAAAGAGGAAATCTGCTGA
Organism: Porites divaricata; assembly: GCA_038088405.1. Taxonomy (NCBI): domain Eukaryota; kingdom Metazoa; phylum Cnidaria; class Anthozoa; order Scleractinia; family Poritidae; genus Porites; species Porites divaricata. The sequence continues at coordinate 54,504,579 of JBBMOI010000001.1, read as the reverse complement.
ACATTTTTGTTTCAATTGTTGCATGCAAGTACTACAGTTGTAATATGGAAGTCCGTATACCGTTTTGATTTTTTCGTTCATAAGAGACTGGTCATTTTCTTTAAGGAAAGAAAAAGCAAAATTTCGATGAGAAGGGCAGAATAAAGTTATAATGAATCCCGGAAGAGTACTTCATATTTATTTTGAAGTCAGGAGAGGAGAAAACTTCTTGAATTATCTGAAATATTTATAGAGAATTGGCTGGTTAAAGCTATTTAAGATCATTGTTTTCTGGATTAAACTCTCGATTAAACAGATCTATATCCCCTACTAAAATAAAATCTTTTATTGCATGTTCATGTATTTACATTCACGAGCCTAGTCAGGTCAGTATACCAGTGTGACTTTGGTCATAAATTATGTCTTTATAAACACCTGCCGGTGCAGAATAATTTGTTTTTAACTTTAGCTTGGCTAAAACACGACAATCCATGACAACTCATCTTAATCCTCCTCCATCGTTTATTAAATTTAACAATAAGCTCGCACTGACCGCATTACATTCCGTTCCTTCCACATTGATAAGGTAGATGCATAAATAGAAAATGACTAAGTTGGGATCGCGAAAATTACATGACCCAGATGGGGTCTATAATTGGCCCAAAAATAGACTATAAAGGGATAGGAGCTCTGAGAGGCCAGCGGCACATACCCAGCGAACATTAACCCAAGTAGGGGGGTGACGAATGGTCTTTGCGAGCATTCGCGAGCATGCCTAGCACTGCGATTTTTTTGCGAGCACGAGCAGAAATAAAAAAATTGCTTTGCGAGCTTGCGAGCAACGCAAAAATTTGCGGAGCACGAGCAAGCGAGCACTCGTTTAAATTTTGCGAGCAAATCGAGCAAAGGTAAAATTTTGCGAGCAGTTAAAAATTTTAATGGACCATTCATCACCCCTCCAAGTACCCCCCCCCCCCGGGGGGTAAAGAACATAGATGGTCCATATCTAGGCAGACACCCTTGTATACGTTATAAGACAGTGTTATTAATGTGCAGCTAAGTTGGCCTCGGTTTTCATTTCAATATGTTTAACATGCTAAAAACTTCAGTCAGTTTCAAATCCTGACTGGCTGTTTCATTAGCTGCTGTACAGCGCCATCCGGTCCCTCGTCAAAACAATACCGCCATGTACACACAGCATTAGGGCAGCCCGGCGGCACCGATCCAAAGTGGCTCTCTGATTGGCTATCTTGGCGGGTAAGATATCTTCATTTTAACACGGTAATGCAGTCAGGTACAATACAAGTATAGAAATCTAGCGAGCTCGCGAGAACAAATTTAAAAGAACTTTTATTCGGAAAAAAAATTGTATTGTGTTAATTACTATTTCCATCAGTACTCAATGTAAGACACTACTTGAAAGTTTCAGAGAGAGATCAGTGGAGCCGCTTTGGAACGGTACTGGTCAACTGCTGTATCACCGAACGATGTAAAAATCGGTTCAGTTCGAAACCTTGTCCGACCGAAACGTATTAAAGACCTTAAGATGCGACGACGGTGACGGCAACGGGAAAGTCAAAAAAGCAATAGACTAAGATTAGCAAATCAAACAACAACTTTGCACGTACATCACGCTTTCTTGTACATTAATTCTTTGCCGTCACAGCACGACTACGACTTGAAAATGCCTAAGGGGGTGTTTACATGACACCGGGGAGACTTTCGCGCCGCGACGAGTTCACTCCGGTTCCCTCTCATGGCTCTACATTTGTTTACATGATACCACCACAAAAAGTCATGCCGGCGCGAGTCGCCCCGGCGTGAGTTCACTCCGGTTGTCGCGCCGGGGCGAGAATTTCACTCCAGTACGAAATCTCGCAACGGTATCATGTAAACACGAAACGACCACCCGTTTCGGTGTGAAATCGGTCTGCCGGTAGACTGGAACGGGTAGCGCATGCGTAATGCTCGCGATTATGAATCATACGTGCATTTTATCAACATATGAAGTGTACCTTCAAATAACGAGATGTGAAATAACCCAGTCATCATTTAAACGCGATACGAAATCAAAAAGTCATGTCGGTATGAAACTCGCGCCGGTGCGACTTTTCTCACGTAAACACCCCCTAATTTCACGTTTTGTGGAGGACGTAAGCAAGCTACTACAAAATTTCTTTCTCTTTCTGAACTTGGATATGGTATTTAGGAATTCAACTCTAGGAAAGTTCGCCTAAATTTGACAAAGTAAGTTAGTTGGAACTGTGGCGATGAACAATGAATGAACTCGAATTCACATTTTAGGCGATGTTTTCGATCCTGCCCTCGAATCTTAAGGTCCCTATTTAGTGAAAACTCTGACTTCTGACACCACTGACGGTCTCTACGGACAGAACTATTTGTACGTTCTCTCACCACGTAGTCTTGCCGCAACTTCTGCAACGTAAGTGATAAAAGGTATCAGCTGTGTTCTAATTCGATCGTCCTAAGTGCAAGTGAAGCCAGACTGCTCTGTTTACCCTATTAAATGTAAGTATTATTTACCACAGTTAGGGTGGGGGGGGGGGGGAAGGGGTAACTTGCAAATTTGGCGGGGTGGGGGTTTAGGGAAGGGGAGTGGTTTAGCACTGGTTCAGGTCTGGGAAGGGCGGGCTTTGAAATCATGTATCATCCCTCAGATGACGTTTCTCGTTGTCCATCTATAAATAGCGCGAGTACCATGATTGTGATAGCAAAGCTTTTAAAATATAGCAATGGGCAAGTGAACATGTTTTACAGATATTCTCGCACATTTCTCTTGACGGGGGTGTTGGCTTCAGTGCGAACTACATACGAAGACTCAGATACAGCGCGTGATACAATCAACTGCAAAAGGAGTCCTTCTTTGCCCATAAAGGTAGCTTGCATAGCTGTAAAATTTCAAACAAAAAGCTTCAGTTCCATTGTACAGTGAAACCTGTGAAGTTTGTACGTGAAGATGCCTTTAAGAGACTTAAATTCTCTCTCTGTCTTTTTTAACCAATTTGGGTGCCTTCTTCTCCATTTATTTCCTGCTACATTCATCAAACGACAATGACTATGTTCATCCGTATCTCGTTTTTTTTTTCTCAGTTTCGCAATGAACTTACAGCAATTTTTGTTTTCCTAAAGAAGCTCACAGCTTTCTTCTTTCGGCAAATTATAATTTCATTTTCACTGTCTAATGTAAATTGCTGGTTCCAGTTTGGCTAGTCGGCCTGACTCAATTAATGTACCAAAATAAAAAAAATATTTCATTTACATCAGTACAACAAGACTGACTTGCATTAAAAAGCGTTAAAAACTATGAATATATCAGATATATGTTACTAAGCATAACTCATATACAAGTAGTTAATGTACTTCTTAACCAAGCAATGCTTTAAAAAAGGGTAAAGTACCAAGCTGTTTGAACCATCGTATATAACTGACCGTACACTACTGCGTCTAGGTCTGATCTCAGTGATAAAACCAAGAAAGGGACCGGTTTATCTTACATGCCAAATAATCAGGAAAGGCAGCTGAAACAGTTGAAATTCAAAGACGACGAAAAATTGCTGGTCATAGTTGTTTCATTTAGTACCGCAAGCACGAAAGAAAAAAAGTAATTTTTTTTTGAAAAGTCAGTTAGGAAAGTTTTTTTTTCTTTTTCTGGCTATTCTTAACTGATGAAGTGAGAAGTTAGAGTCAAGTTAAAAAATTTTCCTAGTGTCTTTATTCAATAGTTTAGACAGTCCGGAAATTATTTTTACTCTTTTTGAAAGTTCATCTCCTGACTTACAACGAAGTGTGTTAGACTTCCAAGTCAAGAATTATATTTACCACATTGAACTCCCCTGATAAAATAAGCGTTTTGGACACCAAGCAAGTCGACCTCCCACAAACACACAAAACTACCGAAGAAATTACTATTCGTAAACTCAGTTCTTTTAAGATTAAAATCTTTTAATACAAGTACTACGTGAGTGCTTGCGTGATCGATCATCACTTAACGTAAATGACCAATACCTTATTCCTTAATACAGTCTGTATCAATTCCATATTGGCGTGGAATCGTTTTGTCAGATTAAAGACCACCGAAACCTAAACCCGGTGCAGAAGTTAAGTGCTTATCTTCCCTCAGTCATTGTAAAAGGTGTTTGTCACTGGATCAAGGAAAAGTACAGTAACTGTCTTAACCATTTCGATCGATAACCGGTAGTTTGTATTGAAAAAAGTAATTTTTCAAGAACTTAAAGTTAAAATAAAAATGCCTCTAAAAAAGCAAGAACGAGGTAAGAAGAAATTTCAGAACTATGCAAAGTGTGTTTCACTCAGGACCCATGCAAGACAAGAAAAAAGTCTAAGGGCCAGTCAGTTGTATTTAAAAGGAGTTCATAGCTCAACGCTTTTATGTAAACACATTTATCATGGACAGTTATATAAAAGCATATGCGTAGATCAGACTAGAAAAGGATTTTTATTCTAAAAATAACCCACTAAGAAAGAGATCTGGGGGTCCAAAGGTTTCCTAAACCGCGATCTATTTAAAGTTAGACTTCGTTTAAATAACCGGCCTTAAAAGTTTATAGTTCTGTCATGAGCGCAAGGACATATTCACGGGACCCGTAACCAGTAAGATGATTGCGTAGTATTCGAACCTCGAGGGACACATTATTTCCAATTTTTGTTATTGAAATTAAATTTTTTAATAATTATGTAAATGAAATCGAAATTTGATAACTTAAAGGTTTTCTCATGTTATGCTTTTAGTTAGCTTCAGAAATTCTGAATTAATTCGCCTGAAGTTTGAAATGAAATGCTAGGCTTCTTGTTGTACAGTTGTTTTTTAGCTTGTTTCCACATCTTTTTCTGTATCTTACATTACGTTAAAAGAGTGTCATTTAAAATCAGCACAGCTTCCTGTTTATGTGATACAGTCAACATCTTAGTCACAAGTGGAGACCTAGTCAAAAGCTTTAAAAGTGGACATCTGTATCAAAAACTGACAAAGTTATAATATAAATGCAATCTTTTTCCTTTCCCTTTTTTGGAGTTATTCCGTTAATTTACTGTAGATATCCCTCACAATTATCAAATGTTTTGTTCTCCAAAACCTGGTAACCTTTGGTTTTTTAATGTATATTCCATTTCAATTAATTACATCATAAAATTATTAAATATTAGATTCGGAGTGTGAATAATTTTTAACCGAGTAGGTTTTCGCAGATATCGTTATTTTTTGCCAAGTAATTTATATGTTTTATCACTGCATGGCCTTGGAAATAACAATATTACCATACTAAAGGAAATGAAAAACAATTTTTAATTATTGATTTATTTCTTTCAGCTGTCCTGAGAAGAGAAAGAGGCAAGAAATTTATAAATTCCGAGAAGCATGTCAAATTCACTCGTATGGCTGATCAGTTTTTTCTGCTGCCATATCGTCACTGGTGATTCGTCATGCAAAAATCAAGGCAGGGTCACGTATCACAACCCTGGTAAACTACAATGTCACTATATTTAGCTCGATTTTTTTGAATAATGTGTTTCCAGGATATCTTTTTCTTTAAATCACCCGACCCCTCCCTAAAAAGAAATAAAAAGGATCATGAGTTCCTAGATGTCGATATCTTTGACATTGCTTAAAGTTTTTAATTTTTTTAAATTATATTATATAAACGGAAGCTCCACTTTTAGACCTGGCTTAATCCCGTATATATTATCTATATTAATAATTAAAATTAGAATTTTTCACTTTCTCAAATATTTTAATTTTTACTCGAGAATGCTAATAAGTTGCATGTTAAGTTAAAGTTTAATTTTTCACTGGGATGCATGCCCTAAGTCAAAGAAATATATTATAAAAATTAAATAATAAAAATCTTATGGGTAATGGAAAGAATTAGAAATGTATGATTAAAAAAATAAAGAAAATTTTTACTACGTCAAAAATTTTAAATTTATCGCGAAACTCACCTAAGTTTTTTCACTTGGCACAGGGGGTTGCAGTAACCATTGTGAACATCATATTGTACCTAATGACGTTCTCAGATCTTATAGTTGCGGCATAAATCGTGATAGGAATAAAGAAACTGAGATTCCAGTATTCCGTGGGGTACATACCTTTCCGGTGGATCCAATTCCACGAAGAAATTGTTTTGACGAAGAAGCGATGCAATTTCTTCAGGATGGGGTAAGCAAAAGAAAACCCAACCTCAGTCCAGACTCCCAGAATATTTAAAATGTCAGCAAAACCACAGCAACAAACCAATGAATGGTGCCAGATCTCCCAGTTGTAGACATGGATCAGTAGAATAAACTTGTAGAAAAATATAAAATGGCAAACTGATCCTTACGGCAAGGCGATGAAGAAGTAAACAAAGAATAAAACAAAAATATATATATTTAAACAAATTGCCCAATATTTCGGTTTGAAGACAAACCTTCTTCAGGGGCTAAAAGAAAAATAGAAATAAAAAAAAGCCCCTGAAACCTTGCCGTAAGGATCAGTTTGCCGTTATATATTTTTCTACCACACTCCCAGCCCAGCTTGTCTATCAGGTGCAGGAAAAATCTCGGGCGTGTCCTCGATGAAGGATGGGAGAATAGGTGGCACAATGCGCAACACTAATATTTCTTCTCACTCACGCTAGATTGAAGATGACTCGACTTATATGAGGAAGCCTTTTTTAGGAAATGCCTGATGGTTTTCAAGTTAGACCTGAATTTGTCTGCTTTTTGCTTAAGGCTATTCATGTAACAAAAACGTAACTCTTGCTTGACACACATTTGCAACAATTGCTGACACATCGATACCCAGTTATTCCACATGGGCAGATCTAGGGGGAGGGTACAGTGGGTGTACACCCCCCCCCCCCCCCCCGAGATGACATGCGGCTTTCTAATTCAACTGCTTTTCTGCGCAAAAAACTATGTATTTTATTGGTGTTGAAGTAAAACATAAGACGAGGTTGAAGAATTTATGTTAAACGCCGTAAACATCATCGAGTAGTTTTGCACGTCACGTAACCAGTCAGTTACCCGATTCCTTAGCTCTCAGTAGTACACGCCCTCCTACCAAAATCCTGGATCCGCCCCTGTTCCACCTCAACTGAGCCCGTCGTATATTATTTTTGTTGCAGTATCCAGTGGTTCTTGAAAACTGCACGTTTCACAAACCAGCCATGAAATGGACCATAAATTATCTCAAGGAAAACTTGAAAGACAAGGATCACACAGCGTATCTTTCGAAAGACAGGTAATCCGCTCACCGCCTGAATATGCCGATTATTGCCTTGTTAATGAAATGATCAGTTAAGTATAAGTTGATTTTAAAGCTAATGAGCAGAAACTTAAAACAGCTTGATCCCCTTCCTTATGAAGAGTGCAACCGTATGCCAAGAGATTACAGTAAGATATAACAGAGATTACGTTTTTACAGAAATGAAAACCTTATATAGTTACGTGAAGAGAACCATACGATACTGAGATTTAACGCATGCGCAGACGGCTGCATGATCAGCTAACTTTGTACAAGGAGGGGTTGAGATAATCAATTATCTTTCTTCAACATCAGAATATTCCTTTACTATGACGATGACCGAATCAAGGGCGCTTTCAAGGAGTGGCACCCACCAACGAAAAGGATGTTGATGTACTTTACGAATTTTTCAGAATTAATGGATGAGCTTGAAACAGCTAACAATGGCAGCCGCGCCTATTTCCAGGTATGGCAAAGGCATCCATATTAGACCATTTATGATAAAGAGTGTTCTCTTGATCGTATGTTGGCCACAATTAGATTAAGGACATCAAGGACTGCAAATGGTTCAATTAAATACACTTTCTGTGTGGGCTCAATTTACATCTCCGGCACGTATTTTCTTTGCCTTTTTGAACTCATTAACTTACCTTACCATATATGCATACCCAGAAAGAAGGGAATATAAAATTTGATTTAACCGCAACATAAATTTATTATAACACTTAGGTGTGCCTGAAAAGGCGGCCTTGTCAGTTTTATAGATTTAATCTGAATATGACCTTTCCAGCACTGCTTGAAATTGCAGTCATATTAATACTGGACTACTGGCACTCCCCTTTTTCTATGTGGTAGTCCAGTTTGGGAGGCCGCCATTGGGAGCTCACTGTTGTTCACAAATTGTGAGACAAGTCATTGATGTTCCGCTTCTATTGGTCACTTAGTATAAAATGATAAGAATGCTATTGAACACGTGCACGGTAACTACTAAAACGTTAACAAAAACATATATCGCCCATATAAGGGAATCCGGATTCCAGAATCCGACAAATTTTTACTTGTGGAATCCGGAATACAGCTCAAAGATTCCGGAATCCCACTAACGATTGGAATTCAGAATCCAAGTTCCACTGACAAAAGGCTTACTTATCAACAGAACTGGAACGTCAGTTGAAGAAGGCGCGCGCAAATCAAATAACTGGCTTGACCAATGGCAGAGCGGCAAATTGAGCACCGGAAGTCGTGTTTAGTCCTTACTGCGCGCTTTCCCGTCGTCAACTGACCTTCCCATCCTGTTGCTAAATCAGCCTAAAGAATGGAATCCAGTACCTGCAATCCGGAATGCTTGGCGTGGAAACCAGAATCTTGTATTCCCTTGTATGGGGTGATATGTAACAGAGAAGTCTTATCAGTAGGCTGCATATCGATCACCTTCTCTTCTGTGACGGACGTACTTTAACTCTATGTTTTTGCATTAATATAGTCATTGGTGTACCTTCAGGATGGTGTGAGTGACTCTTTGTGGAAAGATGTCAATTCTTTCAACTACAGTTTTTTGCTTGACCTTGTAACGCGCTTGAACTGGGGCGAGGATGTTTCCAACTTGTTATTGGTTGGAATGCCGGATGTAGTGACGCCTGCACACTTTGACATGTTGGAAAATCTTTATGTCCAGGTGGGTACTGTATGTGAATTGTGCTTAATAGTCCAGTTTCGAGCAACCTCATGGCCTCTCCCATTTTCCAAGTGAAAATCCCAAGGTACGAGTTGAATTTTTAGTTTGCCAGACCGCTGAACAGAAGAACTGAGGGCGCGTTTTGACAGGGTTAACTCGCATCTAAAGTGGATATATTCATAAATCCCAGTGAGAGGGTAAGACCTGTTTACAACTCTTAATATGAAAAGAGGCTATTAGCGCATTTGAAATTTTAAGAAGGGCACGTTTAGAACCAAGTACCTTGTACCAGGCGCGCAATGTACGTCATCCGATTTAGGGTTCAAATATTTATTTCAGTGATGCTTAATGTCAGCAGGTTGAAGACGGGCTGGTGATATAACTTGAATCATGCAACTTTGGCAGAAAAACCCAGCAAAATAGTGTACGTCTCATTTCAATTGATTGGAACGGAGTTTGGTAATAGCCAATTAAAAGGCAAAAAAAAATGTAAAGAGAAAAAAAGGAAAGAAGGAGGAACGACAAATGGGAAGAATATAAAGCGAAAGACAAAAAAAATTGCCTTCTGTACATGCATCAGGAAAGTGAGCCAGCCTAATTATTGACTTGTAAACAAAGTTTTGGTTAGTTTCGCTTCGTTTAGCTTCGTTTTGTTGAAAGGCTAGTAGAAAAAGGCTTAGTAACGAAATCTTCTGGGGTTGAAATAATGACAAAACTAAAACGGACTCATGAACGTAGCCCTAAATGACAGAAGTTAAACCGTATCCTGTACAAGCAATACCGTTTGGAATAGTCTCGCCTATTACTTATAAGAATAGAAATATCTTTACCTGCAGATCTTTGGGAGGAAAAGAGTTATTCTGTTCAGTCCAGATTATTTTAGTTCTCTTTACCCTTATCCTGTGGGACATCCTCACGATCGACAAACTCAGGTGAGATTATTTTAAATATTCATCAGCCTTTTTATGCTCCAACCTTTCGGTGGCGTCGATGATTGGTAATAAAGGAACCGGCGCGAAGGACAAAACTGTGTGAAAGTTTCACATGGTATGAAATTAGGCATCATACCAAACACGATGTGATTATTTTTTGTCAAACGCGTTTCGTCCGTGGTAAAATGGTCTAATTCTACCCTAATCCCTTAGCCTTCTCGGTTTGGTCAATCCTGGACTCTACCGTAAGCTGTGACGTCATCAAGAGAGATTTGCTCACCCATTCCCAGACTTCGAGCAGATAACGGAGCATGAGAGAGCGCCTAGGATGTTATATACTCTCAAAAATATTTGTTCTGTTCGGCTACAAAATTCACCTCTTTCCCTTTTGCAGGTGGACTTTGAAAACCCAGACTTGAGCAGGTTTCCTCGATTTAGCGAGATCAGGGGCATGGAGGTATCCCTTGAACCAGATGAAGTACTTTACATTCCAAACTACTGGTGGCATTACATCGAAAGCGAAAGTCACAGGTAACTCTTCCACGGCGTTAGCTCATGATCAGCAACTGCCGCTCTCTGCTATAGGGTGGGGTGTGAGGGTGCAGACTTATAAGAGTCCAGTCTTTGTGCTACTGCCTGCCAGGGTTAGTCATCATGAAATATGGTATGCTCTGTTCACCCTAAGAGAGTCTTCTCTTGACCCAGGATAAGAGCTGGCTAGCTTTCAATAACTCTCGTCAATGCTAGCTAAGACATTTTGTTTAAAAAAAATAATAATGATAATAAAAAAGTAACCATGTTCAGCATGCGACAGAGGCTATTTTTCAGAGATTGCTAATCCAGTCAGTTCATCCACAGTTCTAGAAGGGATTGGACGGTCGTCTGCAGAGGCTACCTTAATTTTCACACGCCAGTAAATATTGCGAAATAGAAGCCGGAAGCTCAGCGAGAAAACAAATACGGAACATACCAGGAGCCTACATGTATAGGTGATAGGCTCCTGAATGCACTTAGAATCAAAAAGCCTTGTCAAGGCAAAGGACAATTTAGTCAAGGTTTCAAATTATTCTCGAAAAGAATAAACCCACTCATGCATAGGAATTACCGTGTGGGGGCCCGGGGGCCTACTCAGCAACGCCGGGGAGGCTCCAACCGAGGTCCAACTCCTTACCATCTTAAATACCATTATTGACTGGAAAGGTACCCCTTTCGTACACCTTCTATCAAAAAATGATACTCAAATCTAAGTTCCTAGTTTACAACGCTGCATCCCTTCTAAGGGTCTGGTTACATGGAGATGGCGGACCCCAGGTAGGTGAGGTAACTCGCTTAGGTTGGGTAATCCGCCTGTCCATATAATCCCTCATTTTAATTTGATCACGTTTATATGATCGGTGGGGAGACGCGCTATATTTTACCTCACCTACCTGGCGTCCCCCACCTCCATGTAAACAGGCCCTAACTGCTGTAAATGCACTGTGTTTTTAAAAGTAAACTGAATTTTCGTGATTCTCTCAAAGCCATAAAATGCATGTGTCCGCCTTTTTGAACCTTTTTACAGACCGAAATGACAGTTTCCCTTACGCTTTCCTATACTTCAATAGGCCATTTCCGAGTTCCCCCAGGCCTCTGTTTGAAAACGAGGGTAGGTGCTCAACCTTTGATATGGAAATCATTTTTCATTCTCATGCAAATAATACTCATTTTCATAAGAAAGGTTGTACACCTAGCCTCATTTTGAAAGTGAGGGGTTTTGGAACTCGGAAGTGGCCTATTTGTGAAATCCCTGCCCTTTCACTCGATTCCCCTAAAACCTGGCCGTTTCGCTTGTCCAAAACTTTTTTCTGGCTGTTAAAACAAATATTTGACCTTTAGTTTCGAGGGCGAGAAAGACTACGAGGACAAGATTTGACTTTTAATAATTTTCGCCGCATTTTCTCAGAAAATAGACCACCTGGAAAGTTTTTTTGTACCTTAAAAGTTTGCTTTAGAAGAAAGGGTAGCACGGTTATTTTTATTGAAGGATCGAGGTTAAGCCCGCTCCCAATCACAAAGTGATAAAACCTCTAACGTTTGATAACTTAGTTGTTTCCTCCACTACGACATTCTCACAAAAACCCGTAGTCGAATGACGATGGCTATTACGTTTCCCCTTCAAAGTGACGCTGGTTCACGCACACTCACTATTTTGTAATGAGAAAATCTTGTTCTTGCAGTCGCGCTAGCGCTCGTCATAGAATCTGGTTACGCTTTCCATTTGTCAGAACTGACCGGCCAGGACATTCCCTTCGTAATGAGAATTTTACTTTTAATCAAAGCTATCCAGCCGGATCGGTCAAATCCTAAATAGTATGCAAGAAGGAAATCGTTTTTCATCAAAAACTCTTGGGAAAAACCTATTTCATTTTCAAAATGACCGGTGCGGCCATGGTCAGGCGGGCCAGTTCTGACTTTTGGAAAACGCCCTAAAAGTTTTCTATTGTCTATATTGTGTACTGTCTAGAGATCATAATAGGACCTATTATTGCTGAGGTTGTCTCTCATGGCCTACCTGATGTTACCAATCTTGTTCTTCTTTCTAGTAAAACCATATCAATGAATTTCTGGTTTGATCCAAAGAACGATACCAAAACAAAAAGCGATAACGTCACTGAGAAGGTGGATACCTCAAGTGTTCAACTGGAAACTGGCGAAAATCAGCAAGAAGGTGATAGCCTTGAAACTGATGGAGATGTTGCAAAGGAACCGCTGTTAAACGGCGAAGGTGTGCATGCGCTAAGTGAATCCGATCCGAATAAAGATACACATCCCGAAGGCCAAGTTAAGATCGACGATCGAGCGAAAGTTAGTTCTGAAGAAACAACCACAGAACCTGGAGCAGAACAAGAAGAAGCAGTCGAGGGAGATGAAAAAGAGATCGAGTTATCTGCAAGTCAATATATAGCACTTCTGAGGGACACGGAGATATCACTCTTCAAAGCTACCCTAAGCCACAAGAAGGTACTCTCATTCGGAGTCCTTTTCATCAGTTTTTTAAATAAGGTGCATTATGAGAGATGTGCAAGTGACGTATAGTGCAATTCGGCTAATATGGCATATTTCTTCCAGTTTTACGTTGAAGCGGAACGGCACAATTACCACTTATTACTTCCGGTCAAACAATTTGCGCGCAAAGAAGAACGTCAAACTGAACCAGATTATGCTTTTAAAAAATTTTAGTTGCCACAAATAATTTTAATAATGGTAGGACGAATGGCTATTTAACTTATACTTACACAGTTTTGCTGTGTTTTTTTTTTTTCAGGTTAAGCAAATTTTGGAAGATCTGCTTTCAAGACGATTCGATTATATCAAGGAGCTTTACTAAAATAGATATCTAATGTTCAAGAAGCAAATCAATGAAATCGTTAGTTTGAAAAAAAAAAATAAATAAAATAAAATAAACAACGTTAACTTAAAAAAGAATAAACTATATAAAACCAATGCGAAAGGTTGATCATTTTTCGTTATCCCTTGACAACATCAAGTTACTTAAATGCTAGTGATGCTGTGAAGAGCATCGCTTTATTGCTTGAACATGTAATTATCAACCTGTGGATTTATCATCGGGTAGACTGCGCGCAAGCCCTCCGGGGCGCTCTGTCTGGCGGTGGGGTGCCCCGCCACCAGAACGCCCCGGAGAGCTTGGTCGCACTGGGAGTTATCATCGGGGAGTAATGATAGCAATACTTCAGTCCAATATATGTAACATACCGATGGGTGGATGGGAGAACATGGAGAAACAGTGATAATTCTTGACAGACTTGTAGCTTCCAAAGAAGCTTTTTCGGCTTTGCTTAGGCGGAGGTGAGGTAGGGTCTCTCTCCCGAGTTTCTTTCCCCACCCTGTCACCAGAGAGAGATCGTCGGGGAAGCTGCTTGCAGGCTTCGACAGTTTTGTTTTACTAATATTACTTGATCCTGGCTTGCCTGATACATTCATGAAATCAGAAATAAGAATAAAAGAGATGAGTAAGGATGCATAAACAATCTGTTTTTATCGCTTGCGAGTGGTCGAAGGACAGGAGTCATAAACGATTAAGTTTGTACGGCATGGCACTGGTATTACACAGGCTTTACTCAAAGATTCCTGTATTTATAATTACTGACTGGGGTTATTTTTCAAGGTAGACTAAGCAAAAAACATTATTCTAGAACTTCCTGTGGCTGCCATAATTTCCGCGTCAAAAGTGAAAATTGTTTTTAGGATTGCAAAGACGGAAGTCTTTTCATTTATTACGCAAAATACTCGTCTGTAGGTTAGCTTGACTGCTTTATGGTCTGATGCCTCGACTCAAAAATTAATAGCACTTCTAATTAAGGAACGTTAAGAAAGGCTGCAGCTTTTTTGCTGGTAATAACTAATAATGAAATTTGGACATACAGTTATGGTCAAATTTAAAATAACCATTTCACACAGACTACATCAGTGCAGGCACTTTCTTTTAAACATTTTTCATGGATCATAAACTCGCTAGAAAAAGAAAGGATGTGCTGGCCACGGTTAGTGATCAATTACTACGTGTGACTGCACTTGCAACGCGTAAAAACGAGAATTATTTATTAGCGCTGAAGGAAGTTTGAACTAAAACTTAAGTTTAGCGCGCCTCAAAAAGGTTCAACACTTAGCAGCTATCGGCCAAAAACGTATCCGACTAAATCTGCAGTTGTTACGGTGACACCAGAGATGGAAGCCGTGAAATTATTTTTGATGTTCTATATCCTGATGTTTTCCACGGTGCACGGAGGTAAGGTTTTAACATTCATTATACTCGAACAGTCATTGTTTTGGTTATATCGATGGAAATTAATCATAACTAACCTTAATACTGATATCTATAAAGTTTTCAATATCTTTGAAAAGGCTAGAAATACACACTTCCTACCAGGAGGTGAGACTTGCACCGAGGCAACGAACAAATAAAATGCCTTGGAGGCCACATGTATCATTTAAACTGCATGCATAACCACCAGTACTAATCAAGTTAGCGAAAGAGATCGAAAGACAGCTAACAATGAAGAAAAATATCAAATAATGTGATGACTATAGTTTTGTTTTAGGTTAGTGTAACATGCATTGCGTTTTTGTTGTGATAGATACAAAGATGTTTATTTGCGCTATTTCCGTCAAAATGAGGTGCGTGTTCCGATGCAAAATTCTCAGAAAACTGTTACTGCGTCCGTCTCGTAACCATTTCAGTGATCGCCGGAGGCTATTCTGCATACTAGCTTCAATTAACAAATTCTGTGCATACAGAATCTGGTTAAGGAACGAATACAAATGTCGTTTCTGAAAGCCTTCTCCCACTCAACAAGCATAGATGCACCTTTGAAAAATACCTTTTTTTTCTTTACGAGTCAGTTGGCCTTAAAAAAAAAAAAAACATGATTTTGTTTGGTGGCTGTGGAAACGTTTCCGTTCTGATAAGTAGTCACTTAACAAATGCTTTTGCTATAGAAGATCTCCTGTCTTTGCATTTGTACAGTTAATTCCTAAATGTATCTTCTTTTAGCAAATGAAAAACACCCCGAGAAAGACCGAGACTTCAGTAGTCATTGTAGTTATTAGTTTTCCGCTATCAACGACTTTGGCCCTACTTTAGCTTTCGGGGAGAGAGAGAGAGAGAGAGAGAAAGAAGGGAGGTGGTGGAGGGGGGAGGCGATTTATTAATACACCTTGATACTTGGATTACCGCCCTGAGAAATTAGGAATTAGTTAGGTCGATAAAGTGGCTTATCTTTCCTTTTTTAGGATACATCCCTTATCAGAAGACACACATCAAAGAACTGGAAGACCGGATCGAGCACCTGAGGGAATTAAAGGTTCCTGTAAAGGACAGCTCTGCGGAGTTAGAACCACCAAACGGCGGGTATCCTGGTGGCGCTAGTACATCCCAACGTAGGAACAGAGATCGCCCAGGACGATAAGCTGATTTCAAGAATCAAGGATCGACTAAACTGTCCAAGTTCTTGCATGAGCCTCGATTCATTCTTTGGCAAATTTCTGCTCTGGAGGATCTTTTTGTTTTAACTTTTATGGATAGTGATTAAAACCCTAGTTTCTTTTAAAGCTATGAACTTTTGTAAGGAATTAAACGAAAAATAAAAACACGCTTTTTGGATTTAGAGGATAAGAGATAATTCGGGCGGTGTTAGAAGCCCGGATAAAGTATTAAGGGTCACAAGTTCCAAGAACGAAAAAGCATTTGTCGAAGACTGCCTCCTCTGATATAAAGCATTTTCTCCCAGAAAATTAAAACAGACAACAAGTTTGGAAACGCAGTTTTGATGCAAAAGCCGTTAATTAAGAACAATTTATGATTAGGTACTTGACTTAGAAAAGCATAATGTGGCAGAAAATTCTTGCGGGTTCTAATGTTTGCGATTTTTGCGTTTTTTTTCAGCGATCCGCAAAAATAAATTCCAGCAGATAAAAATTCCCGCACAAATTTACTCCAATTACAACTTGTCTTTTTGGTTCAGAAACAAAGCGGTATAAAATGAACTACTGACGCACACCTTAATATTGTTTGAAAAGATGCATTTCTGGTCTGTTGCACGTACTCAATAAAAACGAACATATTGCCAATGCTGGGCACTGGGTACTTTATGAAAATCGCAAAAATTAATTCCCAGCAAGAAAACCAATCTGTCCTAATTAATCGCAAAAATTAGTTCCTACAAAACACAAAAAATCGCCAATCCGCAAAAATAAACTCCCGCAAAAATTTCGTGCCACACGATAGAGGATATGTGCAATGTGAATTAGTGGCCTCATAATAAAGACAATAAATAAACGCCTCTATAAACCTTCATTGGTGATACCAAAGATTGGGTCTTTAATAGCACTAAAGCGAGGCTTCATGTCCTCTATATTTTCCCTTCAAATTTCACGATTTCTTCAGACCATCTTCATAATTAATTATCCGTTATAATTTTGAACAGTATCCTTTTGCGTAAAAAAATAAAAATATACAAGAGAGATAGAGAGAATAAGAACAAGAAAAAAATATATGTTGTAGTTACTCTTCTGTCTCAGGTAATTTTTATTTGTCTCTTGTCAGTTAAACTGCGTTAGCATACTACCATACCCAAAAACAAAAGAAAAACAAAAATTACCTGAGATAAGGTATCGACCGCAACATATTTATTGAAATTTAATGTCAGAGTCAGTTTTTCGCCTTGTAGCGGCCGCCTTCAACACTTCGCAGCGATCTATTAGGGAGCTTTAGCACCGACGATGGCAACGGCAGCGAAAACGTCGCCTCGTTTTTTCAAACTTTTCCTCGTTTATTCCAATTCGCTTGAAATGTCAAAAGTGGGCGAATTTCCCTGGAGTTGATTTCTTGGTGACTGCACTAAAGTTTAGAAAGAGAAAGAAAAATTCCTCGTCGCTTGTTTTACGTCCTCCATAAAACGTGAAATTAGGCATTTTCACGTTGTAGTCTTGCAGAGGCGGTTGAGAAATGTACAAAAAGGCGTGATGCACGTGTAAAGTTGTTGTTTTGCTTAATAAGCTTATTGCTTTTTTGACGTTCTCACTGCCGTCGCCGTCGTCGTTGCTAAGGCTCCCCATTAAATTCAGTGGCGAATCCAGGGGAGGCCCCCCTTATTTTTAGACAAAACTGAGCCCCAAAGGGCCGAAAAAATTTTCTTGGAGACCGTCCCCACCCCTCTTATCTCAAGTTCTGGTTCCGGCACTGCAATAGGCCATTTGCACTGAGAGGTCATTTGCCATCGTTTTAATGAAAATGTAAAATATATGATTTAGTCATAACAGTGATTTGGGTTTTCAAACCAGCACCATTTTCTTAAAATGAGTAGGTCCCTAGTTGGTCACGTGACCAAATTGTGATTTTTAAAATATGAATTACCTCTTTCTGAAGACAAATTTTGTACATGACCTTTTAAAGAGAAATGTTGAAAAGATGATGTCATTGGTAACGTTTTTCAGCACATCTGAGCGTAACTATTCAAACGTTTAACAAGATATAAACAAAAAATAGTTTTGGCCGCTTTCTTGGAGGGCAAGAGTATGCCCTTCAACATGGCCGCCAATACAAACATCCTACTTTGTTAAAAAATCAAAGTGCTATAAAATTTCCCTCTTAAGTGCGCATTCCCTCAAACTTCGGGCGTAGGATAATTTTTATGTGCTCTGTCAATTTTTGGTATCAGCAAGATTCCAACTCATTGTTTAAAGGAAGCACTGGTCATGTGACCTCTTAGTGCAAGTGGCTTACTGAAAATGAAAAGCGAGCGTCAACCAGGAGCGAGGAGAGACGGTTATATTCGCAGGCCAGACTTTTTCATTTTTTGTGGCTCTCGTAAAGCTAGATACAAAAAAAACACGAAAAAAAATACGAACGTAGGCCTGGAGTTTCTCTGCTGGCAGAGGCCTCTGCTTGCCGAGAACAAGCGTGATTCGGACTATTTTTTTCTCATGAAGCGTGATTTAAGTTTTTATTTATTCGCGATTGCCCATAACGTGTACGTAAGGCGGTTTTGAAATTAAGCGTGAAACGTGGGCAAATATTTTAGACTTTCTTTCATAAACTGATTTTTTTGAAATTTGGCTCAAATTTGCCATAGCGGTATTTGGGTCATTTGAATTATTTCCCCTGCCATACTAACATTTGAATGAGATTTCAAGGAAAACGAGTCATATTTAGAGCGTAAACAGGTCAGTCGTGAGGAAAAATTTATCCGCGAATTTATTTTTTACTTGTCGGTGAAACGTGAACTACCTGATTGTTACGTGAACGCGAAGAAATTTGTAGAATCATTTGAAACCGATGAAACGCGTGAAAAGTTACGTGAATGCATTTCGTGTTTTCTCTGAGCACACGGTGAACTATATCAGCGGACTACAATGGTCTCTATGGTAACCAAGTTTCAGACTTGAGAACTGCGGGGGAGAGAAAGTCGGGCAAGGATTGTTGATATTTAAGCGAAAAAAACTGTTCCTCTGATGAGGTAAAATGGTTCTTCCATTCGAGCGACAGCCTCTGTTGCACAAGAGATACGCTACACTATCTTCTCCTGACCTTTCGAGGTCGTTTTCGGAGGAAAATGAGGACTCGGCGAGGGGAGATGAGTATGCGGCTTTTCTCAAGTGAGCGACCTTCTTTTGTTTACGAGTCTGCGAGTTTGATTTATAATTTAAAACTAATACTTGCTGCGTGATCTTACGTTGCCATTTTCCATGTCTTAAAAGGTTACATTGAAAAACAGCAGATCAGTTTAATTGAGATTTAGCGCCCGTAATGTTCGCACTTACGAATGAAATGTCCTGAATGTCGCGGCAGTTTCACCGTTAAATAGTTAAAATGGATATTGAACCCATTTTACGATGATATACAAACATTGTGTTATTCTAAAAATACAAACAATGATGTCATCGTGATAATATAGCTTTCTGGTCATTATAAAATTAATGAAGAGTCTTAAATTGTGCGGGTTGCCAAGAAACATTTAATTTAGGGAAACTGAACAAAGCGGACAAGCATATCATGTGGTTTACTAATGATACAGAAAACATGAAAAATTTATATCTAATATACTATAAATCTTATTGGCAAGAAATTTCTGAAAGAGCTTGAAAAGAAAAATAAACGTATTTATTAATAAGATTTTGTAAATTTAAAGCTACAACATGTACTGAGAGCGATTTTCAAGTAGCAATGGAAAGTATAAAATTAAAATTTACCTCGAGCTACATGCAGATAGTCCAAATGGGATAAGACAATTTTTGAGAAAAAAAAAAAAGAAAGAAAGAAACAGACATAAAAAATTTTGTCGGAATAAAATAAGTTTTTCATGAAGTCAACACACTTTGTGAGGAACTTTCTTTCGGTCTGGAGGGGATCGAGACACTGCGCTGCTCATAGATTAGTGACGATCATAGTGTTAGTGACGATCCCCAATAAATGGACACCTCTACAAAGAGGACGCAAGAAAGGTCCATGGGCATCCTACCTAGCAAGCAGAGGCCCTTTGACCTTCTTAGATAAGTTGGCCTTCTTAGATAAGTTGGTATGGGTGTCCCACTGAATACAAGTTAAATGAAAAGAAAAAGGAATTTTTTTTTTCTTTAATTGTGTGTTTATATTTGAAGCTAAGATTTGGCTTACTTGACCTCTACCCTGTGAACAGATCCTCCTTTTGTCTATACTTGAGTGAAGAGGAGAAAAGGAGGGGCTGCCTAAATCATGTTAAGCCTGAAAAGTCACCAAAGCCAGAACTTCTGGACTGGTTAATCTAGTTCTCTATTGTCAAACTGGTTTTTGAAGAGTGAGCATCTGTTTGTTGAAAAATCAATGGGCATAATTGAGCCTACTGAACCAAGTGAACAGCTGTTAGACCTGGGTTCAAACCTGGTGGGTGGGGGGGGGGGGGGGGGTGGAGTTGTACTCCTGGGAATTCTTAGTAGGGTTGTGCTACCCAGTTCTCCATTAATCCTGACCCTATTGCAGACCAAAAAAATGTCATTTTTCAAACTCGTTTTCAGGCCTGTCCTTCAAAATTATCCATACCCATTATCAGACCTCGCAGGCCTTTAAGAAATTATGTCATCATTACTTTGCTTAGAACAGCAACAAAAAGGATTTCTTAAAATCCATTTTGAATATTTCTCTTGCTTTCTTTACTCATTTGGAATTAAAACAATAAATACCTTTGTACACTCCTGCAGCTCCCTTGAAAACCATACCTTATTCCAGACCAAAATGAGCAAAGTCTATACCCGTTTTCTGTAGGGTGGCACATACCTATATGGCTTATAAAGGGGAGTACAGTCCCCAGGGTGTTCAAAACTGTATCCCAGCAATAAGCAGCACAAAAATATGCTTAACAAAGATCTTATTTGACTCACGCAGAATCTTCCTTGAGAATGCCAAAATCAAAAGTAATTAAGTTAAAAAAAGGCTCTGCTAGCTGGGTGACTTAATCTTATAGAGTGACACACACGGTATTGTTATTTAGGGTTTGGTGAGCATAAAGTAAGGAATCTATTTGTGAGTTTTAGACTCACTTATTTATATTCATTATTATAGGTCATTGGCAAGTGGAGAAAGACAAGATTTGGGAGTATCAAGGTAAGGGAAAAACTTAATGTTATTAATTTTCATATATAGCTGGAAATTTTTTTCCACCCGCACATACTCTCATTGGTTACATTGAGGTCACATGACATCTGAAACTGAAACTGTCTCCAGCCAAAATCTCTGAGCGGGTAACAGTCAAAATCTACAGGGCTCGATGTTGCGACCTGTAGGGTCGCCAATGTGACCAGATTTTACTCAGTGGTGACTAAATGTTCACCCCTAGTCGCCAACCTTGCCCCCAAGATAGGTGACTTTCTTCTTTGAGAAAATGTACACTAATGATAATCCCAGTGTTGTCCTTTACAAAACTAGTGGATAGCTAACGGTTTTTGTAATGCTTTAAAGTTTGGCCCAAATGCTCAAACAGTTTTCCAAAGTCCTGCCTCTAACAATTTGTCTAGACCAGGCGGGAGGGGGGGGGGGGGGGGGGAAGAAACAAGGTCTGGGACCGAGAAATGATGTTCTCACAACTTGCAAAGCGGTCACCCTGCATGATGGTCAGTGGATAATTGCAGCATTTTTCCCACAGTAAATATTTTAAGACTTTTTAGAAGCAAGAAGCAAACCGGCAGAGGAAATCAGAAATGCTTAAAAAATTGAAAAAAATAATATCATGCATCTTTGTTTTTCTTGCATATCGCATTTGTCTTTTGGTACTGAAATTGCGGGGGAAACTAAAACGCAACTGTGTTAGATCTTAACCAACAACAATGCGCTCGATCGATTTTTATTAGGTTACATTGTTTTTGCTGGGCAACGATAACTTGATGCTGATAAAAATTACTGGAGAAAGTGTCAAATTTATCGGAAGCTAGTATATTCACAGATATCATAACTGAATAAACATTCACACTTCATAACATTTCACTTCGTTTATTACGACCAGTCAACACCTTGAATCCAAAGTTAAAATTCAAAACGATCCTAGTAATAAACAAATCACAACTACCACTGAAAGTTCTTTATCTTGAAGCGACTTTAACTTTCCTAAGGTTTGCTGCAAAACACAGCTCGATAGCTCAACTCTTCGGCGGTTCTTATCAGTATGGAGCTATATGTTGTATATTCCAAACTCTGCTAAGGGAAATTGTTTAACAGAAAAAGAAAACCACACACTATGTCTGAAAAGCGACATCAAATCAATAAATTTGCGAATTACCAAAATATAATAGTGAAAAACAGTCCTGCCTTCGGCCTCCATGCTTTTGTTTTTTCTCAAGACCGTTGATATATAGATTTTGATGTAATGCGCATGATCAGTACACAAATCCGCTGGCAAGACCCTTGCTGATCGCTTTGCAAGTTGTGAGAACATCATTTGGATTTCATTTAAGAGAATGTATGGGAAGAAGCTTCCCCTCCCCCCTGGTCTAAACAGTACTACATGTACCTGTGAATATCGACCGACAAGTGCCATTTAACCACAAGGTTTAGTGAATTTCCAGCTTCAAAATTTCCAGCTACATGTGTGAAACAAATCACTTAAAGACTGGTCCCTCAGGAAACATTGAGATTCTTGGGAAACAAAATTAACTGTTTACATGTTGCATGGTAATTCAAGGCCCTATTATTAAATTGCTGACGTTTTCTTAGGGAAGCTTAATACACTTCACTGATGTTACATTTTGTGCTCATTAACCTTGTAATACTCAGAGTAATATTAATAGCCTGCGAAAACATCTGTTCTCCTAGCTCGCTCTTCACTGCTGGGGACGTTTCGCATGGAAGAATGTCTGTTACTCACTCCAGTGACAGAAATTCAATACTAATGATGCAAAATGTTTACATGGTAAATCTGGTAGCCTCGTTCTTCAGAAAAAAGTTCAAAAGAATACATTATCTCAAGCGAAAAAAAAGTACTGGTATATTAATCCAGCAGCCATTTTTGCTTTGTATCCAATCTCAATTTTTTCTGATCTCCAATCCAAATTTCTAAACTTTTACTCGAGCTTCAATTTTTTTTATGTATTCATGTATTTGAAGACCAAAGCCAATTGCAAAGGTGCATCCACAAAGCCACACATCTCCAGTGACAAGAGATTCTAAACAAGCTAAGCTGAAGTTAACTGGACCAGTGTTATCACCACAGAGAAGTAATAATGGTGTATTACAGGTTACATTAACAGCAAAACGTAGCATGCAGAAGCACAAGGAAATGATGAGGGTGATAGAGGTGAGCACACACGTGGGAAATGGGAGTGACGGCCCGGAAGTGGTGTATTACAGGTTTCACTAACAGCATAACACAGCATGCAGAAGAACAAGGAAATGATGAGGGTGATAGGGGTGAGCAAAGCCCAGGGAAATGGGAGGGAGGGGGAAGTGTCATATTACAGGTTACATTAACAGCAAAACATAGCATGCACGGAAGTACAAGGAAATGATGAGAGTGATAGAGGTGAACACACTCCAGGGAATGGAGGGAAGGCGGGGAGGGAATAGTGGTGTTTTGCAGCAAAACTTAGCATGCAGAAGCTGAGGAAATGATGAGACTGATACAGGTTAGCACACCCCGGGGAAACGAGAGAAATTGGGAGGAGTGAAGAGGTGTACTACAAGGTTACATGACTTATGTACAATGTATGTTAGTAGCAAAACATAGCATGCAGAAACACAAGGGAATGGTGACAGTGATACGTACACTACATTGAATTGGGATTTGCACACCCTAGAGAAGTTGGGGGTGGGGTGGGTGGGGTTGTTGGTTGAGGGGAAAGTGGTGTACCATACAGCTGTAGGTTACCTTAAGAGCAAAACACAGCAGGCAGAAGCAAATATAATTCTAGCTGTACACTGTACATGTATTTTGAATAAAACACCTAAATTGTGATTGAAATCTTATTTTATGCAGGACCACATGCTTCAGCACAAGCAGGAAGAAAGGGAATTGAAGAGATATGAAGGCGACATCATCAAAAAACAACATCAACTAAGAAGAACCATGGACAGTTTACAGAATAGTAGGTTCTCAAAACTTGACAGTTACACATTATTTCTCAAACAGGCAAGCCTGGTCAAGTGTGGTACGCTTGACCTGACTTGAGTGCCATTATTTTTGGTCTTGTACACTGGTGAACAGCTGATTTTGAGCAAGCTCCTGATGCAATCCTCTATGACTGGTGTGCTTATAATTAAATTTCGACCTTGCATGCCATAGAGCCTAGTTCTAGTAGCTCAGTGGTTAGAGCATCTAGAACTTTTAGGGTCATGCGTTCTGTTCTCAAGTGGAGCTCTGAATTTTTTCTGTGCTTTCTGGTGTTAGATTTCTCCTTCTTTCAAAATATTTTTTTATAGTACTTTTATGTAGCAACGTTATGTTACTCTGATGATGAAGAACTACAACGTTAAAATAAGATAAAACTTGTAAAGGTTGACAAGATGTTGTCTTTGTTTCACCAGGTGTATATAAGAAAATGAGAGGCGAAGAGGCTCGGCTCAGCGAGAACAGCCAGGACATTGAAAAAGTCAAACAACAACATTATATCCAAGAGGACAAGGTTTGATTTTATAATTTTTTTCTTTTAGAAACAAAATTTTTAATTTGTTCTTAAAATTAATGATAAGGAATTTTCTTAATGCAGTTTTGTACGTTCTAAAAGCATTTCCCTCAAAGCCTAAAGAGAGCGAGAGCAAAAAAAGGAATGTTAAGACGCGTTTCTGGTAATACAGCCATGTGGAGCGTTCATGTTTTTGTTCTACTTTTATAAAAAGCAGTAAGCCAATATCCATGTAGTCTGCTACACAGCCGTTGCGTGACGACACTAAAAACGGCTGTGTAGCAGACTAATATCCATCAACACTGTTGAAAAGAGCGCCTTAAAATTAGCAAACTAACCAAGACAATATTAGTTTTGATGGTGATTCGTTCAAAGTGAGCAAAGAATATAGCTTTGCAAAGCCACAAAATTTTTTGTATGGTGGGGGCGGGGGTGGGGGTGGGAGGGGGGGTAGGAACTTGCCCCATCTCCCACAATACAAGCGTCTGTAAAATTTAGTGACTGTGCAGAGCTATACCCTCTTTAGTTTTCGACACTTTCAAACTTTCAAACTTGGCAAATACTTTACTGATTCTAGGGCGTTCTTTCCAGCTGTTCTTTCTAGCTGCAGATTTTGTGAGACTGGTCCCAGTCAAAGGTTGCAAAACAACAAATAAACAAACAAACAAGCGCGGAAGGGTATATTCTATTCCAGCAATACCCTGGAATATACGTGTTACACACCTGGGGGGGTACTCGGTATATCCTTGGTTGGGGAGGTGCAGCCCACCCCTCATACCCTGACCCTGTTTAAGACAAAAATCGCTGATTTTCATACCCTGTTTAAGACAGAATTCCGATTTTTGCTACCCTGTTTAAGACATTCGTAGAACATACACGCAGGCTGTTTATCGTCCAAGAAAAGATACCCTGTTTAAGACAAAAATTGATAAAATCGATAGCCTGATTAAGACAAAAAATGATAAAATCGATACCCTGTTTAAAACAAAAATCCCGAAAAACATACCCTGGCTGGCCGCACGTCTCCATTAAGCCCTTGAAAGGTAGTACCCCCCCCCCCCCACCCCCAACGGGGTTACACACAAACTGATAACCACTTTACGATGACTACTTACTAATGTAAAGAACAAAGACAAACTGCAGGACAGACAGGTAGCAGTATACAAGATCAAATGCTGCGACTGCCAGGCTACTGACATTGGTGAAACCGGCAGAAACTAGCATGCGACTGACCGAACACAAACGAGCGACGAGAAATGGTGACGTCAACAGTCATATTGCTGAGCACCATTTATAGAGACGAAACGTCAAATCGACTTGGACTCTGCGACATGTTTTACGTTTTTGGTATTTATTATTTCTTGAAAGTGACTGAATTTTGAAACTTTGAAATATTTATCAGGTAAACAAGTCTAGGATTGAAAGAAATATGTCTGCTCGCTTGAAGTTCAGGGACAAAGACCGAAAAGTTGCTTCTGAAATGTAAGTGTCAGGTCCTGCCTAGAGCTTTGGGTTCTTGATTTTATGCTGTGAGAAAGCTGATATCTCGAGCCGATTCCCTCTTTACAGGTCATGTTTTTCATGTTGAATTGAAAATGGGGAAGCCTCCCTGCAAAGGTCATTATCATGTAGTTTCGAATATTCTATCTTTGTCAACTCTTCCAACATCAAGTGAGATTTGTCCCAAATTTTCCAACTCTGATGGGTGACCTCATTCAAACCTTTCCCATCCCACTCACCGCACTGAACTCGCCCTTTACGTGTGAACCTTTGTCATTCTGACTCGCAGGTACAGGTTACATATGCGCGTTTTTACTAATCCCCACTGAGTACAGGCTCCCCTCCACCCCCTTCTAAATCACCAGTCCGACTGTCCCCCTCCTCCATGGATACAATTAACAGTTGGCTTCGGACAACGTTGACTAAAACTTGGCGATTGTCCTACGAAATCCTTCCTGGGGTCGGACATGATGACCGCCCGGACACTCAAATACCAATAACTATCATTTGTAGTTGAAGGTTCAAAATCATTCAAAACTTTCCTAGTTTGTCTGAAAGTCCCAGTGACATGATCCGACCCCGGAAAGCTGTTTTACTTTTGCTGTGTACATATACGTTAAAGATCGAGGTTCAATAGTTTTGCAGATGATATGGTAAAATTTTCAGTTAACACACACACACACAAAAAAAATGGGCTGGATTAGACTGGATTAAATTTTGGCTATGTTCACGCCATCGGACGAATTTTGGTTCCGTTCACACGGAATCACCTTAACCTTACGGAAATTTAGACGTCTAGCCGCTTAAAGGTCGTGTGAACAAAGCGAAAACTTATTGAACGGTTCCGTGTGAACGAAGTGACCGGTCAAATTTTTCAACCGGTGGAGGATTCGTCCGGTGTCGCGTGAACGTGCAGCCTTTGATTCTAATATTTGGCTTTTGGACTGAAAAGTTAGAGTGGTTTTCGTAGGACCTTGAGATGAAAACGCGTGATTAAAACAGAAACAACAAACGAACGGAAATAGAGCGATTTGATTGGTTTATCGAACGGTTACAAACGCGCGTGGCTTTTGGTTGGTTAAGCGAACGCTTGGGTGAAAAAACTTCATGCCCGAGAACTTTCTAGAAATCAATCGATACTTCGCTTTGACGTCATACTGCAACACAACCGGCTAATCGAACAGTGCCTTCTCCATATTAGGGTTTTCTTTGGCGGGAAACGAAGAGTCCTTATTTTGATCTTTTCATCCATTGGTTGATAAAACAAATAACGAACACTTACTTACACCATTTTTCAAGGTCATACGAAAATCGCTCTATTTGACTTTTGTATCGAAAAATTAACTGTACTTTCGAGAAATGATCCGGAAGGGGGGGGGGGGGGTACTCCCTTACAAAGGCTAATGGGGATGTGCCACTGGATGTGGTCGCATTTTCATGACTGAAGTGACTATAATGGGGTCGCATTTTAAATAGAGTTACTAGAATGGAGTCGCAAATTTTCGGATTTTGGGGGTAATAAAGATTCAAAATGGGAAGATTCTCGGTTAAAAAAAAAAAATCAGAAACTTGTTCTTTATTAAATTTAACAATAAGCTCGCATTGAACGCATTACATTCCCCCTCTTGAAACCACATTGATAAGGTAGATGCATAAATAGAAAGTGACTAAGTTGGGATCGCGAAAATTACATTTTTTTATAAGTGGCCACAGAATAGACTATTTAACAATTAGTCGCCGAGGGCGACGTGAATATCGGCGAATAATTGTTTTAGTATAATTACATTGATGATTATTCGAGAAAATAAAAGTATTGATGAATTTCCGACTCCGAAACATCAAAAAATCTGGCTGCCATTTTGAAAACTGCTAGCCTTCAATGCTATAATCACCGCGCGGTGATTATAGCGGGATAAAGCGAAGCTCCTAGCCAATCACAGCGCTCTATTTTCGATATTCATCGATGTAATTATACTAAAATGGGGTAGGGGCACTGAGAGGCCAGCGACACATACCCAGCAAACATTAAGCCAAGTGCCCCCCTCCCCCCTCCCACCCCGGGAGGAAACGGTTCCCTGATTAGACGTAGGTTCTTTCTTAAAATGATTATCATATTTGTAGCGCAGCCTTTCATAAGATAATTATTCTTTTTCATTTCAGGACTGAGGCTGAGTTTCAGTATTGTAAAGCGGCCAAGCAATTGGAGCTGACAAGAACTGAGGTCTTTACACTGACGCAGCAGTTTGAAGCTAACTTGCAACGGATCGAGGTCAGATTGTCACCCCTTTAATTCAAAGGATGCTTAGAATTAAAATAGTTTTTGGATGTACGGTCGAGTCTGCCCGGCCGGTAGAGAGGAGGGGGTCGAGTGCACTGCCACTTACGTGTACTTGTATAGGCTACCGTAGACTTCCGCTTATATGCCCCATCCCGATATAGGCCCATCTACAGCTGTACCTTTAAACAAAAAAACGTCCGGTTATAAGCCCACCTCGAGCTCATATTGAAATGAATTCGACGTTTTGGAGCTTTTTTCAAAAGAGCGAGTAAATTCAAAAGTATTTTGATCAGTGATGCTATGTAGCTTGTTTTGAAACTCTTTTTCTTTTTTTTTTTTTCAGTCCAGTTATAAGCCCCATGGATATAAGCGCCCCCCACCCTCCCCTCCCCTTCCGTTTAAAAGCCCTCCAAAATCTCCTTACCGTCGCCTGGTTAGCTCAGTTGGGAGAGCGCCAGTCTGCCGAGCGGGAGGTCGCGGGTTCAAACCCCGGCCGGACCATCACTCAGGGTCTTAAAATAACTGAGAAGAAAGTGCCGCCTTTGTAATGACATCTGCAAATGGTTAGACTTTCTAGTCTTATCGGATAAGGACGAAAAACCGTAGCTCCCGTCTCACAGCACTTTCACTGATTTGTTCTGGTGGGACGTAAAAGAACCCACATCACTATTCGAAAAGAGTGGGGGTCGTAGATCCCGGTGGTGTGGCCAACCTTTACGGGTTGTGGGATTGGGTAGGGATGGCACCTCGCATGGGACCTGAGTCCTGTTCGTGCACATTCCCTCTGGGCAAGCTTGTGTGCAGAAAAGCTGGTAAATAAAGAAACAAGTATAAACCCAGGGCTTATAAGCGAAAGTTTTACGGTATATAGGTAGGCTCTGAAGGGTTAGGGTCTTCAAGCAGCTGAGTTTGGGGGGTAGTGTTTAGAAATCAGAATAGGGGATCATTTATGGGAAACTGACGAGTGGTGTGAAGAATTCATAGTTAGTTTGGAATATGTAGAAATTTTTGGTTCCTAGGCTTATATAGGGTTGAAAAAGTGCATGCCTTTTTAATATTACGCTCCGAGCCTCATAGCCTACACCACATGTATATTCCCTGAAGAGCCCCGGGCAGACGGGCGTGAACCTTTTGCAATTTAATAGAGAACTTAATTGGTTTTTTAGCAATCATATGCTGAACAAAAGTACTTGGGGCGGTGATGCATTTTGTTTGTATGTTAAGCCTATATCTTTGGAAAGACGAGGTTATGTGTGCCGCTCCCTCCCCTCCCCAGTAGAGTGTTGAAGCTCACGGAGTAATAAGAGGAGTGGGGGAGTGGACTGAGCAAATGTAGTTTCATTTGCGTGCGATTGTTATTTTGCGTGTGTAAGAAGGAGCCACAAATACAAAATTATCCCAAGAGTTGTAACCATTTCAGATGTGGCTAAATTTATTTTAGGCAAGGTTAAACTTGAGCCAATGTGACCAGCGTCTTTGCTACATGTATCTCAAGCACGTGTTCTCCGCTGGCGCCCTTTTATATTACAGGGCTTATTTTACACATTGCCTTAGTTTTGCTAACGTGGGGAATCATTGTGGATCCATTCTACGTCATTTTGTGCGAATTTTTGGGCATTTCTTTTGTTTTTCCAAGGCTTGTCTGTCCGCGTAGGCACGTATCTGGCGCTGTAAGTCTTTTTCTCTGGATCAGGTTCCAGTGTGACGGTACCTGTTACTGGCCGCTACCGGTGTGGTTCCCGCTTGCGCGGTTGCTATGGATACCTCCCATCTATGCCTGGGTTATCATGTTTAGACTCTACCCCACTACCTTTTAAGGCACCAGTTCCCAAGCTCATCTTTTGGCGATGAGTTTAACTTTCTTTATCTCGTAGTTTTGGAAGTTTAAATAAAATGTCTTTAGCATTTTATACCGTCTCAATAATTCGTATGATTGTTTTACAGGACAAAGGACATGCGTTGAAGAAAAGTCTTGCGGAATTGGCTGTTGCTGCTAATCAGCTTGCGCTAAAGAAGAGAACACAAGAAGTGGACGATGGGCGGTAAGTGTACTTCGACAGGCTTACTTGAATGGCCGTTGTAGAGGTTTAGAACAAGAGTCAATGAATGGATTTTTTTGTCCGCAGGGTTGGAAAAAAGTGGGCGTTTAAGAGAGGTGGACGTTAGCAAAGGTTCGACTGTATCAGGGAAACCCATTGCATCATCCATTGGATAGTAATTTATCTGGCCCCAGTTGTTCGAAAGGTGGATAGCTCTATCCACCGTTTAAATCACTATCCAGTGGATAGTGCAATTGCTAGTTGGTTTCCCTAACAATTATCCACTGGATAGAGATTTATCCGGTAGATAGTGCTATCCAGCTTTTGAACAACTGGGGCCTGGTGGTTATCTTTATACACCATTTGAAATACTGGGGCCAAATCAATTCATTTTTCCTGTAGTCTGCTGTAGTTTGATTATATACTTCTCCGAGAAAACCGCTTTGCATAAAGCCAGCGGTAAGTGTTTTACACCTTTGGAACAATTAAGTATAGGTCCATATTAACCTTACAGTTATTTTACTCTACTGCTCTAATCTTTGTAGGTATGTCCAAGACACAAGCATCAAGGACATTCAGGTTAGCTACGATTAAAATTCTTACGTTTTCAAGGTTCCTTTCTTGTACGCACCATGTACAGTCAATACTTTTAGCCAACTTCGCGACAGACAAGCCACGTGAATGACTTCGTAAACGCTATTAAAAAGCCATGCAAGAGAGAAACCTCTGCTCGTGGGGTAGTAGTCTAAGATATACTCCGAAATGTAGTGTGTCCTCTACGGATTGTAGTTCTGGGCCCAGTTGTTCAAAGGCCGATTAGTGCTTAACCCAGGGTTAAATTTAACCCTGGGCCCAGTTGTTCGAAAGTCGATTAGCGCTAACCAGGGGTTAAATTGTAACCCGGGTTTCTATTTGTATTGTTCAAAAGAATTTTCTCCGATAATTTTCTCTATTCTTTATAGAGCATCCAATCATCAAATTGTTGACAAAATAATTTCTCTGAATTTCATTTTTAAGCTCTCATATCTGTATTCAAATTTCGCACTAACCCTGGGTTATCTTAACCTAGCTTCGAACAACCCGGCACAGGTGTCTTTTTCTTGTGTTCAAAAGCATTTTCTCGGATATTTTTCTCTGTTATTTTTAGAGCTTCCAATCATCAACTTGTAGACAAAAAGAATTAAAACTGAAATGCTTTTTAAGCTTTCAAATCTGAATTCAAATTTCACACTATCCCTGGTTTATCTTAACCCAGCTTTGAACAACTCGGCCCTGTTCGGTGGTACCTGTACTGTACGCGTTAAAAAAAAAAAAATCAAGATTGTTTGTAGCAATTTAACACGAATAACGCTGTTTCCCTTTTTAGATGTCCGAGAGCACGGCGTGAAGGAGCAAAAAGATTCAATCTTTTTGCTCCTCTTGCTGTTGTCTCGCGCGTCTCCTGCGTTTCTTGGGCGTAGCTAAAACGAACCAGTAAACTGCCAAGTAGTGGCTAATCGCTTGGTAACTGTGAGTTGCTAATGTTGAAATTGTTGAAATGGGAGGATTTCTTGCAGTTTAGGCATTCTTAAGGTGTCGAGAACTCTTTTTATCTCCATTTCTCCATTTTTCTTTTTTGTTAATTAATAGCTCATGCTAAACTTTTTTCGAGGCTTTCACTTGCTCAATGCGAAATAATCTCACAAACATTTTCAAAACTGCGCGCCATGTTGAACAAAACAAAGAAAACAAGTTTCCCGTGACGTCATCCATGTAGCTGTACTCTAATAGATCATTGGCAACGACCAATTACAGCGCACGTAAAATTCACATCATTGTATAAAACAGAATCAGTTACATTATCATTGTCAGTGAACGTTAACACTAACGTTAACAGTATCTTTATCCTATCAATAGCACTATCATTATAATTAACTTTAACATTAACGTTAACATCAACATTAATAACATTTACATTTTACAGTCACATTTTTTTAGTATCATTTTTGTTGTCATTTTCATTATTAGTATCAGTATTATCATAATCATTAGATCATTATCGTTAACATTAACATTCACATTATCAGTATTAATATTACAAAGTTTTATTATCATTATCGTTTTCACGATCGGTATCATCATCATCATCATCATCATCATCATTATCATTACCATTATTATTATCATCATCATTACCTAAACCATCTGCCGGGCACGTACATGTAGACACTATAACTTGAAGTGACCTTTTGTCCTCTGCTTCGTACAGGATGACAGGCGACGCAACCAGGCTTTGACCGAGAAACTCAAGTAAGTGACTGTGATGAGGTTGAGCACATGCAAATATTCCCCAAGAACCCAGCAAGCAGACTCTCGGTAGCTGTCCTCCAAGAGATTGCTCGCACTGACAACAACAGTTACGATAAATCATTTGTAAATAATATGTAAAACAAAAAGATGTTAAAAGTTCCAATGTCTCGCATTTTTTGCTGAGATAGATCGCAATTGTTAGGATGGCGTAAATTGCAAACTTGTACAGAGTTTTCCCCCCCTATAATCCTCTAATAAACGCCGCATTTTTCTGACTTGGTTGGGGAGTGTCCAATAGTGTCCAAGATCAATTTTCTCCTTACAATTATCCATACACTGGAAAGAGATAAGTTATGAGAATCAATAAAATGATCACCCAAGAGAAAATACTTTGATCTTTTATCAAATTCTCTCAACTTATTCTTTAAGGAAATGTATGGAGATCAGTTTGGAGAATTTGTATGTGGATACTTGGGCTTAAAGGATTAAGCAACACGTTTTTGAGCAACGCACGTCAACCGGAAGTGGCCTTTATGCATTTTTGGACGATGGTTTTGCCCAAATTTTCGGTCAAATTGTCTCTATAAGAGTAAAGAAGCTCAGCAATACAATTTTATATCGTTAAGACATATTAAGAGGGAAAATGCCTCACTTCCGGTTGACGTCGGTTGCTTAAAAACGCCTTTGCTTAAGCACCCTAATTTTTGGTGCTGTAATTTTCCTTCAGTCTGCGGCATTTGATGGAGTTACTGCGCTTTTCACAAACATTCGAATTGCGAAGTTCAAAAGCCAACTGACGATTGCGTTTTTCGCTGCCGTCAATCATCTTAACGGACCTCTAAGGAAACAAAACTTTACTTTAACGGGTTCAAAAAGTCATGGCTTGTGATTTATGATTGGTGGATTTCGATCCGTTTTGTGTATTTCTGTGTTTCAAGGTTCGTTGCTTGTGATCATAATTATGATTGACGGCAGCGAAAAACGCAATTGTGAAGGCGGCTTTTGAACTTTAGAGTTCGCATGTTTGTGAAAAGCACAGTAATACGGTATCCTTTTGTAATGTTTAACCGGTTTACAGTCCCCTCTCTATTTCAATGCAAACTGGGGGAAAGTACTTAAGGTAGATGTAGAGAGCGTAGATTCTCGTTTAAACCCTTTCCCCACCTTTAACACTCGTGTCAGTTCGCGCCTTCAGCAAACAAAAATACGATTTGAATAGAGTGCTGCGAACCTTTTAACGACAGTGCAAATTAATATGACCACATCTATGTTGTGCCCTTGGTAAGCTCAATACTGCACTTTCTTAAACACTGCAGTAGTTTTCTTTTTTGTTCCTCTTTGTGGTGAAAGTAACCTTTTGTCGTTTTTTTTTTTGGTTGTACCCAGCGAAGGGCACAAACTCCTGACCAGTATTTTTTGATATTTGGCTGGGAAGCAATTGAATGTGTATTCAAAGTGAACTGTTGTCTTTTAAGCATTCAAGCTTACTAGTTTTTGTGTATTTCCGTAGGGGTATTTCAAACCAAGGATTAAAACACGAATATAACAAGCGTCGTATGAGTAGAGATTTGATAACCTCCAAGGATATGTTGTCATTAAAGTCACGAGAAGGTTTGTTATTATTTAAGGCTTTTTCTTCTCACAGGGGTGGCCCCTAGAATTTATCGATAAAGTCATAAATTTCGTCCCAAAATGTATTCTTGGATCTCCTTGTTAGAGCTTTTGGCGCTGTCAGTAACTACTTGTTCCCACGAGCCTGCCTCCAGTTTAGGCGTTTCAATCAAGAGTTACGTTTATCAGGTTGATTTTTAGCAGAAATGGCCCGTGGCGCCATCATACCTCAATTTCAAATGGTAACAGTCTTTCTGCGTCTTCTAATTGTGCTAAGTTTCGCTTGCAAACAATTGCAAGTTATTTTCGTATACCTGTAAACCTGCCGGATCAATTTTGGTTTGCGGGAAACTGCCCACCTACCCCTCCCCTAAGCCATCATTTTGCCCTAAGCGAGAAGAAAGTGTTAATGTTAGCTTAGGGGAGGGGTCGGTGGGCAGTTTCCCAAGAACCTAAATTGATCAAACTTGCCAATTAAGACCCAAATCACGAAGAATTCGTGATTCTAGGACTCCCTCGTAGTCCTTTATCCCACAACTATTAAAATAAGACGGTCTGTAATTAGCAAAATGTGTATGTCAATACACCGTTTTTCAGATGATGTTAGACTTCCCAGCATCTGCTCGCAGCATTATACTTACCATTTGTAACCTCTAGTATCGTGTCTTACTTGTAGAGGGACGAAAAATGACAGATATTAATCGAAGGCTTCAATACAATTCAACCAGTCAGAAGCAAGCTAAGCAGGCCGCCGAATACCTTGAACTTGACCGGCAGGGTAAAGAGATCGAGGAGAGAGGGCAGGTTAGGATGATTCTGCCATTATATCCTGGTCCTAACCAACGCACTTTCTTTGCCTTGCCTCCTATATAACCCCTTAACTAATGCAGTCCCTTCCCTCCCCTCCCATATGAGAAGTGTTTTTACCTTGCCCGACAGGGTAAAATAGGGATCAAGAAGAGATGGCTTGCAGGTTAGGATGACCTCGCCAATATATCCTGGTTCTAACCCAGGCGCCTCTTTTGCCTTGCCTCCTATGTAACTCCTCACCTAATTTAGTCCTCACCCTCCCCTCCTCGAAAGCGAACCATGGAGCGTCTTGAACTTTACCGACTGGGAAATGAGATTGATGAGATGGAGGAGTCTTCCTCTCCCTAGACTTCGAGCAGTCCCTCTTTTGTCTTAGTCCGTCGAGGGAAACGCTCGAATTACTAAACCATATTAGGCCCGTTTCAAACGTCGTGCTACTACCGTGCCGAACTCAATTGATCGCATTAAATTCGACTTTAGCACGGCAGTAGCGCGACGTTTGAAACCAAGTCGTGCTACTGCCGTGTAGCACGGCAAGCGTTGCCGTGCTACACGGCGGTAGTTCGACTTGGTTTCAAACGTCGTGCTATCGCCGTGCCGAACTCAATTCATAAATTACAAATGCATTAGAATACATTTAAAAGTTTGCTGAACCGTTTTTTTATTATTGTGTTTTGTTTTTGGCAACAGCTGTTCTATTCGACTGAATTAAATTCGACGTCTGAAACCAAGTCGTGCTAGTGTCGTGCTGCAGTCGAGCTACAGTCGAACTAGCTTAGCACGGCACTAGCACGACGTTTGAAACAGGCCTTACTCGCGTGTTTTTCCCAAGGAAAGATCCGGAGTATCTCAAATGGGCTGGCACACTGTTTGCCATCTTTTTAAAGCTAAAACTTCTTCACACCAATGAAAATGATGGTCCAGTTTTGTTATTTAGGACAGTATATTTAGGCTGATTTACCACCTTTTTTCAAGTTTGAAAGCTATGCCTGCAAAAACCAGCCAAAAAAGGTATTTTGGTCAGTGCTCCCTGATAAAGTAGACCTTTTTACCGATACGGCGGCCATATTGAATTAATTCGATTTAAGGAGTATTATAGGATGCTCAGGGGGCGTGAGCACATTTCATTTGTATTCTATAATACTCCTTAAATCGAATTAATTCAATATGGCCGCCGTATCGGTAAAAAGGTCTATTTGTTCAATATCGTCTGCATAACTCTACAGTAAAATTTTCTGTATTTGCCACTTGCACATCTCCCATAATGCGCCTTAATTACCCCCCAAAATTTTGCGTAAGCATTGTTTTCAATTTTTCTTGGCATGGCTGTAATACCCAAGAGAAATGAAAAACAAAGGTTATGCCATTTTTTTTTTTTTTTTTTTTTTTTGCGGGGGGGGGGGGGGGGGGGGTGCAAATAAGGTGCATTGTGGGAGATGTGCAAATGGCGAATGGGTAAAAGCACTTTGTAATGACTCGAGCACAAAATTTACCTAAAAGAGCATAATCCTTGTGACAGCCCCTTAACTTTAGCTTGACGTCATTTTGCTAGGATCAGATCTAGGGTCAGTTGCTAGGATCTTATGCTACTCCTTTGGCGACAATGGCTATTGAGGAGGTAGAGTGAGTTTACCTAACCCGTTAAATATATAAGGACATTTAATACCAAATAGCTACGCAAATTACGCAAACAAGTGCGATGGAATCAGTGTATAGTAATGCCAGTAATCTACTTTCTATTTCGCGGGTTAAGTAAAATCACTCTGAAATACAACTCTATGTGCATAGTATATTAATTCACTCTTTTTGCTAAAGTTTGCAGAGGCTCGACGAAACCAGCAGATCGAGCAGTTGACTAAAGATAGGAAACAACAACACTACTACCAAATGATCGAATGGAGGAAAAGATTCATTGACAAACAGAATGAAGCAACTCGACGAGCGCACGAGGACAATGTGAAACATTTGCAGGTTAGTTTGGTGGTTGTTGTCGTCTTTGGTTGACATTAGGGACTTTAAGATCCAACAACGCGGACGGCGACGAGAACGTCAAAAAAACAATAGGTTTCATAAGCAAAAAAACAGCTTTGCACGTGCATCACAATTTTTTTGTACATTTCTTTCCCGTTTTTGCACGACTACGACGTGAAAATGCCTATTTTCGTGTTTTATGGAGTACGTAAACAAGCAACGGCGAAATTGTATTTCTTTTTCTGAGCTTTGATATGGTCCCTTGAAATTCAGCTTCAGGAGGATTCGGCTACATTTGACAAAGTAATTGGGTACGAATAATCCCTATAAAGACTGAAAGAACGCAAATACACTTTTTTAAGCGACGTTCTCGTGGCCGTCGCGTCGTTGGATCTTAAAGTCCCTAATAAAAATGATGGCGATAGTGATAGTGATAATGATGACGATGATAACAATGGTAATGATGACAGTTGTGGTGGTGATGATGATGAGCCGCAAGTTTGTTACGAATCAAATTCCCTGGTTCACCCGCACTGTCCTTATGCGGCTCTCTGATGGGTATACCCTGTACTTTGAGAACGTAAACTCACTTTCTTGCCAGAATGCACCTAACAAATCACTTCACTCAGATTTTCATTGTAGTGTACCTGCTGACTTCAAGTTTACTTGCAAAATAGACAATAAAATGTTATGTTATGTTTGTTGATTTATGTTATATTATGTTATGTTTGTATGTTATGTTAGAGTGATTTTACTTAGACTGTGAAATAGGTAGTAGAATACTATGCGCTGTGCAATAATTTCATTGTCCGTCTTTTGTGTACTTGTAGCTATTTTGCTCTAGTTGTTAGTATCACGGGTCAAGTAAAATCACTCTATGTTTTATGTCATGTCATGTTATGGCTGGTTCAATTTTGTGTCTTAAGTCACAGATTCCTCTCTATGGTGTTTGCTTAAGTTGCATACCCAGCTGACTTAAAGGGCATGCGCCGTCGATACTTACCTGCGATTTGTGATCGTTAAAACAAAAAAGCAAACAGAAGCAAAAAAGCACTCAAACACCCTTTTTATACAGAAACCTTTGTTCTTAACTGTTTGATGGGTTATGAGTAGTTATGTTTACTTTTTTGCCCTGATTCATTAGAAAGTTGTGAACAAGATGGAAGAGACTGAGCATGCGCTATACAACCGTGTGCGTGCCGCTGAAATGCAGCGCAGAAAACAGGAGCAAGATGTCCAAAGGCTCATGAGTGAAATGGAATCGCTAACGAAAGAAAATGAGAAACGAATGAAGGTATCCCGTACAGCTGTTTTTTGTTAAAGGGACCTCTACTGTTATAACAAATTTTCCTTGATTGGTCGAAAGAAGTCAAAATTCCATTTCAAAGCGCAAATATAGTAACTGTTCAGGCCTTTTTAAGACACAAACCACAACCCACACTCCAACCATTTTAAACAATTATAACTCGAAGCAAACAAGTATTGCGGAGTCAGAAGAGAGAAATCGTGTTTGATCTAGTCAAGCTGGTTTTTGGTTATGTGACTTCATAAAAATTATAAAGCTTTACGACACGTGGAAACCAAACTAACTTACTAACTTGTGGAATTATTCAGTTGTCGTCTTCCTAAGAATTTACAGTCGCTAAACACCAGGCCCGGGTTGTTCAAAAATGGATAGCCCCCCCCCCCCCCGGGGGTTGGGTACTCCTGGGAATTCTTGGTGGGGGTGTGCTTCCCGGTTCCTCAAATGCTGACCCGATTTCAGACCAAAAACATGTAATTTCCCACACCCGTTTTCAGACTAGTCCTCTAAAATCCATACCCGTTTTCAGACCTGGCCTTTAGGCACAAATTATGTTTTCATTACCTAGATTAGAGCGCAACCAAAAAAGTTGTTCAATCCATTTCGAATTCGCATATTTCTCTTTCTCTCTTACTCATTTGGAAGTGAAACGATCAATACGTTCATGCACTCCGTAGTTCCGTCGAAAACCATGCCCGATTCCAGACCAAAATGGGTAAAGTGTATACCCTTTTTAAGACCAAAATGGTGCAAAAATCCTACCCGATGGGGCGGCACATGCCTATATGGCTTATATAAGGGAGTACCCCCCGGGGATAGCGCTATCCATCGGATAAGTATTAGGGAAACCAATTGCGCTATCCAGTGGACAGTGATTTATCCACAAGTGTTATCCACCTTTTGAACAACTACGGTCAGGCCTCACTTATTCAAAAGCTGGATAGCGCTATCAACCGGATAAATCACTATCCAGAGAATAAGTAAGTTAAGGAAACCAGTTGCGCCGGGTGCCAGTTGTTCAAACGTTAAATGACACTGTTCACCAGATATATCACTATCCAGAGGATAATTATTAGGGAAACCAATTACGTTATCCACTGGATAGAGATTTATCCAGTGGATAGCGTTATCCTCCTTTTGAAAAACTGGGGCCAGTCCGTTAAACACTATCGCGTATTTTAGTAAAATCCAACCGGTGGTCTACTGTCAATGCTGCGTTCTTATTGGTTGAGCTACTACTAGGCTATATGTTATAGCCCACTAGTAGCGAAAAGCCCCTGTTTTTTGGTGGCAAAAAAGGATTAAAGTCTAGCTTTAACGAGCCCCAAATTTTTTATTCTCCATATTTTTGACCAACTAGTTGGATTTTACTAAAACAGTTATTCCTCTCGCCCTCATGGCCTCTGAGTTAGTAGCGGCCTTCGGCCTCATGGGCTATTGACTCAGAGCCCATTCGGGTTCGAATAATAATTGTTAATTAGCACTCACTGTTTATTGTTTCAATCTGTTCTTAGGCGTTTTATACTTCTTAATTTTAGGAAATTCAAGAACAATATAACCGCAAGAAGGTGGAACTAGCGCAAAAACTCTTGCGAGAGAAGGCTGAACTGGCAAAGGTATTCTGCATCCGGAAATTACTTTTTTCTGCTTTCAGGTAGCCATTACGGCTACTATAAGAGGATCAAGAGAGAGTGATTGGCGTTAAATATCTTCTTGTAATATCACAGCTTAATAAAACAGAGTGGTCATGAGAATTAAGGACATGATCACACAAGATGAATCTAATTCATTTGATACTTCAACAAATTCTCCCCGCTACTTCTATTGAAAACGTTTAGGGATAAAAAATGAGAATTTGAATTTTTGATGTTAGGGTTTAAAGGGTTAAGCAAGGGCGTTTTTGAGTGACGCACGTCAACCGGAACTGAGACGTGCGCCCTTTTATTGTATCTTGACGCTGCCAAACCCGTAATGCTTTGTTGTCTTGCTCTTATCGAGTCGAACTGCCCAAAGACGAAAGCGAACCGCTGCCATATTGCAAAATGTCCACTTCCGGTGCGACGTGCGTTGCTCAAAATCGACTTTGCTTTAACTCCCTATAAAGATCTGTACCCACCGACTACCCAGCCAATACCAAGGACAGCTTAGTAAGAAGGAATAGGCAATGCTAGATATTTGGGCGATCCCGCATTTGTTTGAAAGATTGTTTGTGATTTGCTTTTGGGAAACAATAGGGATTGTAAAATAACAATGCCCCTATCCCTGAAAACAATGGAAGTGCAGATTAAAGGGGACCAGTGAAATAAGAGGTTTAGAACGGTGCAGGTCTACTGAGATATTTGTTACACCGTGGTTGATTTTGGTTGTTTGCTTAGTCGTTTTTTTTTTTTGGAATATGCTGTCCTCCAGGAGCTTTTGAAAAGAATAGTTTATGCAAAATTTGGGGACAAACAGTCTTTTATTGGGAATCAAAAATAGAGCATGAATTAGCCTCTGCTGACCATTCATTGCTTTCTATATCAGTGTACTCTTCAGGGCCCAGTTGTTCGAAGGCCGATGCATGAGCGCCAACCCGGAGTTAAATTTTAATCCGGATTTTTTTTTTCTCTTGTTTAAAAACATCTTCTCGGATAAATTTCCCTACTATTTGTAGAGCATAAAAACATCAAATTGTAGACAAAAAGAATTAAACTGAATTTGCCTTTCAAGCTTTCATGTCTGAATTCAAATTTGGCACAAACCCTTGGTTATCTTAACCCAGCTTTGAACAACTCGGCCCTGATTTTATTTGTGTTAAAAAAAAAAAAATTATAAATGCAGTTCTTTTGTTCTGTTTCACAGATAAATCAGCCAATAACTAAAAAAGCCATAATGCAATCAGTTAAGCAGTCCTCGAGGCTAGTCATTAGCTAGTCAGTAACTCAGTCAGCTTTTAGGTGAGTCAGGCATTCAGTCAGTCAGATGGTCTTCCTGTGTATTAGGATAATTCTACATTTAGTTGAAAAGGAAGTCAGTTCGTCAGCCAGTCATTGTGTGAGTCGATCATCCAACCAGTGAAGTCATTTAGTAAACCTGTCAGATAGGTCAGTCAGTCAGTCTGTTATCGATCAGTCAATCAGGTCAGCCTGTTAGTTCGTTCACTGTGTTCCCACTGAGCCTCTAGTTCTCCTAGATCTTCCCTCTTCTTACCTTTGCTATCTGCTAAAGGCTCTCTGAATCATATAGCAGCGTGGCCGAGCCTCTAGAACGTTAAAATTGCAATCCAGAGGCTTCGAGGTTAAGTCCCGCCCTGACCCATTGATATTCAGTCCGCCCATTTTTTAGAAAGAAAAGCTTATTTGCCTTTTTGCCGTTAGAATGCTTGCAGTCCGTCTTTTCTCTTAACAAACAGCGACATTACAATAAGTGATTTTATAGGACGAGACGTGAAAAGACTCGGCTCGCCGCTCGCGTGCATGGGCTACCCATAGGCAAGAGAGGATTAAATAAGAGTCCGTTCACAGTCTATTTTACAGTTTGCTTATCGATTTTTTTGTTGTAAATGTTTTCTATTTCATTGTATTTTACTTTGTTACTAATTAGGCACATAATCAACGCGAGGAAAGTATTCAGAGGTTATATCAACACAGAGCGAGACTGAACGACGAGAAGTACCTCCTCAGCGAGGGGGAAAGGGTAAGTTAGTGTTAGGGATTTATAAACTTAAGGTCGAGTTCGCCTCGAGTTTTTAAACCTGATAGTACACTCCTGCTCGTGTTTTAAACAATACTGAATCCTCTGCTAGCTGTAATATACAACGCACTACAAAGTTTTAAATATATATCCTTTGAATACAGCCGCCTCTCCTTCCTCCTCGCGGGCGAGGATCGAGGGGAGGTGGCTGTTAAATTTATGACATGGAGGGACTTATAGGGAGAGTCAGATGTATGTGTTTTCACCTGTTGAATAAGGTCGGTTTACTCCCTTTAAATATAACCAACTGCAGCTTAGTAGCCGCAGAGTCCATGATCTTCAAACAGTCCCATGAACTAGATCTTCAACAAGACTATTTTGTCTGAACGTGCAGGAATAGGTGGGAAGATCGGTTAGAAAATAAGTGCTCACGCATACTTGTGGGGATACCTCGGCTGGTTTTGCCGACAAAACTCACGTTACAACATGCACATAAAAATTTATGCATCACACACGTGCAATGTTTTTTTTTTTTTTTTTTTTAATTTTTGCAAATTCAATCGAGTCAGAGAGGCTTATTAATAAGAAATAAGGTTCATAGTTTGACTCGCCCTGTAGGCCCAACCATTTCCTTTTTTCACGCAATATTTGCGCAAAATAAAATACTCCAAATATCGTGCCAGGGCGCCTATCACTATAACTTGCTTCTACAGATTTATTTCATATTTATAAAGCTAAAATCTGTTAATTTTCAATAAGTATTTATCAAAACTTTCATTACAAACGCTCCTTAGGAACATGATCGTCTAGCCAAGATTGGCCTCAGAACAGACAACCTCGAGCAGGAAGTTCATTCATGAAGAGTGGAAAAGCTATGTTTCTACGTAAATTTTTCAGTAATACGTCGAATATTTTGAATTGCGTACGGGTCCCATTATGTATATAGAGGATATTACATGGCCGCGCGGAGATACGAAATTTCTGTTCGAGTGTTGAGGAATTTCTTATCTCCAAGCAGCCATGTAATGTTATATTTATTTTATAAACACCAATGAAATACAAAACCATGTACTTAAATAGTTTTTTGGTGTGAAAGGCGCGATTTATTATGAAGCCATAGCAACGGTGATATTTTCACATGTGAAGATAACATGTTATTTTCACAAGTGAAGATATCAAGTTTTCGCGCGAAAGCTCACCTGGTATTTCATTGGTGTTTATATAATAAACTTCGTTATGCAATGACCAAACATTTTTCTAAGGCCTTGTTCACACTTATACGCTTTAAAAAGTATGCATTTTCGTTGTCATCGATAATGCATCGATCGATTCGAATTCACTCTACCGTTTTGACGCATTTTCGACTGTCCACACAAAAACGTTCGAAAACGATAGAATTGGACGTTGTGACTTAAGTTGAACTCTATG
This sequence comes from Porites divaricata, assembly GCA_038088405.1. Lineage (NCBI taxonomy): Eukaryota > Metazoa > Cnidaria > Anthozoa > Scleractinia > Poritidae > Porites > Porites divaricata. The sequence goes on along the minus strand of JBBMOI010000001.1, from coordinate 54,461,191 downwards.
TGCATGCTACAAACACACGCGCCTGCGATATTTTCGGTCATCGTTTTCATTTTGAAAACGTCCACACTAATACGACATGTACTCTTTTTGGTTTAGATACACTTTCAAGAGCGTTTTCAAATCGATGCGTTTTTGACGAAAACGCTCAGCGTATTATTGCAGACAGAAGGCTGAAACACATCAAAATGTATGCATTTTCAAACGAAAACGCACTAGTGTGGACGGGGTTTAAGTAAACGTTTCAAAAGCCTCTTTCCTAGACTACCTCTGGTCACTCACTTCCGTTTCCTTCGAGGGAGTGGAAGAGAATGGCCAGACGGATCAGACCATCTGAGAATAGAGCGTTTTCACTTCTGCCACATTGGTGTTCCAAAACAATGAAACCGCGGCCATATTGGTGTTCCAAAACAATGAAGCAGCAGCCATGTTGGTGTTCCAAACCAGTCCTGTGGGAGTAGAATTTTTTTTTGTTGCGTTAAAACTTTCTTTTGTTCCAATAAATGTTCATAGGTGTTGGCCTCTTTAGTGAAAACGCCCTGTCTGGCTAACAACTCTTGCAGGGTGCTTGTGAGGCTGGATCGGCCTTGTTTCGAATTGCTTTATGTGTCTGAAGTGCTCTATAAAACTCTTGAATTCCAGCTTTTTCTTTGGACAACAGCTCTCACATTTTGCCCGGAACCACTGCTTGCTTATCTTAAGTAATGACTTTCCTGGTAGACCTGCCGGTAGACAAGTGAGTTGTAATTTTATCAGTGGCAAAGAAAAGCTAGCAGTGACACTTTGTTCGCATACTCTTGCTTCCGTTGTAGCTGAGATCCAACTTTTTGAACAGTGCTGTACTTTAAAAACTTTCTTCTTGCTTCTTCAAGCAATGTTAACCGGTTAAAAAACGAGAACTAAAAACCTTGTAATGATGTGATATTTAACAATTATTCCTCGAGCCCGAATGGGCTCTGAGTCAATAGCCCATGAGGCCGAAGGCCGAATGGGCTATTGACTCAGAGGCCATGAGGGCGAAAGGAATAATTGTTTTAGTAAAATCCAACTAGTTGGTCAAAAATATCGAGAATAAGAAAAGTTTAGCTAGTTAAAGCTAGTCTTTAATCCTTTTTTGCCGCCAAAAAGCGCGCGCTTTTCGCTACTAGTGGGCTATAACATATAGCCTAGTAGTAGCTCAACCAATCAGGACGCAGCATTGATGATAGACCACTAGTTGGATTTTACTAATATGGGATATCTCTTTCCATACGAGAATGAAAATTCGCCTTTGAGTGTAAATGAGTTTTATAATGAAATTTATATTTTTATATATCATATGGAATTGTGATGGTTTCTTTTATTAATAAGAATTATCCACTTTGCTTGACCTGTAGTGGGCTCAAAAAAAAAAAAAAAAAAAACAGACACCCAGAGTAGTACTGTAAGCCTTTTTCATTGGGAGCTCTTACATCCGATTAGATTACAATCAACTTTCTCGTAAGTAAGTTCAGTATGGTCGTCCTGGTGGACGTAGTCCTGAATAGGACTGTTGTTGACAGTGACTGACGTTTTGTGAACCTGTGGGGTAGTCATCTTCAAAGTCAAAGTGAATTGTATCACGTCAGGTGATGGTATTTAATTCTGGTTGTTGACCTGATTGGTCAATTTAGTCGCGATGTTAATTGGTCGTCTGTCAGTTAAGCCGTGATGTTATTGGCTATGAAGACTCGTAATGTCATTGGTACGTTTCTATCCGTCTATTGTCACAGTTAAACAGTCGTTTATTGTTAGTCAAATAACCCACGTTCGATATATTAAAATTCTAACATGACTCCGAGGCTTTAGGGTCAAAATTGCATATTTTTCAAGGCTCCATTGTCCGCAATTCCCAAAAGAGACTTGAGCACAAAGAAAACCAAACCAAATATACAAAAATTACCAGAAAGCCTCGGAGTCTTGATAGAATTTTAATATATCGAACGTGGGATATTGTTGCAACGTTGGTTGTTCAGCCATTCTCTCGTAGTTAGTTTTGCGTGAGTCCGTCAATAAGTCCTTTGTACGGTGCCGGTAACTGTTGACTTCTATTCAGTGGGGTACTCCTGGGATCAAACCTTTCATAGTCAGCTCTCTCTAAGACGGACACCTTGGGATCGTCATTAGCTGTCCGGCTTAGAGAGATGTGTCTTATAGAGAGTCAAATAAAGGGAGTGAAGAGAGACAGAGACCAACGGCTAGGTGTCCGTCTTATAGAGGTGTCCGTTTAGAAAGAGTCGACTGTATACAGCTATTTCGAGAAAGGTTGTCGGAAAAAGTGCACGCGACAATCCCGAAAGGTATTGTGGGGGTTTTGAGTTCACTGTTCTTCAAAGAAATTTGAAAGAATAGCATGAGAGGCCATGGACGTATGTTTGTGAGCTGCTAAAGGAAAGCAACAAAAGTAAGTTCGATCGCTGCAGTACATTGTCAGGAACGGTGCATTGATCATGCCATTAATTATTACTATTTACCAAATGAGTGAATAGCAATTTTCGCGCGTTTTGATTGGCTACCGTAACTCGGAATATCCTCGGCTATTTACTGTTTTTCAACCGAACCCAAGATGGCGTCTCGTTTTGAGAAATTTTCGAAAGACGAAATTTGAGCGATAAATGAGGAGCAATATTTTGTAGGTCACGCAACGGAAGAAAATATACAGTGGTTGAATAACACGGCATTTTCTTTTGTTTCTTTTGATATTTCATCCTTTTGGCTGGTGTAGATTATGCGCGCGCAGACAGGCAGGCAGACTCGTACCCAGTATTTTGGGGGTGAGGGAAGATTGGGGTTAGGTTAAGGCGCGCAGAGACTCATGGAAAGGGACGAAGGAAAAATAGCATCCCTTTCCAAGAAAATGCTCAGGCATTTCGCCGAGGGGGCAAATCAAATTGGCCTAAGAGACTAAGCAAGCCCGGAGGACTACCATGTGAAAGAGACAGGAATGCTCGATCATGGGAAAATAAAATTGATACCTCGAAGGAAAATAAGAGTTTGTAGTACACAAGAGGAGACCAACACAGTATGACGACGTTTATTTACCTATATGGACATTTCTTTATGCCAACCCTGCGTGATAGCCTTTATGGGTTAAAATATCAGTTTCCGTCCTGAACATACCTAGTCTCGTCCGCAGCCACTTTTTTTGTCGTCACGCAAAAATTAAGAGGAGCGTTGCGTGACGAGACAAAAACGGCTGCAAAAGAGACTAGAACACACCCTTGGTACCAGAGACTTTTCATGCGGGAGTTTCCGGTTTCTGTCAAATCTTTATAGTGACACGAGCGAAAAGAAAGTTTTTTTCTTCACCGTTTGTGTCTTCGGCCTTCAGGTGTCGACCTGCGGCCCAAACATCTCTGCCGCAGTCGATCGCCATTATTCTGAACACCACAAGTGAGATAAAACTGCTATTACCCTTACGAGTCATTTTCATAGAGATTACGAGTCATTTTCACAGAGATGTCGGCCCCGGGAAGCAGGGTGGTCATGGCGGAGTTCCACTGTATTCTAAAGGGTATCCTCATATTTGGCCACAGGATTTTATACTTTTATGTTAGAGCGTGGGATTTACACGTTCATGGTCCTTGTGTACTCTCGAAGCAAACGATCCTTGTTGGGAGGGGAGAAGCACAGGGTACCAGCATTTTTAGCACCCAACGCTCTTTCTTAACAAACACGGCACCCAGCATTTCCACTTATAAGGAAACTGGACTCCAAACGTTCCAAAGGTGTAAGGATACCTGAAGGACAATAACCTTTCTGGGAGATTAGGAACAGCTACATCAACTCCTTGGAATTTAATTTTCTGTGAAGGTATCACCCATGATTGAGGAAAAGTCTCTAACTTATGATGGTACCTAACCACCACATTATCCTTCACCCATGACGGATAAAATTTGTGCAACATGACCTCGGTTTTCCCGTGAATCCTTGTGTGTACAGGTTTCCATCTTACAAAGTCAAGAGACACCGATGCGAGTTTCGCCACCAAGCCATTTGCAACAATACCTATCTTTGCTAACTCGCGGAACGCTTCTCCTGGATCTGAGCTTAATAAAAGTGAAATATCCGCATCGTGATCATGACGGAGAATATCACCCGTGCGGTAAGCACCAAGAAGTGTCCCTACAATAACAATACAAAAAAAAAACATTGGTAAAAAACTTAAGTAAATACGACTCGCATCAAAGAGGCTTGGCAAAGCCAAGTATTTTGACTTTGTATAAACTTCAGGTGGGTGGGATGGGAAGTTAATCCTGAGTGTTCTTCATATGGCTCTGTCGCACGGTTCTCCAAATCCTGGAGCCCGTTTGGCTCCTATGTCCCTGCAACGTTACGGGCCCGGTAATTATCGGGACTTTCTAGAAACGAACCCCTGACCCTATTTCGGACCAAACGTACATATAATCCCTGTTCAATGCTGGACTAAATTTGTTTATTAAATACGCCAATGTTAGCCCGTGTACAGCCGCCCCTGTCCTCAAAAAAATCGGAAAGGAGCGTCTGTGATTTACTGTTGATAATCGTGTTCAAAGACCACGTGACTTTTTCAGGAATGTGTGGAAAATGATTTGATTGGTTATTTCCCATACATCATTACATCACTGAAATAGCGAGATTTGATTGGCTTTCATTTTCGCGGGCTTTGCAATCGGAGCCTTCTGTACAGAATCTTTCACTTTCGTTCGCGACAATAACATGATGTGAGATTTTGACGATGAGTTCGTGTGTTCTTTGTGGCGTAGACATCTTAAAAAACACGGATAAAAATCTTGTTGATGGTCGAAGGGGCAATTCTTTTAAAGTTCGAGAGGAACTGCTGTCTTTGGAGTGTAAAGTCGAAATCAATTCCACGTACATTTGTAGGAATTGTCTTTGCGCGCTGAAGAAACGAAGGGCGCTCTTGAACAATCTTCACGAAGTGAATAGCTCAATTCAGAACGTTTTCCAGTCGAAGAAGTGTTCCGCTGTTCCATTACCAGTCCCAATGCCTCCCTCAAACCAGATCAGCGACTCCCAAGAGCAAGCTACAAAGCATGTTGCCTTAGAGGATTTTGGAGCCTCTGTGACGTCTGTGGATATCGAAGAAGATAACAGCACGTTGCCAAATAAAACATCGGTAGATCAATGGCCAATGACTCTCACGAAAGGGACAGCTGTGCGCTTTGAGGAAGATCCAGGAAGACCCCACTGGCTTATACAATGGGCTTCATCGACAGTTATCGCCACCAGAAACTTCCGATAGTGTTCAGCTAAAAGAAGCTTGCGCCATCGTTCCACGCTCAACATTTTCTCGGGTGATGCAAACAAGTAAGTGAACGCTCCTTTTTCCACTTCCTTCAGTCGTTCTTCAGATTGCTCATCGTGAAGAGCAATTGCTGATAATCCTAAAGACCGCAAATATGCTACCTGGTCTTCAATTAGCGTTCTTAGAGGTGAAATAACAATTATTTTGCTGCTTCCACGTGGTCGCGAGAACAGCTCATCGGCGACGATCGGAGCTGCATAGAAGATCAAGGACTTTCCTTACCCGGTTTGAAGACTTGCATATACGTCTTTTCCTTTAAAAAGTGCTTCTTTGAATTTTTCTTGCTCACTGTAAAGCGAAGGAATTTTAAAAATGTCGCAAACAGTCTCTAATGCACGACGGAACTCTCCCGCATCGACCGCCATATTGGAATCTACCTCTGCAGAAATGTGAGCCTCCCAAAGTTTTGGTCAGCGTAAATCACTTAATAATTTATGCAAAATTATTCCTGAACACGATTATCAACGATAAATCACAGACGCTCCTTTCCGATTTTTTTGAGGACAGGGGCGGTTGTACACAGGCTACGCCAATGTCTCCCTAACCCCGCGTTTGTCACTGTAGTTTTTTGCTGTCAGCACTTGAGATCTTCAGGCAATAATTTATGTCGAAAAGCATCCAATGTCCGGAAACAAGTGCTGAACAGGATCGAGAACAGGAGGGCGACACTTGTTCCTGAACACATCGAGGGTCCCAAATGGCCTTAGTAACAGTGATGCGTCGAAAACAGTGTGCGCAAACGACATAAAATTGTGAACATGATGACAGGGGATTTAAAAAGGTAGCTGTGTGTGGTAATGGAGGCCTTTATTACAGAGCTTTAGATTCTAAGGGTGCTTTCCAAAAGTCAGAACTGGCCGGTCGGACCATGGCCAGACCGGTCATTTTGACAATAGGCTTTTCCAAGAGTTTTTGCTAAAAAAAACCATGTCCTTTGGGCATACTACTAAGGATTTGACTAATCTGGCTAGATAGTTTTGATGAAAAGTGAAATTCTCGTTACAACGGGAATGATCTGGCCGGTTAGTTCTGATCTGCATGACAAATGGCAAGCGCCCTAAGACAACTACGAGTACGAGGTTTTCTCAATACTAATCAACACTAGTCCGCGCGCGAACCAGAGTCATTTTGGCAGGAGAAGGTGATTGTTGTTTTCTAAGTCTACAACGAGTTTTAGCGAGAATGCCGTGGTGGTGGATGTTAGAAGTTTTATCACTTTCCGAGCGCGAGAGGTCTTAACCTCCTTCATTGGAAATAACCACGCTAACCTCTCTGGTGAATCAAGAGTACCATGAAGCTTTCCGGAGAGTCTTTTTTGTGAATACGCATGAAAAACTCTCGGTCAATTTCGTACTCGTAGTCGTTCTCGTCTTCGAATCTTAAGATCTCAGTTTTCGAAGACGAGGACCGTTACAAGGACGATAAGTCTAAGTAGTGCGCACGCGTGAATCGTCGTTTTGTGGAAAACGCGTCAGCCATTATTTGCTACTAGGAGTTTTAGCGAAAACGTCGTAGTGGCGGAAGCAAGTTCTTGAGTGTTAGATTATTTTTTTTTATCAAATAACTAAGATAGATCATTCTCTCGATCTTGCTAAGATAGTACGCGCGCTCTGATTGGCCGAGAGGCGTGTTTGCATGAGAGTATGTCAAGATGTTTTGCTTTTCGCGCGCTAATCACACAAGCACGAATTTGAAAAAGGTTTTGAGTTGAAAAACGTTAACTCAGCAAGTTTACTTTACTTACCCATTTTCTTGTCGATTGAAACTTGGGAAATCTTGAGAAACATGCTGTGTCCATTGTTCTTTTTTTTTTTACTTGAGGTGACATTTTAAGCTAGAAAAACCCGGATTTTGGAAAGCATCTTTTTTCCAAAACAAAGACTGATTACGGGTACAAGCTTCTTGTAGAAGACTTCGTGACTGGTAAGAATTTATCTTTTAATCAATGCTCTCGAGGGGTTGGGAGAATTCTCGACAGTTATGCAAACCCGAGACGAAGTCGAGGGTTTGCATAATTCACTGTCTCGAACTCTCCCAACCCCTCTCGTGTTTATATCTCGCGCTATGCAAACACGAAAAACGTTTTCTATTGCTTAAATCATTTCTCGATTAGGAGATTGGGAGATGGCTTAACGTACTTCAATAAATACCGAGCAAACTTTTTTGAGGAAAAAATGTAAAATGAAGCTTTCCGAAATGTCAATTTTCTTAGAATATGTAAAAAAAAGAAAGGAAAGTGAAATCTCGTTCGCGTAGTCGTCTTCGAATTGACAAGTAAATAACGGAATCAAGTGTTTTGCAGGGGCTCCAGAGTAAAAGATAGTATCATCTTATGAACGCACCCCAAAAAGATCATCGACAAATATAAAATCGTTTAAAATTCTGCTCTTTTTAATTTCATCTTAGTTAAGTATAAACCTAGACCTAATTCAAAACAAAATTTATTTTACACTTTCGTCTCTGGCTTAGCCAAAACTAGTTTTTGCCTTTTGAAGCATATTTTAATTTCAATAGAAGGTTAAAACATTTTGTATTCCGGATTCTCAATTCCAAGATTCCGGATTCCATATTTCAAGCAAACTCATTGCAAGCCTTAACTAATTCATTTAATGACAATTCCCTGTTGATTATGCCACGTTCTTCAAAATATGTATGAGTTGATCCAGACCAAGTTTTGTTTTTAACGAATTTTATTAGGAAGACCTTCTCGATCGATCTGCAAGTCTTGCGTGACTGGCAGATTTTATCCAGGAACTAAAGTCACAAAACCGCTGTACTAATATATCGGTCAACTCGAAGCTTCGACATACCCACCCCCCCTCCCCCCCAGGCATACCCCGGGCATTTGACACCTTTGCCGTGCCGGGGAGGAGAGGGAATTTGATCATCAGAGTCTTCCAGGGGGTGGGGAATTTGATCCCCATGCGTTAAGGGTGAGGAATTTGAACTGCACCCTCGATTTCATGTGAAATCTTTGGCGTGGGGAGCTATCATGGGGACGCGGTGTTAGAGAATTTCGCGGAAAAAGATTATGCCTTTGTGGCCAATTGGTTACAAGGAAAGGGCTTAAACATGCTTTGTGCCGTATTTGAAGGTATTTAAATTTTAAGATTTTTAATATTGGATTCAGGCTTTGAATATATGAATGTATTAAGTTGTGTTTACAATGAAATACAATACCTATACCGGCGATTTAATACAACAATCAGCACAATAAAAAGCTCAACAGAGGTCAATTAGTTTCACCTGCCGCATGTATGTTAATTAATAAGGTGAGTGATGATGCATGTCAGAGAAATGGTCATGATGTAGTAATCTCAATAGGAGGGATTTTTTTTATAGAACGCTTTATATGTTGCATGACACACGAAGAAAAGCTGAGCATTCAGTGACCTTGTAGCGGCGATTTCCTCCGCTTTGCACGAGACGTTTGTTCGTAGTAAACACGCTAACAGTGTTTCTCAGTTTTTGTATTATTGAATCCGAACTATTTGCTGCATTCATAAAGATTTTGTTCTACAACTGAAGGCGTTTCCGCCGTCCTTCTGTCATTTTTGTGCCTGTGAAATGTCCCCGGGGTGGGGGCATTTGATCACCTGAATGGACCCTGGTGTGGGGCATTTGAACGGCATTTTGGCCCGGGTAGCGGGGAATTTGAACAATAATTTCCGAAAAAGTCAAATGCCCGGAGGGTTGCCCAGGGGGACGTTGAAGCTTCGATTTGACCGATACATAAACTTCGAGCGAATTAAAAATGAGATTCGAAAAACTCTACGACTGATTTTAGTTCTTAGTTGCAACACTGATGGTTATTAATTCTATGTTGATCCAAATTAAGTTAGAAAGAGGGGATTTCTTAATCTGATGACTCAGTTTTGGTAGGGTCATTTGAAATCCCAATGTAAGCTAAGGCCCGGTTCAGACACCGAACTTTTCATGAGCCAAACCTAATTCGAATTATGGCTGACCCAAACTGTTTAAACCGGCTGAATTGATTCAGACGCCGATCTTAATTCCAGCCGAACTAAATTCAAAAGGAGAAAAATGCTCATTTCGGTCAAACTACTTACAAAATACGTTATAATAATTTATGCATTAGGTTCGGTACATGAAACGTTCGGCGTCTGAACCAGGCCTTAAACAGTAAACTCAGTGACATTCAGCTGCTTTAATATTTCACTTTCTAGCTCTTACGACACTTTACTCTCAGCCCTTATTAATAAGTTCCTTGGTACTGCTAAACTTGGCATAAATCTATTAGGAGAAAAAAACTCACCATAATCAAGCCAATATTGAACGCCATGTTTGTTGAATGCCTTCGAAATATTCTGAACCATAATCCGCAAAATTCGGCGTTTATCATTAGACATGAAGCATTCGTCGTTGTAACCTCCACTAGCGGATGGTAAGATAACGAGGTGAAGACAAGCCAAAAGAGCCATCGAAATAAGAAGCATAAATGTTAAAAGTCTGTTATTTTTCAGGAGGATTCTTCTTGATGGCAAACAGCAGTTACACAAAGCCGCCATTTTCGATCATCACTTCGCGGAAGGCTCATTAATATGCTGAAAGCTCTAGCGGTCAATATGCTTAATATTCACAATTCACGTCAGCAGCCTTTCATCCTACAGTGACTGAGCTACTTTGCCTCTCCATCCCAAGGAAATAGGTTAAACAAGGCAGAAAAGGTGTTCGACCAGTAATCACAGGGTCGTGTTATTTTGTTATTTGACATGATTTCTCAGATTTGCAATGGCTTAAGAGCGAAGTTTCCAAATAGAAACATTTATTTTCATTGTGTCACTTAGTCCTTGCATCACAAAGTGTTCAGTGACCCAGAACAAGGTCATGAATATTCACAATTTTTTGCATTATATGTTGAAGTCTTCCAAATGTGGACCTCACGCTAGCAAAATTAAGTCCTAAATATTGTACAGGCTAAGAAGTTCCCAGAAGTACCCACATTTTGAAGACTTTTTTGTCGACCAATTGCAAAGATGGCTGAAATTTCCGTAGTTACTAAAACCCGGAACGACCCACAACGACCCACAACGATCCACAACGATCCCACAACGATCCCACAACGACCCACAAAGAGCTTCAAACGACCGAGGACGATCTCAAAACGACCCAAGAAAAGAATATCAAAATTTCACTTTTGAATTTTTTTCAAAAATTAAGCTCAGTGTAAGAGGTCGCATAAATTCATTCACAGCTACAAAAGAGGACTTCATAACCTGTTTTGAAGGTCAGGGTTGCCTGAGCAGGGTAATGAACGAGTACCTCGCTTACATGTTTACATACTCGACAAACGAAGTAAGATTTTCTCTCCTAACTCTCGTCTACGACCATACCACACTGGGAGAACACCGGTTCTCGTCTGATCACCGTCGGGCGGGGTTGGTACTTGGATGGGTGACCGCCTGGGAATACCCCGTGTTGTAGGCTTCTTCTTTTATTTTATTTTTCGAGAAATTTTTTCATCATTTCTGCTGTTTGATCCCCTGCTGGAATGTATCTCTGCTGTCGGTCCCAAAGTTACTCGGAATTGTTGCCCGAAGTAATCAAGTTGGGAGGTAATTTTTTTGCAAAATAATATAACTTGGGCATAGATCGCGCGTTGGTTCGAGAGCTCGCGGTAATGTTCCATTTTGCTCTGTTACTTCAAATCGCCGCTTGTGACATCACTTTTTTCAAATCACAGCTTCCACAAGTCAAAGTTCGCTTTTAAGTACAACTGCAGGCCGAAAAAAGGCCGCGAAAGCCACAGAAACAAGCCAAAAGGACAAATACGACTTGTGGGTCGTTGTGGATCGTTGTGGATCGTTGTGGGTCGTTGTGGATCGTTGTGGATCTTTGTGGGTCGTTCCGGGTTTTAGTAACTACGCTGAAATTTCGTATCTCTTATCACATTTCAACGCCATGAGTGGTAATATGTATCTGGAAAGCCTGCACTGAAGGCTACAATCTGTTGGGCGCTTTCGAGAGCGCTTTAGACCAAAGCAATCACTTTGTCTTTTCAAAGTGGTTATTTTTAACAGGAATTTGACTATAATTATTTTAATGTGAAATATATGAAATTATTCATTTTGAACTGCGGTTATAGATGAAGGTGAAGAAAGATCATCGCAGTGAAATTTTCCAATTTAAGCAATTGGAAGAAGAAGCCTGAAAAAAAAAAAAAATCAGGGCTTCAACGGGATTCGAACCCGTGACCTCCGCGTTGCCGGTGCGTTGCTCTACCAACTGAGCTATGAAGCCACACATTGGGAGCGAGGTCAATTTATTGAGTTCATATCTCCCGTGAGGAATGAAATGATGTGAAATATATGAAATTATTCATTTTGAACTGCGGTTATAGATGAAGGTGAAGAAAGATCATCGCAGTGAAATTTTCCAATTTAAGCAATTCACGACACTTTAAACTTCGTTTACACAATTTTTTTTTAAATCAGCGTTTTCAAGTAACGTGTTCTGGTATGGATTTCCGTGGTGTTATAAATGCAATTCTTCGAAAAAAAAATTGGGATGATTGGGATTTCCTGGAGCTTTTCTCTATTCCAAGCCCCCCTCCCCTCCCCATCCAACAACTACAAGATGTTCACGCGCCATTTGTTTTTTAAATTCTTCTTAATGACATTGATTGCATCGATTGTTACCTTTCCACCCAAAAAAAAATTGGAAAAAAATGTTACCCTCGACCCTTGACAATGAGAGAGAGACATAAAAAATTACGGTTCTGTTGTTTCACAAAACAATTTTTTGTGTGAGATCCCAAGCAACACTAGCACATGGTCGGGTAGCACGTGGTGGTCTCCTCACGCAGCAATTACTTTTGTAGTCAAACAAAGATCCTCTTCGAAATGCTGCCTCTTGTTTTCTAGGGCTAGAAGCATACTTGCGTGCGCTTTTCTACAGTTTTGAAAAGTTAACGGCTTGCCAGTTTTTTGAAGAGTCAACAGGGGGGCGACCCCCATCACCCCAAAAAAGAGCTTTTGGACCACGGAGCAAGCACCAAATTTCCTTTCCTTTTGTTTTTTAATAACGCGTATTATAACCCCTTCCCCACCACCCATAACGCAACACACACACACACACACACACACATACACAGAAGCATTTTCAATATTCAATGCTCCTTGTGAGTCGTTACATAATTATGCAAATTATTCAATTTGCCGTTTTGTAGAATTATTTTCAAAAATTCCTAGAACGGCAATGAAGCTCACAAAAATCACGAAACCATAAGTGCTAAGAAGTTAGACCACCCCCTTCACAATTTTCAGGAAAACAATTTCACAACCAAGCCTTAACTAATACAGTCTGTCTTTCAAAATTTGAATTGCGTTTCCTTCTAACGCGCAGAGAATGTTCACCTTACTAGGTTCGAAATGAGGATTCCTTTCCCTAACACAATTAGCATACAAATGGTAGTGCTTATTCTCAAAAGTTTTTTTATATTTATTGTGACTCGCGATCCACACGAAGTCATACTCCTTGTGACGGATGCAATATTTATCGTCGATTTCTCCTCGAGAGAATTTGTCCGGTCCATCTCTTATGTCGCCCTTGCATCCAGCAGCACACTTCTTGATCCGGTTGCTGAGCTCAACTAGTTCAAACGGGGTGCTGAGTGTTGGTTGTACCGTTGGCTTTGGAGGCTTGCTTTTCCTAATCGTAATTCTAAGCGGGTTAGAAGATGCTTCAGCGGTGTATTGCGACGCACCGTGATCGCTTTCCACAACTTCACCCAGGGTCTTTGGTGTCATCCTTCCTGTTAACATACTCGAAGTCATAACATCTGGTGACTTGTTAATACGCTTTCTTGCTGGCTTTTTGGCACCTGCACTTTTGTTGACCGCAAACGTTGTCAATGCAGTCAAGTTTTCTTTTTTTTCTTTGTTTCGGTACCAGTTTACATATGATGCAATGCTCCTGTTATGAGCGGCCACAGCGACCGTGTGGGCATAAATTTTTCTCGACTTGAAGCCCATGCATTGGCTGTCACAAACGTACCCATTATTAGAAACTGTTTTAACTAAGTGGGGCGTTTGTTGAGACCTGCTTTTTACGAGAAATTCGTTTTTTTCAAACCCTGCACGAATGTTTTTCTCTTGGCAAAGTCTCTGTGCCTTTTCTCCCAGCAACCGTAGATCTTTCTCCGTGAATAAATCAGAAAGCGCGTTCAAGTTAGTTGTAACATTTAGGTGGAGTTGGGCTTGTGGCGGGGCAGGACGATGGCCGTAAACTTTCTTAAAATTCACTGGGTCAACCAGAACTTTCAAATTGCTGGTGGCGTGATCGCGATGACCAGGTTCGTTGTCAAAAAAATCGTCAGCTTCCTTCTTGGAGTTTTGATATTCAGGCCTTAAGATATACGGACTCGAAAGCCCCAACAATGTCCGCTGAACATCACGGCGCTGTTTGGCAATAAGTCCTTTGCAATCGTCTATGAAACTGGCCATGTCAGTGGCTTGAAAGTCTTGCCAGCGTTTAAGTAAAGCATTTGCGGACTCCGGGATGTTGTTCGTCTGAACCTCGTCCTCAAAACCCGCATCTCTCGATGCTTTAGCACTTACGTGGTTCCATATTTCCTCTGCCTTGTATCGTCTGAAATACTTTGAGAATGCAGGTGCCTCAGGCGATTCTGAAAATTCTTGGCTGTCCCATTTCTCTGTTAATAAATCTAACCTCGACTTGTACTCTTCGTAGGAACTTGCGTAAACCAAGCTGCCAAAAATATCATTTACTATATCATTTGTGAGGTACTGAGAAAGTCGAAGTTTGCGACATTTTCCCTCAATGTTTTTCTGGGCGTGAACTTTACACAACAATGATGTCGAATTTGGAAAAACCTGGGCTAGTGCTTGGCGCAGCGCTTCTTCTGAATCAGTACAATAACCCTTTAAATTGATCTGCAAACCAGGTACCTGTGCAGAGAGCTTTTGAAACAAAGTCAAGTAGGTAGACTTATCTTTTAACATACACAGCATTACCGGACCAAGCATTACTGGGCATGTCGGTGGATTACTGCGTTTCGTGAACAAAGTAGTGTTTCGATATGTTGTGACCAAAACAAAGAAAGGCCCCAGTTTAAAAGTTACATCTACGTACAACATAGAAGTGTGTCCGTCGACCTCATTGCAACAAAAGTTCACAATGTCTTCCACCTGTTCATCAGTGAACAGGATAACTTTGGGTGATTCGTCGTCAAGGCTGTAGCCTCTGATAAATTTTTTTTCTTCTGTTTTCATCATTTCCGTGATAGCGAAAATGGGATCGTCAATACGCCCTGTACTGTTCTTTACTTTGAGATATTTTGCTTGTCTTTCATTTCTTGGCAAGGCCCCGACAGAATTACAGTTTGAAATGTCTCCTACTTCTGTTTCTACTTCGTGCACAGCTCTTTTAAGGCCTTTGCCTTTTTCTTTGGTAATTTTTTCTAAGGTCTTACGCGTGCTCTTATAGGTTCTTAAATAAGGGATACTGCACGATTTCGCATTGCCGTGGTGCTTGACTTTCACTTCATGCTCCGGAGCGCCAACGAATTCATATTTGACGAAAACGATGTTGTGGTGTTTGCCGTCTGGATGAGTCACGTCAACAATTGTTTTGTGCAGAGACCTGTCACTTGCATTGACAAATGGACGGCGACACACTAAGTAGGCATCAGTGGAGTTCTCACGAACTCTAACCACTTTCTCAACTTTCCCTTTTTTGTCACATCTCGTGACGTACCATTTCTTTCGGGTCTTGGTTTGATTCCAGGAGCCAAGGTCGTCCGACAGCAAGTCTTCAGAGTTTTCAAGTGCATCAAGATTAACTAAAAATCGAGTGATGTGTTTTATTCGAACGGGATTTGAAGTGGCTATATATTCTTTGTAATATTGCTCAGCGTTGAGAAGTAGCGGAACGACAGAGTCGTTACTAGCACTGTTATCGAGAAAACTCCCTGGTAAACATGGTAAAGATTTTCTGTTCAGGTAGTATTTGATCTGTCCTTTAGGAGCTTCACTTTTGATCCTGTGAAATGAATTTAAAAAAAAAAGCTGTCTTGGCAATGGCTATTTGCAGATTCAAGTCATAAAGCAATACATGAAGCGTGCTATTGTTACTCTAGCGTATTGGTCCATGATCTACACTCTTTTATTAAAAACTAGCCATGGCAACTTCCCGGTTTTCTTTTAGTTTGCATTAGATATTAAGCCGTTATCATGGTCTACACTCACATTGAACATAGCTCCAGACAAATGAGTGAGCATAAAACCCGTTGGTTTATAAAACTATTCAGCTCACGAACTGCTTTAAGGACTGCTAGGAAATAGCCCCACTGTCAGTAATTATGTTTTCAAAAAGGGTTCCTTGACGGACATTCTACTGTTTACCTTTTCTCTTTCGTGCTGTAATCTTCATCCGACTGGTAACTTATTGATCTCGCCTGCAACTCTCTTTTAGGCTCTTTTAAGTCAATGGCAGTTTCTGTCCTGGTAAAAAAGAAACGCCGCTATATGTAAGACCCATCGACGAATTAATTGAAAACTGCGGAGCTCAGGTAAACAGCTTCAGTTCCCCGTTCTAGAATAACGCATATCTATACAGTGTACGTGCTCATTGTCTTTCATAGGCTTTGCAAGCGTTTGGTTTGGTTTTCAAAAGGTCCTTTTCTTGACCTCTGCAATCTGATTGCCTACATCCTGGTGTGTACCCCCTGCACGCAATACCCCTTGGGTGAATATGATCCTGTAAGTTAAGGTTTCATTCTTAAGGTTTCATTCACACCACAGTTTTTTGTCCACGGCGTGACTGCTTAGCTTGACTGTCACTGACTGGAAATTAAAAAGATAAATATTAATTTTTGGTGTTTTCAACTGTTTATAACCATTGCATTTCATTGATTCGGGCCATGTATCTTGTATTTGGCTACCCACAGATCAATAGATATAGAACCAGTCAAAATCTGTGAATTTCCGAAATTATCATGGATGGAGCTCTGGTTTTATGTTTTACTAATTCTGTATTATATCCATGTTATCTAGTAAATCTGTATTATATTAAATTATGCTTACAGCTCCTCGACGTCGCATTCCTCCGCAGTATTATTATCTTCTGAATCTTGGATGGTGTAAAACTGAGGTGTTTGCTCTCCCTGTTCCCTCTCGTATTTGTGCGGATTGGCAATACTGAAAAATTAATTTCGTAGATCTCAATTTCATTTTCATCATACCTATTGTAATCGCAAATATGCCGAAACAAATAACCTAATTAACTTCAGTGGATTGGCTAAAGTCAATAAATCGTAATGGATAAGTCGTATAACACCAAGGTTCTATAAAACTTACATTGTGGCAGCCTCAGAAGATTCATGCTCCTGAAATAAAACGATAAAATAAATTAAAATGAGATAAATTCAAATGAAATAAGCAATAGGAAGAGCACAATCGTTGAACACTGATGTTATATCTCTATCCACCCCGTGTACCACAGTGGGGTGTTACCGGACGAGATTGAAAAAAAAAAATAAAAAAGTTCGCAGTGTTTTCCATCTGTCTTTTCAACCAACGCTCACGCTATCATTAGAATGTGGAATGAGTGTTGGATTGTGAATTTCCTCCATTTGCTTAGCTCACGTAAGTGCATGAATTGTCTCAGATTACTGGCTGCAACGCGTATATTATGACATTAAGCCTGTCAGTGGAGCTTTGATTTTTGCCTGTAATGAAATGAGTAAAAATCTCTAATGAACGCCATGCTCTCCCTAACAGGTTATGTTACAGGGGGGTATATGTTTGCCTGTACGTGTGAGGGTTAAAGGACGTTACTCTCCCTTGCAAATAAGCAAAACATATGTTGCCTCTCAAGTTACCTTGATGTTGCTAGGGGCTCCGCTTCTCTTCTCTCCTCCTCTCGCTCTTCGTTCCGTGTATGCTGATATCCGACTGAAATTTATCGCATCCTAGGAAAGGACAAGACCACACTGCTTGTAAATGAATCATTCTCGCAATGGAAATCGGACATGGTGAACCCTTCAGCAGCATCAGCAAAATCAGCGTTTTTTTATGAAAAGATTTCGTGAGGAGCCGGAGGGGGTGGGGGGACATTGACAGGCTAAAAGGTAATCGTCGAAAGTTTTTAAATCAAGCATACCTGCAGTGTATAACTGTCCGAATCCCCACTTGATGAAATGCAATACTGCACACGTCGGGGGGGGGGAGCTGCTGATTTGCTTTTTTTTCCCTTACTTTTTCTTTCCTTCTCATTGCTAGTTTTAGCTGGCGAGTTGTTGTTGCAGATCACGACAAGAGAATCAAGCTGAAATAAATTAGTCAAGTGTTCATACAGGTGTACAGATATTTGTTACCCTGCATCCTTTTGCTTTTTCCCGAGTATATGTATTGACTGGATGTACAGACTATTAGCAGACTAGTTGTCATTCTAAGAGACACTGAAGAGATTGTGTGCACATAATCGGTGGAATTTTTGCATTCTAAAAAAACCCCTAAGCTCTCACCCTTGCTATCAAATTAGCGATATGTACCACAGGGTATCCACACCATGGGTTTGGACGAAAAAATATAAAAAAAGGCCATAAATAAAGCGCGAGAATTGTGTCTTGTCACCTAACTTTGTCATCTCTACAGAAATTTTCATCTGAGCACCGTTTATAAGCACTAAGCGAGGAACTGCGCATGTCATAACTTTTAATAGGACAAAACCCTGTGGTATTTATCTCCAGAAAGAAAAGGCCATGGTGTAGTCCAGCAACTTTACAACTGCAACCACCTGATTTGGAATCTCGTTGCCCTAAGCTTTGAAACGGTATGTGACTGCAAAATTCCCCCGGGGGGGGGGGGGGGTTCTCTCCATGGCCCAAGGACTATTTGTATTTAGCTAGTTGAGGTTATGATAGAATTCATATGTGGAAGACGTGCATTCGATATCTGAAATGAATTCGAGATATACCTTCTTATACCGGTAAGATCCCAGTGGAATCTGCGGTTCACCAGGAGAATACTCCTCTTCTTCCCATGACTCGAAGACTTCGGGTTTCTAAAATGTAACATACATTGCACAAATCGAAAACGATCTTATTGTTTGCCGTATGCGCCACTGGGGGCACACAAGCTGTTTGACTGTTTGTATGTTCGAAATATAGAGAAAATTATGCCGGTATGAAATATCAAACGGGTTACGCCCAGGCTACCAAATAAGCGTTGTTTAATTTGGCGTCCCTGCAGCTCAAAAGGGGCAATTTATCGATTTGAAGGGTTTTGCGCTGACTGTTACTGTGTCAGTTGAAAAGGAAGGCCCCAAAAACGAATAAAGCCTGGGGGGTGGGGGTACTCCTACAAATTCTAGGTGGGGGTATGCCGCCCGGTTCTTCAATTCCTGAGCCGATGTCAGACTCAAAAATGTCACTTTCCTCACCCGTTTTCGGACTTGGCCTCTAAAATCCATGCCATCTAAATTTGCCTTTAGACAGGAATTATGTTATCACTAATTAAATTAGGGTTACAACCCAAAAATTGTTCAAATCTATTTCGAATTCGCATATGTCCCTTTCTTTCGTACTCATTTGGAATTGAAGCGATAAATACGTTCATACACTCCATAGTTCACTCTAAAGCCACACCCTATTCCAGACCGAAATGCCCAACGTGAATATCAGTTTTCAGACCAAAACGCCGCAAAAGCCCTACGCCAAACTATTTAATTTTTTACCTCTAAAATACAGGCTCCCGATCCATCCGATTGAGAGCTCAATCCTTTTAAATTTTCCCGAGAAGCGATCCTGAAGATAGTTCTATTAAACCGCCGAGGTCAAATATTGATCTCGCAAAATTGCGCTTAAAACTTCAAACTTTTATTGGAAAATGTGCTTCTAATTCTGAATTTTTTAACAAATTATAGCTACTGTGGTCAACGCAAAAACCCTTCATTTCAGTCATATGGTCGAAGGTGATCGCAGTCCATAAATCAGTCTTTACTTTTACAGACTGTTCATGCAGACATTACCTCATCATAACTACGTAACCTACAGTTTGTACCTTTGCACGTGGATAGTTTCCGAATCCTGGGGTTGGTACCAACTCTACTCCCTCGTCTGAGTCATTCATTTCACGGTCCTGAGATAGGAAAAGTACGGAATGACATTATCCTCAGTTTTCCCTTCTGTTCCTATATAAAAGATCAGCAAACATACCTGATGGGCATCGATTAACGATTCCGATAAGGCAATTTCCGTGGCCTCCTGTTCTCCTTGCGTCTGGTACTTTTTCCATACTTCTTCGGGAGAAGAGTACCCTTTTACGACACTCGCATAAGAAATCTCGGGCGAGCGTGGTGATTCCATTATATGATAAAAATAGATTTTCCAAACAGTCCAGAGTGTGCAGAATGCAAAACACTGTGTCACTACTACATGTAGGATGTGGGATGAGCTATAGTTGGGTTGGATTATTACTACATGAGCTCTGTCAGATTTATTTCTCACTCATGGGTACCATGAACAAAAACCAGATCACGGCAAATTTGAGCACGTAGAGCGCCCTATCTGGTGTGATGTCTAAAAGCACCTTTCTGGTAAATTCTTGATTTTTTGCTTGATTATGGCTTTGAGTTCACGGGACACCAAGAAAACAACAAAAAACCATGTTTTTTGAGGAATTTTCAGCAATAAGAACTATTACATATGAGCACAGTGTTGCAATGTATGTCACCCAAGCATGGTACTTCTGATAAAGAGCAGAATGCAAGGAGTGATTAACACAAACTGGACACGTAAAAGCACCGTATGTGGTCAACCTACCACAGTCATTCATTATTAAACTGGGAGAAGCAATGAAACACATATTTATTTTTACCCAGTGGCTATTCGTACACCGACTTGTATTTGCTATTCATACGGGAGTCTTTTTACAGACTTTCTTCGCTCCGTTTTCAGCAGTTATGTATTCTATCGTCGTAATTTTAATAGTTCTGCCTTCGTGGCAAATGGCATAGTTTGAAGCATGTTTACCGAACGGAAGTTGGCTTTACAAGAACAATGAAGTGTGAAAAAAAATTCTGCCTTTCGTGACCACGTACCACCCTGCTTTGCCAAACCTAATTCAATGAGCAAATGTCACTTAATTCAAGATAAACCACTACATAGAGAATTTATTTTAATTTAATTATTTAATTATTATTTTTAAATTTGTTAATTTTTTTTTTACGTTTTTCTGGGGTAGCCCATAGGGTGGCCCATGGGCTAGCCCATGGGCCCGGGCCCAGGTTTTGTCCACACCCGCATGAACATCAGAAACTTTATTTATTGAAAAGAACAGATCAGTATTCTGGGCAGGAAATTTTCTTGAAGATTGTTTGAGTCAATACTGGGTAGATTGTGCCTCGGAGGTTTGTTTGTCGCATCGATATGTTAAATTTTATTTGTAACTGCCGATGTGAACTGAGCTCCTTTGAGCGCGATGCTGTAATAAATCCTTCTTTGGTAATTAGCTCCACAACGTAGCGGCTGTTTTGTTGGAGCCACTTTTTAGA
The DNA here is from genome assembly GCA_038088405.1 of Porites divaricata. Taxonomy (NCBI): domain Eukaryota; kingdom Metazoa; phylum Cnidaria; class Anthozoa; order Scleractinia; family Poritidae; genus Porites; species Porites divaricata. Next base: position 54,440,331 of record JBBMOI010000001.1, on the reverse strand, counting down.
TCAGTCATAGTTTCGGTTCTCCTAGTGAACATTATCAGTTGCCGAGACTTATACTTTGTGTCTGGTTGCGACCGAGCGCACTAGAAGTTCTCGACAGACCAGTGAAACACATGTAAACTAAATACTTTCAAAGTGACGCTGAAATTCTCCTTTAAAGCACTGTGAATATAAGTTCACTCGATGTTCTCTAAAGCAGAAGCTACTGAACCGAAACATGTTTGGAAACCATCCACATGGAGCACTGTGATGGCTCATGATATGTCACGTACGCAGTCAAAATATAACATGAAACGAGGTGCATCATGGGATGCTATTCGATCGTCGTCTGGGATCAGGATCACCATTTTCTGTGTGTGTCTTTGAGGGGATCAGGGACACCTGATTATTAATGAGAAACAAGAATACTTCGTTTTGCAAGGAAAAAGACCTCTTTTCAGGTCTATTGAAAAAGCTTTAAACCTGGCTTTATAATATTTTAGCGCTTCCGTCACGCAATCAGCAGTTTTAAAGCTACCTTACTCGTATTTCATAGTTGACGTCCAGCGGTTTTACTGAAAACAAGAGTTTGGCTGGTCATATTGCATGTATTCGCGCGCATTTGCGGTTTCCGCTGTGTCGGACTCTCGAAGAAGAGCAAGATGGGCAAGTCAAGGAAAACGAGTCGAGAACGACGGTATGAATATTTAACTACTATTTTGCAATTTTTACCACACTCTTGCCATATTTTTCTGTTCATATCATGGTTGTATAAAAATGCTGCGCCCAAATTGAAGGCCACTGTTGTTTATATTTCCAGATCACGATCCTATTCCTGGTCGCCAGCGAGAGAACAGAGAGAACGGTCACAGCGATCAGCGAGCCGAAGGCGATCTTCAAGCCGGTCAGTTAAGTGTTATACTAATTCCTCTATTCAGATTGATAAATTATTCGACGAATTAGATTCTCATAGAAACACTGTAATTTCTCACGCGGTTATGGCTTCAAAAACCGTGACAAGGTCTTCACTATTACTATGCGCAACTGTGTCAGAAGGAGTCAATTCTATGATAATAGAGAACAATGCATCAGATACGTTGTACTTGACAGATCTTAAAGGACATTTTTCTTTACTCAGATCTCGGAAATCTCAGTCGAAAAGATCCATGCAGATCTCGTTCACCGAATCGTCATCACAGACATGAAATGCATCAACGACCAAGGTCGTTGGTCGAGGTCGTTAGTCGAGCGGGGACCCCCCATTTCCCTTCCCTTTCCTCGCTATTATTTTCCTCAAACAGAGAGCCTGTTCACAGGCTAAAGGTAAACCTAATTCGTTTTTTTGTAAATCTGATACCCTGTTATGTGATGAGCTGATCAGTGCATGTACAAGTCACGCGGGCGAGTACATCACCACATTGTCACCAGGATATCACTAATTAGTAAAATCCAACTAGTGGTCTATCATCAATGCTGCGTTCTGACTGGCTGAGCTACTGCCAGGCTATATGTTATAGCCCACTAGTAGCGAAAAGCGCGGGCTTTTTGGCGGCAAAAAAGGATTTAAGTCTAGCTTTAACTAGCTAAAGTTTTTTTTATTCCCGACATTTTTGACCAACTAGTTGTATTTTACTAAAACAATTATTCCTCTCGCCCTCTTGGCCTCTGAGGCAAAAGCCCATTCTGCCTTCGGCCTCATGGGCTATTGACTCAGAGCCCATTGGCTCGAGGAATAATTGTTAAGTACTATCGCTATTGTGGGCAGTGGGAGAAATAAAACGCTAAATGCACATCCTGGATCTTTAGATACTGTTTATTCTAGTAAGCAAAGTATTTTAAACGTGCTTTACTTCTGTCCAGTTTTTTCGAAGCCCCTGACCATCACTTTCATGCTAACAATCAATGCCGGGAAAGAGGTCTTGGAAATTTCGTGTTAAGACCATGGGGGTGATCTTCGTTTGCTTTAAATCCATTGGAACCTGTTTATTACATTTTAGTATAATTACATCGATGACTATCGAAAATAGAGCGCTGTGATTGGCTAGGAGCTTCGCTTTATCGCGCTATAATCACCGCGCGGTGATTATAGCATTGAAGGCTAGCAGTTTTCAAAATGGCAGCCAGATTTTTTGATGTTTTGGGGTCGGAAATTGATCAATAGTTTTATTTTCTCGAATAATCATCAATGTAATTATACTAAAACAATTAGTCGCCTCAGGCGACGTGAATATTGGCGAATAGTCACCTCGACTCTCGTCTCGGTGACTATTCGCCGATATTCTCGTCGCCTTCGGCGACTAATTGTTAAATATTCAGCTGATTATTAACAATATTTGTAAGGGGCCGAGCATCAGGAGAAGATTGGGAAATTCGCCCAAATTTTTGTTAAATTTCTTGCATTAATTTTCCTCTTCTCTTGGGAAAACGTTTGGAAGGTCATTGCTTGATTTTATTTTACTTTGATTTTATTTTTCAGGGCTACTTGCTGCATGAATATGAATATTTTTTTTCTAGTGCAATTTTCGGTTGGATGAATTGTTTTGTACTTTGCCGGAAACCCCGCCCTACATAACTACATTTATCCAATGGTCCGTCCCTAACAAGAGCAAAGGAATTTTACCAGAATGTCAAGTGTAATATAAAAAGCTATTTCGAAATTTTTACAATGAAATCAAATTTGTTAACGTTTCTCTTACAGGTCTCAGCGCCGCTCGAGATCCTAATCACCAAGACGTTATCATGAACACGATAGGTCAAGGTAAATAATTATCATTTTTCTCTGTTTGTTAACCTACGCTGCTCGTTTCCTGGGTATTATTTAACAATTAGTCTCCGAAGGCGAAGTGACTATTCGCCAATATTTACGTCGCCTGAGGCGACTAATTGTTTTAGTATAATTACATTGATGATTATTCGAGAAAATAAAATTATTGATCAATTTCCGACTCCGAAACATCAAAAAATCTGGCTGCCATTTTGAAAACTGCCAGCCTTCAATGCTATAATCACCGCGCGGTGATTATAGCAGGATAAAGCGAAGCTCCTAGCCAATCACAGCACTCTATTTTCGATAGTCATCGATGAAATTATACTAAACGTGTATTGTACCCAGACAGTGTTTAAATTTCCTAGAGATAGTATAAAGAAGTTGAAATTCAAAGTCGCGAGTTATTGAGATGTGCCGGTGATGCAACGTGTAACATATGCAGTATCTGGCACATATCGTCGATCTATAACAAATAACAAATGGAACACAAACGGAGTACCTTAAATATAACTATTCCTCTTGAAAAAAACTTTTAAAGTGCCCTGATTGTATTAATGATACCTCTTTTTCGTACAGGAAGAGGAAATGTCAAATGTCCATGGAGGAGTTTACCGTTCGCGAAAGCTGTGAAAAGGAAACTTCTAATCTAAATGCAGGGTAGGAGCACTGTGATTCTTTTCCCCATAAATTTCTGTTGTGAATAACTGATATAAAATAATATATTACATTATGTTACATTACATTACATTGTCTTGTATTGTATTATGTTAATATCTTGATGAATATCAACTGATGTTCACAAACTTTAAAACCGTATTTCATAGGGTGGCTTTGGAAAGCATCGCAAGTGTCATCGAGGCATGGAAAATGCAACTTTCTCATAGTCCTTCGTGGTTGTAGTTGGCCTTGTGCTCTCTTACCTAGTGCATCGCGCGCGGTCTTGGCTCGCATTGTGTATATTTTTCTCCTTTCCAGCTCACCTTTCGAAGCTCGACTCAGAAGGAAATGAACAAAGCCTCAAAAATCAAACAATCGAACTTCTATCTACATTTCTTCATAATTGAAAATTCGATGGTATAAGTGTCGTGCCTTATTTAGATTCTTTTGCCATATATTTAGATTCACTCCTTTTATTCATTTCTTACCTGACGTTAAGCCGTCGAAACGTGTAGATTTAGTTTTTTTACTTAATTGCCGTCTATATCTCCTCTGTTTTTATCGCATTGTTTTACAGAGTGTTTCCTATTGCTCATACCATCATACGAGTTTTACATTTCTCAACCAAGAAAGTTTTGAAAAAGTCAGCTAATCAGGTAATGTGTAATGGACCCAGCATTTTTCAGAAGCAAGCAGCAGAATTCAAATAATTCCTTAATACATCATGGAAGACAAGATGAAAACGGGATTCAGAATGAACAAATAAACATCTACTTGAGGTAAACACGCCTAGCTAGTTGTTATTAATTAATGTTAGTATAATTACATTGATGACTATCGAAAATAGAGCGCTGTGATTGGCTAGGAGCTTCGCTTTATCCCGCTATAATCACCGCGCGGTGACTATAGCATTGAAGGCTAGCAGTTTTCAAAATGGCAGCCAGATTTTTTGATGTTTCGGGGTCGGAAATTGATCAACAATTTTATTTTCCCGAATAATTATCAATGTAATTATACTAAAACAATTAGTCGCCTGAGGCGACTAATAGGACAATTGCAAGATGACGTCATTTTACTACAACCACCAGAATCCTCGAGTTTGTTGTTTTCTTGTGCAAATTAAGGCTATTGTTCTTTAATCCTTAGCGGGATTGATAAATTTAAATAACAAAGCAAAACCGAAATGAATTCTGGTAGTTGTAGTCAAATATCGTCATTGTGCAATTGTCCTATTGTTAAATAATCGACGTCGGGGAAACATAACTTGATCGCATCTCTCTATGGGATCATAAAATTTACGTGGGATCAGGGAAATTTTGCTACATTTTGGGATCAGGGATCAGAATTTGGAGCTAAACATTGGGATCAGCGATGAAAAAATATACCTGGTTACGACCCTGAGTAATCAGCCTGTGAACAAGGAAGTATCTAAAAAAAATAGAAAATCTGGAATCTGGAATGCGAAAGACCAGATTCGGGAGTTCCTGTCCTATGTTCCACCATTACGGGAGTAGCATAAAGTAAAGACTGCGGCCTGACTGCGGACGATTGTTTTTGGTTAGAAAGCTAATGTATTTATCATGGGTTATGTAACCTTTTCTTTGTGGTGTTACATGGTATGCTGTTCTGTTGCTTCATTAGCAGTAGGCTATATATATTTGAGTTGTTCTCATTTACATTCATTCGCGTCTTACGACCGTCCCTACGCCCTCAAAATTGAATACCCAGTGACCAGGGGTTTCTCTTAGACGTAGCTTTTTGCATGCTGCTATATGAAAGGTTTAGCACGTTTTGTATGTTTACTGAATCATTGTTATACGAGCATAGTTTAGATCATTTTGTAGGGTTGTTTTTCTTGCTGTAATTTTTTACACTTCCGAGTTTTCATTCTGTTTGTTGTATTATTTCCATCCATTCTGTTGATGAAGGCATAATAAAGAGGGTCGTACACGGCTCGTGTTGACACACCCCAATTGAGGTTGCTTGTTACATGATAAATGTTTTACCCCTTTTGAGCGGGGTAGCGAATTAGAATATAATGGGACTGTTAATGTTGTTGTCACGTATACTCATTTGCATGGTGAAAGCAATAATCTGCAGTCTGCGTATTGCACTGACCCGTTGCAAATTAACCTTTTCACTCCTAGTCGACTACTTTACGGTAACTTTTTAACCTGTGAACAAAACCCTATGATGTTACCACTTAAATGCGGAAACATCTGGCAACTGAATAATAATAGCACCAGGAATACTCTAAAAATGTTACAGGAATTCACAAAAAGAAATTTTGATTTGTTTTTTTTTTTTTTTTTTTACAATGCCAGCTATTTAACAATTAGTCGCCTCAGGCGACGTGAATGTCGGTGAATAGTCACCGAGACGAAGTCGAGGTGACTATTCGCCAATATTCACGTCGCCTGAGGCGACTAATTGTTTTAGTATAATTACATTGATGATTATTCGAGAAAATAAAATTATTGATCAATTTCCGACCCCGAAACATCAAAAAAATCTGGCTGCCATTTTGAAAACTGCTAGCCTTCAATGCTATAATCACCGCGCGGTGATTATAGCGGGATAGTGCGAAGCTCCTAGCCAATCACAGCGCTCTATTTTCGATAGTCATCGATGTAATTATACTAATACGAGTGAGAAGGTAAAAATAAGCGATTGAATATTTGATGTTAATTATCATAATTACGGTCACTCAACTACCGGTAGTTTAGCTTTTTAGTTGTTTTGGTTGTCCCACTACTGTATGTACTGTACTGTTTATTTGTTTATTTATAATCGTAATCTTGTAAATTCTTTTAGTTGTTTACAGTAGTAGAAATAAACTGTTGTCGTTGTTGCCAAAAATATCTCCTTTTGAGTGATTTAAAAAGGTTTACAAAAGGTTTGGACGTTGTTAAAGTTGCGTTCCGTGCAATTTCGGGAAATTTTTACCGGAACAGTAAGTAAATTATTCCATGCATCTTCTTGTTTCTTAGAACAAGCTATTGCCCAAACAACCCAACGAATCCTAGTTCCACGTCTTTTCTCATTATCGTTTTTACATTCTTTATTGATAGTTTCTACCCTGATTCCTTTTCCAACAGCTGTTTGAATGGGCTTCTCACGCTACTCAGTGAAGTGCGCAGTGGACCGTGTATTGTAGTTGAATATTTATCTTAGGTTGTGGAGTAACACAAGAAGAGAAGCAGAATATATTACTACCACCGCATTTGTCAAGCTTGAAGAAGTAATATATCCCACGCCTAGCTATTGATTTTTTCTTACGAAGAGCAGTTTCGCACGTTTTGAGATGACGCCGACCAAGGTAATCGCCTTTTGTGTAGCTTGCAACAGGCTGGTGCTACTTGCTGTAATTCAGCTTTCGGATTTGATCTTAGCTGTTTCGACATCAGTAAACACGACTTATGGCCCTGTCAGTGGATTGCTTAAAAAGCTTCCAACGAACAAAACAGTGGTGAACTACTTGGGAATCCCTTTTGCCCGAGCACAACGCTTCGAATACCCCGTACCACCGGACAAATGGACATCAACACTAGACGCGAACGAGACGAACAGCATCTGCCCCCAGCCTAATCTTGCTCCAGCTAAACACCCACTCATGAGCGAAGAATGCCTACAACTTAATGTGTACGTCCCCGGGAATGTCACAAATGCTTCTGCGCTTGCAGTTATGCTATGGTTTCACGGAGGAGCGTTTATATTAGGAGACACTTTAGGTTATGATGGAAGCGTGCTGGCGACCGAGGGGGGCGTGATTGTCGTCACGGCGGCATATCGACTCGGAGTCTTGGGTTTCTTGAGCGCCAATACGGGTGATCTGCGAGGAAACTATGGCTTGATGGATCAAATTGAAGCTATGAAATGGGTGAATGAAAACATCGCCAGGTACAGTAATCTCTTTGATGGTTTTTACTAAGACTAATCTTGTGGGGCCTCTCTTTCTTCCGGAAGAGCCTGGGAACAAGGCAGAATTGGCTCGGTGACCAGTGTTTCGTAAGGAGGACCACCATAACAGATCAGAGAGTCCTCAATAAGGTTCTGCAATCCCGTAATCCCGACCCAAATTTCGTGCAATCCCTTAATCCCGAGGGTTATTTTTGGCATCCTACTTACGAAGCATACTTTCAATCCCGAATATCGCCCCGATAAGGCTTTAAAATCTCGAATCCCGAGCTTCAAATAAGGGAAATCCCGGGGTCCCGAAAAACCTATTTGGGACCCTCAGATCATAACATGACAAAAACTCTGTGTCCTTTATTAAAATAAGGATTTATCAGCTTTAAAACCAAAAAGCCTGAAAAATAAGCCCTTGAATTAACTTTGCTCTTTTTCCGATTAATTTACGTGTTGATGCAATATCGGTCAATATATCGGTCATAATTGAACTTGTTCGGTCACTGTTGCGTAAAAATGGATGATGCTATTAAACGGAGTTTAATTTACATGAAAAAAATTGTCCTCAAAATGGTGAACACCTCTTTTGTTTTTCAGGTGTGAACAGAATGTTGTCTTTGTTTAATTTGCCACCTTGTCCAGCATTAGACTTAGGCATACATTAGACACTTTATTTTTTCTTGGTAAATATATGCTTAGTTAGCCATAGGTCTAGTTTACAGATATACCAGGGGTAAAAGTAAATAAGAAACTGATATAAAATATAAAATTTTTTAAATTTGAATTACTAATTGCTAAGATTATAAATTAGCCACGATGTAATTTACAATACCTTGCCTAACCTTGCCTTGAAATTAGGACTGATTTATTGACAAAAGGTGCAAAAAATTCCTAAAATCTAAAACTTTAAACCAACCCCCTGATAGCACGTGTACTGGCCTAGTGACTTCCTGAATTACATTGTTTAGGTCAGCTATTTAAACGAAGTCTAAGTTAAGCCCCATGCAAACGGACGCAACATTGTCGGCCAACAACTCCCAACATTGTTGGATGTTACATGTTGCGTCCGTTTGCGTCCGTGGGTTGATGCTTAAGTTTGCAGTTGTGCAGGTGTGAAGGTCTAGATAGTGTCAGTCGCACCACTGTTCGCCACACCCTTAAGTCATCAAACCGAGACAGCTTGCTGATCAGGTTTTAGTACGGCAAGCGTGGAACAACCATTTGAACCTTTTAAACAGCCTTTAGTTTAATAAGGGGAAAAGAGTCTGTTTATGGGACGGGTTTTGGGAGGATTACCAAATGGGGAGAACATTGAAACGAGCTCAAGTATAGTAAAAATACAGTAATATGAAGCGAAAATCAATGATCTTAACAATGGCCGCCTTCAACACTGTCCAACACCATCCAACGATGTTTCATTGTTTGTTTGATTCTTACGTGGTTTGCCTATTTGTTTGTTTTTGCGATAGTTTGGAATAATGTTATACCAAAACAAGAGGGAGATCATTTAGTGTTTTTTTTGTGTGTGCTGATTAGGTTTGGAGGAGATCCCAATAAAGTTACCATATTTGGTGGATCGTCCGGAGGTATGTGTGTTGCCCTGTTAATGCTTTCCCCGCTGGCCAGCGGTCTTTACAAGAACGTTATAATGCAGAGTGGAACAGCTGCCGCTTTATCTTCGGCCGTGGAAATGAACGAAGCTCATTCTCGAGCAAGGTAAAATAACTGCAACATTATATATCAATCCTAGATATAGCTGGTTATTGTTCCCCGTAGTAATTAGGTACAAAAATTATCATGTCAGCTCCTGGAACGCGGTGCTTGTGTTAGTTAGTTAGTTACCGTAAATCCTCTATTAAGCGCCCTCTCTCAAATAAGCCCCAACCCCTTTCCAGGAGAAGAAAGTTAATAAGCCCCCTACCCCTCCCCTCCCCTTATTATTCTTTAGTAATAAATGATAGATTTTATAAATCATTCACAACTGTAAAACTTCATTTGGACTGATCCGGGATGGTATATTCACTTGTTGGAAGTTCGCCTCCAGCTTCTTGACTTGAGCTTTTCCACTTTGCGTTCTAGTTCTTTATGGAGAACTGATACCACCATCTTCACTACATTAAATAAGCCCTCCTCCCCTTCTTTAATAAGCCCCCGTTTCTGTTAAGCCCCTCCCTCAAAGGTGTTTAAAATGAATATGCCCCGGGGGAGGGGTTAATAGAGGATTCACGGTAGTTAGTTAGTTAGTAATTAGGTAGGTAGGTAGTTAGCTAGTAAGTTTATAATAATTATTCTAAATATATAATTCGAGTTGGTATTTTTGTAGTTATTTATCTAATTTATTTTTTTTTTCCACTTACTTTTTGTGGAGCCCTTAATTTTGAATCGGCTCCTTCTTCATATTTCCCAGGAGTTTCGCTGACGAAATTGGGTGTGGCGCGATAAGTAACCTCAAAACCTGTGCTGAAATAAAGTCCCTTCGAGAGATTTTGGATGCCCAGCTAAAAGTAACTTCAATACCAACTCTATTACCATTTGGACCGGTGGTGGATGGCTACGTTTTACCAGGTACGTTCCGTTTTCACGGTTTGTTGATGGTTCGGCATTTTTTGTGGTAACTCTGGATGTGTTGGAAGGGGATATGTTCCAAGATCGTGTTGGTAGGGAATTCGAGGTTGTAAGCCTAAATACCGTAAATCCTCTATTAAGGCCCCCTCCCCCCGGGGGGCTTATTTATTTCCAACACATTTAAGAGTGGGGTGGGGGGTTATTCAATTGGCAGAGACGGTGGTGACAGGTCTCCAAAACCAACTAGAATGCAAAGTGGGAAAGCTTAAGTACAAGAAGTTGGAGGTCATGCAGCCGAGGGTGAAAAAACAAATTTGAACTTCCAGCTAGTGAAGATTTACAGGCGTTATTGATTAAAAAAATACCGGAACCCATTAAATATTTGATGGGCTCCTGAAAAATATGAAACGGCAAGCTGTTGATTAACACAGTCTATCATTTATTAGCGAAGCATAATAGTTAAGGGGGAGGTAAGGAGAGCTTTAAATAGAGGGGGTCTTTTTAGGTATATTCCCCTGAGGAGGTTTGGACATAAATAATTTGCTTATTAACACTATTTAAGCTGAATTTTACTTGTGGTCTCTCAACAGATTCTCCAGGGAAACTCCTCAGAGCTGGAAGGTTTAACAAAACAAATGTTATTATAGGAGTGGCACGTGACGACGGTTCAATTTTCATGTCTGGTGTTCCAGGTTAGGATAAAGCGCTGATCTCACTCCCGACACTATTCACCTCAACACCCTTTCCCCCTCTGGTACATTTTGAAACCAAGTTGGCCGCCTGCTATAGTAAGTGCTTTATCGTGACTAAACAATTGCGAGAAAATGTCGGAAAAAATTCACCAACATTTACAAAGTTATTCCTCGCGAAGCTACGGCTGAAGGCCTTTGCGCCAACCGAGGTTTAGGAATTTTACGCGCGTGACTTCCACGAGGATCGCTAATCGAAGGGTGACCTTGTATATTTCTCTCTTTTTCTATCAGTAGGACATCCGCAGCCTAGCAACAAGGCAGCGAGTATAAACAAAGCCGCCACAAACCTAGCCAATTGTTTTAGCGGCAGGAGATAGGCAGGCGGCAAGGCGAAGCGATAAAACGAAAACAACTATTTTTCATCGCGTACTCTTTTTGTCTGTTTTTGATATCTATGCAAATGACCTCTGTGTTGCCTTGCAGGTGTCATGAAAGGGGTTAGTGTTCCAAACGGCATGCCAAGACAGCTTTTCACAGAGGAGATCTCCAAGCGGATTTGGATTCGGAATCAGACCACACAAATGCCAGAACTGCTTATCTACCAGTACACTGATTGGTCAAACGCCAGTGATCCTTATTTGCTACGACAGCAGTTTATGGACCTACACTCAGACTCCGTCTTCAAGGCTCCCGCGATACTGTCAGCGGATGCGTTCGTAAAGGAGGGGGTTCCAACGTACTTTTATCAGCTAGAAAAAGCACCCAACTTTTTCCCCGCTATTCCGTTTCCATTGCCTTCCTGGTTTGGGGTTTATCATAGGGCTGATCTTTTGTACGTCTTTGGAAGTCCGCTCATTATGGCCGCAAACCTTACAACTGCTGCTGAAATAGAACTTAGCAAGAGTATGATGAAGATGTGGACAAATTTTGCTAAAACAGGGTAAGTTGATCGCCCTTCTACCCAACCCATCACCGGCTTCCGGCTTCACGAATTTATTGGGGCCCGATGACGTAACTCTGTTGCACGATAGTGCTTACATTTAGTGTAAAACCACTCTTGACGAGAGACCATACAAAAAGTGTGTACCCTTTACGTACCATATTGAGACACTTGCGCATGCCCCCTTTTTCCCTTAATAACATTTTCCTGTAATTTCTGTACAGCTTTTCTTAAGTGAAAGCATTAATCGTCTTGGGGCTACCTTATTATATGAAGAAAAGTTCGGTGAAAATATTTGAATTTTTCGAACAATGAGTTAGAAGTTTTTTGCATCCTGTGCCCACTAAGTTATGGTGGTCATGACCGACCGACCGACTTGCAAGGAAGAGAGGGCGATATGGAAACTAGCGGACACGTTTTGTCGATGTGGCTAAAGAGGTTTGCACCAAACGTTCAATAATCACCTGATATGTCAATGTTTATGTTCATTTTTATCTAGAAATCCAAACAACCCGATACCACTTCGTCACCCTTGGCCAAAGTACACCACTGATCAGAGGCAATACCTTGCACTTAGGCCAAATATAACAGTCAAGATCAAAATGCGTCCAGAGAAGGTGGCTCTTTGGAACACTTATCTTCCGAATATCAATCAGTCAGTAGTGGAACAATTACCTGAAACAACAACCTTGCCCCCGCAACGGCCCTGTGCAATAAATCATTGTGGTCCAGGTCAGTGTGTTCTTAATAGTAGAGAGCTTAAGCAAAGACATTTTTGAGCGACGCACGTCAACCGGAAGTGAGGTCTTCTCCCTTACTATATGCCTTGACGCTAAGAAATTTGTATTGATAAGTTTCTTTTCTCTTATAAGGACGATTTACCTGAGAGTTTCAACCAAACCACCGCCCAATGATGCAAAACGTCCACTTCCGGTTGACGTCCGTCGCTCAAAAACGCTAGCAACGACGACGGCAACGGCCACGAAAACGTCATTTAAAAAGTGAATTCGCGCTGCCTCAAACTTTATCACGCTTAATTCCATCTCGTTTAGGTCGTAAAATGTTGACAATTTTTTTTAGAGTTGAATTCCAAAAAGCTGTATCAAAGTTCAGGGAAAGAAAAAGAGTTGTAGTCGTGCAACGACAGCAAAAAAAAGTACAAACAAGCGTGATGCACGGGCAAGGACGAAATTTTGTCAATCTAAACCTATTGTTTCCGTAGTACTTAATCATCATTTTCGTTGCCGTTGCCGTCGTCGTTGCGTAAGCTCCTTGCGTACGATCACGTCCCCTTGCGCGTGCAGCTCGCGCGTGAATCCTCGCTATAACCGCAAATGCAGAGAGCCCAGGATCACATGCTCAAGTTTAGTCCTTAGTGTTTATATTAGCATTTTAGGATGAATTTATTCAAGGTAAATCTATTCTGATTGTAGCCTCTTGTTTTTCTTTATAGTTGGGGGGAGGGTGGGTGGCACGCTCTTCAAATGTTTGCGTATTAACCATTTCCTTCGCTGGCGCGTTTTGTTCAAAAGCGAAGATTTTGGTAGATCTAGGGGGAGTTATTTATCTTAGGCTAGTAATCAGTGTTTTTGATTAACTCGTATGCTAATGAGCCAAAATGTAAACAATGGCATCAGCATAAGGGTTCGCCTATACGGCTCGGGTAGCCAATCAGAAGACGGCATTCGTTTTATCTTCCCACTTGCGGAACCAGCCATGAATTTAAAATATTTACCTTTAGACTGCTTACCTAATCAAATACCACTTAATTTCCTTAGTACTTAATTATCATTTTTTTCCACAGATAATTTGCAGACAGTCCTGATCATCTTGACAATACTGTTCTTCGTCCTAGCCGTTATCTTCCTAGTGTTATTGATCGTAACATGGTGTGTGTGGAGGAGGCAAAGAGCAAACTATACAGAAACGATGATCATGACTACCAATATGTAAACTGGATTGACATTGCTTTGAGCTCTCATTAAAGACGCCTGTGAAAAAGACAAAAGCAGGCTCTACTTCAACTATGGCATGTGGCGGAAGGGAGACGAAAAGTAAATCGAGAGAACCTGGGAACGGGTTTGTGCACAGGCCCTTTTGGTACTCCGAGGCTCAGTAATATTTTTAAAAGAATTTATTTTTCCTTCATAACTGGAGCTAATGGGTTTCCTGTGGAGAAGAGTCTCTGTCCTCCATAGACGTTTGATGATGCGTTATTGGATTTCCACTGCTCGAAGGGAGGGCAGGCTTAAAAACTGAAAGAAACAATCACCACGTCACTTAGGGTGCGTTCGATTGGGAAATCCGGATTTAGAGATTTTCAAAATCTAAATCCGGATTTCCCAATCAAACGCGAAATCCGAAAACGGATTTCACCTCCGAGAAATCCGTCCTCAGGGTGGATTTCAATTAAGAAATCCAAATCCAGAGTTTTTGGTTTTCCTTTTTACCGTTCGATTGGGAAATCCGAAAAAGGATTTGCAAAACTGTTCTCGTGAACAGCGGTCTTCTTTTTGCTAATTATGCGTGCGTGTTCAAGACCGCTGTTCTTAAGAACAGTTTTTCAAATCCTTGTGCGGATTTCCCAATCGAACGGTAAAAAAACAGATATCTCAGCGTTGAAATCCGTTTTCGGATTTCGCGTTCGATTGGAAATCCGAAATCCGGATTTTGAAAATCTAAATCCGGATTTCCCAATCGAACGCACCCTTAGTTCCCAATTAGTCCAACATTTTGTAAACCTAATCTATTAAATTACCGGTTAAGTTGGTGAATGAAGCAGGAACATTTATAATAACTGCTTACAAACCACGATGTGCGTGTAGCTGGTCACGGACAAATTTATTGACGTCTTCAATATAATTTTCTTTATAAATTATCGAATCGACACTGAGCGGCGGACGATCGCAAAAACAGTTTTGACTCATGGTTTGATGGGAATTTCTTTCTTCCTTTCTTTTTCTTCCTCAATGTTTGCAATAACCAAACTAAAGTTTTTTTTGGTTGCGGAAACTACTGCCCCTTTGGACTGACATTCAAATGCGACCCGGGTGTAACAAAAAATACAACACAGAGTGCGATTTCGTGTTGTGTTTTTAAATCTAATCTAAGGTTATGAAAAATAATTATAGCTTGTTACCTGTTGTTCTACCGGCAAATCACCATAAAAGACCACTCTATTTCTGATCTATCATTTAAAACGGCTTGTTGATCATTGTTTCATGCTGTGACGTCATGGCAGGTAATACGGCTTTTGAAAATTAATTGTTTCAAATTGAAAAAAATCCTTTAGGGCAAAAAGAAAAGGAAAGTAAACTGTAACGGTTACATGTCTCGCGTTTTAAAATGGTCCTGTATAATTTCTGGATTATGGACGCATGTGTCAGTGTATTGGTACTTTTTAGCGCAATTTACGGAGAAAGAATGCGACGAAATGGACATGCAAAGTCGGCGAACGCTTCAAAGATCACGGAAGGAACCTCAACGGAAAGTGAAGGAATTTTATCGCTTGGAAATCAGAACAAAGCAACAGAACTGAGATTGCCTCTGTACTTACTGCTTAACTTTTCTTATTTTGCTGCCATGGGGCTGACTGTTGTCGTTCTACAATATTATCCTTCGGTTATGATCATTTTACAACACTTCGCTGTATTCAGCTTTATAATAATCGCCTTCGCCCAGTGGCTCCCTTTAAAGATGGGATACCTGTTCGGAACTATTTTCGGCGCCGTTTGGCTATTTTCAGTACAAACCGAATTCCGCTGGATCTTCAACAACTTGATTATTGCTATGTTTGCGTTTCTGGCTAGTCACGTTCAATTCCGGAATTTCGCCTTTTTGCAGATCTTTCTTTGGACAGCGCTGGTGTATGATGTTTGCCTTCTCGCTCGGATGAACGACTCTCCTCAAGTCTTGAGCGTTGGTGAATGTGGCAGTCTACTGTGCCAGTTATTCGAAATGAACAGCTCATGGGAACTGCCCTCGGTGTTCACCGTTCGCTTTGGTGAAAATCAAACTCATGTTTTTCTAGGAACAGGTGACATCATGATAGGATCTATCGTGGCTAATTTCGCCATGTCGTTCTTCAAGTCGGCTAGATGCCTTCTCGGAGTGGTAGCCAGTTATGCGATAGCCATTGCGCTGTTGAGTCAAGTAGAGGACGACCGCCCGTATCCTGCCCTGATTTCTATTGTCCCAATGTGCTCTTTTTCTCTTGTTGGTTGTGCGATTGCTTGCAGGAAAACAAAACGGCTATTCTCCATGTCTAACAAAGAGAACAGTGAACTTCGCGAGGACGACTTCCTAATAATTTGATAATCATGATAATTTACGGCAATTTTTTCTCATTTTCTTTTCCGGCGACCATTCAAAATGAACAATAGACTGGCTTTCATTGAACAACAACCTAGCGTTTTCGCTCAATGGTTGACTAGTTTGCTCTCCAAACTTTTCGGACGAGAGTATCTGAGAAAGGTTTTTCTTTTTTTGCGAAGATATCACACGAACAAATTTCTGAATCTATTTGGATTGCACTTATATCACAGTCTTGCACACATTTATATTAATTGTGTTGTATTTATAAATTTTTGGAAGGGCATATCCTTTTTAATTTGAACTAAACGGCTAAGTTGCAATGTCTTTCAAGATATTTGCTTCAGTTTTTAAGGATCAGAAAGAAACTTTGTAATGCTAAGGCACTGATTTTAAAATTTTAAATAAATATATTTTATAAAGTTCACACTTTTTGTTATTTAGAAGATTATTTTTTCACTTTATTTGATTAGCAACACTTAACCTAGTGCATTGTAATTACATGTGAAAACCAAATTAACTTTAGTTCAGCCTTAGCTACGGGTTTTTCTATTCACTGATATCAAATCGACAAACATCCTGGTCTTTATCGAGGCCTCAGTTTAATTTTCACCCGCAGATTTTGAATGAGTTGAATTTTCCAACCCGCCGATGCTAGTTAACTTAGCCGGTGAATACAGCCGTTTCTTCTTGCTTCTCGCCTCAAACGGCTGAATTCGCAGTCTTAGAGGTCGCAATGGAACCGTAGCTTCGACGGCAACATGAGAGAAAGTTTCCTAATCGTTTTTTGAGGGAAATCTAAGAAAACACAAAATTTTATTCTTAATTTGCATAGAGCGTTTTCACTCGGTCAGCACTCGTTAACATCCGTCGAAAGGCCCTCTTATCTTCGGTCGGATTTCGTAAACGTATGACGTCACGCTCGCCCCGTGGTTCCTCCTGTGACTCACGTAAGCTTCGCTTCGATCGTCCACTCTGATTTTTCTGATGATTTGATGTTTGTTTCTAGGTCTTGTTTTGCTTTTTCGATCATCCCTCGATTGATTCAACCAAGAAGATGCCATTGCATCTGTTTGGAAAGGATGTTTTAATGTTTCGCCTCGATCAAGCCTCTTAGCGCATCAACAAGGTCCTTTCAGCGGATGTTACTGAATAACATCCCTTGAATGGCCGCGGATTGAATGGCATTCATGAAGAATTACACGAACAAGCAAATAAAACTCAAATGAACCGCTGCCCCATTTAACAACTTTTTCAAATATTGGCGGGAATATAAGATATAGAGAATTATCCATGTGTGTAATGTCTATAATGAATGCTTGCAGCAACAACAACAACAACTTTATCTGTACCCAGCTGTACTCTACATTGATTTGCAAGATATAAAAAAATTTGTTAAATATATAGAGAGAGTACAGGCTGCCCATAATAACCATTGAGGGCTAAAAAGATAGAGCAGCCTCACTTAGGTTATTAATAAATGATTATTTTAAAGGGTCAGGTACCACACACCACACAGAGCTACACAAACATTCACACAAAAAAGAGCAGAAAAAGAAAGACAGCTAAAGAAAGCTAACAGTATTAAACAACGGAAAGCCATTCTTGCACTAAGTTGTACGTCTGATAGTTTATATTGTTTCATCCGCTGAAGAAGCACAAAGCTAATCGAAGATTTTGAGGCTCGAAATACCGTAAAATTTTCCCTCTACAAGAACCACAAGGCAAGCAAAGGCTTTGGAGCCACAGGTGAGTAGTAGCTATATTATACAGTGGCGGATCCAGACCTTCAGATAAGGGGAGGGGGGAGCGGCACCTGGTCATCCAGACCCTGAGATAAGGGGGGGAGGGCAGTCTCCCCAAAAAAATTTTCAGCCCTTTGGGCGTGGCCTCAGTTTGGTCTAAAAATAAGAGGGGGGCCTGGGCTTCCCAGCTCCTCCCGTAGATCCACCACTGTTATATACAAAGTGGGCCGTTGACCATTATAGCCCTACTCCAATTTCCCAAAATGTCATTTGCTTAGTTCGTTGGAACTAGCAAATCTCTTTGAGATCTTAACAGTGTCCATAGAATCCGCAATCGACAGTTGGCCGGGTATGCATAAGTAGGCAGTTGTTCACATAAAGGCTAAAACAATCCTTCTTCAACGTACTTCTTGAGTCATCGGAGGGTAGAAAACGTGCACCCTGGATGCTACAATGACCAATTTTGGGTTGAGAAATGGTGGTAGGGAAGGGGGGTGGAGACAATCCCCCCCTGCTATTTACATTAAAGGCAATTCCCTTTCAAGCAAACAGCTATGACTGTGCATGGCTGAGTTTGTTTGCATCGTCAGCATATTTTGCATAGTATTGCCACAATTTGTAATAGCAATGACTAGAATATTTTACAGTGAAACCTCTATTAAGCGGACCCCCAATTAAGTGGACACCCTCTCTTAAGCGGACACTAAGCCGAGTCCCAAGACGGACATCTGATATTTCCCTTTATAATAAACCCCTATTCAGTGGACACCTCTATTAAGCGCATGCGGACACTAAAATAAGTTGTATTTGCCTACTTTCTATTGTTAAAACCTCTATTAAGCACACACCGGACTGAATTGACAATAGTAGTATTGGATTATGTCCTTGAAATACGTACTGAAGTCAGTTAATGTTCATTTACAAGCAAATTAAAGTTGGTAATGAAAGGTAATGAACTTGAACTCTGGATAGCTTCTTTAACAACTTGCAACTTTTTCATAGTACAGAGTAAACGTTTAATGTTGATCATTTACGAACATTGCACAATTTTTAAAACCTCTAATAAGTGGACACCCTCTATTAAGTGGCCACTTGAGAAGGTCCCGAAGGTGCCCGCTTATTAGAGGTTTCACTGTAATTGATAAAATAATAATGTAATAGTAATGATTATAATTATTATAATTTACAGTTTTGCACTTAGACAAAGAAATATTTTTAAACTTTCGGTATTCTGAACATCACTCATGTTCTTAAACTACCGGTTTTAAATGGTAGCATTAACATGTATGACATTTAGTTTGCACAGAACTTGAGCAGGGAAAAAAATCCCAATTTCCATCAGGTACTGTACAGAACCTCTAGATCTGTGACAGTCAAACCAGGTCAAGCACCAGGGGGGGGGGGGGGGGGGTAGGGGTAGGCTTAGAGTTAGGTTGAAGCTCCTGATTTAGAATGGGGTATCCATTTCAGAGGCGTTTTCTAGAACGGGATATAAAAAATTGACCCATTTCTACAATGGGGTATCAATTTTAGGGCAATTTTTTTTAGAACAGGGTGCCAATTTGGAGTCCCGGGCGGCACATACCCACCCAAAAAATACCCAAGTGCCCCCCCCTCGGTCAAGCCTACCCCCAAGAATCCGTTAATGAATTTGTTATTCAAAAGTTGAATCCGTTGCTATTTAGATTGATCCTTGCATTCTTGCATGTGTAATGAGCTGTGAATTCACACAAGAGGCAGTTATCAAATTTCTACCAGCTCTGTTTTCCTGAATCTGATGTAAATGTCTTCTAAGAAACGCAACCCACTCAAAGATTTTCAATCTGACCAAATACAGAGAAGTTCTCGTAAAAGATTCACTGCTCATTACGCATGCAGAAATGCCGCATTGAATTGGACACCAGTTACAGGAACCACTAACGGATTCATTTTTCAAATAATCAATTAATTAATAGAATCTTGGGGGGTACACTTGACCTGCTATGACTGTAACAAACACCTCCTATAAGCGTGCATGCCCCTCTTACTAACAGACACTAATCTGGGTTCACAGCAATTAATTTCTATGTTAAAAATCTGCATTAATCCAAACTACTGGTATTGTAAGTAAAGAGTCTTTTCTTGGTAACAAACATCCACATAGAGAATAGTTGCCCACATGATAGATCATAGCTATAGCAAAATAATACTCCTCTCTCTATGGCAGTGGCAGATCTAGGGGAGGTGCCTGGGGGACCTGGGGCCCCCTTATTTTAAGACCAAACTTGTCTAAAAATCTCAGGGGTCTGTTTGGTTGAACAGATGCCTTTGACAAGCAGTATAATTCCGGAGTAATTTGGTCAACACTTTGATACTGAATAAGAAAACAAATTTACAAATAGAGGGAGAAAGGAGGATCCAGAGCGCACCAAAATTCGATCCACCAGTCAAATTACACGGTCAATAATGCACAAGAAAACTGAAGGGAAGTTTAATGATGATCAAACAAGGAAAAACAATCTTACTGTTGAATAATAATTTACTTTTCCATGTTTGTTTTTGCTTCATGAAATTAAATAGCATCTTCTACTTGATCGAATGACTGAGCATTTTCTTTTTTTCTACAACGACATGCCTTTACTGTGAAAGAAGTTGAAGGAACAATTACAGCAGAAGAGGCTTTAAGGTACACTTATAAACTAATATTCAAGCAAGACCCCAAAGAAAAGAGGGAGTGAGATTATTTACAGAGAGGGAAGGGCTAAAGCAGATGGGAAGATACCATTTCCAAATTCTTTGGACCCTCCCCTTTCAGTTTTTACAGGACATATTTTTGACAAAACAACAAGAAGCCAAGTCAAAACTCTGAGGGATTACTTAAGTTGAATTAAAAATATTAATTCCACCATTCATTCATTGATGTACTGTTAAAGAAACATATTTAAAAAAATCTTGAACAAACCCATTGACCTGATAGGCAACCTTTCCCAAGAAATAGCTTGCAAATATCATGTAGATGAAGACTTCATGGTATCAATGGCTTCAAACCAAAATGCACAGTTTAAGCACATTTTCATTTGCAACCTTAATTACAAAGCATAAAATAAGTAAGCCTAAATAAATAAATAAATCTGACAAAATTTATGCAAACATGGATTCAGTGAGTGTCTACAGGTCCTATGTTAAGTGTGTCCTTGATACCAAGACTTTGATCCTCCCCACCCAGGACAATGGGTGACTGTCTGTGCCTCCCACTGAGCAC
Organism: Porites divaricata; assembly: GCA_038088405.1. NCBI lineage: Eukaryota > Metazoa > Cnidaria > Anthozoa > Scleractinia > Poritidae > Porites > Porites divaricata. The sequence goes on along the minus strand of JBBMOI010000001.1, from coordinate 54,419,528 downwards.
TGCAATTATCAACAACAACAACAACAACAACAAAACTTTATTAATAAACAAATAAACTTAAAGAAGTATTGGCCACAGCTAGCAAGGCTATTCGAAGCAGCACAATGCGTGCAAAATATAAAAATAGAGACAAAGGCTATTAATCTCAGCAGAGGCCCGATTCAGCTCAGTACGGCAAGGGCAAATTAAGAACAAGGTACTTGCCAGTCAAAGCCTCTAGTGAACACTGCTGCTTACTGAAGGGGTTGTGTCAAAACGGTCCCCCCCCCCCCCTACCCCACTAATTTTGGCCCCAGGTCTGATCCACCCACCCACCGTTAGGGCAGTCTCTTGGCTATCCAGCTAAACTGACCAAGACAGCAAGCCCCCTACCATTTTGGACGCTGGACTGGGTGACCAGTCATTTTAACGAAATCAGACAGAAATATTATTAAATAATATTATTATTACAACCTCATATTTTGCGCATTCTCTTGACCTTATAATTATGGTGAAATGACATGACAGTGGAATAATAAATAACAATATTGATCCTTCTCCTCAAGAGTGAAATATAAGTATGGCGATTTTTACACTGTACATGTATTCAATAAGGAAAGTGATAATGTATAATTGTCACCTACATAGCCTGGTTATCTGGGGCCATTCAAAGGATGTTATTCAGTAACATCCACTGAAAGGTCCTTTTCCCCGCGGAGTAAGAAGAGGCTTGAAACATCAAAACATCCTTTAAACGGAGGCAGTGGCATCTTCTTGTTTGAATTGATAGGAATCAATCGAGGAATGATCGAAAAAGTGGGACAAAATCTCTCACCAAAATTCAAACAAGTCGGATATGGACGATCGAAGTGCAGAGATGAATCACCTTATTGACTTCAAGGCGAGCGTGACGTCATACGTTTACGAAATCCGACCGAAGATAAAAGGGCCCTCCGACGGATGTTAACGAGTGCTGACCAGATGAGTTGGACTGGTAACCAAAGCAACCAAGATGGCGTCGTTAAACCGTCGGTATGGTTTCTATGAGCTTTTGACTTTGTTTACACCCAATGATTCGTTATTCTCTGGTTCACAAGTAATTTCGTAATTGCTTTCATCGTTTTCAATTTTTTAGAAGGCTACTCTTACGGATGGAGCTTTTGAAAAAAGTATTTTTAGCTGTGAAACCATGGAATAATTTTTTCCAAGATGTTGTTCTAAGATTGTCTTGAATGCTAACCGGATCAGTAAAAAATTCTTGATATCTCTTGGTCATGGATAAATTTCACCGCAACAAAACGGCAATTCGGATAAAAGTCATCAGCATGGGCAATGCTGAAACAGGAAAGGTGGAGTAGAAAGATGATTTCTTTCGTAATTTAATTGTTAATTTTATGAACCATTTCATTTGCCTGCATGAGTTAACTTTAATTTTCTCAATATTATACCGGTTTTTGCATTGTTCCTATTTATTTGGAGCTCTTGTTTCCGAATTTTCTCCCCGAAAACATTTAAATATTGGAACTTAAGATATAGGGTATTGTGTTAAGGTCACTTTGAGTAAATGTGACAACTACATTGTACATTTCAATCCTGACACAGATGTACTGCAGTTATCTGCCTCTTGGAAACAAACTGCTGTTTTTGTGAATATGTTGTGGTTCAATTTTATCTTTTGTTTCAAACTAATTATCATATATTGCCATTCCCAAAAACAAAAGGAAGTAAAATTCAAACAAAGGTTCAAATTGAACCACAAGAAATACATTTCAGGTAACTGTCTGTTACATTTTTGCCCATTTTGTTCTTTGATTGATTTGTTTTACTAGTAGTTTTTTTTCCTTTAATTTTACTTTTAACATCAAGTTGTTTGGTGCGAGACTACACAATTCAATTTGGAGGAGACAAGATAGGCCCATCTGTCCCATGAAGGTGTTCAATCAGAACACAGGGTTTATTTCATCTTGCTTGCTCTCTGAGCCAACCAAGTGTGACTGTCCAATTTTGTTCACTGACAGGTCAATGTTTTATTAAGTCTGTGTTTTTCTAATTCTGTTTTCACAGAGTTGTATCATTAAGCGATATTGTGAGAAGCGGTTTGTGAGCAAGTATATGACAACTATAGGGATTGACTATGGAGTTACAAAGTAAGTTAAACATTATATAGATGGAGTAACATAATAATATTTTTGAGTTTTGTTTGTGTACAAAATCAGAACTCAGGTGAACAGCACTTCCATATTTCAGCATTCATATCCCTTAATATGTAGTTTTCATCTAAATATGGTCATTTCAAAAAGTATCATGCATTTGCCAGAAATTTAACCACATACCATCTAAAATACAATCATGTAGTTCTTGCTAAACAACCTTTTTCTCAGTAACGTTCCCTGAAAGCCAATATCTAAGATATATTGGTCTTGTTTGCCATTATTTCCAAACACTACACTGACAAAGAAGATGCTGTTTGCGAAGTCTAGCCTAGGTATCCATGCAAATGGGACCCTTACAATGTAGATAAATATGTTGCTGAATTTTCTTCTTGTTTAGAATAATGCTTACTTAATTTTTAGCATATACTTGTAATAGCTGTTTTAAGTAAAGTTCCTGAATGCAATGGTTTTAAAACATTTTAAAAAAATGTTCCTCATAGGGTTTCAGTAAATGACAAAGAAGTTAAAGTAAATATATTTGACATGGCTGGCCATCCAGTATTTTATGAGGTACAGTACTTGCTCTATTTTAAGAAACATAAAGGCACAGTCTGTTTCTGTCCACCCACAATAAATACACATATATATACACATAATTACTTAAATTAATTTGGAAAATGGCTGCAAAAGTGGCCTCAGAGGTGAACCCTGCGTTATTGGGTAGCTGATATAATTTTCTTACTAACAATATTGACTTTCTGCGAGGATCATGTTCACTTTCATATCTTCATCCCCAGTTCAAAATATGGTTCATTTCATTTAAATTATGGCTTAAAACGGTTGAGGAAACCAGGGTAACTGCCAAAGAGAGGAGCTGACATTTTACGTGTAACATTCTTTAATGTTTTCTTATTTATAACTAAGGTACGCAATGAATTCTACAAGGACACTCAAGGAGCCATGTTGGTTTATGATGTTGGAAACCGTGAAAGCTTTGAAGCATTGGACAGCTGGTTGGAAGAAATCAAGAAAGATATCGGTAGTCCGGCTGACCTAGAAGGGGTAGTTTTTGCTGTTTGTGCCAACAAGGTAAGAAGCAGGAGAGAAACAATTATTATAACTTATATTGCAAAGAAATCCACTGGGAGTCGAGCCTCCAATCAGTTGAAGACTTGTAACTTGTCAAGGGATAACTTCAAAAAACACATAACCTTGATGGCTCAACACCTGAACCCATGATATGGACATGTGATACTGATCATTGGATATCTTGTTTTGACAGCTGTCAATTGATTCAGGTTGCAGGATCCCACTCTAGCTAGAAAGTGTGAGATTTTACGTCGGTTGGCCTGTGGTGTGGGTGGATGGTAGGACAGACTTTATATGCTCATGTGACTACCAAAATTACCCGGATGGATAGAGAACCAAATTTTCTTAGCTATGGGGCTCCACTTGTGGAGCTTCAGTATTTCAGTAATTATTTGTACTGCAAGGGCTTACAGTCAACTGAGTGGCACTATTAAAGGTTTCACCTTTTACATCCAGAATCTAGTGTGGTTAAGGAAAGATTGAATTTTGCAGTTTGGCTTGGCATGCATGCATAACGATCTTGAACCATGTTGATTTGGAGACTGTACATGTAAATTGCTCTATCTATAAAGTGGCCTTACTTTCACTGGATTTTATGATGTATGGTGCACAGACTAGATATGAACAAATGGCAAAAGACAGAAACAAAGGCAATTTGCCACTTTAGAAACAAGAACCTCAGAAGGGATCTGGAGCCATAATATGTCTTCCAATTGTTTCTGGAATTGTTACTGGCCGGGGAGGTACTGGTCATTTATTGGCCACTTTTTCTTCTCTGTCTCCAGTAACAGTCCCAGAAGTCTTTGCAAAAGTTTACTTGACCCAGCTTCCTCTCATTCCAAGCTCAGGCAAATTCAACTTGCATGTAATTAGACTACGAGTAGTCCCCCCCCCCCCCCCCCCCCATTTTCTCTCAGGGATAGTAGAGTGAGCACAATGCGAGAGCATGTGAAAATCACCCCATGTGAGAAAGGCAAGACGTGGTGGGGAGAGGGAGTTATGTGCTGTGAAAGCAAAGCATAAGGTCAAAAGCTTGGGCTTTGTCGGTAGTCCATCATTTTTCTCTCTACCCGCTGCATCTGGCCTTTCTTGGTTGGGGTGACCTTTTGCTCACTCTACTATCCCTGAGGCAAAATGGGGACTACTGTAATTACGAATGTAACCAACTGAAATGGCTGAATTGTTGTCTGGTTACTTAACATCATGATGGCAATTTAGTTTGTTGTTTTCTGTCTGTCTTGTCTTTCTTCTTTTAAACTCCTGCTTGTTATCTGAGCTTTTCACAATCTAACTCACATTTAGATCAGTAGCACAATCACCATGCCCATTTGGGGGTGGTAGGTAAACTTTCACTGATATTTTCTGTTTAATCCCTTAAGTAAATCCAGATTTTTGCTTAAAGCTAAGGTACACCTTGTTTTTTACTAGAAAGGTGTAAGAATGGTAAACCACATTACTGTATTTCAGAAAATAACAGAAAAAGGTGGGAAAATGGGCAAATTTTGAATGTAACGCGTAACACAATCTTCATGGTAAAAATTTTCGAAAACATTTTTCACAAAAAAGGAAGCTCCCATGGGCAAACGAATTGTACCCAGTGCAAACACACAATAAACACTACATTTGAGCAAAACTACAACATTTCAAGTTTATTAAAACACATCAAAAGGATTCATCATTCTTGAGTATCCTTCCTGTAACGCTGCGTTGTAAAAGTTAGCAGTTCACCAAGTTGTCTTCTGCGGTAGGGCTGAAGTTGATGTCTGTGGGAATAAAAACACACACATCTACTGAATGCTCATAGGCTATGTTTTAACACTGGAAAAAATCAGTCAAAATTATCAACCACAAACGGGGAAATAACGGCTCAAAAAAGTCTCAACGCTTAATTGAAACACGATTACGCAATAAAATTTTTCGAAAACTCACCTTCTTCTTGACCGTCATTATCCAAACAAGGTACAATCTGGTTCTAGAATCGAGCAAATCTGAATGCTCATAAGTTTCTCTTGTTATTGCCATAATTTCACCTTCAAAGCTAGAGCTTAGTAACCTCTCCTGAAATGGATGTAAAAGGGGAGGTCGGAGGTAGGATTTTTCAGGGGGAATTAACTTTCCGGAAATTGAATTTATAGAAAGACCACGCCCACTAGGGATTATGGGTAAATTAAAAATTCAGTTAAACTAGGTGAAAATGTAATATTTTGCCAAAAAATTATCGATTATTAAGTTTGAGCATAAAATAAAGCTAAAGAAGTGATTTTGCCCCCAATTTGAAAATTTTTATTTTTTTCGGGCTCGTTACAAGAATGGGTATGGTGATCGTGCTACTGATCTAATTGTACTGCAACCTGTAGGTGGACAGTCGCAAAAGAGTGGTGGAGGAGGTGGAGGGCCAGCTTTGGGCAAACAGCCATGGATTTTATTATTTTGAGACATCTGCCCAGACAGGGGAGGGAATTAATGATATGTTTCAAGTAAGTTCTGAGTAAAATAATACTGCATTTATACTAATTACTGTTTGTAGAGTCTACCAGATTTGTATCACGTTTCGAAAATAATGAAATAACTGTCTGTAGCATGTGATAATTGTTCTGTCTCGTTTGCAACTCATCCAAAATTCTCTTGCTTTTACTTGTATTTCTCCCATCCCCTTACCACCTCCTATCCCAGTCAGGTCACATCCATGGAATTGTTAGTTGTAGTTTCCAGACCAACTGACTGATAGGTCAACCGAGTTCAAGAAATAAAATCAGTAGTAAATAATAATCAATAATCTTTATAATTGATTATAGTATGTCGATGTACATATTGGGCAATGTTACACTTGAGGATCTGGGTAACAAAAAAATTAATATGTGGTTTCAAAAATGTCCGGATCATTCGTGTTAACTGGACCTTATTTGGTCTGTATTTTGAATAAAGGAAAAGAAACTTGGTTTATAAAAGCTATGGAATGTTAAAAAAATAATAAAAGAAAAAACAAAACAAAACAAAATCTGTGGGTATTGTACAATTATATCCCCTTTAATATGGCTTCTGTTCCATAGACCTTGTTCAAAGCAGTGCTGACAACAATAGAAAATGGCGGTAAACCAGCACAGCTAAATGCGTCAACTAATGTGGGTTATACTAAGGAACAAGCTGAGGCCATTCAGAGACTGAAAACAGCTAAAGATAATTATGAGAGACTGGGGCTACAGGCTGGGGCGAGCAGGTAAGGAACAACTTTTAATATTACATGTATTTCAGGCAAGTACATGAACGTGCACGATTAGCCAAAACAGTAGACTTGAAAAGCCTCGAGTATCCTTAACATCAAACCCTTAAAAAATATTTTAAAGATATTTATGAGCAAATCTCATGATTAGTTTGCATTGATAAGATACAGTCGAACCTCCTTCGCTACTTCCTCTCGTAAGAGATCTCCTACACAAAACTAAGAATTAGTTCTCGCCCTTTTTTCAAGGGCCTAAGTTTTTTAATTCACTCAGACAACGAGGTCATCAACTCTCAATCCCTTTCCTCTTTTAAGAAAAAACTGAAGATTAAATTATTAAGTATGAAAACAGTTCATAAATCTTTCCATCTTCGACTTTTCGCTATAGATGCGAAACACCTCTAGCCCGTAGTTCGAGGAGGGCTAACCTGCTAACCTCTCATCAGCTCCTACAGTTTCTGTTAGATCTCTTCGCCACTTCTTTTTTTTCTTCTTCTTTTCTTATATTTTTTGTAATTATTGTGTGGCAAATAAACTCAGCTCCCGTATCTTTGTTTTGGGTCCCCAACGGATTCAACGAATTACTGGAATTCGTTGGGTATTTGCCTTGAACCTGATTGGCAAATTGACCATACCTTTTTTAACAGGCCAATCATGTGGTGTACACAACCAACACCATCACCTTTTGGGGTGATGGTGTAATAATTTTTTATTCTTGTTAACCTCTTTTTAGGGAGCACGTTACCATGGTCTGATCTCTATGTTCCCATCTCTCTCCGCTGCAGCTAGGGAGGCTCCCGCAGGGTATCCCAGTAAAAATAGCAATAATCGAAAAATAGACAAGCGTGCGGGGGACAATGGGAACAGGAAAGGCTATTAAACGCAGTCACAAATATAAAGTGCGGTCACATTTTAGAGCAATGAGCGCGAGTTTACATTTGCTTTTTCAGGGAGGACATCAACCGTGCTTATCGCAGGTTAGCTGTGTTGATACACCCAGATAAAAGTCTGGCACCAGGCACAGAAGAAGCGTTCAAAGCACTGGTGAATGCTCGCGCAGCCCTTTTGCAGACTCACAGATAACACCAGCAGTGTCTCAGAACGAACATATTATTTTGCTGCCGCACCCAACTCATCCTCCGTTTTCTCCTAAGATTTTTTCATTGGAGACTTTGAGATTCGACGATGATATTTGACTTAGTTTTTTCGCCTCTTCTGAAAAAAAAAAAAAAAAAAACAGACAGTAAAGCTTCATTGTACCTTTTTCGTCAACAAAGGTGACCCACTCCAGATGGAAAAATGACGAAATGAAACTTTTAACTTGTTTTGGCCACTGCGACATCGCCGAAGAATGTCGACGGCTATCGCTTTTCCCCGCCAAAAGTTCTCGCGCGCTCTACGAAGTACTGAGACATTTTCATCCCCGTAGCCCTCATCTTAAGAGTCTAAAGCTCCCTATAGTTGGAGAAGACCAGCGCAACAGCTCAACGACCGACGAGGGGGAAGCAGAGAAAGGGCATCCGCTGCTTGCATACCTCTTATACGCGCTACCCACGTTAGTATTTTAACGTGATGATGAGTAGGAGACGGCCGGGTGTGGATGAGTGAGCTGAAAAGCAGATTTTAAGGTGGCTGAACACAGTTTGGGCAGTTTGTGAGTATATGTCATTTGCCAAATCATGGCAAGAGAAAGGTTGTAGTTCACAAGCTGAAACTTGGCAAGTGAAAAATGTACTGATGAAAGATTTTGATTGTCAGGTAAAATGTGACGTTTTCTCAGTTTCCAAGGCAACATGAACGATTGAATAAAACCTTAAAATTTCACTTTTGCTCAGTTTACATAAAATTCGCTCGTGAGATTTTCCTTTAAACTTGCACACAGCTTACTAATAATTAATCATTATCATTTGAAACTTATTTGACCAAATTTTAACAGACGTTTTTTTAGATAATCAATAATATAGTTGTACTGTAATTATTAAATGTGTTACAAAATTCATCTGTTCAACTTCCATTTTAAAGTTCTCATTATTTAAAGTACGATAAAAGTAAAATTTTGCCAAATATCACAAAATTTCAATGAGTAGATTTTGAGAAATCGTGTTCTGTGTACCACTGCTTTCTTTGCCGCCATGTTTATTTGTCTAATTTAAAACACGCGCCGTCACGCGAGTTACCAGTAACCGCACGCAAAACTGTGTTCAGCCACGTTAACTGAGTTTCGAACCAATGTGAGTACCTTACGTTAACCATCTGCAGCCACAAGGGGTATAAACGCAAGCTGGATCAAGCGTTGGAAGATACCTGTGAATAAGTTACAATTTGTTTTGGTTTTCGTCTAATTGGGTGTAAAAGTGAATTACTTTGGCCAATCAAAGTAGACGCAGGTAATCAAATGAACCAAACACAAGTAGGCCTGGAGGCGACCTGGCTCCCAGTCTCTCCTCGTCGCTCCGGGGACGGGTAGGAGAGAGCCTTGGGAACGAGGGTAACATGAAAGTAGCCTTCGTGAAGAACTTACTATGATTTTGATTCTACATCTTTCTTTATAGATGTATTTTAACTGTACATAATGTGGATACTTTTGTTACGTATAAAGTTTACAACTTGTAAAACTGAATTTTAAACATTTCTTTTATTCTTAATATTTTGCATTTCGTTTTCATAATTATAAGTTGTTATATTACTTGCGCTTTGTAGTGGCTGCATTTGTATTTAAAGTCACAGTATTCGCCATCTATAATAAATAGCTACATTCAAAAATAGCTGGGAACGAAAATGTATTGCCTTCACGTTACCTTAGTGTTCCGGGTTAGTGAGAACAATCAAAAACGGTGTGTTTGCTGTGGACGTTGTGATTTTGATACGTGAACGAATTCGAAAACTGATTTTTTTTTTGCTCATGTGTTGGGCCTAAATGCAATTTTTGAAGAACGAGTTTGCATTTGGTGTACTGACCAAGACGGGCTTAAAGTTACGTTAGATTCAGTCTGCAATAGGCTATGTTGCTTCTGTTGTTAGCCCATATCCACTTGGCTGCCGTTGCGATACCATTTATTGTTTTCCAAGGATTGTCGCCGTGGTTTGCAATAACTTTTGCAGAATGCCAGCCCAGGTCATCAAAATCCGGGGAATTCCATCCGCGATACAGAAAGCTGCTGCATTTCCAGGATTCATCAGTTACCAGTCCGTTGCTCGTGGAGCCGAGTATTCCAAAATTTCCTCCCACGTCTTGCCCGGCTACCGAAAGAACTCGTGTGTTTCCTGGTACAAGGTAGGTGGTGGAGTTTCCCCAATTATTGTCCTTTCCGAGGCTTTGACCGTCAGCAAACATTTCCATTTCATTGTCACAAGTGAATGTTGCATTGAACTCTAATAAGAAGAACAAAATGTTTTGTTGTTCAGCGCAGTTGTAATGACATCATTGTATAATACATGAGCAGGAGTGTTTTTTCGATCTTGAAACAAGCCGCAGGCAAATATCTTTCATTCTGACAATGTAATGTTTAGCCAATGACACTTCCCTTTAGTAGTTGTTCATTGATGCCTTTGAAATTTGTTGAAGTAAATTCCTACTGTAGTCTGACAATTTCATGTCAAGGTCATGTTCATGGACTCAAACCATGCTGGATCAAAATTGCGACTGTTTTTACTTTTTTGTGTCAGTAAAACGAAACCAAAACCTAGGAAATGTTTTATTTTTTCCATTTTAAAACATTGCAGACCTCTAGCGTGAAAAATGCCAGTATAGTTTCTACACTGTTTACATAAAACTTAAGATGGCGACAAGGATGGAGGCAATGATGTCGTCACTGCTCCAGGATCGTCACAGGTATCACCAGGTTAAAACGTTCGCCGCCATCGTAGAGAATGATGCGCATTGAACCTGTGATTACTACATGACTACGAGCTTACCCGGTTTGTAGTTTTCCCCGTTCATCGGTAGTTTAGTGGGGAGAGGTAAAGTTTCTCTTCCTTGTTCAAAACAGCAGGAAGCTCCATTATAGCATCTGGTCATCAAACAGCCCTGAAAAATGCCAGTAACACGTTATCTCTTCTTTCCTAATCGACCTGTTCACGATTGTTTACCGTCGACAGCCACATTGAAATGAGCACTCGGACAGACTGATTGCTCTGTTTTTCCGTTTGCCGTAACTCTAGTTTATTGCTCCTGCTTCTGTAATTGAGTCACATATTGTTGCCACTTTTCTGCAGCAAATTCAATACAAAAGGAGAAAATTGTTAACCGTCGTTCAAGAAAAGGCGATGTTGATTGGTCGGGTCTTTTCAGGGCAAGTAACCACAGAGATTGTGCCCGTTACGGCAAAAGGAAGAAAACAAAAAAGAAAAAGATTGTTAAATCTTTACTGATTTCAATTGAATTAATTTGCAATTTAAAACTGTAAATCAGTGTTAAAAGAGATTTAAAGGGGGTCATTAATTCTATCTATTATTACAAAGAGAACTTCTCTGTTTTACCTTGAGCGCCAGTGTAAAAGTACTGCCTGGTTTATCAGTGAGCTGGGTCTCGTCATCAAATGGAGAGAATCCGTGCGTGTTTAATTCACAACTTCCTTTACTAGTCTTTCCAAAGGACTCTTCAAAGTTTGTAGAGGTGCACCAGAAGTGCTTCAAACATGCCTGACTACATGACAGGAGGCTGGGCGAATCAATTGTCCTGACTGTTTTTCCTTCTAAGCGTTTATTGTTCCTAAATATGAAGTGGGCAGATCTATTGTTTCCCGCTTCGGCTGCGAGAGCGACTGTACCAACTATGCAACACAAACCAATCGACCATGAAATCATCTTTGAACACTCCTAGCATTCAGCGTGACATTCGTCTGAGGAATGTTCTGAACGATTTGGAAACTTGCCTAATAAATTAAACTGGTAGAGCTTGATAGGCGTGTTATAAGTTCTCCAATCTTTAGCGCCGCTACTTGCATACTTGCATAAATAGAGACGCTTATCTTGCTTATTACCTTGTGAGTTTGTACGATGCAGTTAGTCTCCCCCAGGCCCAAATCGACTTCCCTGCTAGCAGAGTCGATTTGATCTTCCCTGTACAAATCGGCCATCTCCAAAAACGAAATAATGATAATCATAGAATAAAATAACGAGCGAAATGTTTTTAATCAAATTAAATCAATGGTAGTGCAATGTAAACTTCAAAATTCGCTGCTTTTTCAAAACAAACAAAAACGAGAAAAATCATTGTCAGAACTGTCACCTTTTCACAAAATGCCAAACTGATAACCGCGGACAAAAGATAATGAGACAAGTTCGTCTCGACCGCCAAGGCCGAGTAAAGGGAACTGATTGTTTGCGGTAATAAAAATGACATCTGATTTGTGAAAATCCGGCTCTATCAAAACATAAGAATCTTGTAAAAATTCGGCGTTTTTAAAAAAGTTGATATGCAGTACCTACTGGCGTGAATGAAAGAATATCCTTTATTTAAACACAACCAGTCAAAGCAGCACAATTAAAATATTCTTTGATCACGCTTCCTTGGTGAAAAAAGGCTTAAACTTTCAGCTTGAAAAAAAAAAAAAACAGCTTAAATTGCACATATATTAGTATAATTGTGATTTATCGTATAAAATAAAAACGTTGACGTAAGTCTTTGTAAATAAAAGTGGGAGATAATAACAGCTTCAGAACACCTGCTTGTAAAGTTTCCTTATAGAAACTCCACTGATCAGTATCGGACAGAATCGTTAGTCAGACAAAGGATTTTAAAAAAAGGTTTAATCACGAAATATTTGCATTGTGAAGATGTGTTGCAAGGATTGGGAAGGTGTAGAATAGAAAGGAGCCCCATTTTAGATAACCTTCTCTAGCCTGTTCACAGACCCTCTATTTTCTCTTCAAAGTCCGTCGAGCGCGCGTGATAAAAAAACAGAAACCGCGGGGGACTTATTCACCGCCAGCGCAAGGGGGTAGGGGTGGGGGTGGAGAAAATAGTTTTCTTTCTCGAGCTCCGCGCTCGCCTATGTTTCCGAAAAGAACGAAAAGAAAAATAAAACAGCATCTGTGTACGAGCTAAACCTTCTCCGGCAGATTTATTTTGCTGTCTGCGTGAATGTCTCATAGCCCTATTACATGCCTACTATGAAAACAACTGTCAATGAGACGTCACACTCATAGAGAACGGATGATTCGTGTTGGTGGCCAGATCGCGTTTGTTTAGTGCCCGGGGCGGGGAGGGGGGGTACTTTGGGTTAGTTTTTGCTGGGTACGTGCCGCTAGCCTCTCAGAGCCCCTACCCCATTATAGTCTATTCTGCGACCAATTGTAGACCCCATCTTAATCACCTTTGGTCAAATATGTAATTTTCGCGATCCCAACTTACTCACTTTCTACTTTTATGAGTTTACCCATTTTTTAGATTGAATGAAGAACACTTTACTTTTCATCTGTAGTACAAACATTCTGTCACGTTTGCTAACCGTAAATATGAGGAACTGTCTAACCACAAAAAATCCGAAAATGTGCGACCCCATTCTAGTATCTCTATTGAAAATGTAACCCCATTATAGTCACTCCAGTCGTGAAAATGCGATCCCATCCAGCGGCACATCCCCATTAGCCTCTTATAAGGAAGTACCCTCTCCGGGGTTTAGTGTTTGTGTAAATAAGGATGTTTAGAAACAATCAAAAATCAATGAAAACAATGGCTACACCTGTAAATTGTGCTTGTAAAGTTTTATTAAAGGACCCCTGCATGCAGTTATTAATTTTTGTGCCAATATGATAAACGGTAAACGACAAATTTAAGAAATGTTGTCACGTTGTCTGAAAACTATAGCTATACACTTGTTAATCAACTTGTGAAAGTTTTGTTAGATTGACCCCCAGTTTCATCGATACGAATTGTTTTAATTTGGAAAGTTTGTATTTGCTCATTTCCTAACACTGCGATAAAAGTTAGTCATCTTCTTACAAACGTGGCTCTAAATCTCTCTAATAAGGAGCACATTTTTAGCCTTACATATTTTAATTATTGAAGAACATTGTGGAAAAGAAGAGTAACGTTTCATTTAGCAGAGGCTTTCGCTAAAATACATCGTATAATGAATAAGTTACCGGACAAGACGAAAAAAGTGATAGCCAAACCGACTGAATTCGACCGTAGCAGGATTCGCGCAGTCGGTAGAGAGCTTGAATCGTGGGTTCAATTACAGGAGCCGGACCAATACTCAGGGTCTCGGAATAACTGAGAATTTAAGATATTTCCTTTGCTCTGCAAACGGCTAGACATTCGCGTGGCTAGGATAGCCATGTCAAATGGCGGTCCCGTGAAAATAGCGTCCAAAACCAGTACTTAAGCGCTAAATACATTCACGCTGAAATAAAGTACATCTTGTTTTTTGTTTGATTTTTTTTTTTTTGAACAGCTAACTGGAGGCAGCCGTGGAATTCTAAATTATCATTATCATGCTTCTCCAACCCCTTCGTGCTCTCAAAACTGAGTTGAAGTTAACTTTACAATCTGTTTTAAATTTACTGTAGTTAGTTATTATTGGCCCATGTCCACTTCGCTGTCATTTCGATACCATTTAGTGTATTCCAAGGCCTGTCACCATGGTTTGCAATCACTTTTGCCAAAGGCCAGCTCTGGTCATCAAAATCTGGGGAAGTTCATAGGGGATACAGAACGCTGCTGCATTTCCAGGTTTCATTGGTTACGAACCATCATCATCATCATCATCGTCATCATCATCATCATCATCATCATCATCATCATCACCTTAATTAAGACACGTTAAAAACATCAGTTACAATAGGACAATTAAAATAAGAAAACTGATTTACATGTTTGCCGTGTGGGAGTACGAGTATCAATTGCCTTATTTTTAAACGTTGTAAAAGATCTGGTCTCTCTGGCATTATGGGAAGGCTATTCCACAACTGGGCCCCACTGTTGCAGAGACTTCGTTAAAGGAATCCAGCGCGGGGCTTGGGTAGAGCTAAGTTATTTGCCTTGTCTCTAAGATCGTATTCCGTGGTGAATGGCTTGAATAGATCTTGTAAGCACTCCGGTTTTCGTTTATTTAAAATTAGCCTTCTGTTTTTTCCTTCTGGTATAGAGGTTATCCCATCCTAAATTTGTGCGGAGGGCGGTAGCAGAAGAGCGGTAATCGGACTTTGTGATTACCCTAATGGCACGACTTTGTAGTTTTTATAAGTTATCGGCCAATTCGTTGTTCAGATCGTCCCACAAAAATGCGTTTTCCGTATTGAATAGACAAGGGAGTGATCGCTAAACCCTAAGGGCACAACTCCTGATCTAGCTATTTTATCAGGGGTATTATAGTTAAACATAAGTAAATAAGAGACTGAGATTTAGCTGTTACTCTCGTTGGCTCCTTGATTAGTTGTTTTAAGCCATAGATCTCGCAAACATTATAAGGAGTTTACGAGAATTGCCGGCAGCGGGGTATGGCAACATGTTGATATTCATATCACCAATGAGATAGAGTTCCAAATTTAAACCGTCAACCTTTTCGATTAAATTCTCAAAATCGTTAAGCACGTCGCACGGGGAATTGGGAGGTCTATACCACGTATTAACAAGAAATGGCCGAGAGTGATGCTTAGAAATTTCAACAGCCTGTCATTATTAAGATCCTCGCATAATTAAGATTACTACCAAGGTAAAAGTAAACCCCTCCGCCATTTCGGCCGTTTAACAATCTGTTTTTCCGAACAATTTAATCCATTGCTAATGGTGCCGCTAATTCAAAATATCCGCTTCCATAGCTTTCCCCGATTACTGACAGAACTCGAATGTTTCCTGGTACAAGGTAGGTGGTGGGGTTTACCCAATTACTGTTCGTTCAGAGGCTTTCACCGTCGGCAAGAATTTTCATTGCGTTGTCACAAGTGAATGTTGCAGTAAACTCCACTAAAGTGAAAGACAAATGTTTTGCTAAACAGCAATGTTTTCCTGGAGTATTTATTAGAAATGGCAGCGCACGTGCGCCGCTGTCTACTAAGTTATAATTTCAGCTCTGCTTTGACTTAAACATATGAAGCTCATCATGACAAAGCCCCTTCATAGCACCAATACAGAAAAGATCCTTGCCTTTAGGCTTGCAGAATGTCTTCCCGTCACCTGTATATCCTTCGTTACAAAAACAGTTGTAAGAGCCATCAGTATTTGAACAAGACGCGAGGCTTTGGAGGCACTCATGTGATCCTTGGGTGCACTCATCAACATCTAAAAATGATAAAGAGAATCGCTTATCCTAAATTACAATCTCAAGAATATTTTCGAGGAATTATGGGTGACGGTGATATTTGTCCACAATATGCACTCTTTTTCTTTTATCTACGAGTTTATTTATTAGATTTCTAGAGTATTTTCAATGATCAGCGAGCCTCATTTTTTTTCTCATCTTGAAGCGCTATTAAAAGAAAAAACGAATGGAGCTTATTTTGTCGCCCGGAGAACGTCCTCAAGAAAGTCAATTGACACCCCCTCCCTCCTCTCCCCCTCCCACTTGCCCCTCCCCCAAGCTGCCCCATGCTTTATCCATCAGAATTCTTACAATCAGTTATTATTCCTACGATTTCACTCAGTTGGTTGAAATGGACTAAAATCTCTTCGACAAGCATCCATTTTTGATTACGAATTTGCAGCAACAAGGGCAGTTGGAGTCAACGACATAGACAAAGTAACTGGCAACAAGAGTAATAGTGTGAATAGAAAGTTAGCACCTGAGCAGTTTTGGCCATCTCCAGTGAAGCCTGTCTTGCATGTACAGTTGAAGCCTCCTTTGGTGATACTGCACTCCGCTTTGCTACTGCAATTATGAATCTTTCCCGCACATTCGTCAATGTCTGAAATAACGTTGGGAAAGAGATCATGGTATCGTTTTTACTAGAATTACCATTGTTAATATTTTATTTCTTTTGACGATTTTCCGCCTGTTTTATGAAGTGTGTTGCCCGCCCGAGACAAAGGAAGTCCCCCCAGACCCAATTCAATTTGTTGGAGACAAAACAACAGAAAAAAGGTGATAGTGCTGTTCCTGCAAACTCAGTCAACCGATCCAAATAATGGCAATAAAAAGGTCGTACTTGTCACTAACGTTTTTGTTCAAGATGTGTAGTGTTGCCATCTTTTGCCATCATTTATCATCTATCATCATCATCATCAGCAACACCTCCATCATCATCATCATCATCATCATCATCATCATTATTATTATTGGTATCATCATCATATTTTAAAATTTTTATTATTAGCTATCAAAGGCGATTAAAGACAGGCTAAATTAATACTGCGAAAGGAAGGTATAGAGCAAATAAACAGCAACAGTAATGAACATGAATTAGTAATAACCTGAACAGTTTTGACCATCTCCAGTGAAGCCTGCCTTACATGTACAGTTGTAACCTCCTTTGGTGTTACTACAGTCGGCCTTTCCACTACAATTATGAGTCCCTTCTGCACATTCGTCAGTGTCTGAAGTAACGTTGGAACAGAGATTATGATATAGATTTTCTACTAGAATTACTATTTTTAATGTGTTATTTCTTTTGCCCGCCTGTTCTATTAAGTGTGTAGCCCGCGACAAGCGAAGTCCCGTGCACTTAAGCCTTATAATGGTCCCCCTATTATTGAAGACAAAATAACAGAGAAAAAAGGTAACATCAGTACACTGTTCCTGCCGGAACACACAGCTAACCGTTTCAAATAATGGCAATAGAAAGGTCATACTTGTCACCAACTTGACCAGTGTTTTCTGATCATTTTACCTTGACATGTGTTACCGTCACCCTTAAAACCCTCCTTACAAGAACAAAGGTAGGAGCCAAGCGTGTTCTTGCAGTTTGCGTTGATGTCACAAACTGATGGCGTCTTCAAGCACTCATCATCATCTAAAGGTACAAAACAGATTTATTTAGCATGATAGAAAAATGTGGGTTATTTCTTAATCAAGTACGCCATCTCATGCAGAATACAATTACGACTTTCTTTCCATACGCTACTGATAACATGTATATCACTCATGACTAATCTAACTCGTTTTGTTTGGAACTAACATTCTAGAAATACGGTTCTCCCAAACCAGCTCGCGAAACTCGGCCCGATGTTGCACTCAAGTTTAGCCTTTCCACGAGACAAACTATAATTAGAAGAATCGAGGGAATCAATAGAGAGTATGTTTGGTGTACAAAGTTTTACCTAGTTCATACCTTCACGTTTCATGTAGAATCTCAGTTCATCCGTCACAAAATAATTAGGTTTCTCCTCCTTGGTATGTCTGTTAAGCTCGCACACTTTGCCCGGAATGTAAAAATTGTAACTCGCACACCTGGGATCTTTTTCACAGGTGTTTTGGCAATCAACAATTGCTCTTACTGCAAACTCTTTGAAGGTGTGACCTTTGAGAGCTTTACCAGGGACCGATCTCTCTGAAGTTTTGCATGGCCCACCAACAGCCTCACTTCCATGCATCCGTGACATAAGACAAATTGTGAAAAGTGCCAGGGACATCATGAGCTTGAACTGCGGGTTATAAAACTTTGAAAAAAAAATTAGAATAAGTATTAAGATCTGTTACTTTAATTTTAGGAGCTCCTCAAGTGATGAATTCTCACTTCTGCAGCAAGCTCAATGACAGATGTCTCTGTTGGTTTTCGGACGCCAAATTGGTGCTCCTCAGAGAAGTACAAAAAGGGTACGTTGACACTATATCGGATAGCGTGCGGACATAAAACGTTACCCGGTATGGTATTGTGGCTGGCGACGACCCAAACAAACAAACGAGAAACCAAACTTCGAGGGGTGTGTCGCAGCAGGTTAGGGACTATTTTACGGGTCGTAAAATATCGGTCCCGCTTGTACCAATGCAAAGGTTAAAAAACGAAACAAAAAACGATGTCACGACGCGAATCCTACTTGACTTACTGCCTAAAAGGACGCTAACGCACGCTTTTATATCCGCGTGGGGACGCCGAAATATCTTGTTACGAAACCAATAGAAATCAGGTAAACATTGTAACTACGCTGGTAACTAAGATCAAAGCCTGAAAATCACGAAATCAATGAAAGGTATTGTTCTTCATGTCTTGTCCTTTACATGGCTCCCCTGAAATAATCAAATTATTTCACTAAATCAACTAAATAATCAACTTAATAATGTTCATACAATCATGTTTTCTCTTCAAAGTTCAGTTCAATGTTCAAGGCTCCTCGTCGGGGAATTACCCCGGAAAGTTCTCACTTAATTCTTAACTTGCATCAGCAGTACCAGCTTGTGGATCGGTCGGTCAAAGTACCGTAATTGACCAGTTCTCTTCCCCTTGGAATCGAGGCAACTATCCGCAAGAGCTACCTGGACTTTACGTACTTGCCCATCTGCACTGGGGTAAACAGCTGATACACGTGCTAACGGCCAAGCGTTACGAGGGAGGCTCTCATCCTTCATGATTACAACATCATCTACTTGTAAATCTCTGCTTGGGCGTGTCCACTTCTGGCGTTCTTGCAAACTAAGCAGGAACTCTTTTCTCCAACGTGACCAAAACTCGTTCGCTAAATGTTGGACTCGCCTCCAACGCTTCCTGCAATATACGTCGGCTGGCTGAAAGACACCTGGTGGGGCAAGAACGACTTTTGACTTCATCGTTAGCAGCTGGTTCGGGGTCAAAGGACTTAAAGAATCTGGATCTGAAATCTGGTTCACTGTCAAGGGTCGGCTGTTAACAATCGCTTCTGTTTCGCACATCAGAGTCCTAAGAGACTCGTCGTCTAATTGTCGTCCGTTGTTGTTTAACAGCGACGAGAGAACGCTCCGAACGGTTCTAATTTGGCGTTCCCAGACACCTCCCATATGACTCGCTGCTGGGACATTCATTTTGAAGGAAAACCAATCGCACTGCTCTTCTAATAGCGTTGCCTTGATTCTTTCTTGGTCCATTTCACTTAACGCTTGTGCAAGTTCTTTACGAGCTCCCACAAAGTTGGTTCCCTGGTCACTTCTTAACTGGCGGATGGGACCTCGCCGACTGATAAATCGTCTAAGGGCGTTGATAAATGAATCTGTGTCGAGGGAGTTAGATGTTTCAAGGTGTATAGCCCTCGAAGCCATACAAGTGAACAAAACACCATAACGCTTCAGCTCCTTCCGGCCATGTTTAACGATAAAGGGACCAAAATAGTCGACGGCGCAGTAGGTGAAGGGAGGGGCAGTCTCTAAACGGTCTTCTGGGAGGTCTGACATTCTTTGTTCTTGAACTGCTCCACGTAGTTTCTTGCACTTGACACAGGACGAGATTATGCTACTAACTACGACTGAACCACTAATTATCCAAAATCCGTTGGATCGTACTTCATTGAGCGTCATGGTCTTGCCTTGGTGACTTGTGCGTTCGTGAAAGTACCTGACAATGAGCATGGTAACGTGGCTATTTCTTGGTAGTATGATGGGAAACTTCATGTCATCTGACAGACTTGCACGTCTAAGACGTCCACCGACTCGCAAAATTCCATCTTCATCAACAAAAGGATCGAGCTTGTACAGTGAGCTGTAAGTCTTTATATTAGTTTTCCTCTGTTGCGCAAAGATTCTACTGTTAGGGTCTGGATTCTTCCTCTTTATCTGCTTCAAGACGTCTAACTTCTCCTTAAATGCGCTTGTCTGTACTTACGAATGATAGCGCGTTCTGCGCTCTCTAAATCAGTGACTTTTACTTCTCGTGTCAATTCTTCTTTACATTGCTTCTTCTGTACTCGCGCTCTTAAACTTCTTATGTAACGTATACACAGAGCAATCGCTCGTTTCGCGCGATGCCAGTCAGAGAAGTACTTCACTCTCTCACACAGGCTTGCTTTCTCTGAATCTACTTTGACGATTTGTGCTGTTGCCATGGTAACATGTTTCTTGACTTCGGGGTCGTTATTCTGGAGATCAATGGGGCCTTCGCTGTGATCCTGGTTTATTGGCCACTGGTCTTCAGTTTTCCAAAGAAAGGCAGGTCCGTTGATCCAGCGAGAATGTAACAACTCTTGAGACTTAACACCTCGCGAAGCTTCATCTGCAGGGTTCTGTTTTGATTCGACGTAGTTCCACTGTTCAACTGAAGTGCTATTTTGAATTTCTTGAACTCTGTTAGCCACGAATACATGAAATCGCCTACTTTCATTGCTTATGTATCCAAGGACTACTTTGCTATCTGTCCAAAAGTACTCTTGGTCGATGTGATAGCTCAATTCCCGACGCAACTGCTGGCTAATCCTCACAGAACAAACAGCGGCGGTGAGTTCCAGTCTCGGTACGGTTACAGGTTTGAGGGGGGCAACTCTCGATTTTCCCATGACTAAGGTGCAGTGGATCCTTTGCTGCTCATCAGTCATTCTCACGTAACTACACTGACCGTAGCCTTTGACGCTTGCGTCTGAGAAGTGGTGGAGTTCAGTCCGCACAACAGGGCAAAAGTTTTCGGGCTTGTAACATCTCGAAATTGAAATTTGCTGCAAATTCAACAGGTCTGCTCTCCACTTTTCCCACTTGATCTTTATATCGTCAGGTATCGGGTCATCCCAACTTACATCAAGGCGGCATAACTCCTGAAGTATTGACTTCCCGTCTAACAAGAGCGGAGCAACGAAGCCAAGTGGGTCAAAAATCGAACTTATCGTAGAAAGTATTCCTCTTCTAGTACACGGCTTGTCCCGTAAGACGATGTTAAACTGAAAGCAGTCAGACTCAATACACCACTGCACACCTAGAGCACGTTCTAAGGGAAGCGAATCGAGGTCCAAATCGAGCTCTTTAACGCCATCTGCTTTATCTGACTCTGGGATTCTTCTGATGACGTCTTTACTATTCGACACGAATTTATGAAGGTTAAAACCTCCACTCTTGCACATTTCCTTCACTTCTGAAATGAGCGTTACAGCTTCATCCACTGAGGGAACGGACTTGAGACCGTCGTCAACATAGAAGTCGTTTCGAAGACAATCTGCGGCAGCAACACCAAATTCACTTTCGTAGTCATTTGCAGTTGACTTCAAGGCAAAATTCGCACACCCAGGCGATGAAGTGGCTCCAAACAAATGAACGGCCATTCTATATTCTCCTGGTTCTCTAGTGACGTCACCGTCTTCCCACCAGAGGAATCGAAGTAAATCTCTGTGGCTTTCGTCTACTCTGACTTGGTGAAACATGGCTTCTATGTCGCACATAAAGGCGATGGATTCTTCTCGAAAGCGGCATAGTACCCCGGTCAAGTTGTTTGTCAAGTCAGGGCCTTGAAGAAGGTGCTTGTTTAAAGATTCGCCTCTATGTTCCGCTGCGCAATCAAAAACTACGCGAATTTTATTTGGTTTCTTTGGATGGTAGACGCCGTGGTGCGGGATATACCAGACATTGTTCCTTTCTGACTTGTGCATGTTTGGTACCTTCTCTGCATAGCCATTTTCAATGATGTTTTTCATGAAGTTTACATAGTCCTCTCTATATTTCTGTCCCTTTGGAGCTTGAAATCTTCGTTTCAGCTGATTAAGACGGCGGAGAGCTGTCTCTCTATTATTAGGCAGTTCGATGCGCTCGGCTTTCAGTGGCAACGGAAGTTCGTAATGGCCGTCTTCGCACTGATGAATTCCCTGCTCGACTATTTCCAGAAATCGTCTATCTTCTTTAGAAAAACCATGCCTTCCGCTGTTTTTGTGATCTGAGAAATCTAGTTCGAACATCTGATTGATCGCAGTTGGATTTATCAACTCCTTTGTTTTTCCTTTAAGCACGAAACTCAATCGGCTCTCACGATCTCCGGGAACTCTCTCTCTCGCTAGGGTACGATGGCATGTGGAATTCAGGGCGTGGTCTTCTAAAGAGCTGTCTAAGGTCACGACAGGTCCCACGATAGACCATCCTAACAAAGTGCGAACTGCATAAGGATCTTCACTCGTGCCATGTATAACCTCCTTTGGTTTGATTGCTTTGGGACAGTTGCAACCAATCAACAAGCCAATTTCTGCGTCCCTTTCGTAGGGCGGGATCTTATCGCGTATTTTTTGAAGGTGTGGCCACTTATCCGCAACCTCCGGTGTCGGGATTTGGTCTCGTCTGGATGGAATGCATTCTCTAGCGTAAGCCTTCGGTAGCTCAACTAGGGCACGTCCGTCAAGTCTTCGTACTATTAGACCATCGATTCTTTCTACTTCTAAAACTTCACGACCAAGCATGGTACTAAGGTTCAAACTGGTCTGAACACCCTCTATGCCGAGTTTCTCTTGCACGTGGGTGGTAACGAAGGTTGTGTCACTTGCATCGTCCAAGAGTGCGTACACCTTTATTTGCTTCTCGGGACAGGCCTTGTGAAACAGATCGACCAAGACTATTCGACAATTGGTGATTAAGCTTGCGTTTCCCAGGACTGAGCTGTGTGCCGCGCTAATCGCGTTTGAATTTGATGATTCGGGAGCTGACTTGCTTTCACTCCTGGCTTCTCTTTGAGGCTCTTTCTTCTTGGGTTGATGAACGCTCGATTTTGCTTTCGTGTCTGGCTGTGAGCTACTGGACTTGGGATTTACTCTATGGAGGAGAGTGTGATGGCGCCTTCCGCATTCTTCACAAGTGAACCTGTCAGGACAACCCGCTGACATGTGACCCCTTTTAAAGCAGCCGTAACAAAGTCCCTTTTCACGAATGACATCACTGCGCTGGTTTACTGACATCTTCAAGAAACTGCTGCATTTAACGAGTGAGTGCTGGCCTTCGCAGAGAGGACAGGGCTGGTACGACTTCCCACTGGCAATTTTCAATTCCGAGGGTAAGCCACTGGTCGCAAGAGAAGTTCCGCTAGCTCCGTCAACGCCTTTGCTCTTTGGTCTAATTTTCCGTCCGAACCTCGGTTGGTTTCCTGTCACCGTCTTATTTCTTTCTTTCTTTAGCGCGTCTGGTGAGAAAATAGGGTCGTTCGCTAATTCTGCTTCTTCCTTAACGAATTTTACGAAGTCGCTAAAGGTGATAATCTTCTTTGTTTTCGTTTGTGCTTCATGGGCATGCCTACACCACTTAACGCCAGAATAGGAAGGAAGCTTAGCACTGATTTGAAGGAGTGTTTGTGTTGAGTCAAGATCTCCCATAGACTTCATTGTTTTCATCGCTTCTTCACATCGCACAAGAAAGTCAGAGAACTCCTGAAGACCACTACTATTTCCGTCACTGATCTGCGGCCATTTTCTAAGGTTAGACTTATACGCTTCTGCTACATGCACTGGATTGCCAAAGCGGTGGTCAAGCAATTTTCGGGCTTCTTTGTAAGCACTGTCCGAGCTCATAGCTAGAAATCCTTTCACAACTTCGTTCGCCTTATCTTTAGTGTACTTGTCTAGGAAGAAGAGACGATCTCTGTCCGAGGGCACATTAGCGGAAATGATGGAGTCAAAGGCAGTTATAAACGCTGGATACGCGAATGGATCTCCAGAAAAGATGGGCGGCTCCTTTACTGGAAGGTGGGTAGTCTTCTGTTGGCTTATTATCAGCGAACTTAACTCTGCTTGTTTTGCTTGAAGGTTAACTATCTCGCGCATGGTAGCGCTGATATCTGGACTAACGTACTGCGAGGATGAGAAAAACGGTTCTGGTCGCAAGATCTCGGGAGACTCTGGAAAGTTACTTGGGACGAAGGGAGGAACGTTCGGGTCTATAGGAAATTCTCTCTCATTTTTAATAAACTTTTCGCCACTCGTGCATGGTTCGAAATCCTGTTTCACGCCTTTGTTTTCTTCCTTAATAGATAGTTTGTCTTCATCTATTATTCTTTTAATTGCATCCTCTTCGGCATTCGCAATTGCTATTTCCTTTTCAAGTTGCAGGCGCCTTATTTCTCTTTCTTTATCGAAAAGTTCCATTTCGGCTCGTAGCTTCGCTGCTTTAGCGGCTGCATCGACTAAGGCAAGAGAAATTCGATGGGACGCGGAAGACCGAGAAGACCTGACAGACGACTTCCTACTGTGCCTGGATTTCTCGGATGGAGGTCGAGTGAATATTTTCTCCAGTGCCTGAATGCGCTCGCAGATTCTTATCCTACATTCCGTAAACTCTCGATCGCGAATATCAAACCACTGATAAGAGGCGTCCTTTTCCTCTGGCGATTCCAGCAAGTCATCGTACGCCTTTTGCGCGTCATTAAACTCATCCTTCAAGCGATCTAAATAATCCCTCTCTGAGGATAATTGTTCAATTGTTGTCTCGGGCAAGTCACGCATTACATTGATCTTCTCTATCTCTTTATTCAGTTTCGCAAGCGCACAATCACGGTTAGCTTGTTTAACCCCTAACTGGTAAGCCTTTCCTTTTTCCGTCATTTTTCTTGTGCGAGGAGCTACGTTTATCAAAATAGAAGATGGTGTGACGCTTGCTACGCTCTTGGACGGCGAATGTGTTTGTTTTGGCGGATTATCTTGGTTAGGTGTCGGCGTCTGGTTACGAAGGTATGCGACGCTAAAGACACTCATAAGGCCATCAAATAAAGGTTCAAAAGTTCGAGCAATGTTCAACAAATGTTCATAACCATCGGCAAACAAGACTGGCGATATTTTACTGTGGCTGGCGACGACCCAAACAAACAAACGAGAAACCAAACTTCGAGGGGTGTGTCGCAGCAGGTTAGGGACTATTTTACGGGTCGGCAAAACAAGAAAACCACGGAAAACCAAAGGTCACGGTTAGCGGTGATTTAATTCCAAATTCCAAATCTATAGACCAAAGATTGACCGTAAAATATCGGTCCCGCTTGTACCAATGCAAAGGTTAAAAAACGAAACAAAAAACGATGTCACGACGCGAATCCTACTTGACTTACTGCCTAAAAGGACGCTAACGCACGCTTTTATATCCGCGTGGGGACGCCGAAATATCTTGTTACGAAACCAATAGAAATCAGGTAAACATTGTAACTACGCTGGTAACTAAGATCAAAGCCTGAAAATCACGAAATCAATGAAAGGTATTGTTCTTCATGTCTTGTCCTTTACAGGTATAAACACCTATCCGATATGTGACTATCCTCTTCAGAGTTCGGCGCGTCACAGGTTCGCTCCGTTACAGAATTCGCGCCAAAATCACTGTTGTTACGTGTGAAGAGAAGCCCTATCCGGTATGGTTTAAATGTTGGCACGAAAGCCGCCGGGGGGAGGGGAACTTCCTTATAAGAGACTAATGGGGATATGCCGCTCAATGGGGTCGCATTTTCACGACTGGATTGACTATAATGGGGTTGCATTTTCAATAGAGTTATTAGAATGGGGTCGCACATTTTCTGATTTTTGGGTAAGACAGTTCCTCATATTTACGGTTAGCAAACGTACCAGAATGTTTGTACTGCAGATTAAAAGTGTTTTCATTCAATAAAGAGTAGATACATAAATAGAAAATGACTTAGTTGGGATCGCGAAAAGTACATATTTGCCCAAAAGTGACTAAGATGGGGTCTATTATTGGCCACAGAATAGACTATAATGGGGTAGGGGCACTGAGAGGCCAGCGACACACACCCAGCAAAAGTTAACCCAAGCACCCCCCCCGCCCCCCTTCCCCCTCCCCCCCCCCCCCCCCCCCCCCCCCCGTGGCAAAAGCTATCCCATATAGTGTGAGCAATTCCTATGTGTCCACGCAAAGTTTTATAAATTTGGGTAAAACTTTTCTCCGACTTTCTCACATATGAAAAACTGAGCAGACCTAAATCTTTACCAGGCCGTCTCCATATTTATCTTCTTTCGTCTGCTCGATTCTGGACTTTATCTATTCATCCACTTGGAACTTTTTTCATCATGGGGGTCGCACCTGCAGTTTCATTGGCTTTGTAGGGTGCGCCGTCCTTTAGACGGCTAATTTAGATTGAAATAGGACAATTGCACGATGACGATATTTGACTACAACTACCAGAATTCATTTCGGTTTTACTTTGTTATTTAAATTTGTCAATCCCGCTGAGGATTAAAGAACAATAGCCTTAATTTGCACAAGAAAACAACAAACTCGAGGATTCTAGTAGTTGTAGTAAAATGACGTCATCGTGCAATTGTCCTATTTCAAACGAATTAAAAACAACATCCTTAAAAATATACTTACCATCAGTTACGATAAACTTCAAGAAGAGGCCTAATACTCTTCATCCAGATTTCCTTCCGGGGACTTATTCGCGAAGGTTTTTTTTTTTCTAATCTAAGGAAACACGATTAGTGAAATACATGTTGACTTAAAAAGTTTAATTTATCACCGAACGACAAAGTCTTCATAATTTATTACTTGAAATGTTATCTCAGGAGAACTTTAAAAAAATCTCAAATTCACTACTTTTTTTTTCAGAAAATTTTGAATTGTTGTCGCCAATGTGAGCTTCTAGCACAATAATCCCTATAAAGGAATAGTATATTTTGGACTTCGACTAAACAGTTATTGAGTGAGGCTGAGTAAGATATGAAGAATTATGCAGATGGAAGCGAATGTTTTCCACTAGGCAGGCAGCGTTATTCTTCTCCTGTCATGGGGAAAATTTTCCAAACCCTCCTAAATCTGAGCCACAAATATATTAGATAACGTTTAAGACAGACTCCACGTCAGTTTTGAAAAATGATTTTCTTTTCTCATAACGGATTCTTTACAACATTTTTGGTTTACGTCTGCTTTTCGAATAAGTATTTTTTATCCAACGAATTTTTTTGACCGGATGGAATGGAACAAAATGGAGGCAAAATTAAATACAGTATAGAAGAGATTTTCAGACACTCATATACAATGTATTCAAAAATAATGATTGCCATGTAAAGAAATCTGACTAGCTTTAACATTGATCGACCTTAACGTCAGAAAAAAGTTAGATTACCAAGTTGATTTGAAAGTTGATTGCACCATATACCAACACCAGCTATATCTCCTTTAAGACCAAAAAAGTGTAATGCCATGCAGAGTTGCAAACTGTTTTACTAAAGACCTATTGATTTTTAGACTTGTCGTCATCGAAACATAAGGGCGGTCTTTCGTCTCGTAGGAAACTCGTACTGGGAAGTTTAACTAAAAGTCTTGAAAATATATATTGATTTCCCACATGACGATGAGTTATTTACCTTTACTTCTGTCCGTTCCACAGGCAGACGTCCATTCTAGAAGGTATCTAGTAAGTCGCGAGAGAACTCGCAGGGCTTAATGGAATTGATTGAACTACAGAAAATTAAAACAAGTCCGGTAATTAGATTACCCGATTATGGACTCTATAAGCAGAAAAAAAAAGTAGAGAGAAATATTTGTTTACGTTACTAGGCTATTTATTGCCAATAGTTTATTTACTGAAATTTCATTCTAAGATAATTCGATAAAAGGATGAATTCATGAAAGAAAATCATTAAACGGTTTCAAGTTGAATTCTTGAAACAACGTGAGCGCTATCATATTATAAAAGACCTGAAATATTTTGAGCTCTTGCGGTATGGTTCCCATGAAAATTTTATGATTCAGACTGAGGGCGAAAAAATTGATAAGCAATGGTCGGGAAAATAACTACACAGCAAGCAAAAACAAGTAAAGTAAACAAGTTAAGATGCATTTTATTGAAAATTCTAGCGAGTATTTATCTTCTTGAATTTACCTGAATTCCCATACAAATCCTTTATGTTCACGGCCATTTTAAGGATTACGTAATATGAAACAACCTGTATTATGATTTAACTCTCATACTGAGCTTGGGCCGCCTGTGATCAGCCCTACTGCTTGGCTTGAAGTGCTCATGAACATAAAACAAATGAAGGAACTTCTCTTGGTTATTTTCTTGTGAGCTTCTAACATACAGCTAGTCCCACCCAGCACCAAATCCCTGCCAAATCGAGTCAGGATAAATGGTGGAAATTGTATCTCACGGTCCAGAAATGCAATAATAGTAATGATGAAATAAAATAACAACGAGCAAAATATTTTTAATCAAATTAAATTAATGGTAGGGCGATGCAAACTTCAAAATTGAGTTATTTTAAAAACAAACAAAAAAGTGAAAAATAATAGTCAGAATTCTGCCTTTGTCACAAAATGCCGAAATGATAACCGCGAGTAGTATAAAAGACCCAAAGTTGTCTCGACCGCTGAGGTCATTTTTTGGCCCCCAAGTATACGAGAACTGTGGGTAGATATAATCTGAGAACCGCTTCCACGCGTAAAGTGGTATACGGAGACAGGAGCTTCTGCTACACACATCGCTCGAGTTCTTTTACAACAGTTGCGTATAATGATTACAATATTGACTTGTAAAGATTAGACTAGTAGGACTAGTTTTAATTTAGTAATTTAGAATTTTGCTATAACCCTGTAATTCAGTTTTTTTACTGCAATGAGGTTAACAAACGGTCTTTATTTATTTATTATAACACAGTGACGTAAGTTAAAGGACCCTTTGTAAATAAAACTTGGATGAGAATAGCTTCAGAACACCTGCTTGTAAAGGTTTCTTCGAAACTCCGCTGATCAGTATCCGGGAAAGAATCGTTAGTTTGACAAGGGTTTTTTGAAAAAGGTTTTCATCTCGAAATGTTTGCATTGAGAAGGTGTGTTGCAAGGATTGTGTAGGTGTGTGGAGTTCTTTTCGTGTAGAATTAAAAGGAACCTCTTTTTCAGATAACCTGGTCCAGAGGATTTCTCAGTTTTGCTATCACTGAATGTCCTTCCTTACTTAGACCC
Organism: Porites divaricata; assembly: GCA_038088405.1. Lineage (NCBI taxonomy): Eukaryota > Metazoa > Cnidaria > Anthozoa > Scleractinia > Poritidae > Porites > Porites divaricata. Next base: position 54,390,396 of record JBBMOI010000001.1, on the reverse strand, counting down.
ACCATGAAAACGCGGACTGTCATTGCGACGTCACTCTCAAAGAGCACAGGATGAATCGTGCATGGTAATGGTCACCTCACGTTTGTTTAGTGTCTCTGTAAGATGTACTTAAAAACAGCCAGGTGACCAAGGACGCTTTCTATTTACCAAGAAATTCCGGAAACTCCGGTTGGGATGTTAATGGCACACACGTTTTCCGGGCGTTCCACGGGAAAATTCCCGGGAATGAGTGGAATTTTGAAAAGGTAGTCCTGTTTTCCCGTTGGAAACTTTCCGGTGGAAATGCATGTTCCATTTACGAGTTTTCACATGTAATCACCAGTTCCAGGCTATTCAGCAGCGATAGCTGTGCCACTATCTTGAATTTGGTGACGAAAGCATATTAAACGAATGGAACTTGTGTCAAATGGAACCAGTCCTTCGCTCGTTGAACCTTTCCATAGGACTTTCCGAAAGTTTTTGTTAAATGGAAAACGCCCCAAATTTCTTAATTTGTCGTCCACTAGCTGTTCATTATATTGGCACAAAACTTTGTAATTGCTCGCTTTTTAATTTACAAGCCTAGCCATTGTTTCAGAGTCTGAAAACTATTAGCTACACTTGCAAATTACCACCCCTGGTTTCATCGATAAGACCTGTTTTGCACAGTTTTTACCTGCTTATTTCCTGAAATAAAAAAAATTGTTCATTTTGTTTCAAACGTAGTTCTAAATCTCTCTGATAACGAGCATATTTTTTAGCATCACACATAATTGTGGAAAAGATGAGCAACGTTTCGCATCTAACAGAGACTTTCGCTGAGATGCAACGCCATGGATTAATAGCCTGAAACGACAAAATGTTCGGAACATGGGAGTGGAGATATCCGTGAAATCTGGGATTCACATTATCATACTCTTTCTACTCCTTAACGCTCTTAAAACTGAATACAGTAATGTTATACATTATTTTTGTCGTAGTTAATGTTAACGTAGTCGTTACAATCCGTCTTTAATTTACTGTAGTTTCAGCCTACAATAAACAACGCCTTTGTCCTTATTGGCCCATATCCACTTAGCCGTCTCTGCTATGCCATCTATTTGGTCCCAGGGTTTGTCCCCATGGTTTATAACTACTTTTGCCAAAGGCCAGTCGCGGTCATCAAAATCCGGGGAAGTCCATCCGTGATACAGGTCGCTGCTGCATTTCCAGGTTTCATTAGTTAGAATTCTATTACAGTAACTATAGTTAAACCTAGTATTTCATGGTAGTTCGTCCTATCGGGCACGTTCCTCCCAATCACGGAAAGAACTCCTGTGTCTCCTGGTGTTTTGTAGGTGGAAGGTATGTACCATTTGCCGTTGTCGTCTCCGAGACTTGTCTTATCAGCAAACATTTCCACTGAGTTGTCACACGTGAATTTTGCAGTGAATTCTAAAGGCGACAAATTTAATTAATAAAGACTTCTACCTTGTCTGAAAAGCAACTATGTTTGGATATACAAGATCATATTAAGATCATGTGATACATGAATAGCTGATCTTAAACCACGGCTTCAATATCTCTTTTTTTTTTCCCTTATATTTGGAGTTAAGAATAACAGGTATTTCATTACTAAAGCTATCCACCGGATAAATCACTATCCAACGGATAAGTGTTAGAGAAACCAATTGCGCTATCCAATGGACAGTGATTTATCCGGCGGATTAGCGTTATCCACCTTTTGAACACGTGGGATCCGTATATTCATAGAATGCCGGGGGGAGCGGGTACTTAGGTTAATGTTTGCTGGGTATGTGCCGCTGGCCTCTCAGAGCCCCCACCCCATTTTAGTCTATTTTTCGGCCAATTATAGACCCAATCTGAGTCACTTTTTGGAAAATGTAATTTTTGCGATCCCAACTTGACCTCGCGTAATTCTAAACGTCAGCGCTATTATTGCCAAATCCCTTCCTTTGTCAAATCTTGGCGAACTCTCCTGTCGTTGAATTCCTAACAACTATTTCCAAGTTCAGAAAGAGAAAAGAAAATTAGTCGTCGTTTGCCTTAACATCCTCCATAAAACGTGAAATTAGGCAACTTCACTTCGAAGTCATGCATTGACGGCAAAGAAATGTACCAAAAGTGTAATGCAAATGCAGAGTTGCTTTTGTGGCGTTCTCGTTGCCGTCATCGAACATTGAGCGGTGTTTCGTCTCTTGGAAACGCTTATTAACTCCGATTGGGCAGTTTGCTAAGCTTCTTCCAAAAATATATATTTCCATTTAATGATTAACTATAATTTAGAAGCCTAGAGGTACTTACCTTAACTTCTCTCTGGCAGGAGCCGATTCGAGAAAGTGTTTCTAGCTATTACGTCACGAAAGAACTCGACGGATTTAATGGCATTGCTTTAACTACAGGAAATTAAAACTAACCCGTATTAGTAAAATCCAACTAGTGGTCTATCATCAATGGTGCGTTCTGATTGGTTGAGCTACTACTAGGCTATATGTTATAGCCTACTAGTAGCGAAAAGCGCGGGCTTTTTGGCGGCAAAAAAGGATTATAGTCTAGCTTTAACTAGCTAAAGTTTATTTTATTCTCGATATTTTTGACCAACTAGTTGGATTTTACTAAAACAATTATTCCTCTCGCCCTCATGGCCTCGGAGTCAATAGCCCATTCGGCCTTCGGCCTCATGGGCTATTGACTCAGAGCCCATTCGGACTCGAGGAATAATTGTTAAATATAAGACACCCCAATGTTGGACTCTGTTAGCAGAAAAAGAGGGCGGAGCGAGACATTTTTGAACATTATACTGCTACTATATTACCAATCGACAAATATTCAGTTTTCTTATAGTTTATTCACTGAAATTTTACACCAAGACTATTTAATAAAAGTGAAAATACATGCAAGAAGATCATCAAAATATTTCAAGTTGTTAAGTCTTGAGCAATGTGCGCTATTCTGATTCACTTATACGTGGCCAGCATTTGTGCAGATTTATTGAACCAAACACAGGACTGATTTGAGACACCAACATTGCTGCCGTTTCATTGTTTTGGGACACCAATAAGGCCACCGTGACGTCACGTGAAAAATATTTTGAGCTGTTGCGGTATGGTTCCCATGACATTTTTATGATTCAGAGCAGAAAGATTGGTTTTGTATTAAAATAGTCAATCACGTTAAAGCAATGGAAATCCCCGGCTGGTGAAAGGTTTTTAAGGAGCTTGTTTAAAGTAAAGATATTTAGAAACACGTTTACGTCAAACTTAAATGTGTACCACGTGATCAAATGTTCCGTCTTAATTTGTCGTTTACTTTCATCTCATTGCCACAATATTTTATTTCACACCACACTATACTTTATTTCATGCACATCATTTTGCCATCTCCATCCGCAAATAGCAAAAGCTAGACGAGGCGGGCGGAGAGGAAAGGTTACAGCAGTCATAACAGATAATATAATAATTGTAAAGTAACTAAGTAAACTATCTGGTAAATGGCGGTCGGTCGCAGTTGTATTTGCTCCGCTTCAATTTTATTTTTATTTTTGTTCTGTTGTCTAAGTCGTTCGTTGTGTCATCCGAGTACGTTCCTTTTTGGTTTTTGTCGTGTTTTAAACGGTGGCGAAGTTGCGATGAACATTGATGAAATGGATTTGTACCGTTGCAATTTGCTCGTCATGGATGAAATCGACCCGCCATCTTGGATTACAATCCTCAACAAAGACGAGCCGCTACTTTACTTCGCGAATACCTTACACACCAAACTCTATTTCTACTTTCAATGTTACTCGACTTCGGCTGGCAACCAGCGGTGACATCAATCTTAACCCTGGTCCTTCTATTACATCGTTTACAACAAATCGCTTTCGGCAGCGCCATGAATTGCAACGACGTCGTGACCCTTGTAACCTCGTGCAAATCAAGTGTGAATCTGATCTTCATCTTAGAACATCGACAACTAATCTGACTATGTCAGGATTGGAAGTCAAGAGTGGAATTACGGACAGGGTTTGGCCTATCAATACTGTGGAAAGTCGAAGAACTTTTCCTTCTCAAGTTAAAAATTTGCATACTGCTGCTAACAAGAATAATCTTGTGCAGATTTGCATTACTTCGAACAGGAAACCTGTTATCTCCAACAAATCTACTTTATCGGCTCCGAAGTTGTGTTTGTTTGGCCTCCTGAATTGTAGATCAGTCCGCAATAAGTATCTCTCTATCAAGGACTATGTTGTGGACAAGGATTTTGATATTTTTGCTATTACCGAGACCTGGCTCAACACTGGGGATTATGATAATTTCGTAATCGGAAGTCTTATCCCAAATGGCTATCGCTTTTTACACTCTGCTCGTGATGGAAGAGGTGGTGGCGTCGGATTGCTTTTCAAAAGTTCGTTGCCAGTTAAGCAGACATCAAAGGTCTATCTGGACACCTTCATTTCCTTTGAAGCCATCGAAAGTGAAGTTAAGGTTTTTTCGCAATCTGTTTCCATCCTTATTGTCTATCGTCCTCCACCGTCATCTGGAAACAATCTTTCTACTAAGCTTTTTATGAATGAATTTTCGTCGCTTTTAGAATCCTATATCACTAAAACTGGTTCACTTGTAATCGCTGGTGATTTTAATTTTCATATTGATGATACAACTGATACTGCGGCGGCTAATTTTTTGAGCTTATTGGAGTCATTTGATTTACAACAACATGTTCGTAGTTGCACCCACAGAGCTGGACATACTTTGGATCTGGTCATCACTCGTGATGCTGAATATATTTTAAATGGTATTTCAGTTGATGATTCCTCAGAGATATCGGATCATTACACTGTTTGTGCTGATCTTTGTTTTGTTAAGCCTAATTGGGAAAGGAAGCGTATTTGTGGGCGGAAATTAAAAGCCATCAACTTGGAGCATTTTCGACAGGATGTTGCATTGTCTCCTCTTTTGTCTGAAGCATCCAATGATTTACTTACGCTGCTTCACTTGTATAATTCGGAGTTATCTAGTGTTTTGGATAAGCATGCGCCATTAAAATCGCGCATTGTTACTATACGTCCCGCTGCTCGATGGCTTAGTGAGGAGATTAAACTGGAGAGAAGAGTTCGTCGCCAGCTGGAAAGGAGATGGCGTAGGACTAGATTGCCCGAAGATCGCCTGCGTTTTATTGAACAAAATCGTATTTTCAATGAGCTATTACTCTCTGTCCGCTCACAATATTACACCAAGCTTATTGATGATAATTGCCTTAATCAGAGGAAACTGTTTGGCATTGTCGGTAAGTTGTTACATCGGAGTCCTGCACCGCAGTATCCATCTTGCTCTTCCGTGGCGGATCTTGCAAATAAATTCATTGGCTTTTTTGGTCAGAAGATTATTACTATTTGACATGAACTGGAATCGAACCCTAAGCAGGGAACTTATTTATTTAATGAAGTGACGGTAGCAACAACTAGACTCCATCGTTTGAGCTGTCCTTCATATTCGACCTTCAGATTGTGCACCCTTTGGCATCAACTTGAGTCTTGTGAACTTGACCCTGTCCCCTCTAGAATACTCCTTGGTTGTCTTGATCTCCTTTGCCCTGTGATCTGGAAAATTGTTAAGCTGTCTTTGGAGACCTCTGTCATGCCCACTGAACTTAAACAAGCTGTAATTCGTCCTTTGATGAAAAAGCCGAGTCTTGATTATCAGGAATTTAAGAACTTTCGGCCGATCTCTAACCTCACCTTCTTGTCCAAAGTCATTGAGAAGGTAGTGGCTTTGCAGCTTGTTGACTACATTGACAACAATGGTCTGTGTGAAGTCTTTCAATCTGCCTACCGTGCTCACCACAGCACCGAAACGGCTCTTCTCAGAGTCTACAATGACATTGCTATGTCCATTGACAATCAAAAATCTGTTGTTTTAGTTCTACTGGACCTGTCTGCTGCTTTTGACACAGTTGATCATTTTTTTGTCCTTGCTAGACTATCTACCCGTTTTGGCATTTGTGACCAGGCACTGGACTGGTTTCGTTCATATCTATCTGATCGCACTCAGTATGTCAGAATCCAAGATGTCTCTTCTGATGTGCACGCCGTACCTTATGGTGTACCTCAGGGTTCCGTGTTGGGCCTCTTACTGTATTCTTTGTACACTTCCCCCTTTGGTGATATTGCAAGATCTCATGGTCTATCTTATCACTTTTATGCTGATGATACACAGCTATATTTATCTTTTGAAACGTCATCGCCTGAAGATTTGTCAACATGTACATCTGCTCTTGAAGATTGTGTTAAAGATATTTAATTTAACCTTTGGATGTCAAATAACAAGCTGAAGCTGAACAGTGGGAAGACTGAGATTATAGTTTTTTCATCTTCCTATCGCACACGTCCTGCGTTAAAAAACCTGGTGATTGCCTCTGACACTTTTGACTGTTCAACTACTGCTAAAATATAGGGGTTATTTTTAATAACTCTCTATCGATGTTGCCGCACGTTACTGCTGTTTGCAAGTCTTCGTTTTTTCATTTACGCAATATTTTTAAGATTCGCAAGTTTCTCTCTCACGATACATGTAAAACTCTAATTCATGCTTTTGTTACTGCAAGGATCGACTATTGTAACTCATTGCTCTACGGTCAGCCTAAATGTATCTTGAAACGTTTACAGAGTGTCCTAAATAGTGCTCCTAGGCTTATTCACCTTACTAGTAGATATGAGCATGTTACGCCGTTGCTTATTCAACTTCATTGGCTACCAATTGAACAAAGGATAACTTTCAAAATTGCAGTAATTACATTTAAGGCGCTTCATGGTGCTGCACCTAGCTATATCACTGATCTCATCAAGCCTTATACACCTGGTAGACTTCTTAGATCCTCCAATCAACTTTTACTTTCTACGTCTAAATTTAATCTTAAAACTTATGGTGGCCGGTCTTTTACTATTGCTGCACCTTCTGTTTGGAATGCACTTCCATTCGAACTTAGATCTTGTAATTCCCTTTCTTCTTTTAAATCTAAGCTCAAGACTTGGCTTTTTAAAATTGGTTATGATGTTGTAGTATATAATGATGATGTTTTTATAGGATGACAATCATGTAGTTTTATAGTTTTGTAGGTTTAGGATTTTGTTGTTATTTTTATTATGTAAAGCGCCTTTGACCATTGGAAATTTTTATAGGAAGACAATGCACTTTTGTAGTTTTGTAGATTTAGATTTTTGATGTTATTTTTATTATGTAAAGCGCTTTTGGACCATTGGGAATTAGCGCTCTATAAATATTGTATATTATTATTATTATTAAATAAGAATTACTGAAAAACAAGCCGAAAGTTAATCTATTTGCATGCTGGGGTCCTTCAATCAATCTTTTACGAGCGTTATTTCAAATTAAAATGTAATCTGTTTTTGAGTCTGAAAACGACAGCTACACTTGTAAACTACCTTAATTTGTAAATTACTTTTTTAAAAAAAAGCATCCTTGGTTTCATCGATGAGAATGTTTTAAAAAAAGTGTTTATCTTCTGATTTTCTAAGCCCTACCATGAAAAACCGTCATATTTTTGCAGACGTGGTTGTAAATCTAATAACGAGCATAATTTTAGCCCCCTTACAATTCAATTATTGGAGAAGACTGTGGAAAAGAGGAGTAACCTTTTATCTAACAAAGACTTTAGCTGAAATAATGAAACGCTGAAATTAATTACATGACAACAAGAAAAGGTTGATGCCAACTACTGCGAGCGGGAGATTCGTGGGTTCGATTCCTGGGCCAAGCAGTACTCAGGGTCTTAAAATAAAAGCGAAATGAAGGTACGTACTTCCTTTACCCTGCAAACGGCTAGACCTTCGCGTGTCTCGGGTGACCACGTAAAATGGTGGTTCTGTTTTCAGGAGGAGACGTAAGAACAGTGGGCTCAATTTGTACTTTATAGTGCTAAATTACATTGACACCCAAATAAAATGTTTTTGAAACAGGTGAATGAAGGCAGCCGTGAAATTTAAGATTAACTTTATCAAACTTCTTCCCGCCTCGTGCTCTTAAAACTGAGTACAGTTGTACATTTTCTGCCTTAGGTAAAGTTAACGTTACAATCCGTTTTTATTTTACTGTACTTTCACCCTACAATAAACAATGTCTTTGTTCTCACTGACCCATATCCACTTAGCCGTCTTTGCTATGCTATCTATTATGTACCAGGGTTGGTCCCCATGGTCTCCAACTACTTTGGCAAAAGGCCAGTTGCGGTCATCAAAATTCGGGGAATTCCATCCGGGATAAAAATCGCTGCTGCATTTCCAGGTTTCATTAGTTAGCAGTCCATTACTAGTTGAGCCGAGTATTCCAAACAACGGCGGACCAGGCTCGTTCCTTCCGATCACCGAAATAACCCGTGTGTCTCCTGGTACTTTGTAGGTGAAAGGTATTTGCCAGTTTCCGTTGTCGTCTCCGAGGTTTGTATCATCAGCAAACATTTCCATCGAGTTGTCACATGTGAATGTTGCATCGAATTCTAAAAGAGAAAAATGTTACCACGATATTCCTTCGACCATGTGAGAAAAACAAATTTGTCAGTTTAGCCGACAGTGAGTATTATCATTCGATGCAAATGCTTCTTCCTTTTCATTGGCCGAGAGCCCACCACGTGACCTGCAAATAACTGCCTACAAATAATGGTGTGCTCATGCGCAATGTCGTTCAACTTTTTTGGGCTGCAAATACTATTCTGCTCATGCGTAGATGAAACCACGCTTGCTCCTTGCTCGTTTATGTGATCTCTGTCATTACTCCTGGAAGGCAGCGCGCGCTAACCGCTTTCCGAAGATACTATTTATTAAAAAACAAACTCGGGATCGAATGATAAAACCAGGGGGGGGGGGGGGGGGGGGTGGGGAAGAGACGAGGTCTGGGACCGAGAAACGATGTTCTCACAACTTGCAAAGCGATCACCCTGAGTGATGGTCAGCGGATAATTGCAGCATTTTTCCCACAGTAAATATTTTTAGACTTTTTAGAAGCAAGAAGCGAACCGGCAGAGGAAATCGGAAATGTTAAAAATTGAAAAAAATAATATCATTCATCTTTGTTTTTCTTGCATATCGTATTTGTCTTTCGGTACTGAAATTGCGTGGGAAACTAACATGCAACCACGTTAGAACTTAACCAACAACGACGCGCTCGATCGATTTATAGGTTACATCGTTTTTGCCCGGCAAGGATACTGATAAAAATTACTGGAGAAAGTGTCAAATTTATCGGAAGCAAGTATACTCAGAAAGCTTTATAAATATGAGCTTACAGCTCTACATATCATAACTGAATAAACATCGGATAAACATTCACACTTCATAACATTTCACTTCGTTTATTACGATCAGTCAACACCTTGAATCCAAAGTTAAAACTCAAAACGACCCTAATAAATCAATCACAAGTACTACTGAACGCTCTGTACCTTGAAGCGACTTTAACTTTCCTAAGGTTTGCTGCAAAACACTGCTCGATACCTCAACTCTTCGGCGGTTCTTATCAGTACGGAGATATATGTTGCATATTCCAAACTCTGCAGAGGGAAATTGTTTAACAGAAAAAGAAAACCACACGATATGTCTGAAAAGCGACATCAAATCAATAAATTTGCGAATTACCAAAATATAATAGTGAGAAACAGTCCCGCCTTCGACCGCCATGTTTTTGTTTCTTCTCAAGACCGTTGATCTATGGATTTTGACATAATGCGCATGATCAGTACCAAATCCACTGGAGACCTTTGCTGATCGCTTTGCAAGTTGTGAGAACATCGTTTGGATTTCATTTAAGAGAATGTATGGGAAGTGGCTTCCCCCCCCCCCCCCCCTGGATAAAACAATTATTGAACTCGGTTATCGCAAAATATCGTGATTTGTCAGTGTCTCGCAGATCAATTATTTGCCTCAGCCTTCGGCTTCGGCAAATAATTGATCTGCTCGCCACTGACAAATCACGATATTTGGCTCAACCTCGTCCAATAATTGCTAATTATTCACTGTGTGGTGTATGCAAGCCATATAATCAATTAATATAATTGTGATCTGGATATACACAGGCACGGGTTCGCATTAAGTTAGTATATATGGTCACATGATACATGAATCTTAATTCACAACTTCAGTGTCTCTTCTTTTTTCTTTCACAAAGCGCTTATTTAAAATACCACTTGTCTTTACCAAACGTTTCAAAAACTGAATTTTTGGCATATTAATCAGAATAATATATAGACTAGTATATATTGAAAGACCTGGCTTATGGATCCATTATTACTCTTAGGCCCTGTTTATTTCGGGAAAAGGTGTCCCTGTCACCGCACCCTCGACTCAGCCAAGGCAACTTTAGGGAGCGTTTATATAAGAAAAAAGTTCTCGTCACCCTTTTGACACGAACTGACGCAGCGCTGGAGCATGCTGATTGTTTCGCCTTGACCGAGTTTGACCCGGCAGGGCCAATCAATGTGTTTATATGGAGAAAAGTTGGCCCGGCTAGGAGTGTGATTCTGCCATCGAAAAAGGGTGACTCGGCCAGTCGTGTCTCCCTTCAAGCCGAGCCAGCCTTTTGTATCTCGTTTAAACGGGTGCAAAAAGATTTGTTGAAGCAAACTGTGTTTCTTGTTGAGGACAGGCAGTTTGTTATCAACCGTTATGCAGAACGCGCTGTCGGTTAATTATAGTCCCGCATCACCCTTCCATTTTAAGTATGAGTGATCCTACCTTTGGGCTTGCAAAATGTCTTCCCATCGCCTATATATCCATCGTGACAAGTGCAATTGTAGGAGCCATTAGTATTTGAACAAGACGCGAGGTTTTGAAGGCAGTCATGTGATCCTTGGATGCACTCATCAACATCTGAAAATGATAATGAGAAGCGTATATTCCTGTAGTTGCAACCTCAAGAACGATCACTTCAACTGGACACGAAGAAAGATTTAGGACTAAGAAATTTTTGTATATTTCATATAGTTTATCATACAGAGCTCTTTATCAGTGAAAGGAACTTCTACCTGTCAGTGAGTAACCGTTTTGTGGTAGAGGCAAACTAGAAAGCTTAATGCTGCTTTAGCCACTACGCACTTCTCCAATGTAATGGAGTTAATGTAACATGGTAAGCTAGCTCTCATTGTATATTGTAATTTTGAATAAGTTTGAGTAGATTAAAAAATTTGGGGGAAAGTTTCAATGACAGGCCTATTTGCACTTTGTCTTCCCTCGTTATTTAAATTCCCTACAATGTTGAAAACAGAGACTCAAGATAAAAATGCTAAGGAGGGATTATAGCTCTTGTTCCCGTGATGAAGTCAAGTCAGTGAACAAACCCGAAAGCTCGTGGCTGTAATAAAGAAGTGTCAGCTTACTGGAAATGCCCGAGCGGCTTCATATCGATTCTAAATTATGTTACTGAGGGTCGTTCTTGGGAATATATACATCCCTTGATTTAGTGGTCGTTCCATCAGCTATAAACCTACTAGTAGGCTGATCTCTATAATAAAGTTTGTTATCTGTGCAACTGAGACCGTTTCCAGTATACCCAGTGGTGGCTTCAAAAAAGAAGAAACTGGATCCTTTGGTGTTGCCGTATGCATGATCTGCGTCACAATTATGCTTTCCTCTTTAGCGCTCGTTTATGACTGCAAATGAAACTTTGACTGGTATTCGTTTGATTCTTGTTATCTAAACATTTTTATTTTGTTATAACCCTCGAAGCTGCGACCACTTTAGGCGCCATGGCGACTAAAATTTTGGTACTGGCGACTTGATTCGGAAAATAGTCGCCAAGTTGGCGACTAGAGAAAAACTGAAGAAACGAAAAAGATGATCAATTGTCTGAATTGTACTGAAATGATTAAGGTCCTCTGCTGATATCCCAGAGGGGGAAGATTAGAAGATCTCGTCGATATTCATTCAAACAAACGCTTACTTCGCTAAGATTTCTACTAAAATATTGTTCTGCTCCACTGAGCTCAGGTCCGTTACCTAGCACGTGACAAATTTTTAACCTTGTAACGCGTGACAGGCAGCACGCAGTCGATTTGTTTTTCATAATTTTCTCTGGGAAACTGCCTGTGCGGCTAGACTGGGAAGACTACAACCCAAATAAATATATATTTTTGGGGGGTTAAAATAAATGGTAAAGTAGAAAGTTTAAGTCGGCATGGAACATTTTGAGATAAATTTGAGTAACATGAAATGTTGAATCGTTTTTTATATATAAAATAAAAAGCGACCATTTGCAGACCAACACAACATCATCATCAGACGAACCTAAACTTCGCGAAAAACAATTGTCTTAAACGTCTTATATTTAACCGAAAGTAAAGCAAAAGCGGTATTTTTGTTTGGGTTTTTTTGGCTGATAGAAAACTATAGGGTTGATTTATAGATCACGCCGTCTTTTCCGGCTCCGTCGTTGAGGCAAACCTAAAGAGTTGGTCGCCAAATGGCCACCAAAAGAAAAATTTAACTTCGACGGTTGTGTTACCTGTGCAAGTTATTCCGTCTCCAGTATACCCTGGCTTGCAAAGACAAGCAAAGGATCCTTTGGTGTTGTTGCAATACGCATGATTTGCATAACAGTTATGCTCTCCTGTTACACACTCGTTTATGTCTCCAAAAATCAATATAGACATATGTTTTGTATTATCTGAAGGCTGACATTTGTTCCTTCTCAATTTATTATAAATTTAGAACATACTGGGTAACAAAAATAAAACAACAACTGATGTATTGAAGACTTCCTACCTTTTTGGCAGCGTTTTCCTTTAAAACCAGGAGGACACAAACATCGATATCCCTTCACGGTAAATCCAGACTGACAGGTTCCGCCATTGTAGCAATAGATCTCATCACAGGCACTCTTAACAAAAAGTTGTCTTTTGGTAAATTAGGTACGTAGATATCACTGAACAAATACGGGCTCAAGTAAACTTGGTTACTAGAAAATAAGAGTTGTTGTAAAAGACAAACAACAAGAATAAGAAGAGCACAAACTTGAACGCAAACACGGGCACGATCACGAACACGAATACGAACGCAAACGCAAACACTAAAACGAACAAAATAAGAGCTGTTGACACGATCACGAACACGGATACGAACACAAACACGAACACGATCACAAACACGAACACGAAAAGGAACAAGGACATGAACACGAAAAGAACACAAACAATATCAAGGAACGCGAGAACGAGAAAGAGAGGAACTAAAGAACAAGACGAACTCAAGAAAAATAACTGAAAAACAAGAACAAGAAAAATATTAGGAGGAGGATTGGCAGTGATAAAAATTGGAAAAACCGACTTACATCTGCTCCATAATAGAGGTAATCATTTTTGTCCACAAATTCATTGTCATGCCATCGATGAGTAGCGTTGTTGAACTCACAGGTCTTTGTGTTCACGTGATAGTTGATACTCACACAGTTGTGTTCGTAGTAACAATGCAGCTTGCAGATTTCAATATCAATAACAGTTTTAGTTCCTACAGTGTGGTTCACCAAACGCTTGTTAATGAAGAAGAAAGGTGCTGGAAACGCCAGTATTCGACAGTTATCTGAAACAAGAACGAAACAGTTTTAAATGGATATGCTAAATGAATTACTGCGAGCGAGCCTACAAAGGTACCCAAAATTCTTTAATAAGCGACTATTGATGATTTTTCAATTGAAGTGATGGCTTTACAACCAACTTCAATGCCACCTATCATTATCCTTGGCGGGGGCGCAGCCAAGATAGATAATATTAAAGTATGAAATAACGACTTAGAGCCTGTTTGCATGGAGATGGGGGACCCCAGATAGGTGAGGTAACCCACTTAGGTGGGGTAACCCGCCTAACTATATAATCTCCCATTCTAATGTGATCACGTTTACATGTTAGGTGGGGTAACCCGCCACATGTTACCTCACCTACCTGGGGTCCCCCACCTTCACGTAAACAGGCCCCTAAAACGTTTTTTTATTTATTTTTTTTTTTTTTAGTATTAACACCTATGCGAGGAATAAAACACAAACAGCGGTGATAAACATATCAAACTTACGCATTTTAATAACTTGACGTTTCCTATGCTACGCAACATACATTTTCAAAAGTGGAATAAAGACCGTTACAATTTTATGAAAACTATATATGAAATGTCAATAAGGGGTCTGGAAACGAGATTAAGAAACATCTGTTTCTTAACGGTAAAACAATAAAAGAGCTTAAGCTAATTAGTAAAGTATCAGCTTCTCACTGCTGACGTTTACATTAAGGGCCGGCTAAGTTCTTGGATAAGCAAAGTTTCTTTTATTTTACAATGATAATCTGTTTTACCAGAAGCTAGAATATCAAAATGATCCCACTTGATGTTGTGACCTGTGGCTCTTATATGGTCAGCAATGGCTGATGTGGGTCATTCTTAGTGAGAGCCCTGAAATGTTCCGTTTTCCTATCATGAAGCCGTCGTTTCGTTTTGCCAATGTAAAAGTCACTGCAGTCCCAGCAACCAGCTTTATAAATGACCTTAGATTTCTGTGAACGATTTGGACGGTCCTTGTATGGAAAGAATGATTTGATTCGGCGAGAGCTTTCCCGTGTGAACCCACCACTCTTATGTGTGAACAGATGCTCTGTCCGGTATGGTTTTCGTGCTGGCGCAAAAGCTATTACTTTACTTTCAACTGCCCGGTCCGATCGGCGCGGTCTTCCACGGGCGAAATGTTTTAGCACTCATGGAGAGGTGTAATTCTGGAGTTTTAAAGTGGCTGAACGACAGTTTCTCTGACATAAAGTTGACCGCGCTTAGAAATTCATGGACGCAATTGTTTCCGCGCGCGTAATTGACTGATGTCATCTAAAGAAGATAAAAATCTCAGAGGTTTCGCCCCCTGAAATGCTTTATCCCTCTCCTGTTATATCAGGAGAACGTATGAAGCCTATGGAATTTTCTAGAAATAATGCGAGGACCAGCTGAGAGAAATAGCCAGAAGTTTTCTTAGAAATTAGTTCTGTTTTTGTCGCTTTTGTCATATCGCTTGATCCCAGCGAGTGCTCAAGTGTTGAGCATGCGTACTTAGGGGAAATTGTAAGAGCGCTTGTTTTGTTCACTTTCATAGGCAACGTAAAGAAACGCCGATATCTCAAAATCTACTCATTAGAATTTAACGAAATTTGCCAAAATTCTTTTCAAGTATCGAACTTCAACCATTCAAAACCTGACTGACACAATCAATTTCACATTATATAAACAACTATTTTGTTTAAAATTTCAAAAACTGTTTGTCACAATTTGGTAAAGTTGCTTTTAAAAAATGAGGATTACTTATTATAATCTATGTGCATTTTGAGAAGCTAAACCTAAAGACTGGAATTTGCATAAGCCTTCTGAATTCACAATTTTAGGCTTGTCTTAAACCATCCCTGTTGTCATGGCAACGATCGAAGTCTTACGTTTAACCTAATAAACTTATTGCCTCATAAATATGTTTTGTATGTGCCAAGTTTTAGCTTAATACCGGCAATCAGTCTGAAATACCCCCAATGAATAGTAACGAATGACAACCTACCAAACCGTGTTAAGCCACCTTAAAGCATGTCAAAATGGATGCAAAACTGTAGTTGTTTCCATGGAAAATGAAAATTTTTGGCTCACTGACAAGGTTACTGAGCCCGAAGAAAAAAGCTTAAATAGAGTTTTATGTTATATTTACCTCGAATTAAGGACGTTATTTTTTAAATGAACTGACTTTTATCTCTTAATGCGATATTGCTTAGTCGGTTTATTTGAAAACCTAGTCAGTGGTTGGTTAAAAGAAGAACTTAGTTAAAAACATTTTGGTGAAATATTCGCTATTTTCTGTTGAGACCTACCTCTACCTGTGCTGTGAAGCACATGTACATTATTGTTCGAGGAAAAGGCGATTGTGAAAAGGGAAAAGTAAAACTAAACAGTCCCAGACTGGGACTGATCAGACTGATAATTTTCGAGCAACTGCATTCATGTTCCTAACGTCGGACGAATCTTAATGGAGCGGATCTTTCCAACTGCTCTGAAAGCATTTTAACAAAAACCTCAACAGTGTACCTTTTTATTTTTTGTTGCTTCATTTCTTTCCATTGTACCTAGTAAATTAAGTGAGTAAACTTTTTCCTTCATAATTTTGGAGTTAACCCGCACAATTAGAATCACTAGTTGACGAATTTTCAACGTCGGATGTACCGTCTCAATGCAACTCCTCCAGAAGATTAGAAAACTGAGCAGAAAAATGATCCTTGTAATAAAAAAAATAGAATATTTACCGTCAACGCAAGCAGAGGTTAAAGCCATAAGTGATAACAGCAGAAGAGAAAAAGCGCCAACGTGAAGTCTAGGAACCTCCATGCTTCCCTCTCTTTCTTCTTCCCCAAGTTACCGCTAGTAACTTATTGTGCTCATCAAAATGGGAAATTTTAAGTTCATGTCATGCAAATTTTCAGTCCAGGAGGTGCTGAATTGTTCTGCCAACCAGACTAATTAAAAAAAAAACCGAGTATTTTAAAGACCTACAGCTGCACTGTCAGGTTTACAAACAAGCAGGTGTTAAGTGGTGTATATTTAATTTTAACAAATTTACAAGTCTCACTTGAGGCTAACTGTTGACAATATATGGATCGAATTGGACAATTATTTGTGTGAATTTCCAATGCTGATTGTCAAAATAAATATTATGAATGTTCATAAGACGTTCAAGGAGCTTCTCCTTTATTAACCCAATTAGCTCATTAACATGGATTGCCCCTCTGGTTAAAAAGTTAAATAACTTCAATTGTATTCATAAGGTATGACCACTAATCTTAGTGAATTTCCTAAAATTTATCTGGGAACATTTTAAAGTCGTCGTGAGGTGCACGTCAATGTTGACATAACCATGGCGACCGAGTTGTGACAGCTTGTTTTTACGTTTGTTATGAAAATGAGTTTTATTTTCGTGAGAATAAAAATCATTTTCCTATCAATGGCTTCGATCTTAGCCTAGCTCTTAAACAGAGGCTTGAATCAAATCGCAAATGGCCTAATTATTCATTTGAGTCTTGTAAACTCAGCTTTACTTATACTCCCCCAGAGCTCTCTTACTGACTTAAGGTGCCATGGGGGTTTGTTTTCGTTTGATATAAATATCTAGATCATAGGATAAATCGATATTTCGTTTTCCACTCAGTTTTCAGTGTACTGCTACTAATTTGAATGAAGTAACGACGACAGCATCACCAACATGACAAATAACGGCAAACAATTTCTAAAAGTAGCATTATTCCATTCTTGTCACACAGTGAGCTTGTCAATATTAGCCACCATTTGCGCCTGTAAGCTGGGACAGAGTCTCTCCGTTTATTTATGTTGCGCATTGGTTTATGTTTTCAGCCCCAAATATCATATCGTACTCCTTAACTTTGGCGTAAAATTTTTGAGCGTTAATTTATACTTTCACATGTAAAATTAGAAAATTGCCACGGAAACGTTTCGTACGTCTCAGTGCCAAGATGGCGTCTTGTTTTAAATGTTATAAATGAACATGTCAGGGCATTAAAATACTCTATAGAAAACCTAAACACACGAAAGAACACATCATGAATGATTCTATCAGGTGTTCTGCCGAAAAATTCTGAAAATTATTTAATAATTTCTAATGCCTTAACGCGCGTGAAATTATTCTCCAATTATTCCCGTCTGATTACGCATACAAATAGACTGGGTAGGTTGGGGGTAGTAATTAAATGAACCGTCCGAGTCAGTATGGACCACTTGCCACCTTTAAACAAGTGCTTGAGTGTCATGCAACAGGCAATAATTGTTCTGTCTTATTGTAGTATCGTTTTCTTGTATCCAAGATCACCAAAATAAGCTACAATACACCATCTGGTTTTAACGTCCCTCCTAACGGATAGGTTGGGTTAGAGGAACCAAGCAAACCGTTTGAGTCAATATGGACTTCTTAGCACCTATAAACAAGTGCATGAGAATCAACAGGCAATACTGATTTGTCCGTCCCATTGTATTATCGTTTCTAGTATCCGAGAAGGTCCATGGGATCCTCGCATACATTTTCTACAGCTTATATAAGGGGTATAGGTGCGTGTCTCCAACTATCCATAGCAGTTAACGCGTTTTTTAACACGGCTGTCTGTTTTGTTTTGTTGGTTATAATGCTAATCCCCTCATTAACGTTAGGTGACCAGCCCAGTCCTGCAATTGCAAATTTATTAAGGTCAGTCAGGGTTGTCATTAAAGGAGCTGTGTCACGAAATTCAGCCAAATTAGGAAATTACAAAATGCCCGTTGAATTAGGAAAAACATAAAAATAACCGCTTAGAACATTAAAGGAACGTTAAAATAAGACAATTTAAACAACAGATGCCACCGGATGGGCAAAACTGGAGAAGATTGAAACGGATTGAAATTAGGGTTTTTGAAAACTGTTCAGCCTAACAGTCTTTCAGAGTTGATCCCTGTTGCTGGCAACTTAAAAACTAATGCTCAAGAGACATCTTTGTTTGTCTCGAATCGCTGATTTTGTCATTTACGTGTAATTTCTTTGCTTACTTTAAGTTCCATAGCGATTGAGGGCGAGTAATTGGCAAAATTAAACAAAATGAACTGTCCTGCCATGAGACAGCCCCTTTAAGAACCGGGAGCCGGAGATTTCCCCCCGGCTACTATGAGTGTGGCCCTCGGTTAATTTTATGGGAAAATAGAAGAAAAATAGAATCAAAAGAAATCCCTAGCTGTTTTATTCCCCGCCTCCTTGTTGTATTTACCCGGCAACTTGAAATCTTAGTGACAACCCTAGGTCACGTGTAACTTTTACGGCCATGAGTTCGCCACAAGATCTTAGTGAACAACTTCAAAGCGATCTCTAAGGCAAGATGGGGAAGAAAACAGACCAAATCGAATACCTATCAAAAACGTTTTGAACGCTCTTCATAAATGCGGAGTTCTGGAAGTTTTTTTCATCCACCCTTGCTTAACCTTGTATTATATTGTATGTTGGGGGGTATTTTCACTGAATGCATAATAGTTAACAATTGTTTAAAATCAAGGTAAATATTCCCAAAGCCCCTTGGAAACCGACGCAACGATGTTGTCCAGATGTTGTATGGTGCGTCCGTTTGCACACCCTGTTGCATACAGTACATGTTGTTACACAGTGTTGTTGGAAGTTATTTCGCAAAGTTTGAAACCGGTCAAGCTACTTCCAAACGGTCGCAACAACTCCCAACAATGTTGGGAGTTGTTAGTTGTTGGCCAAAATTGTTGCGTTGTAAGCGGAGTCGCAAGAGAGCTTATGACTTGGTGAAAACCAAAAATCAGAGTCGTAAGCAGAGTCATAAGAAGGGCGACGGAATCGGGGTGGGAAGAACCAGTCAGAAAGTTTCCATTTTCTTCTGACTCCGCTTACGATCTAGTAAAGCCAGATTATCGAAGTCGGAAGCCGAAGCGGAAGGACCAACCACAATGCACGTTCTTACGATTTCTGATTGGTTTAGTTCATCCACATTCGAGGCTAAGGTAAACGCCAAAGTCTCACAGATTACAAACTTTTCTTATATTACATGGGAAGCAAATCAATTCCTGAGGATCTGTATCAACTACATTGCCAGAGGAAACCTGCCAGTTGATTATAACTCTTTCCTTGCGAACAAACAAGTACCTCCGTTAAGGCATCCAGCCATTAGGCAGCCCTGAGGAAAATATTCATGCACGGTAAGCTAAAGACTTCCTACATCTTTTTATGCGGGCAGGGGGCGGCGACATACTAACTACATACAGATCATTTGCAGTTAGAGAGACTGATCCCTCAACATTGTTGAACATAAAAAAATCTAGTGATAACTTGCCGGCTCTGTGCGTGCTTTCCTGTTTTATTAATATTTAATTTTTTTTGCACTGTATACTTTTTTTAACTTTATTTGCAAAACAATTAAGCCTGTGGTTCGGGAAGAAAACATTGCCTTCGATAATAATTTTGTTGTTGGGACTTGAAAAATTTGGGAAAGGGAAAACATGGCTCACTCCCATACGAAACAAGTGACTGAAATGCGTGCGCCTTTTTACAACAACTCAACTTGACTGTTTTACCAGCTTTCTGTTTTTTCACTTAACTTCTCTTGAACAGTTATGTATTAAAATTGTTATACATTATGTTGTTGCCTTAGCCTGGATGCAGGAGTCTAGTTCTTGTTGTTAGGGACATCTACACACGCAGGCTTTTGTTGTCTAAGCAATAAAAATAAAGCACTTTTTTTACCTTAAGAAACATTGAAAACGTTGTGCCTCGATTATCAGTGAGCTTGGTGCCATCATCAGTTGGAGGGGACTCATGCTTGTTCAGCTCACAATTAACCGAGGACACTTGGAAGTTAGAAGAGGTATACCAAGAATTTCTTAAACATGCTTTACTGCACGACATTTCATCCGTAGAATCAATTCTCTTGACAACATAGCCATGTAAACGCTTGTTCTCTCGCGTTTTGATGTAGGCAGATCTAGATTCCTCTTCGGCTGCTAAACCTGCGCCAACGATGAAGCAGAAAATGAGTGAGGAAATCATTTTATTCATCTCTGCCGTCTACCAGCGCGGTTTTTATCAACAGGGTGTACTGTCGTGTACTGCGGCAATTTGTAATAATCATCACACTTTGTATTAGGTGTGGTAATTTTAATAAATGCATCACATTTCGTAATGCCCGGCGGGCAATTTTTAATAATTCTATCGCACTTTGTAACACCTGTCGCAATTTGTAATAAACCTTGTCACACTTTGTGAGAAAAGGAATATCTGTCCATGGCACTTTGTAATAAACTGAGCTGTTAACCCTTGCTTTAACTCCTATTAATACACATGAACTTAATTTCCTATACCCACATTAAGCTTAAAAGACACCTTTTTCCCCCCTTGGTGAAGACTTATTTCAGGGAGCAGGACGCAGGCTAATTGACTAGTACGTGAATCACTTATCCGCCTTTTTCAACCCCAAAAGCCTATAGCATTTTTTCCAATAAAATTGATCTTGATTAGCTGTAAGAAAACGGACCAATAATAATCGGTTACAACAAGAAGCACTGCGTATTTCCTAAAACAACTACGCGCGCAGATATTTTCATTGCCCAGTTCAATTTTTTTACTATACTATAAACGCCTTGAGACCACAGAGTGATTAAACTTACTTAGCTCATCAGGAAGGGTTGCCAAAGAAAATAGTGATTAAACACACTGACAAACTAAACTAAAATTTAGACTCGCTACAAGAGGAAGGCTTAAACAAAGAACAGTCGCACTTGATTCATGCACTTGGTTTTCTGGGTCTCATTCCTCCGAACGGAGTCGGGCAGGTGAAATGAAAACACAGAATATGCGATCTGAAAAAAAAACAAACAAACAAACAGACGGAGCACTAGGAAGAATTTTTATTCAGTCATATTGTAAGGAAAGGAGTCGTAATCAGAAAGAAAGTTGCCGGAGCCGCAAGAAAAAACTTAAAAAAAAATTCATAGTTTGAATTCGATCCCTTTCCAAGGTAATCCCATGCTGGTGATCGTGAATTCAAGGGGTTTAAGGACCTGCTCAAAGGTGTTTTCGGAGCACATAATATGATTGGCAATCTCCCTCGCTAGGAGACCTACAAGAAAAATTTGTTTTTCAAAAGTTAATCTTAAGGTCTTGTGGTGCCTTGACTTTTAATTATGGTCACGTGACAAAAAATGAAAATGACGGAAATTGGCGAAAAATATTTTGGATAAAGAAATTGGCGTTTCTGAAAGAGGGCAAACATATTTTAAAAACAATAAGTGTATGTAATCAAATGGCGACGAGTGAAATTAGGGAATAATTTCAAGCGCGTTTTGTCCAAATCCTTATAATTTCCCGAGCCTTCAGGTGAGGTTAATTATTAGGATTTGGACAAAACGCAAGTGAAATAATTCCCTATTTTCACGAGTATACCATCTGATTACCTAAAGGCTTTTGTTCTTGGGCCATCGTAGTTTAACGAGGAATAAAACACAAACATTGGTGATAAACATATCAAACTTACGCATTTTAATAAGTTGACGTTTCGTATGCTACGCAACATACATTTTCAAAAGTGGAATAAAGACCGTTACAATTTTATGAAAACTATATATGAAATGTGAATAAGGGGTCTGGAAACGAGATTAAAAAACATCTGTTTCTTAACAGTAAAACAATAAAAGAGCTTAAGCTAATTAGTAAAGTATCAGCTTCTCACTGCAACCTCGTTCCCAGGGTTCTCTCCTACCCGTCCCTACGGCGCGCGAGAGAGAGAGACCCTGGTTGGGTCTGGTCACGTGGTCCCAGAACAAAATTAATTCCGAGGGAGGAGTCCTTTGTCTCTCAATTTTTTTGTATGGTTCGTTTTCACTGTTCACGCAATGATCGAAAGGGCAAGACAGATTTGCTAAGCCTCCAACTAGACCAACTATAACTGAAATTCGGGAAATTTCGGCCTAAACAGAGCTATCACCAGATAAACAAGCGAATTACCAGCGGAGAAATAAAAAACTCGTGTTATCGCAGTTAAACCGATGGCAACAATTAGATACTAAAATCTACGATCCTGAGTAAGACACAAGCGCCTGTTTATTTGCATTGAAGGGAAAATCCATGTTCGTTGAACTTGCATTGAAAGAATCAATGTTTGTCGGTGACAGCGGCTGGTAGTCGGCCCGAATCAGTACATGCAAAACCTAAACCATTAGCGGTGACAAAACAAAGCAGTTACGTTGAGAACAGAGGATTCATTTTACATTCACGGTCAAAATAGTATTTTAGCTCTAATGACTCAACGGAAAGCTGTAGTCTGAAATGTCAGCTTTCTCCTACCCCTGACCTTTTTTATGATGCGGCAAAAGAAAAAACGCATCGCTTTTAGTGGTAAATAGAGGTAAAAAAAATATAATATAGTACGTGCATAAGCAAAGATGACCAAAACGCGACACTGAAGAAAACAGTAAATAGTATAAACAGAGACAAAACAGACAACATAACCCAGTGATAACCTTCCAAAGCGAAAGGATTTCTTGTATATGGTCCAAATGAAAGCTTTATTACAAAAACAAATGTAGCTCAGTGATTTTTTTGAATCCTCTAAAGCATATACCTAACCCTCCAGAAAATTAAACAAAGAACAATAAACGGTTGGCAGTCGTGCAAGCCATATTTTTGAACAAAGAAACTTATCCGGCTATTCTGTTGATTTTAAACGACGACAAAAATGCAACACAAAGCCATTGGATAAAAATATACTCTTCTAAGATTCTGTTTACCTCTTTTCATTTGAACAATCAAACTGAGTCCGGGCGGCGTATTCTCTCTTCCTGTTGCTTCTGTTTGATTTTAATATTTTCGAGGTCGGTGAGGACGGCAACACTTGATACATCTTTTCGGCCCCCCTTCGAACTGCATAATCATAGTTTTGAAAATACATACGTTTGCTTTCTGAAGGTGGCCTCCATAACATAGAGATGGCAATTTAAGCCTACTGCGTTTCGGTATGAATAAAACCGCCTAAAATATTTTTGACTGCACAAGTGGCGAATCCGTGATTTCCTTTGCAACATCCGATAAACATCCAGATATTCTGCAGGAAGTTACGCTTTCGCTGTCAAAGGATTCGGCTTTCGAGGTTTTGTCTTGACTAGTCCGGAAACTATAAAAAACAAGACCATTTAGACAAGGTCGGATACGCAGTTTTCACTGATCTCGACGTCTACGCTTTGTAGAGACAAATCTCATACTGATCCTCCCCTACCCCAAGTCGTTTGTTTGTAATCTCCCAGATTCTTGGAGACACGTGACCAGACCCAACCACGGTCTCTCGACGGGTAGGAGAGAGAACCTGGGAACGAGGTTGCTTCTCACTGCTGACGTTTACATTAAGGGCCGGCTTAAGTTCTTGGATAAGCAAAGTTTCTTTTATTTTACAATGATAATCTGTTTTACCGGAAGCTAGAATATCAAAATGATCCCACTTGATGTTGTGACCTGTGGCTCTTATATGGTCAGCAATGGCTGATGTGGGGTCATTCTTAGCGGAGCTCCTCGCGCGCGCGAAGCGCGCGCGTGGGCGTAGCCCCATAGCTAAAGTAATCTACCTATCCCAGAAAATTTGGTAATCACGTGACCGACCGACCGAGCGAGCGAGCGACCGTCCGTCCGCACCACAGGGAAACCAATGTTCAATCTCACACTTTCTAGCTAGTTTGGGAGCCCAGGGAGACTAGGAGAAAACTATCAATGTTGTGATTGACAGCTGTCAAGACAAGGTATCCGCTGACCAGTATCACCTGGCCGTATCGCGGGCTCAGGTGTCGACCCATGCAGGGCGAGTATTTTTTCGAAGTTATCCGCTGACAAGTTACTAGTTTTCAGATGATCGCAGGCTCAATTTTTTTAATTCATATGAAATATATTGTGTTTATGTCATTATGGCGCAGCACTATTATCATTTTGATTTCAAACGGACCTCGGATGCGAAAATTCAGCCAGTTATTTAAAAATGCAAGAAGGAAAAACAGATGTTTTTCACTTTTCTCAGGACAGTCACGCTTTGGTCACGCTCCACGTCCAATTTTTATGCCCTGATTGGTCAAAATTTGACAGGTGAGTTCATGCGGAAAATTCATACAACATCTTGAAACTTGTTTGCCTCAACAGCTGACGGAAGCTGACAGAGTTTTGTGTCAACTTGTGATGTTTTTAATAACTGTCTTTTTTCACTGGATGTACAAAATGAAATACAGCTGCTACCAAGAGTCTTCTGTTAACGTTATTCATGGCTGGTTTCTTTATTTAATTTTTGGTTGAGAAATGCGCTGCTTGTCAAAGTTGGAAATCCGATTTCGGATGGCATCGTTTTTGTTTTTCACCTTGCTGGATGCGTAAGCGATTCAGACCTTACTTGATTGATAGCTTTCAGGAGCTGCATCTCGAAATATGGTAAGCCTGAGTTATCATTGTATTTATATCTGTTTTCATGAAGTCGAGCGCAGTTTATGAGGCTAGTTTATGCACGTTTGTATTAAGATTTGAGACACTGATCTGACCTAGTATGAGGTTTGACATAAGCTTACAGAACTTTGAAAAGCCATTAGTCGATATTTCACCGCAAATAACAAGAAAAACCGTTCCGAAGAATATTTAGTTATTATTTTGGCTGTAGAAAGAAACCTTTGAGCGATTTACTTGTCGCGAGTTCATCGAGGAAAACAGCAAACACCGGGACGGCGGCTTAAAATTAAACTTAATTTTTAAGCTTAAGACTGTAGGATTCTTATAGACACTTAAGTTAAATACTTGTTTTCGCGAATGAAACTTGTTGTCTCTGTAAATGTTCTACCGAATTATCTTTTATTTATTGTCAGTTGTCTTTTGCAATTTTCATCGCTTTGCCGCCCTTTGCCGTTATTTGTTTACAGTCGTTCATAAACATCGCTTGCAGGAGTACTCAACGTACCGCGCGTATCACACATCGCCGCGACGGTCATAAAACTATCAATAAAAAATAAACACAATAAATTCTTTATTATGTTGAAGCGTAACTCTGTTAAAATTTCTTTGCGAACTTGGTAGGTGATTTTGGAATTTTTTTGAACGGTTTCGCTAAAAGCCCACGCGTGCTTCGATGGTCCTGAATATTGAATGAATGGAATTAGTCTTGAAAAATTGTGAAACTGACTGCTAATTGTCTGAGGTCAGGCGGTCTGTATGATAAAAACAGCGCCTCATAGTACTCTGTCACCTCAGATGTGATGTATAAAAAGTATAAAAGGTTGATTTGCACGCACCCAGATTTGTTGGCAAGATTTTCTAAAGTAAGCTTGTCGAACGTAAAAATTCGGCCTGATTTGTTTTCCAAGAATTTGTTTTCCACGCCTAATCTACCGCGATCAAGAGCCATTATTGCTCTAAAATGTGACCGAAGATGATTGCCAGTGCTATTTTTTGGGTCTACACATAAGGCTATCAACTCGATGCAAGATTTGTTTCACTCTAAAATCACTTTAAGCTGCATCATTATGTATCCTACAAGGGGGGCAGAGGATTTTAGAGGGGGTTCTCAAATTTTTAGAGCAAAAAAGGGGGGATATGAAAATTGTTTAAATATCTCCTGGGGATGCTTATTTTTTGTAAGATTCTCTCTAGCTTTTGTAATAGTTTTAAAAAGTGAAAAAAGAAATGATAAGCAAGGATTGTAAGCAACAAGGGTACCTCTATTATTCTGAGAGACTATAGTACCTATTTTGTAGTTTTTCAAGCAGTGTGCCTGGCCTGTAGATGTAATGTTTGGATAAAGTATAGAGAGTAAAACATCTAAAATGGAAACATTTAATGCAACGTCAGTCTAAGCAGTGCAACTTTATTGAATCAGTGAATGCAAAAGAAAACAATGTAATTCGACAGTGCACAGTTTTATGAAATTGAACAACAAATGTGCACTTTTAACATGACGTCACTAAAATTCAAACTAAAAAACTATCCATCTTACCGAGACTTTACTCTCACGATGCATTAGAGCAGCTGAAAACTAACTGTGAAACAAATTTTCGCTTCAAAATGGTTCTTGGTTTTGTGATAGAGTACGCTTGAATTTCTAAGCTTTTGCGTGACGCGGCATTTACATGATGGCCAAGAGAGCTGTCATGTAGGTTAAAAATATGGCTTATTTCAGGAAATTTTGCCATCTAAACAGTTCATGTACTGGAAAAAGTATTATAATTTTAATGTTTATGAGTTTCTCGAAGAATAAATTCACGCTTTTGTAGCAAAACTCGGTAACAGATGTTTCTGTTGGTTTCCGTCCGCCATGTTGGAGCTCATCCAGGTGAGCACCAGTATGGTGTCTCCATACAAATCTCTATAAATTTAGGTAAAACTTTTCTTCGGATATCTCGTATACGAAATATTCCTCTGACCTGAATCTTGGCGAGGGTCTTTCCCTATGTACCTCCTTTCATTTTCCAGCTATTGAATGGTTTTGATTTTTATTTTCATCTATTTTGAATGGAGTGACCGTGCTGAAAACCAGCAATGAATTTTCTGTACCAGTTTGAAAGGGGTCCACATGCACCCAGTGCACCCCCTGCTATATCTGCCACTTGTCAAGACAACAAATAATTAAGCCATTAAGGTTAAAAAAGGAAAAGATACGACCATAAAATGTAGAACATTGTCATTTTCACTCATCTTTGTCATTATTCTCAACACTGTCAATCTCATCAGTCACCAACATCATTGTCAATATCATCATCATCAGCAGCCTTGTCACCAGCAACATTGTTATCCTCATCATTATTGTCATCATCATCATTGTCATCATCATTATTGTCATCATCATTATTGTCATCATCATTATTGTCATCATCATTATTGTCATCATCATCATTGTCATCATCATTATTGTCATCATCATCAATATCCTCCGCATCATCATCCTCCAGTGCACATGTTGCACTTGAGAGGAATGATGGTCAACGGCCGGAAAACGAGGGTGAAGAGGATGGCAACAGCAGAGATGGATAAGTGTGATAGTGAGAGTGATGATGATGATGAGGTTGTTGCTTTTGTCGACGAGTGACAGTGAAACGGAGGTTCCTGTCAATACTCCTGGTAGTACTCGTACACGAGCTGGCAGGTTATCTATACCTAATTCGCGTTACTTAGACTGGCTGGCATAGGTATGACATAAACAGTCAAAGCTCTCTCGATGTTCTTATTAAACATGTCTCTTGAATTTTCAAACATATATAGTGTACTATTATACAGATATTTATTTTGATATTTCCTGTGAGGGAAGAGGGGGGGGGGGGGGGGGGGTTATTCATTTTTTGGCTGATTGCTTGGGGGGGATTATGAAAATTTGTATGGACCTTGGGGGGATATAAAAAAACGAGCTGCTGAAAAAAAAATCCTCTGCCCCCCCCCCCCCCCCCCCCCCCTCCGTAGCGTACATAATGAATGCAGCCTTAGCCTGTCCCTCAAAAGTCACACGAATGTGCCCTTAATTTAACTGGTTTGTGGATTACAAGTTTATTGTTTGTTTTAAATTATAAATTTATTAATGGAGCTTCGCTTTTAGCCCTGGCTAAATCTATATATTAGTGAGAGCCCTGAAATGTTCCGTTTTCCTATCACGAAGCCTTCGTTTCGTTTTGCCAATGTAAAAGTCACTGCAGTCCCAGCAACCAGGGCCCAGTTGCTCGAAGCATGGTTAGCATTAACCAGCGTTTAATACCATGACAACGTATTGGTTTTGATACTGCTTAACCAATGGTTAACGCTAACCATGCTTCGAGCAACTCAGCCCAGCTTTATAAGTGACCTTAGATTTCTGTGAACGATTTAGACGGTCCTTGTATGGAAAGAATGATTTGATTCGGCGAGAACTTTGAAAAATTATCTTGAGATTGACAGCTGAACAGAAATTGTATACACATGATTTCAGACGCTTAGAGATTTGGTCACTTTGTACACCTAAGTAACGTAATAAGATGACAATACCTTTCTTTGGAACCGTAGAGACAGGCTGTTTGGCTTAAGGTTTCTGTTCCTGTTTAGGACGTCGTTAATGTTGTAAGTGATAATGCTATGTGGATAGCCATTTTGAAGCAGGAGTTTCCGAAGGTCATCAAGGGCAGATTTAAGCAGGAAAGCGGAGGAGCAAATTCGGTAACAGCGATAAGTAAGTGTACGAATAAGATTTATTTTGTACTTGCGTGGAGTGAAGGAATCCCATTTAGTAAAAGGCCAGTAAACGTCTTTTTTCGGTAGATGGACGGTGGCAAAAGTGTTGTTTGGGCAGCGTTTGATGAGGATGTCTAAAAAGGGAATTTCATTGTCTTGTTCAAAATCAATAGTAAATTTGATACTCTCGTGACGACTGTTTAAATATCGCAGGAACTCATTAGCAGTGTCTTTGCTCTCAAACACGGTGAAAGTGTCATCAACGTACCTATACCAGAGTGACGGACGAATTTGACCCTTCTCGTTTCCAGACCCCTTATTTACATTTCATATATAGTTTTCATAAAATTGTAACGGTCTTTATTCCACTTTTGAAAATGTATGTTGCGTAGCATACGAAACGTCAAGTTATTAAAATGCGTAAGTTTGATATGTTTATCACCGCTGTTTGTGTTTTATTCCTCATTTGATTACCTATAAATATATATCATGGGTGACGAATTACGTTAGCAATCTTGGATTTTTGATATGTTTATCATGGATCGTATCGATCGAGAACTCCCCTCTCTCGAAAGTTTAGAGCTTCAGAATTGTTTCGACAAAATACCTGTTAGAATCCTTCTTGATATGCTCTTTCGTGTGTTAAGGTTTGCTAAAGCGTCTTTTTATGCCCTGGCATCTTCATTCATGAATTTAAAACTTCGTGGCCATCTTGACACTGGACGTACGAAAGGTTGCCATGGCATTTTGTAATTTCACATGTGAAATTACAAATTACCGCTGAAATTTCGCGCCAAAATTAAGGAGTAATTCGTCACCTATGATATTAAAAAAAATCGTATATAAAATGTATATTTCAATTTACGATTAAGTTCAAGAAGAAGCCTTATGCTCCCCACCAGTACTTTCGTGCTAAACTCATTTACAATCAAATGAAGAGTTTTTTTCTTTTCTTTCCGTCTCTTCTTATTTTCTTTCATTTAATGTCTCTAACATTAAATATATTAAATAAATGTAAACTCGTCGGGCAGTAAAAAAGGTTTTTTAAAAAGTGACTACGCATAACTAAACTTCAGCGCTATTACTACCAAATCCCTTCCTTTGTCAAATGTTGGCGAACTCTCCTGTCGTTGAATTCCTAACAACCATTCCAAGTTCAGAAATAAAAAAACAAAATTCGTCGTCGTTTGCCTTAACATCCTCCATAAAACGTGAAATTAGGCAACTTCACTTACTTCGAATTCATGCACTGACGGCAAAGAAATTTACCAAAAGAGTAATGCAAGTGCAGAGTTGCTTTTCTGGCGTTCCCGTTGCCGCCATCGAACATTGAGCGGTGTTTCGTCTCTTGGAAACACACTCCGATTGGGCAGTTTGCTAAGCTTATTCAAAAAAAAAAAAATTCCATTTTATGATTAACTTTAATTTAGAAGCCTAGAGGTACTTACCTTAACTTCTGTCCATAGGCAGGAGCCCATTCGAGAAAGTGTCTTCTATTACGTCACGAAAGAACTCGCCGAATTTAATGGAACTGCTTCAACTACAGAAAATTCAAACTAGCCCGGAATATAACACACCTGAATTTAGGACTCTATTAACAGAAAAAAAAAAAAGGGCGGAGCGAGATATTTTTTAACATCATGCTGCTACTATATTACCAATCGACAAATATTCAGTTTTCTTATAGTTTATTTACTGAAATTTTACTCTAAGTGTGAATACATATGCAAGAAGATCATCAAAATATTTCAAGTTGCTAAGTCTTGAGCAATGTGCGCTATCCTATTGTAGAGCGTTTTAATTCACTTACATAGCCAGCATATATGAAAATTTATTGGAACAAAGGGAATCGTTTACATAAGGAAAGAGTTAACCTCCCACAGGACTTGTTTGGGACACCAATGTGGCTGCCGTTTCATTGTTTTGGGACACCAATATGGCCGCCGTGACGTTATGTGAAAACACTCTATAATGGACCTAAAATATTTTGATTGACTGTTGCGGTATGGTTCCCATAAAATTCTTATGATTCAGAGCAGAAAGATTGGTTCTCTATTAAAATAGTCAAACACTTTAAAGCAATGGAAATCCGCGGCTGGTAAAAGTTTTTTAAGCAGCTTGTTTAGTGTTTGTGTAAAGTAAGATATTTTAAGAAAAACGGTTACGTCAAACTTGTATGTGTACCACGTGACCAAATGTTCCGTCTTAGTTTGTCGTTTACTATTCATCTCATTGGCACAAAAGCAGTTACTGTAATCTATTTGCATGCTGGGGGCCTTCAGTCAACCCGCTTTACGAGCGCTGTTGCAAATTAAAAGTGTAACATTTTTTAGAGTCTGAAAACGACAGCTACTTAACTACCGTGACCTTAATTTGTAAATTACCTTTTTAAAAAGGATTCCTGGTTTCATCGGTAAAAATGTTTCAAAAAAGTGTTTATCTGCTCATTTTCTAAGCCCTAACATGAAAAATTGTCATAATGTTGCAGACGTGTGGTTCTAAATCTAATAACAAGCATAATTCTTAGCCCGCTTACAATTCAATTATTGGAGACTGTGCAAAAACCAGAAGAGTAACCTTTTATCTAACAGAGACTTTTGCTGAAATAATGAAACTCTTGAATTAATTACATGACCAGACGAAAGGGTCGATAGAACCAACGACTTTGAGCGGAAGGTCGTGGGTTCGATTCCTGGGCGAAGCAGTACTCAGGGTCTTAAAATAACTGAGAAATGAACATAATTCATTTGCCCTAGAAACGGCTAGACCTTCGCGTGGCTCGGATGACTAAGTAAAATAACGACGTACAAATAGTGGGCTGAATTTGTAATTTATAGTGCTAATTACATTGACACTCAAATGAAATGTTTTTGAAACAGGTGACTGGTGGCAGCCGTGAAATTGAGCATTATCAAACTTCTTCCACATCGGCTTCGTGCTCTTAAAACGCCTCAATTAAAGTTAATTAAAAGTCACAATCTGTTATTAATTTACTGTTATAGTAGTTTCAGCCTACAGTAAACAACGGTCTTGTCGTCATTGGCCCATATCCACTTAGCCGTCTCTGCAATGCCATCTATTTTTGTGAAAGGGCCACCTTATTTGCTATGCGAAAGACTAATGAAATTACAAATAACAATAAATTAGCTTGAAGGAAAAATCTCTTCACGACTTTTTTACTGTAGTGTCAGTCTGCAATAAGTAGTGTTGGTGTTAGTGTTCCCCCATATCCACTTAGCTGTCTTTGCGATACCATGTAGTGTACCCCAAGGACTGTCACCATGGTTTGCAATCACTTTTGCCAAAGGCCAGCTCTGGTCATCAAAATCCGGGGAATTCCATCCGGATGACAGAACGCTGCTACATTTCCAAGTTTCATTAGTTACCTGTCCGTTGCTAGTGGAGCCGAGTATTCCGAGATGAATGCCTACATACTTTTTCCCAGCTACTGACAGAACTCGAGTGTTTCCTGGTACAAGGTAGGTGGTGGGCTTTCCCCAATAACTGTCCGTTCCGAGGCTTTGACCGTCAGCAAAAATTTCCATTTCATTGTCACAACTGAATGTTGCACTGAAATCTAAAGGAAAGGACAATTACGCTGAGTGCTTTCCTGAAGTATTTTTAGAATTAAATAATTCCACCTTTGTCCTATGGGTACAAAAAGCTCAATCCAGCATTTTAAAATTCAGTAACTGTTTCAACTTTTATTGCCAAGGTTAAGCTAAGGAAAGAACATCCTTTCTTACAAAAATCTCCCCAAATCCCTTTTCCCTTTTCTGTTTATTAAGTGTTCCCCTTTTTTCTTTCGCTTCTTAACTTTAACTAATGAACCGGCGGCGTACGTTACACAACACAACACAGCACTTTATTTCGTTTCTAAAAGAACAATATTTCTAACATTGACAACCCGCAGTTAGCATAGCTAATCGAGACGGGTTGTCAGAAATAAGAACAAAAATGAACATTCGCTCCTGATAATATAATATGACTGAAAGGACATTTTTTAGACCCGTGTTGTGTTGAGCCTCTTGCTAAATTTCCTGAGGCTAATCTCGCCATTTTTCTCTCTTTAAGGTTCGTTCGTTTCGGTTGATCCAGATCAGGATTTATGATCCAAGATCACTTTGATCATAAAGCCTGAAAGGAACTGTTAAATCCCATCTGAAGTATTTATCGCTAAATTCTATCCTCCATGATGCAAGCCAAGTGATCTTAAGTCATAGGTATTCTGATTATTTTGCAATTTCAGTTAGTGGCAAATGAATTAAAAGAACCAGTGTACTGGTTACAGAAATAATGTCAGTCCATTATAGGTTTCACCAAAATGATCATAGCGTGTGTTCTGAGCACATCTATAGTTGGACTGTGAGGAGATTTGTTGAAGCTAATGAGATAGAGTCGGTTTGCTGAGATCACGGCACTTTGTTAGCAACCGTTAGGACGCGCTATCAACTATAATCCATCACCCCTCCTTTTGAAGCACCAGTAATCCCTACCTTTAGGGCTGCAGAATGTCTTCCCGTCACCTATATATCCATCTTGACAACAGCAATTGTACGAGCCATCAGTATTTGAGCAAAACGCGAGGCTTTGAAGGCAGTCATGTGATCCCTGGGTGCACTCATCAACATCTGAAAATGATAAAGAAAATCGTGTATTCCTAGTTACAACTTCAACAACATTGATCAGTTAGAAAATGTAGCTAAAACTGTGCTTAACTGCCATGGCGAAGGGTAGATCGACGTGAGGACGCAAAGCAAGATAGAGGAGTAGGTAAGCAAATTGTATGTCTTTGCAACTGTGACCGTTTCCTGATTGCAAATGAAACTTAAGTCTCGGACGTACACGCAAAGTCATACCCCCACCGTGGTACAAGGGAGGGGGTGGATGGACCTACGACTTCACACTTATTGGTTGAAATGGACTAAATGTGCTACAATCTCTTTGAAAAACAGAAGACATTTTTGCTAAATTATTTGCAGCATCAAGGGCAGTTGGAGTAAACGACATAGACAAAATAACTAGGGAAGCAACTAGAGTAATAATGTGAATGAAAAGTTATCACCTGAGCAGTTTTGACCATCTCCGGTGAAGCCTGTCTTGCATGTACAGTTGTAGCTTCCTTTGGTGTTATAGCAATCCGCTTTGCTACTGCAATTATGAGTCCCAACTGCACATTCGTCAATGTCTGAAATAACGTTGGGAAAGAGATTATGATGTTGATTTTTACCGGAAGTACTATTGTTAATGTTCTATTTCTTTTGACGATTGTTCACCTGTTTTATAAAGTGTGTTGCCGCGACAAACGAAGTCCCACTATGGCCAATTTATTGAAGACAAAACGACAGAAAAAAAGGTGATACTACTACGTTCCAGCAAAGTCAGCAAACCATTTCAAATAATGGCAATAAAAAGACACACTTAGTAACTTAGTGTTCCCTGTTCATTTGTCAACCATTACCGTCATCATCATCATCATTATCATCCTCATCGTCGTCGTCATCATCCTCCTCTTTATCGTTATTATTATTATTATCATTATTAGCTATTAAAGGCGATTAAAGACAGGTTTAACACTAAGGAAGGAGGCATAGAACAAATAAACATCGACGGTAAGTTATAAATCAATAATAACCTGAGCAGTTTTGACCATCTCCAGTGAAGCCTGCCTTACATGTACAGTTAAAGCTTCCTTTGGTGTTATAACACTCGGCTTGGCTACTGCAATTATGAGTCCCAGCTGCACATTCGTCAATGTCTGAAATAACGATGGAACAGAGACTATGAATATTGTTGAAGAGTTATTTCTTTTGACAATTGTCCTTCTTTTTCAAGAAGTGTGTAGCCTGCGGCAAAGGAAATCCCACTGACCCACATTACGACCAATTTGTTAAAGAAAAAACAACAGAAAAAGAGGTAATACCAGTATTGTTTCTGCAAACACAGCTAACCGTTTCAAATAATGGCAATAAAAGGTCATACTTGTCACTAAAGTTTTTGTTCAAGGCGCTTAGTGTACACTGTTCTTTTCTCATCTATTACCATCTATCATCATCATCATCATCATTATTATAGTATCAAGAATCATTATTTTTTTGTTTATTGTTAGCTATTATCAAATACGATTAAAGACAGGCTAGTTTAATACTACGAAAAGAGGTATAGTAATAAACATGAATCAGTGATAACCTGAGCAGTTTTGACCATCTCCAGTAAAGCCTGACTTGCATGTACAGTTAAAGCTTCCTTTGGTGTTACTACAGTCGGCCTTTCCACTGCAATTATGAGTCCCTTCTGCACATTCGTCAACGTCTGAAATAATGTTGGAACAGAGATTATGATGTTGTTTTTTTACTAGAATTACTATTTTTAACGCTTTTTTTATTAGACAAATGTGTCCCTATTTTATAAAGTGTGCAGCCCGCGAAAAACGAAGTCTCACTTGTCTCAATTATGGCCAATTTGTTGAAGACAAAACAACGGAGAACAAAAAGGTGGTACCACTGTTCCTGCAAACTCAGCAAACCATCTCAAATAGTGGCACTAAAAAGGTTATATACTCCTCACTAACGTTTTCGTTGAATCAAAGTTTTCCTGATCATTTTACCTTGACATGTTTTACCGTCACCCTTAAAACCCTCTTTACAAGAACAAAGGTAAGAGCCAAGCGTGTTTTTGCAGTTTGCGTTGATGTCACAAACTGGTGGCGTCTTCAAGCACTCATCTTCATCTAATGATATAAAAAAGACAGCATAAGGAAAATGTGAGTTATTTCTTAAATCAAGTACGCCATCTTCAGACTACTATATAATGACGAATTTCTTTCGATATGCTACTGACAGCATGAATTTCACTCATGACTAATTTAACTCGTTTCGTTTTGGAAATAACATACCAGAAATACGTATCTCGCAAAACCTCGAGAAAGTCCGCCTGGTGTTGCAATAAAGTTTAGTCCTATCAGCTAGACAAACTAATAAGGAGAATCGAGGAAGTCAATTGATCATGAGAGTGTGTTTGGTGTACAAAGTTTTATATATTTCATACCTTCACGTTTCATGTAGAATCTCTGTTCATCCGTCATAAAATGATCAGGTTTCTCCTCCTTGGTATGGCTATTAAGCTCGCACACTTTGCCCGGAATGTAAAAATTGTAACTCGCACACCTGGGGTCTCTTTCACAGGTGTTTTGGCAATCAACAATTGCCCTCACTGCAAACTCTTTGAAGGTGTAACCCTTGAGAGCTTTACCAGGTACTGATCTCTCTGAAGTTTTGCATGGCCCACCAAAAGTCTCACTTCCATGCATCTGGGATATAAGACAAATTGTGAAAAGTGCCATGGACATCATACCGCGCTTGAACTGCGGGTTCTGAAACTTAAAAGGAATTTAGAATAAGCATTAAGATCTGTGAGGAGTCCCTCGAGTGATGAATTCTTACTTTCGCAGCAAGCTCAATGACAGATGTTCCTCATTGATGCCCTACAGAGAGGCACCTGACTCCGGGGGGTACCCCGATCCCTATAATGACCTGTACAGGGAGACTCCCCCCGAAGATAGATAGATAGATAGATAGATAGATAGATAGATAGATAGATAGATAGATAGATAGATAGCCTTTATTTTAAAACGATAAGTATTTAAACTACATGAGCTTGTGGGGTCGTTTGCAATTAACTAATCACTAAGTAGCTAAAAAACTGAAAACTAGGGGTATTTACAGAAAGAACGTTTGAACTTAAGTCAGCGATATATACAACATGTACAATAAGAAATTGTTGTAAGCATAAATTTTTAAGTATATACAAAGTCATCTTTTCTAAAATTACAAGTGGATGCAGACGTTATCTTAAAGCTGAATTCATTAAAATTAACTAGAGATTTAAGCTTTAGCCTGAGGTCACGATATGGAACGTTTTTTGTCAGGGCACTGCAATTGTTGGTCACTGCATTCCACAGGACTGAGCCTCTGAACGCTACAGAGTCTTTCATGTAACGCGTGTTGAAGCGGGGAACAATTAAAGAAGCACAGGTCCGGGTTGAATAATTTGTGGCCCGTTTCTTAGAAATCAGATCGATTAATGTGACAGGTAACCTTTATGAAAACAGATAAAAATGGCTGATTTATATTAAATATACAGAGTGGGCCATTGGGCCCGTAGTAGGACATCAACAGAAGCCATGTCTTTCGGTAAGTTAAAAATAAGCCTCGCAGCCCTGCAGTGAAGTCTTTCCAGGGACTGAAATAAGTCGGATTTGCAGCAAGATCCCCATAGTATAAGACCATAGGTCACTGAGGGCAAAATGATCTTAAAAAAGAGATCCTGACGAACGTTCCTAGGGAGAAATCTCGACTTCTTTAGTAATCCTAGTTTTTTAGCGAATGACTTTTTGAGTTCCAGCATATGCGGAGTCCAGGTCATTTTCTCATCGACGGTCATTCCTAGTAATCGTGATTTCGATACCCATTTAATTGTAGAGTTTCCAGTGAAGATTGGGGGAATATTAGCTGGGGGATTTCTTCTAGAGATTAGCATGGCCTCACTTTTACTTGGGTGGGGTGTTAATCTGTTAATGAGGCACCACTCGTTTAACTCACGGAGTGCAGAATTTAACTGGGCAATACTTTTTTCTGCCGTGTCACTCACGCAGTAAACCGTTGTGTCGTCGGCAAACATATAGACGGATCCAGAAGACACAGAGGACGGAAGATCGTTCGTGAAAAGAGTGAAAAGTGTTGGCCCCAAAACGGACCCTTGAGGAATTGCGAAAGAGATCGGTATCATCTCTGAAGTTGATCCATTAACAGCAGCTGTGAATTGCTGTCTTTCCTTTAAGTAACTTTTAAGCCAGTCCAGGAGTAGTCCTGATATGCCAAAATCCCTTTCCAACTTCATTTCGAGAATGGTGTGCGACACACTGTCGAATGCCTTTTTAAAATCTATAAAGGCAACTGCTACTACTAAGCCTGCGTATACAGCTTTTCTCCACGTTTCAGTAAGTTGTGTTAGTAGCAGTTCTGTCAAAAATCCTGCGCGGTATGCCCATTGTTTGCCCGTGACCAGATTATTAGCTATAAGGAGGTACCTTTTTTAGGCTTCAGGTCTATGAAGGGGTAGGGATTTTAAAAAAGGCCCCAAAGGGCTAGCGGATTCATTGGATGTCTTTCACATGGCTCTGAAATAGTCGATAAATCGTTTTGGTTTTGTATATTATTCATAGTTTTAAGAAAGTCTATTTACAACAGTTAAAAACTATCTGGCAAAGTTCTAAACAAGGTATGAGAGAGGGAGACAATTTCTGGCAAAAGTGGTATATAGAGGGGTAAGGGGAGTGTGACCTCGGGTCGTAACCTCCCCGTACAAGACTCCTGCCCCGTATAGATCTTTGTTGAGTACCTCCCCACCCCCCGGGAGTATTGGTGCTTCTTAGAGAGTCACCAACTAGACTTGTCTACACAAAGGTCTATAAGTTTGGGTAAAACTTTTCTCTGAGTATCAGCTCGCATATGAAAACTTTCACAGACCTGAGTCTTTACGAGGTCATTTGCATAATTATCTTGCTTCGTCTGCCACATTCTGGACTTTATTTATTCATCCGTTAAGAGGTTTATTTTAACGAGGGTCGTTCATTGGCACTTGCAGTTTCATCAATTTGAAGGGCGCACCGTCCCTTAGACGGCTAATTGAATCTTTTTTTCAAACAAATTGAAAACAATATCGTACATAAAATATATATTTACAATTTACGATTAAATTCAAGAAGAAGCCTAATGCTCCTCACCAACATTTCCTAATGCTACGGATTATAGTTTGAGAAGTCATTTTTTTGTAATGAAATATGTTTTTTCAGAGGAACTTTAAATGATCTCAGATTCACTAGTTATTTTTTCAGAAGATTTTGAATTGTAGTCGGCAATGTGAACTTCCAGCACACTCACCTCGATTTAATTTTAACTAATGAGCCCTATAAAGGAATAATATATTCTGGAGTTCTACTGAACAGTTATGGAATAAGGGTGAGTAAGATATGAAGAATTATGCTGTTGATAGCGGATCTTGTTATCCACCTCATTAGGCAGCCTCCAATACCTGCATAATTCTTATTCTTTCATATGGAAAATTTACCAAACCCGCCTAAAGCCATAAACTTGAAGTAATTAGTAGATGACTTTTAAGAGCGGATCTACGTAATAATCAACCACAAGTCTTTGGAAATAGTTAAAAATATTTTTTTTTTCCTGTGACAGATGCTTTACATTACACTTTTGTTTTTCGCCTGCTTGGCGAAGAACTACCTTTTTTCTGTCCAACGATTTTTTTTTTCTCAGTCCCAATGGAATGGACCAAAATAGAGAGAAAATACAGCAGAATTCATTTTCAGAGACTCATGTAGTCAAAAATAATTGATTTCCATGTAAAGAAATCTTAAGCTTTGTTATTTATCGATCTTAAGTCAGAAAAAGTTGAAATTACCAAATTTATTTGAAAGTTTTTTTCATCACGTACCAGAACCGCCTACATCTCCTTAAAACAAAAAAACAATGTCCAATACATGTCATGTTAAATGACGCATGCCTACAACTCTTAATGCACATCGCAGTCCGGCAGATCTAACGCAATACTGTTTTCAGTACCTTGACAACCTGCGGTGCAGCCGGCCCACGTATCGAGTATATAGTCCGTAGGCGGTATAAACAAGGTTTAAAGTGTCTGCGCGCAGGCTATACTTTGATGGCCATTAGCTAACTCGGTAGAGCACTTGACTGCAGAGCGGAAGGCCGGGAGGTCGATCGTCGAGGCCGGACAAACAGTGAGAGTCTTGAAATAACTGAACGAAAGTATTGCTTTTGCCTTAATGTGAACGGCCAGACCCTCTTGTGGCGACGCCGCTGAACAAGTTAAATTATTGAAAAAATGTTTATCTCCTTTTCTCTCAGTTTTGGAAATATGCTTGTTATATAACTCGGTGTCTGGCCACTGCTCGCATT
Organism: Porites divaricata; assembly: GCA_038088405.1. NCBI lineage: Eukaryota > Metazoa > Cnidaria > Anthozoa > Scleractinia > Poritidae > Porites > Porites divaricata. The sequence continues at coordinate 54,350,699 of JBBMOI010000001.1, read as the reverse complement.
TAACTGCGACTAGTGCACATTTTTGTACAATTCTTTGAGAATTTTCGTTCCTATACTTCCATTGCACCACAACGGGAGACAGGTGTCTGAACAATTTTTTTGGCATGAAATCCTATTCACATGTCAGCTCCTGATGGCAGGGAAAAAGTTATTTAAGAAGTAGCTTCGCGTAATTCTAAACTTCAGCTTGATTAAACCAACTCGTCATTGAACTCAAGAGCCTGTGGCATCAAAGTTCAGAAAGAGAAAAGAAAGTTCGTCTTCGTCTGTCTTTTCGCCCTGCATAAAAAGTGAAATTTATTTCTCTTCACGAAGTCGTGCATTGACGGCAAAGAATGAACTCAAGGTACAAAAAAGTGTAATGCAAGTATGTAGTTGCTTTTCTAGTGTCCTCGTTGCCGTCGTCGAAAAATAGAGCGGCGTTCTTTTGTCTCAAATGGAAACGCACATGAGCTCGTATTGGGGAGGCTGCTAAACTTCTTGAAAATATGATATTTCATTTCCACTTTATAATCAACTTATAAGAAGAAGCCCAGAGTTCTTACTTACCTAGACTTCTGTGCAACGGCAAGAGCCTATTCGAGAAGGTGTTACGAAAGAACTCAAAGGATATGATGGAATTGTTTCAATTACAGAAAATAAAAACTTGTACGGTAATAAGACACCTCTAGTCAATTTATTTTGGAGTCTATTAGCAGAAAAACAGGCGGAGCTAAATATTTATTGACATTATACGGCTATTTATTACCAATCGACAAATCTTCGGTTTTCTTTGATTTTATTCACTGAAATTTTGATATTCTAAAACTATTCAATAACAGTATGAATACGTGCAAGAAGATCATCAAAAGATTCCAAGCTGCGAAGTCTTGAGCAATGTGTGCGCTATCCTATAAAAAAAGACCTAAATATTTTGAGCTGTTGCGGTATGGTTCCTATAAAAGTTTTATGACTCAGAGAAGACAAATTGATAAGCAATTTTAAGCTAATGGTTTCCTATTAAAATACTTATTTACTGCAAAGCAATGGAAACCGCCGTAAAACGTTTTTATGCAGCTTTAAGATTGAGTCAACGTTAATAGTCCTAAATCGATTACGGATCCCATTTTCGGACACTCACTTGGAAGAAACTGCAAATAGAAACTTCACAGGGTAACATTATACAGTAATTGATATTCAACCCCTCGTCTTGTTCCTTTTGTTCGGTGCCATAATGGATTCATCAATTACCTTCCCTTATAGATCTTTGTTGATTAACCCCCCCTCCTCCTCCCGGAAGTAGAGAGGTACCAACAGAAAGTTCTATAAGTTTGGGTAAAACTTTTCTCTGAGTATCAGCTCGCATATGAAAACTTGCACATACCTGAGTCTTTACGAGGTCATTTGCATAATTATCTTGTTTTGTTTGCCACATTCATTCGAGGGGGTCGTTCATTCGCACTTGTGGTTTCATCAATTTGAAGGATGCACCGTCCTTCAGACGGTTAATTGAGTCTTTTTCAAACAAATTAAAAACAATATCGTATATAAAATATATATTTACAATTTACGATTAACTTCAAGAACAAGCCTAAAGCTCCTCACCAAGATTTCTTAATTCTACGGATTATTTCGAGAACGTAAACGTGAATACAGTCATGTTAACTTTAAAAGGCTAATTTATCACCAAACGACAAAATCTTCATAATTTATTCGTGAAATGTTGTCCCAGAGGACCTTTAATTAATGATCTTAGAGTCACTATTTTTATTTTCAGAAGATTTTAAATTGCAGTCGGCAATGTGAACTTCCGACACACTCATCTCGATTTAATTTTAACTAATCAGCACTATATTCTGGAGTTCTAATTTTGGAATAAAGCTGAGTAAGATATGAAGAATTATGCTGATAAAAGCGGATGTTATCCACCTCAGCAGGCAGCCTCCAAGACCTGCATAATACTTATTCTTATTCTTTCATATGGAAAATTTACCAAACCCACGTAAAGCCACAAATATGTAATTATTAGCTAGATGACGTTTAGCGGATCTTTGTAATAATCAACCAGATGTCTTGTTTTGGAAATAGTGAAAAATATTTTTTTCCTATAACGGATTTTGTTTTACGTCTGCTTGGCGAAGTAGTACACACTTTCTATCCAACGATTTTTTTCTTAGGCCCAATGAAATGCACCAAAATCAAGAGGAAAAATACAGCAGAATTCATTTTCAGAGACTCGGGCGTTCAAAAATAAAGATTGCCACGTAAACAAATCTTAAGCTTTGTTATTTATCGACCTTAAGTCAGAAAAAAGTTAGATTACCAAATTTATTGGAATGTATATTTCACCATATCCCAAGACCCACTACATCGCCTTAGAACGCCAAAAATGCCAAATATATCTAAGGGTGCTCATTCAAGAAAATCTCTCGGGGAAATACCATATCGCAAGTAGGTAAAACATTTTGGCGTTATTGCTATACTATATCCACATCATGTTCTGTACCACTATAGACTCTACCACATATAAAGGGCTCCTATTCAGACTTATTTGTTATAATTGGCATGAAGTTCTTTTTTTTCTCCAATAACGCATGCCTTGCTCTCTTAATGCACATAGCAGTCCGGCAGATCTCACGCACGTAACCTTTTTTATTAGTACCTTGGAAGGTCGATCCTCGAGGCCGGACCAATACTGAGAGTCTTGGAATAACTGAGTGAAGGCCATTGTGTGTGTTTTTATAATTTTATGACGTGTAAAAGGCCACACCATCTCGTGGCTTGGATGAACACGTAAAGTGCCCCTCCCGTCTGCAGTACAGGAGACATGAAAATTAAGTGTCCTCAATTAGTACTTTTGTGCTAAACTTATTTACAATCAAATGAAGAGTTTTTTCTTTTCTTTCCGTCTCTTCTTATTTTTTTTATTTTTTTTTTTATTCGATGGTTCTAACATTTTATATATTAATGTAAACCCCTCACGGCAGCAAAAAAGTTTTTAAAGAAGTGACTTCGCGTAATTCTAAACTTCAGCGCTATTATTACCAAATCACTTTCTTTGTCAAATGTTGGCGAACTCTCCTGGCGTTGAATTCCCAACAACCATTTCCAAGTTCAGAGAGAGAAAAGAAAATTCGTCATCGTTTGCCTTTACGCCCTCCATAAAACGTGAAATTAGGCAATTTTACTGCGAAGTCGTGCATTGACGGTAAAGAAATGTACAGAATGTGTAACGCAAGTGCAGAGTTGCTATTCTGGCGTTCTCGTTGCCGTCATCGAACATTGAGCGGTGTTTTCTCTCTTGGAAACACACTCTGATTGGGCAGTTTACTAAGCTTCTTCAAAAAAGATATATTTTCACTTAATGACTAACTTTAAAATAGAAGCCTAGAGTTACTTACATAGACTTCTGTCTATAGGCAGGAGCCCATTTGAAAAGGGGCCTTCTATTACGTAACGAAAGAACTCGAAGGATTTAATGGAAGTGCTTCAACTACAGAAGAATAAAACTACCCTTAATATAAGACACCTCAATTTTGCACTCTATTAGCAGAAAAAAGGGCGGATAGAGACATTTCTGAACATTATACTGCTACAAAATTACCAAGTTTATTCACTGAAATTTTACTCTAAGACTATTTAATAAAAGTGTGAATACATGCAAAAAGATAATCAAAATATTTCAAGTTGCTAAGTCTTGAGCAATGTGCACGTGCGCTATCTTATTATAGAGCGTTTTGATTCACTTACGTGGCCAGTATCTATGCAAATTTATTTGAACAAAAGAATCGTTTCCATAAGAAAAGAGTTCAACTCCCACAGGATTGGTTTGGAACACCAACATGGCCGCCGTTTCATTGTTTTGGGACACCAATATGGCCACCGTGACAAATAGAGGGCAGTAGTGGTCTATCTATTTATTTATTTTCTTTCAATTGGAGGACAGGTAATTTTCTATGATAATGAAAGTATTCAATTCTTCTTGACTAACAGCTGTTAATAATATATGCTTTTCCAGTGAGATTGATCAATTAGTACTTTACAGTGCCAATTACATTGACTGGAGGCAGCCGTGAAATCCAAAATCAGCGTTATCAAACTCCTTCTACCCTCTTCGTGCTCTTAAAACTAAGTACAATTGTTCATTTTCCGCTTTAGTTAAAGTTAAAGTAATAAATAGATCGGTTTTTAAGTTACTTTAGTTTCAGCCTACAATAAACAAAGTCTTCGTTATTGTTGGCCCATATCCACTTAGCCGTCTCAGCAATGCCATGTATTTTTCCCCAGGGAGAATCTCCATGGTTTGCAACCACTTTTGCCAAAGGCCAGCCCTGGTCATCAAAATCAGAGGAATTCCATCCGGATGAAAGAACGCTGTTACATTTCCACGTTTCATTAGTTACCAGTCCGTGGCTAGTGGAGCCAATTATTCCAAACTGGCTCCCTGTGTCCTTCCCGGCCACCGACAGAACTCGAGTGTTTCCTGGTACAAGGTAGGTGGTGGGTTTTGTCCAATCACTGTCCTTTCCAAGGCTTTGACCGTCAGCAAAAAATTCCATTTCATTGTCACAAGTGAATGTTGCATTGAATTCTAAAGGGAAGGACAAATCCACTGAGTGCTTTCCTGATTTTTTTATAAACAGCAAGATTTAGAATTTATTTTTAATTCCATGTGGGTCCTATGAGTACAAAAACTCAGCCCAGCATTTTAAAATTTAGTAACTGTTTCAACTTTTATTGCCAAGGTCAAGCTAAAGTGGAAACAAACTAACTTGCATAAATCTCCCCCAATCCTTTTTCCCTTTTCTATTTATTAAGCGTTCCCCCTTTTATTTCGCTTCTTAACTTTAGCTGATGAACTGGCAAGCGTATGTTACACAACACAACACTTGCGAAACTATTTGTTTCGTTTTTAAAAGAGACAACCCGCAGTTAGCATAGCTAATCGAGGTGGGTTGTCACAAAATAAGAACAAAAATTATCATTAAAAAATATGACTCAAAGGAAACTTATTATAATTTTAGACTGTGTTGTATTTAGCCTTATGCTCAGTTTCCTGAGGCTAATCTCGCCATTTTTGGTTATTTAGGGCTCGTTCCTTTCGGTTGATCCAGATCAGGATTTTTGATCCAAGATCACTGGTATCACAAAGCATCAAAGGAACTGTTAAATCCCATTTTGACACTGAAGTATTTTTCGCTAAATTCTATCCATGATGCAAGCGAAGTGATCTTAAGTCATAGGTATTCTGATTATTTTGCAATTTCAGTTAGTGGCAAATGAATCAAAAGAACCAGTGTACTGGTTACAGAAATAATGTCAGTCCATTATAGGTTTCACCAAAATGATCACAGCGTGTGTTCCTGAACACATCTATAGTTGGACTGTGAGGAGATTTGTTGAAGCTAATGAGATAGAGTCGGTTTGCTGAGAACACGGCACTTTGTTAGCAACCGTTAGGACGCGCTATCAACTATAATCCATCACCCCTCCTTTTGAAGCACCACTAATTCCTACCTTTAGGGCTGCAGAATGTCTTCCCGTCACCTATATATCCATCTTGACAATAGCAAGTGTACGAGCGATCAGTATTTGAGCAAACCGCGAGGCTTTGAAGGCAGTCATGTGATCCCTGGGTGCACTCATCAACATCTGAAAATGATAAAGAAAATCGTGTATTCCTAGTTACAACTTCAACAACATTGATCGGTTAAAAAATGTAGCTAAAACTGTGCTTAACTGCCATGGCGAAGGGTAGATCGACGTGAGGACGCAAAACAAGATAGAGGAGTAGATAAGCAAATTGTATGTCTTCGCAACTGAGACCGTTTCCTGCATACCCTAGTGCCTCCAAAAACGTTTATGATTGCAAATGAAACTTAAGTCTCGGACGTACACGCAAAGTCATACCCCCACCGTCGTACGAGGGAGGGGGTGGATGAACCCCCCCCCCCCCCCCCCCTTTGGGTTTTTGATGTGTTGCAATATTTCGAAACGATTTTGTCTTCTGCGGAAAGCCTTTGATCTTCTCTACAAGATGAGGTATATTTTATGGTTGGTGTCGCTGCTGGAGGTCTGTGACGTCACCAAACATGGTCGCCATCCTGGCCGCCGTCTTGGATTTTATTAAGAATTAGAAATCAGGTAAAAAGTCACAATTGATAACTTTTTTGCATTTAACATGTAAAATAACACATTAATAATTACTTTGCATCTTTTCATCCACGAGTTTTACTTTAATTGTTGAAAAAAGTTGAAAAAACATGCATTTTCACTCAAAAATGGTTTGACCACCTGCTACTTATGGCGAGATATCTCGTAACTACAGTAACTGACCACCGCCAAAAATGTCTCGGACTGTGCGCGAAGGATAAACAAACAGCCAAAGAAAACTTCAGGTGCTGATGTTTTATCGTCTAGGAAAAAATTGGAAAAACCTTAGGGGGTGGCATCATCCCCCCACCCCTTCCCTGGCATGTCCGAAGGTTAAAAATCAGCTGTTAACTCTCTACTGGTGCTGACTTTACAGTCGACGCTAAAGTCTATTTTCGCTCGATTTAGATACCTAAGCATTTTGATATTGCTACCTGAGCAAGTCTTTCCGGTCGTTTCCAGTATACCCACGAAGCGGAGTGTCTTTGCACTGACCGAAGTTGTCTCTTCTCGGAAATAAATTCAACTCTATGACTGGTGTTCGTCGTTTGATTCTTGATATCTAAACATTTTAATTTTGTTACCTGTGCAATTTAGGCCGTCTCCAGTATATCCTGGCTTGCAAAGACAAACAAAGGATCCTTTGGTGTTGTTACAATAAGCATGATGTGCATCACCGTTATGCTCTCCTGTGACACACGCGTTTATGTCTCCAAAAAACAATATAGACATATGTTTTGTATTATCTGAAGGCTGACATTTGTTTCTTCTCAATTTATTATAAATTTAAAACATACGGCAATAAAAATAAAACAACACCTGATGTATTGAAGAGTTCTTACCTTTCTGGCAGCGTTCTCCGCTAAAACCAGAAGGACACAAACATCGATATCGCTTCACTGTAAATCCAGACTGACAGGTTCCGCCATTATAGCAGTAGATCTCATCGCAGACACTCTTAACAAAAAGATTCCAGTTTTGGTTGATTAATAGGTAGATATCATAGAACAAATACGAGCTCAAATAAAATTGTTTACTAGAAAATGGTAGCTAAAAGAAATCAGAAATAGATTAAGAGTTGTTACAAAAGAAAAAGAACAACAAGAAGTACTCAAGCTCGAACATGCAAACACGAACACAAACACGAACTCGAACACGAACATCGACAAAGACAAGAACAGGAAAACGAAGACGAACACAAACACAAACACAAGCACGAAAACCAACACGAACAAGGCCGACACGAACGCGAACACGAACAGGAAAGAACTCAAACACGAACAAAAACGGGAACGAGAAGAACTAAAGAGCAAGACAAATTCGAGAAAAAGAACAGGCCCCAGTTGTTCGAAAGGTGGATAGCGCTATCCACTGGATAAATCACTATCCACTGGATAGCGCAGTTGGTTGTCGTAATACTTAACCGCTGGATAGCGATTTATCCGGTGGATAGCGCTATCCAGCCTTCGAACAACTGGGGCCTGAAGAACAAGTTAGAGCAAGAGAAATATGAGGAGGAGAATTGGCAATGATAAGAATTAAGAACATCCTACATCTGCTCCGTGATAGAGGTAATTATCTTCATTTTTGAAGTCGTTATCATGCCTTCGGTGAGTGGAGTTGTTGAGCTCACATGAGTAGTTAATAGAGGATGCTTTACTCCTAACTTTTACCACCGATAATTTCTGTCATTTCCCTGATTAACTTCATACTAATTTCATCAGTACAAAAAATGACAAACTTAATGGGAAATTTTAGCCCGTCATGTACCCACTTTTTATTTCAAGTTTAACTCTGTCATATTTTGATACTAAAAGAATTTTTGAAATATTTAAATTTTCCCATTAACTCTGTCATTTTTGTGTTTATTTGACACTTTATGAAAGTAATGGCTCGCCCTGCGGGCTCGCGGAAATGACAGAAATTATCGGTGGTAAAAGTTAGGAGTAAATCATCCTCTATTAACTACTCAGGAAGAATTCAATCGTGAAAAATATTATTACAAAATATATTTAGAAAAGTTTAATTTTAAATATAAAAATAAGTTTAAATTATTTATATTGTAGAAACCTTTATCAAATATCGAATTCTATTTTACTAAATTCTCTTATCCCTACAAACTTCACAAATTAATTACTTTTCACAAAAAAATTTCACAAATGAAATGTTTTTTATTGAAAAAGTTTCACAATTCTGAAGAGAAAATCTGAAGCTTTTGATTGGATGAAAAAAACATATGACTGTCTCATGACACCAAACAATAGCTAAATAGTTATGACACATATTCTGTTTACCAGACATGTCTAGACTTATCTCATTTTTGAATATTAGATAAGTTGTGGGGGATTTCCCTTCAAAATAATCTAAGCAAATACTAAAATGGAATATCAAAACCCCGAGGACCAAGATTTCTTGGTTGAAGATGGCTACAAACATGATGAAGATCCTGATTATGTTCCTGAGAAAGAGGAATCATCTTTTGATGAAGATCCTGATTATGTTCCTGAGGAAGAGGAATCATCGTCTGATGATGTAAAAGGAAAAGATTTTCAGGAATTAATCGAAAAGGTAAAAAAACTCGGCGCCGAATCTGTAGAGGAAATTCTTTTAAAAAATGATTTAAAAAAATAATATTTCTATATAATAAAATGCAGTTGTCAAGTTACGATCGTCTCACACCAGAAAATATTGTATTCAATGAAGCAAAAGAATTCAAAGTCAAAGATAGCAAAATCAAGTACAAACGAATCCCAATTGAAGTCAAGTACCCAAATGGAAAGAAAGGTGCTCTCGTAATTGAAACTCCGTTTCTTTTCTCTTTTGGAGTAAACGAAAAGAAGAATCAAGAAAATAACAAACTTGTTGGTTATAGCATCCCAGTTTGTCTCTGGGGAAAAGATAGCGAACCAAACACAGAGGAAAAAGCATTTTTTGATACCTTGAATAATATCGTGGAAATATGTTGTAAACATCTTGAAACTGAATACGGATCTGATATGGCAACAAGTCTATCTTCCCCCCTTTATTACAAACAGGTTGAGTATACAGATAAAAAAGGAAAGAAGAAAACACGAAAAGATGAGTCAGCTGCTCCGGTTCTATATGCAAAACTTATTTACTCTGAGAAGTCAAAGAAAATACTTTCTCTATTCAAGACCAAGGCGAAGAAAGATTTGAATCCTTTTAAATATATTGATCAGTATTGCAATGTCAAAATGGCGTTGATAGTTGAAGGAATATTCATAAGCAAGACTGTAACATCTCTTCAAATAAAAGTTCATGAGTGCTATGTAAGACCTTTGAAACCTCGAGAATCTTTACTAACAATAACTGAGGAAGAAGTTGATAGTGAAAGTGATGATGATGTGACTGTTGAGGTTGGTGATATTGAAGATTTAATTATTTCCGACATTGAGGAATAAACTGATTAAGATTTTTAATACAAAATTTGTATTAAAAATTAACCAAAATCCTTGAAACTCACCCATGAGTTAAATTTATCAGGATATCCACTCCATTTTACTAATGCCATCTTTTTCTTGTTATCTCTTCTGATAATTTTTTCTATTCTAAAAGTCTGCTGTTTTGCTTTCTGTAATTCTTGTTCGTAAAAAGACCCCCTGATCGATTCCGACATCAAGTCAACAATAGAATACGTTACAGGTTTTGTTGGATTAATTTTATCAATCACAAATATCTCCTCTGTCCAGTTTGGTGTGTAACCTTTATCAAATACCTTTCTTTTGTACTTCGAAATTCTAACATGATCTCCAATCTTAAACTTTGGTTTCTCAGGTTTCAAGTAAATAGATTCGCCATACAAATTAGACCAAACTTTTTTCTCATTCTTTTTTTACTCGCTTCAACAGGTGACATCTTAATACTAGAATGTCTCGTATTATTGTAATCATTAACCAGTTTATCTATCTTATCCGCATAAACAGTGTTGTTATTCACAGTAAACATTTTCCACATCTTGTTTTTCATTGTTTTATTCCATCTCTCAACAACACTAGATTTCTCTTCATTTTCAGTGTGATAAAGCCGGATTCCTTTTTTCTTCAGAAAATCTTTGAAGTGTTTGCTGATAAACTCAGAACCTTTATCAGTCCACAACATCTTTGGTTTACGTCCATCTTCAAATATGTCATCAAATGCTTCTTTCACAGTTTCAGTTTTTTTGTCTTTCAGGCCTTTTATCCAACCATACTTGCTAAACACATCAATAATCATCAGCAAATATTTAATCCCCCTGTTCCACTTAGCAAACTTTTGCATTTCAACTAAATCAGCAGCCCAGATATCATCAATTTCATTTGAGATTACTGATCTCTTTTGAAAGTTTCTTGTGATTGGTTTGTGAAGTTCGTCGGCTAATTGTTGAGACCAATCACTACTCAACGCCGACGCGCGTTTTTTTGAAGACCAAGCCCAAGTTTTTGTTTTGTGTTAATCATTGTTCTAGCCAAAGAATGCCCCCATTGTCTCTGTTTCCAAGGAATTGCATCTAATGATTTTATCATTTTTCTATCAGCTTCATTTTTACATTTTACTTGTTCGTTTGTTGGTTTGTTTCCGCATACGGAGTAATCAACATCGTGTTGCATACTTACAGCATCTGTTCTTCCAGTTGGTTGTTCAAAAATTTCCAATATCTCACCAGTTTGAGGATCATATCTCAATTGAGATTCCAGTGGATTACCGGGGCCAGTATACTTATGACCAGGAAGTGTAAATCCTTTACGTGGAGCGACTTTAAGAATGGCTTTATGAATATCAACTCCACTTCCAAAACTTGTCAGAGGATTATTTTCCCAGAAGTGATCATCAATAATAATCTGATATTTGGTTCTCAGGATCTGAGGCCATGTATCAGGATTGGATGAAATGATATTATTCATATCTGCCAGAGCTTCTGGATTGTTTTCAAAAAATCTTGCCTTTTTCATTCTTCTCGAAGGTTTTTCAAACCTGAAAAATAATTCAGGATTAGAACCTTTTTTTATTATTCCCATCTTGGCTTCTTCAGCTGCTGTGGGTCGTCTCCAGAATTTACCAGAAGTCACTCCATGATCCGATCCAAAAGCTGATTTCATGATATCACCAGATTTATATCGATCGTAAACTGGTTTCAAAGATGGAATCAATTCTTGAGTTGTTTTCATAGCAATTTCTGGCGCTTTTTTTACAACAGTCATTGGATCAATTCCAGATCCATCCAAATCGGGTCTGTTAGTTTTATATCTTTTCTTTGGTCTAACTTTGGTTGATAGTTGATCCATTGCTGAACCAACGGAATCTTGAATAAAAGGAGTCAATTTATTGATCCCATAATTTACAGCCTTTTTTTGTAGTTTTTTATTTCTCATTAACTCACTTGCTCCATACCGACCCATTTCGACTGTTTTTTTCCCCATCCAAGGCAAAGCATGTTCAACAAAAGCATCTGCAGCTGTTCCAACAACAGTGTCAAATAAATCTCCTCCAGTTTGCTTGCCCGCCTTCTCAGACGGGCTTATTAGTTTTTTGTCTTCTTCTTAGTTTTTCTTTTCTTTCCCCCAGTTCCAGTTTGGGCCATTTTAACATATCTGACTTTTTTTATTCCACAAACAGCGCAATGACAAAAGAATTGTTTTCTTCCTCTTTTATCAGTTTGGTAACCACTTGGCTCAGTGCAAGGTGTTACCATTTTATCTTTAATACAATATGATTCTTTCATTTAGTATAATGTTTAGATAAAATGTCGGCTAGGGTTGATTTAGTAAAAAGTGAACTTAATGAGATATATAATTTGCTTAACGATAGTTTTGAATATCTAAATAATGCGGTATTAAAGAGTGATAATCGTTTCAAGAAAATATTTGAGATAATTATGGAAATCAAAGGACATTCTGTTTTATTAAATAGGTTAGTAAAATGAAAATATATTTTTTTAAATTTAAAAAAATATATTTTGTAATAAAATGGAAGGAAGAAAAAGATTTGGTATACATGCTTTAGGCAAATTAAGCGAATTAGGCTTAGAAGGATTTAGTAATTTTGGAAAACAACGTGGTTTAATTTCCAATAAAAAAGAAAGCAAGCTATTTAAACCAATTAAAGGAAAGTTAAGAGCAATTGATGAAAAGTTAAATGATATTTGTTCAAATTTAGATAGTATTCATGAAAAAATTAATAAAACATTGGATTTAATTGAAAATAAAATAATCAAAAAGTTAGAACATGATAATTATTATGCAGTTGAACAGTTATGTGAAATAGAAGAAAAATTAATAAATTTAAAAAAAGAAATAACTGAAGATAGTGAAGATGAAGATGAAGATGAAGATGAAGATTTAGTATAAACTAAAGATAAATGGAAGCTAAATTCTTTTCAGAGATAGAAAAAAATATGGATGTTGAAACTATCAAAGATTTTGAGAAAGAAATAAGGACAAAAATAAATGATGAGTTTGAGTCTCTCCGGAATAAAAATGCAGATCTTTCAAGAATTTTAATGGCTGGTGAATGTGAGATGTGGGAAAAAATAAGAAGAGGAGATTATTCTTGGTTGAAAATAAAATCTGATAAAAAGAAGAAACTTTTCAAACTTATTGATATTTACACAAAATTTGATTCTATAGTTGATACTGTAAAAGAATTGGAAAGAAAAGTTGAGAAGGTAAAGAAGTTGAAGGATTCACCAGTGGATTCAGATTAAATATAAATTTTATATTTAATCTTGAAAAATATTATTACAAATTATTTTATTAGAATCTTTTTTTATATTAAAAATAAATTTTTCTTTTTATATTTTGTAATAATCTTTATCCTCCAAAGTATTCTTTTATAAAATCACTATTATCATTATCAAAATGAGGATTGTGTATTACATCAAGAATACTTTTTCCATTCTGTCTCTCAAACAAGTAGTAAAGACACCAATAACCGCAAAGAACAGTGTTTCGATTTTGTATTTCATCTATTGAATAAACAATATGTTTTCCAGAAGACCTGAAATACTTCAAAGCCTCATTCGGCATTATCAGACCAAATGGATCAAAATACTCGACTACTGAATCCAAGTTTCTGTAACAAACCCAATGGGTACCAGGTCCTTGTATATCATCAAGATTTATTATTCCACATTCTTTTTTTATCTTTTGTGGTAGTTGGTCTCGACTGTAAATACCTCTGAGATGATTAATACCAAGTTTTTTTACCCATTCCATCAAGTCAAAGTTTGAAAGGGGTTTAATTACAAAATGTCTCCTATTATGGGAAATGAGTTGAATGGGCTGTTTTTTCCCAGCAGCAAACCTTTGCCTTTGGGCTTTTTTTTTTGCCTTTTTTTTTACCCCCATCCCTATTGGATTTTCCCAAGTTCCATTAAAGGGAGGTGGATAGTAACCCTCTCCTTGTGTGGGTGGAACATAAACACTTCTTGTGTTACTAGATGATCCCCTATCAACCTGTAAACCAGATCCAAACAACTTTGGAAGTAGACTAATTGCCATTGGAATTCCAATAGATGCAAGTGTTCCCAGAAATCCACCTTCTATTTGTTTTTGAGTTGGTTTAATAATCAATCGTCCTCCTGTCCTGAAAACTTTGTTAATTTGATCTATTTGTGCCTTGGTAAACTCATTTGAAAAAGGAGGAAGAAATTGGAAAAATTTTTTTGGAATTGCAATACCTTCTCCCATTATTTTTTTCATTAGTTTATCTCCCACCGCATTTAAAGCACCAGTAGTAAGTGCAGGTGCAACTTTTGAAACTCCCTTTACTGCAAAAGGAAGAAGTTTTGAACCAAGTCTTATTAAACTAGTAAATAAGTTTCCTCCGTGTTTTACTGAACGTGTAATCTGTGTTTTACTTATTTTCAAGTCTGATCCTGTTCCATTTGCCAATGATTTTTTTATCTTTTCAATCTGTCTTTGGGTCAACATTAACTCATCAGGCCCTTTAAGATGAGAATGTTTTAATCGAAGTGTAAGTGGTGATTTATTTTGAATTGCACTCAATAGTTTTGATGTTTGGCCATCTGAAAGTTTTACCCCGTATTCGATATAAGTTGACATTTTATATATTAAGTTATATTAAATTCTTTTCATGAAGAACAATTGCAAAAATAGTATAATCAGCATTGGTTTCTCCACTCAGTTCGTAATGAAACGATAGTTTTACTTTATCTTCCAGACTTGGAAGTTTAAAATAAATAAATGGAAACAAAGTCTCAAAATTATCTCTATTAAGAAGTGTTCCATTGCTAAAAGACATTACATCTCTGTAAACTCTTGAAGGCTCTGTGGATGGTTTGTAATGAATATTGGGATACTCATTTTCATTTGCTTTAAGGTAACATCTTGTTAATTTTCTGTTATTTGCTACATTAAAAGTTTGGTAAAGAAATGGATTTGATGTTTGAGAATCGAAATTTGCACTGTTTACAATAAAAATAAAAACATGATGTGGTTTTGATATCTCATTTGTTATCAAAAAGTTTCCTTCTTTTTGTCTTAAATACGAGGAGTTAGTTACAAACTCATTAAGAAAGGATTTTGGTGTCATTTTTGTAATCAATGTGTTTTGTGGAATTAAAAGTTGAAGTTTTGTAATGATTACTCTACAAACATCATTTCCGCTTCTCCATATAAGATTGTTATCACTTTCAAATTCCATGTTTAATTCAAATCTAGAATCTGACAACATCTTATCCTTAAGAGCCTCAAAAAGTGAATATCGATTAAGAGGAATTTCACAATTTAAAATTCTTGAATTTTCTAATTGCTTCTTTCTTTTGTCAAACCCCGCATTGTAAGAAGTATTTTCATTTTCAATAAAAATTCTTGGTGTTCAACCAGTGTTATCATTATTTCTTCCATGTTGCACTTGCCTTGTTAAATATTTATTTCTGTTTGGGGAATTTGTTGTGTCAAGATAGTAAAATTCATTGGATGCAACACTCTCTGCAAAGGAAGTATCAAATTCAAGCAAATTTTTGATATTTACAACATGATTAGCGTGATTACATTGATAAACTTCTCGTCCGTTGATATTGAAACTAATTTTTTTAATAAATGAACTTGTTCCATTAACAATTCCATTTTTGTCATTGATGATTACATTACGACCATTTAGTTTTGTTAATCTGAAATCCATTGAAAGTCTGGCATTGTACCAATCAAGTGATTTACCGTCAACGACGAATTTTAAATTACCTCTGTTTTGATAATTATTATCAGAAGGTAATATGAGAGGTTGTTCGAGTTCAAAAACAATATCTTCACTCATTTTATATAATAATTATATAACAATCTAAGCACGAAGCAATAGTTTTCCACTTTGCTGTTCTATTTCTGCTTCTCTTTCGTGAAGTACAAGAGCGTAAAAGTTGTAATTATTGTTTGGATTGGCTGATAGTTCAAAATGAAACGCCAACTTTGTTACTCCATCCTTGATGTCCATTTTTTGTTTTGTTAAATCAAAGTAAATAATTGGATAAACCTTTTTATAACTTGTCATATCAAGTATTGTTCCACCCTGAAAATCGTTGTTTGCGTGAACATACTCCATCAAACCTCGGAAAACTCTTGTAAGATCTGTGGATGGTTTATAGGCAAAATCTGGGTATTCATTACCATTTCCAACCTCAAGATAACATCGTGATACATCGGCATTGTTTGGTAAATTACCAAAAGTGTCATAAATAAATGGATTTGCTGTTTGCGCATTAATTCTTGCTGTGTTGATAGCCCAAACAAATACATGGCGTGGTTTTGAAATTGCAGTTGTTATTCTGTAATGGCCTGTTTGTTGTTGTAAATTATTTGATATGTGAATGACTTCATTAAGATAAGTCCATTTATGAGGTTTAAGATAATTTTCCATGTATAACTTTTGTCCTTCAGAGTTAAAAGTCAGCTTTGGAATGTATAACTGAAATCTTTTTACAATAACTCTGCAATTAGCTCCAGCTTGAAACACCAAATTTGCATCGCTTTCGATTTCAAAATTTATTTCAGTTTTTGTGTTAGGAAGTAGTTTGTCTTCAAGTGCCTCAAAGAAAGAGTATCTATTAAGAGGTATTTCACAATTTACAAGAACTGAAGTACCCAATACTTTTTTTCTCAAGGCAAAACCAACATTATAATTAGCATTAGTAGCATCTCTCTCTGCATGTCTACTTGTATCAGGATAGTAAAATTCTTTGGTTCCAATACTTTTTGCGTAAGATGAATTGTATTCAAGAAGGTTTTTAATATTTGCAACATGATTTGCCTCGTTGCAACTATAGACTTCTCTTCCATTTGCCAGGATAGTTAATTTTTTTATAAATGAGTTAGAACCATTTACAATTCCATTGTCGTCATTATCTACTAAATTTCCACCAGCTAATAAACCTACTTTAAAATCCATTGAAAAACGCGCGTTATACCAATCAAATGGAGTGGCTTCACCCGTGTTATCAGCAATAAATTTAAGGTTTGGCGCTCTGACTTGAGCGGCGTTATTTGCTGGGTCTGCTGTATTTATTGGTTGTTCGAGATCAAATATAACATCTTCATATCTTTCAAGATATTTTGGGTTTCTAAAGGATTTCATTTATATTAATAATTATATAATTTTCTCAGGTTTTCCAAATATTGGTTATATTCCTTTTCAGTCATTTTACGTTTTGTTTTGGTGGTGGGGGGGGTTTCACGAGAAAGTATTTTTACTATTTTATCACCAGCTTTTTTTTCTTTCGGATTCGTTTCAAAAGTTACTTTTTTGCGAGTTGGTTTTGGAGGGGGTGGTTTTTTGGGAGTTGGCTTTTTAAAAAAGGATTTTACTGAATCCATTATTCCTTCTCCATAAATATGTTTTTTTACATATTTTCCTGTATCAGGATCGTATTTTCTTTTAAACTCTGATTGTCTCATCATTTATTATAGAATTATACAACATTGCTATCTTCGGTATGGCGAAGCAACAGTGTCATAAACCAATCAATTCCATTCAAATCAATAGGTTGACTGACAGAATCAGTTACATTTATTCTCATTTCAGAAATGTAATTAGAACTTACAGGGCAGTAAAGAGGTCTAAATGGTTCAAAAGTAAAAGGCCAAGATCTTGTCAAATTATCAGTTGGAATAACAGCAATTGTGTTTGTATTAACACCATTTACAACAGAGTCTTTTATTGCACTCACATTAATATTAAGAGAATCAATTGATTTTGTGATATTTGGAAGCTTGGTTCCATATTCTGTCTTAGTCACGAGTTTTTTCTCAAATCCAATGAGTTCTCCAAAATCTGTTCCTCTCAGATCGAGTTGAAAACTTCCCTCAAGTGTTATCAAAACACGATAAGTGGAAAGAATGAAAGACAGATTTATTGAGTATTTTTTTTCACCCTTGGCATCAGTTGTGTGATGATTTTTTTGTTCCATGTACTGATGAATGTAATCATTTATGTCTGAGTAAGAATACATACCGTCTGTGAAGGTAATAGTCTGCCATGTAGATCCGTCATGTGTATATTTAATTGTATTATTTTTATAATTACTTCGGATGTTATACCAGGAGAAAGTCATTGATAACCTGTCCAAAGCAAGAAAATGTTTGAAATTCGGATCAAGTTTCAAAGGAGGATTAAATTTAACCAAGAAATCGTGAGATTTGTTTACTCCTATTTTTTCTCTTTTAACAGATGAAATATGAATAGCGCTTTCATTCATTTATACTATGTTCAGATAACTTTTCTAAGAAGTTTGTTAAGTTGTTTATTAGTCAGAATCCCGAGATCTCGCAGTCTATGTGCTATTTGAATTAATTCAGGCAGCACACCATTGTTTCCTGCGGCAAGAGATCCATTGAGTAATTCTAATCTACGAAGCAGTTCTTGGGGGCTGCTGAATAAACCAGAACCAGATTTAGTTTTAAACATGTAAGCAAGGTTTAAATTTGATAAATATACACTTAATGCGTTGAAAGTTTTTATTTTTTCTAATGTTTGAGTTTGAGGATTTGGATTTTTAGGATAAGCTAAATTATAAAATCCATCATTTTCAATTATTGCAGTATTAGTTATTTTTGTATTAGCATTTTTTAAATTTGATTTAACATCAGTTATTAGATCGGAAAGTATTTTAATATCTTTATCAAAATAATAAGAAGGAAGATATCGATAATTAAAATCTGAAAGTACATCTTGAAATTCTTTATTATTTAGATTTTTATTTAAATCTTCAACTTTAAAATTTGCTATAGGGGATTTTTCAGCTTGAGGGGGAGTAGTTGGAGTTGGTGTTGGAGCTCGAGCTTGATCATCTTTATCATCTTCACTGTCTTTTTCATCATCTTCAATAGCTCCTACTCCTGGTAACTCTTGCATATCAGCCAATCGCTCAAACTGACTAAATCCATCTGTAATGGCTTTTTGATTGGCTTTGAGACCTTCCGTAAGAGCCAACTGATTTTGCAACATTTTTTGGTTTTGAGTAAATATATTTTGTGTTTTTGGGTCATCAGGTTTTTCAAACTTAGAAATCAGAGGCCGGAATGTTTCAGTAAATCCTTCTCTCAGATTCTGTTTTTCCCAAGTAGTTTCTTTTATTCGTTGTCTCACCTGTTTAATAAGATCATCAGCTTCAATCTTATTTTGTGAATATTTTTTCATTTCTTCAATATCCATTTATATATTTATTATATAAAATGGAGATACCAAATTATGATAGCAGAGATAACGGAGAAAAGAAATTCAAGCAGTTGTTTCCTTTCATGCCATCGGATACATTTCGAATGCTGATTTGTGGAAATAGTGGAAGTGGTAAAACTAATTTGCTTTATCACATGCTTATGAAACCTCTGCTATATTACGATGAGATTTATCTTTACGCTCGAAATTTAGAGCAGGATAAATATAAGAGGCTGATGCAAAAAATGAGAGAATTATCACATAAACTCGGTTATGAAATACTTTCTGTGAGTAATGATGAAATAACTCCTATAACAGAAATGGGATACGAAGACAATCAAAAACTTGTGATATTTGATGATTATGTATGTGATAAAAATCAGAGACAAATCGTTGATTATTTTATTCAAGGTCGACATAAAAATTGTTCGGTTATTTATCTGAGTCAATCATTTTATAAAACTCCAAAAGATATTCGATTGAATTGTTCTCACTATTGCCTCTATGAATTTCCATCTTCCAGAGAAGCAAACAGAATATCTTCTGAATTGGGAGTTGATAAAAATGTTTACAGAGAGGCAACACGAAAACCATTCTCATTTCTTTATGTCAATAAACCAAAGAAAACCATTTCAAAAAACTTTACTGATTATCTAAATAATAAATAAGATGGGAATATTTAATGAACACTCTTCTAATCATTATCAATTTGCAAAAGGAGTTCAAGGAGCTCCAGGTGTTGGGTTTAATCTCACCGCAGATGGAAATTATGATATGGTTGGAAAAAAATTGACAAATGTTGGAACACCAACATCAGACACCGATTCAGCAACCAAGAAATATGTTGATGCCAATTCTGGCGGTGGAAAAACATCACTTTTGACAGTAGATTCAAATATTGATATGAAAAGTCAATTCTTAATTACAAAACTCAAAACGCCATCAAACAATGATGATGCTGCTACAAAGAAATATGTTGACGACTCCAAAGTTGATGGAAGTGTATTTTTGAAACTTGATGGAACAAGAAAAATGACTGGAAATTTGGATATGAACAACAAAAGAATTATTAATATTCCAAATCCAACTGGTTCCAAACAACCAATACCATTAGCATATGGCGATTTAGCTTATCTTCACGTTGATGGATCAAATATGATGACTAATCATATGAACATGAACAATAAAAAAATAATTAATCTTGTTACACCAACAAATAACTCAGATGCCGTTTCTAAAAAGTATGTTGATGATAGCCTTTCTAACCAAGATTTCAGTTCTTTCTTTAAAAAAGATGGGAGTAGGGTCATGACTTCAGATCTTAATATCGGTGGACATAAAATAATTAATCTTGAAGATCCAACTTCAGATTCGGATGCAGCCTCCAAAAAGTATGTTGACGTTCATTTACACCAAACTCAAGTTCAACCAAGTCATTACAAAGATGAGTTTGCTTTTCTGATGTCAAGTCCAACTCAATGGACAGATGAAATAGATAATAGAACTAGTTTTATTCCAAAAAAGATAACTTTCCTTCCAACTCTTAAAGGAAACTTTCACGAATACAATACAAGAGTTCTTTATACAACTATACTTAAGAATTTTCAAGGTGGTTATAAGTACAAGATTGGGCTTAATTTTTACAGACTGGTTGGAGGTGCTGACTATACTCTCTGTTTAGAAATACTTAACACTGATTATCTTCTTTGGCATAAAACCCAGATAAGTGTTGATGACAAAACGTCACAAGGATTACAGCTTGGAAATGTTAGTGTAAAAAAACTTCAACATAGTTTCACCGATTCAAAAAGCCAAACACAATTTATGTATTACCATAGAGTCATTATTAATTTTAAGAAGTTGACAACTGGAAGCAGGTTTTTTATTCACATTTTGGTTAATATTCCAAATAATGGAAATGATCTGGCTGTGTATCCATTACAGTTTTCTGGAGTTTACATGATTGCTTATGGTATTATGAGCAAAGTTAGCAATATCGACCCAGATAAAGTTTATGACTATTATACAGGATTTGATGTCAAACCAACACAAGTAGTTTACAATGTTGACATTAACGCAAATAATAAAAAGATATTAAACATTGCTCTCGATAGAAATCTGAATAGTAGTGCTGCAACAGTAGGAATGGTAAAAGAGTTAATTCCTTTTACTACAAACTATGTTTATAGACGATACTTTGAAGAATTTTATGATTTTACTGATGCAAATATTTATGGATTAAATAATATATCATCTGGTATTGTTATAAATTCCTTAATTCCAAATATTACCATACCTAATAAACACATTAGTGATATAAAAAAAGATGGATTAAATATGCATAAATACTCTATTAGTTTTAATCCATCTGCAAATTTTACAAATTATACTTTATGTTTAGTTTTAAGTAACTGGGGGAAAAAAAAATTTACTTTAGTTAAAAAGGATGGAAATAATCAAGATTTAGCAAGTTTAAATTGCAATTTTGATTTAAGTAACGGTATAAGTTATTTAACTTTATTATCAAATAACAAAAGAGATTTTTTTAATTTACCAAGAATAGCCCCCAAACCACCAATAAGAATACCATCATACAGTACACCAAAGTATAACAATAAAACTGTTTTATGGTTGACAGAAAATGCCAATTCAATTGTTACAAAAGCTAAAATAAGTGAATTCATCACAACTTTAACATTAACAACCTCTAATTACGCCGAAAGACAACATTTTGAATTTAGAATTTATGATGAAGATGTAATTTTAAGTAAATTTATGTTTTCTCCAAATTTTTATGACTTTGACTCAGAAGCATTTCACAGAATAATGTTACAAGAAAAACTAAATGGGGCTAATATATTATAAAGAATAAATGAAGGACTTGTTTGAATTTAATCACATTGATAACTCCCTGTCAGAATCAGAGATCAAAACTCTCAAAGATTTCTATAAACATTATCACAAGAAATTCTGGTGTTTCAAGAAATCTTTTAAACGATATAAAATTCTTGATGAAACACTTACTCTGTCTGGAGGAGGACTGGTTGTAATTGGCACAATTGCTGGTGGAATAACACTCAATCCAGTAATCCTGGGTGTTATCAATGGTCTTGGAGTCTTGGTGAGCTCAGTTTCAAAAATGAAGAATTACAAGAAAAAGATTGAAATGTCACAAATAGCATTTACGACTTATGAAAAAGTATTGGTTGAACTGAGATCAGCTTTGAGAGGTGACGAGTTTAACAAACAAGAGTTTGTTGATCGAATGAAATTGATAGATGAAATGATAATTGACCAATCTCCTGTTGCAGACAGATTTTCAAAAAGATACAACAAGAAATATTTATGAAAAAGGTTTTTACATAATTTGAAAGAAGAATTTTATTTTTATTATAAAAATAAAATTGAATAAATATAAATTGTAATAATCTTTTTCAATGACCAGATATTCACATCCTTCTTATTCTAATTTCTTCACAACTGATAACGGTGGTGTTTATAACTCCAAAACAGGAAAAGAACTTGGAAATAAACCATCAAAGAATGGTTACATTAGAATCTCAATCAGACCTCGAGGAGAAAACCCAATTAGCTTGTTGGCTCATGAATTTATCTGGGAAGCCTTTAATAACGAGGAAACAAATAAATACTTCAGGATAATTCACATTGACGGAGATAAGCTAAATAACACACCAAATAATTTGAAAAGAGTTTTTAATGAATCCTCTAATCCAGAAGGACAATCCAGAAAAATTGTGGCAACTAATCTGACTACTGGTGATAATAAATTTTTTAACTCAATATATCAGGCTTCTAAAGCACTTCAGATTAACGCTGGATCTATAAAACTAATCTCGGATGGAAAGAGAAAAACAGCGACGTCGAAATTAAACAATAACAAATACTCTTTTAAATATTCCAATCCGAACGATCTAAATAATGTAAAAATAATCAAAGATAAAATAAAAAATAATATTGAAAAAGGTTTGTACAAATTATAAAAAGAAAAATTTATTTTTAATATAAAAAAAGATTCTGATAAAATAATTTGTAATATTATTTTTCATCTAAAACTTAGATAGAAGATGTTAGACTCAATAGTAATATTATTCCAATCCAAATATAGATAAAGATTATTACAAAATATAAATTATAAAAAGTATTTTTATATTATAAAAAGAATTTATTTAAAATAATTTGTAATATTATTTTTCATCTTTTATCTGTCTTTTAGATAAAAGATGTTAGAATCGATTGTATCATATGTTAACTTTTACTTTCCATCTCATAAAACAAAGTTTTACGATGATAACTTTATTAAATCTTGTCTTGTTTACCAATACTTGTATATAAAGTATTTCAATCAAAGATTGGGCTTTAATCAAATTCTTTACAAACTATCTGACTTCAGACACAGTTGCAAATCAAACTCATCAATACTATCCAATCATCTTATTTTCAATCTCGCTTTTCGCGAATTTCGGAAACATTTCAATCTCGGACGAGGCTGTGTTTATACTATCAATTCTCCGTTTAAATCTGAGGTAATTGGGTATTTGACTGGAATCATTTACTGGATTTTTCACAAAGGTGTAAATTGAGTGATTTGTAACTGTGCCACCAATTCTCATAATTTTCCATAGTTTGATCTCCGATATTAAGTTCAACAAGTTTATGTTTGGGATTATTCATTTCTTCCAAGATTTTTTTTATAAGGAATATGACGCTAATGCTTCTTTTTCGATTGAATTTCTTGT
This sequence comes from Porites divaricata, assembly GCA_038088405.1. Lineage (NCBI taxonomy): Eukaryota > Metazoa > Cnidaria > Anthozoa > Scleractinia > Poritidae > Porites > Porites divaricata. Next base: position 54,327,147 of record JBBMOI010000001.1, on the reverse strand, counting down.
TTAATTCTTCCATAATTTTGTTATCTATTTCTAAGAGTTTTAAATACAGATTGTATTTCTCATCTTCAGTAAGTTTAAGTCTTTTTGAAATTTGATTGATTTTCTTTTCAAAATGGTACTTGCGCTGATAAATGCTTTTCTTTCTAAAAAGCAATCGGTCTTGATCTCTTTTATCTAAAAAACCAAGAAAAGCTTCATTTTGGCATCCACAATTTTCACAAATTTTGAAACCTGATACAATTTCAAAATCAGTTTCTTGGCAGTTCCAACATTTTGTTTTTCGATCTGTTTCCTTTTCTGGAAGTTTGGTATATTTTTTAATAATTTCGAAGTATTTTTGAATTTCAGCTTCGGAGTAAGTCATTTATTATTAATTTAAACAATTAATTTTATAAATAAAAAAATTGATATCGCTTGCCATCTTTCTTGGATTTTGTGATTTTATTTTTTTTCCGGCAATTCATACTTATAGTTGGGGGTTGAAGTTTATGATATTCTGCAACTTCTTTGAGGCTATCAAAAATTTTTTCTTCCTGTATATCAATGTTGAAAGAAATAACTTTTTTACAGTGTGATTTTTTTGTATTTTCTGCTTGAGTTAATAGTTGAAGATTGTAGATTGAATTATTTTTTCTATCGTTGTCGATATGATCCGCTTGTTTATCAGAGGGAATCTCTCCCTTAAAACACTCAAAAACAAATCTCGAAACACTGTAAAATTTATGTTTATTATTTTCATATAAGTTAAAATAAAAATAACCATTAGAATTTAATACTAATTTCAAAATTTTTTTTTCCTTTTTGTTTCAAACTCAAAATCTTTCCACATTGACTAGCTAAATAATAATTACTAAAAGGATGCCAAAAAAACTTAATTCCTTGGAATTCAATAAAATCTCGATTTTCCATGATTTATAATTTTTTAATTATAAATCTTTAAATTTTTTTATCGAATAGCCTGCGTATGTACTTTATCCTCTAAGACCTCTCTCTTATCATCTTCACTTCCCAAAGCCACCTTGTTTACTTCCTTACTAAAAATATCGTGATTCTCGCTTTTAATGATATTCATACTGCGCATCTGTTTTTCACCCGTAATCAAACACCGAACGTAGTCCTCAAACTCAATCTGTTTCTTTACAATATTTTTTTTTATCCCTTTGCATTTTTTATTTGTATTAGATTCCTCGATTTTAAAAGAATAAAGTTTGGGTCTAAGACCGACAAATTTAGTAATCTGCCGACCAGCCACTTCATCCTTGAACTTCCCAATTACTTTTTTATTAACACCTGTCAGTATCCCAGACTTGTGATTTGGAGAATATTCTGAAGTGTCAAACTTGGTTTTTATATCTGCTGAGATATCATCATAAAAATCTTCAGTATTTAATTCATACATTAGGGAATCAGTATCCGTGAACAGCAACTTGGCTTTTTTGTAAGAATATTTCTTTTGGATGAAATTATAATGAAAGTCGAACATTAACAACTTTGACAAATCCAGGATAGCTTGACCAACATACACAGGTTTGTTAAAATATATCTCGGTCTTCTTTAAATGTATCGCAACCAAATTTTTATCAAAAATAGTCACCCGTTCAAAGTTTGGCCTGCATGTTAATTTTACAGCTTTTGCGCGATTATCAATCAGAAAAACATTCTGTCTTTTCCGGATGTTTTCTATCGTCTTTCCAAACACAGAATTATTCATCAACTTAAAAAAGTCTTTCTCAAAGCTGTTTGCTGCTGTTTTCCTGAGTTCAGTATTTTTCCTGATATAGGATTCCATCCAAGGACTCTGATTAAAAGAAATTCCTCGATGAACTTCTTTAATTCTCAAACCCAGTTCAAGACACTGCCTCAAATTACGATAATGAATTACGTAATTTTTACGCAGTTTAAAATGAGAAATGAGTTTTTCCACGCCATTTACCTTTATCTTCTCCGGTGCAAGAGGATAATCGTTATGTGACTTCCACAATTCCTTTGGATACTCCAAATCAACCTCGAATATAAAACCTCTCTTTCCCATATTATTCATGCTGTTATTTGTTTTCTCAAGAATTTCCATCACCTTTTCTTTTGTGAGATTTGTCATCCATTTAAACCCTCCCACAGGAAGTGATTGAGACATTGCCCAACCGTAAAGATTATTAGCATCCAAATATTGAATGAATTTAGAAGGCTTGTCTGGGTCGTAATCTTTCATATATTTGTTATTCGCTTCTGAATATCGTTTGGAAATATGCGTCATTCCTCCTCTGATGCCTCTCTCAAACATCATCAGCATATCATAATCATGAAGCAATTCAAGTTGTTGGCCCGTTTCTTTGAGACAAGCATCCCAAGCCAGACCAGGAGATGTGTAGTAATGCGCTGGATCCAAATTGTAATGTTTCAAGCAAGTTTTTCTGAAGTTTTCAAATACATCAGCTAACAAAAGAACATCTGATTTGAGATAAAGATCGTGATAATCTCTGATTGTTTTACAACCAAAAGTATTCCAAACATTTTGAGCGTGTTGGTAATCCTCTTCCGAAATATCTTCATCATTCAATTTTGAATAGAATTTCTCTTTGGTTGGAAGTTGTGTTTCAGTCAGCTTTTCAAGAGAACCAATATAGTCATATGGATAAACACCTTTTCGAGTAAGAAGATTGATATTATCTTTCATTATTTCTTTTGTGTTATGAAAATCATCTGGTTGCAGATTTCCAACAAGATTCGCAAGACTCGTCTGAAGAAACTTAAACGAATCAATAAATCTTATCTCAAAATTCAAAGAAACCATTTCTCCAGTTCTCTTGGATCTGTATTCATCAACTTTGATCTTTTTGGAAAAAGATATATACTTCTCTTCAGTCGATGGAATACAATTCAACTCACCCTTCAAACCAGAAAGTTTTTTTATAAACAAATGCGCGTCATATCCTTGAAGATTGTGAAATATTACAGGCAATATCAACGGTTTTCTACACTGAAGGTTACAGCTGTTATGCGCAGCTCCTCGATATTCACCGGTAAAATGACAATGATCCCGAACTTTGTCATCTTTTAACTCTTTGTTGCAAATATGACAGATCCTGGCTTTATCAAAAGATACTTGTTCTTCCTCTGTTAATCTGAGAGGTTTTGGATGACGATAAAAATCATCGTAAATTTTTTGAGTCACCTTGGCAAGTTTTGAAACAAATATTTCTGCCACATTATCACTTTCTTTCTGTTTTGTAAAACAAACTGGTTTAAAAATATTTGAAACTATTCCTTTGATATAAAAACAAAAACCCGACGGTTCATGCTTCTGGTAATCTTGGGTATAAGATTCATTTGGATTGGGATTACATGTTTCTATAGATTTGGTAAAGCATTCAAAATCAGCATAAACTACAAAAGGTATTGAAAGTTTTTTAAAATAATTTTTGAATCCTAATTTTGAATTTCTTGTTGGCATTTTTACAACAACTGATTCATTGGAAGAACAATATTCAATATGACGCTGAAATAATTCTTCCTTTGAAAAATGAGTAAAGCATCTCTTGCAAATATGAATTTTCCCATTCGTTCTAGAAGTTATTTGAGATCGGAATAATCTTGAAAAACTTTTGATAAGAGAATAATGATATTTCCCTTCTTCTTCAAATAGAAACAGATCGATTGTTTTCTGAGGATCTCTCTGCGCCATTCGAAGTGGGTAAAACTTGTTTCTCTCATTGACTGAAAACACGTTTATCCCTGGGAGATCTGGATTGAGTCTCTCGAATTTTGAAATGTCTTTTAATTTGACAGGAAAAGCAATTCCTTTTGTATTCAAACTATTTTCATATTGTCTCAAATCTGTTAATAGTTCTGCATTCTTTCCCTTTGGATTAAGGTATCTAAGGACGCACCAGAGAAAACATTTATTATCCTTATTTTTAATATTTAATAAAGCTTTCTTACGCATTATCCAATCTGGAAGGGGAATATAAGATGAACCCCTCATTGGGTTGAAATCAGCAGTGTGTATCTCAAGATGAACTATTTCCCTGAAATACCATCCACTTCCATTCTTCTGATAAATAGTAATTTTTTCAATTATTGAGCGAATAACTTTGGTCAGTATTTCTTTTACATCAGTTGATTCAAGATTGATATGTGTTTCAGAATTAAAATAAGCTTTATCTTGAATAGTAAGACTTAACTTTCCATCGCTTGACTTTCCCATTTGTTCCATCATGCAAACAAGAACAAATCTGACTTTAATATTTCGATGGTTCCTGAGAAACTCTTTTAAATAAACAGCCTTGGATTTGAAAAACTCGAATGGTGTAATATCAGTTTTACCTTTTACTACGTATTTATTAGCAAATCCTTCCAAAGATGATTTCTCTTTTTCTATTCCTTGGTCATATTCCTTGAGTGCTCTCTCAAGTGCTCGTCGCAGATAAGATGGAGTATCTGGAGGTATTGTTTTATTCTTGATACACTCTTGGAAATACTCTTCAAATGTTTTGGGTTTTGGTTTTGGTTTTGGTTTGAATTTAATTTTGTCTCTTGCTTTTTGTAGTTTATTTATATCATCAATCAACTTTTTCTTATAATCAGCTTTGATTTCTTTTTTTATATTTTTTTTTATTTGTTTTAATTCAGCAATAGAAAGGTTACTTAGATCAGTAGCCATCTTTATTTATAATTTATTTAATTCTTTAATTTTCAATTCTATTTTTCTGGCTGAGAAATAAAAAAAGTTTTATATCAGATTTGATATAAAACCTACAACCTTGGATCTTCGCTTTCGTCATGAATTACTCCAAAAATACGTTCGAATAAACCATAATCGTCTTCAACTTCTATTTTAAAATATTTAAACAAATTTTCTCCAATAGTGATATATCTTCGTTTAATCTTATTTGGTATTTCTTCTAAAAAACAAGGTTTAAAATTAAAAAACGGATTATCACTATAGGGGCTTTTAATAGGAGAATCAAAAGGAGCAAATTCTGAGGCTTCTTTCAAAAATTTAAATAAATGTTTAAATTCAATATTTAAACCATATTTAGAAGGAAATAAATTTATTACAGGGCCTCTACCTAATGCTTTACTACATAATTCAACTTCATCCAATATTCTATTAATCTTTTCTTCGTCTTGAAAACTTGTTAAATAAAAAACTTCTAATTCGTCATTAATTCTTGAAGCAATAGCATGATTTTGATTTAAATCGGCTCTCATTTTATTAGTATTTTTACAAATATTTAAACTAGAAATTCATTTTTCTACTTCCCCGACCAAAGCAGATTAACACTCCAAAAATTAGCCGATTCAGGATTGTCATAAGTCAACTCACCTTTCTTATTCTTTATCTTCATCGCCCGAGAAAGATATTTTTCTTTTCGCTCGTTATCTTTGTGAATTAAAAAGTCTGGATATTGCGACGAGCCAAAATGCAAATTCTTTCCACTTGGCGACTTGACAACGTACTTGTTATTTTTCCGCTTTGAATAATCAAGAGATTCGGCGCCTAGTTTTTTAGCCTTTTTGATTAATTTCTGAAAATCTTTTCCTTTCACAACATATTTATCATCATCTGATGATGATTCCTCTTCCTCAGGAACATAATCAGGATCTTTATCATGTTTATAGCCATCATCAACAACGAAATCTTGGTCCTCGGGGCTTAGATATTCCATTTTAGTATTTGTTTAGATTATTTTGAGGGGAAATACCCTGATTATGATCTCATCAAAAATAACCTCACGTTTCATGGAAAACAATAGATTGCATTCCAGAGTTCCCTACCAACCAGCAAAACTGAAAATAGATTTTGTGTTTACTTTCAGCGATTGAAATTGCTAGGGAACTCTGGAATGTATTGACGACATAGAATAGTTTACTTTGAATTCTTTAAAAATTAATATTTTCTGGTGAGAGACGATAATAACTTGACAACTGCATTTTTAAAGTTTATGTTCTTTTTTTCCTTCATATAAAGATTCATTTAAAACAACACTGTAATATTTAAATTTCCTTTCATCTTCTTCATCTTTATTATTAAAATGTAAAAACATAGTCTTTATATCATAATCTTTATGATATTTATATTCATCTCTATCATATTCTCCATTATGAATATCATCAAAAATTTCTTCATCATCAGAATAAGTAACATCATCATAACAACCAAAAGATCTTCTTAACAAATCATCTTTATAATTAATAATATAAAAATCATCATCAGTACCATTAGGCGACCTTAATGGAAAAATAAAGGTTCTTTCTTTGTGTATTTCATTCTTATCAAATTCACAAAAAATCTCTTTCAATATTTTTGTTAAAGGGTACAATTTCTTCTTAATATATTTAAATTTTTTCCCTTTTGTTTTATTCAGACCATTTACCAAGATACAATATAAAATTAAGTTAATCTGTATTTCGGCAGAATTCATTTTTCTACCTTTGAATTGTAAATCTATCAATCTGTACATACTATTTCCAATAGACACACCTTTACTCATCAATGAAGTTTTAATATTCCTGAAAAAATATTCTAAAACATTATTTCTTTCTTCCTTAATTTCACTTTCATATCTATTAAAATATTTAAAATAAATACAAAACAGAAAATTATCCACATTTTGTATAAAAGCATTATTTGGATCAACTAAATCATCTTTAATAAAATGAAAAAAGTGATCGTAACCCATTTTAGTATTCGTTTAGATTATTTTGAAGGGAAATCCCCCACAACTTATCTAATATTCAAAAATGAGATAAGTCTAGACATGTCTGGTAAACAGAATATGTGTCATAACTATTTAGCTATTGTTTGGTGTCATGAGACAGTCATATGTTTTTTTCATCCAATCAAAAGCTTCAGATTTTCTCTTCAGAATTGTGAAACTTTTTCAATAAAAAACATTTCATTTGTGAAATTTTTTTGTGAAAAGTAATTAATTTGTGAAGTTTGTAGGGATAAGAGAATTTAGTAAAATAGAATTCGATATTTGATAAAGGTTTCTACAATATAAATAATTTAAACTTATTTTTATATTTAAATTAAACTTTTCTAAATATATTTTGTAATAATATTTTTCACGATTGAATTCTTCCTGAGTAGTTAATAGAGGATGATTTACTCCTAACTTTTACCACCGATAATTTCTGTCATTTCCGCGAGCCCGCAGGGCGAGCCATTACTTTCATAAAGTGTCAAATAAACACAAAAATGACAGAGTTAATGGGAAAATTTAAATATTTCAAAAATTCTTTTAGTATCAAAATATGACAGAGTTAAACTTGAAATAAAAAGTGGGTACATGACGGGCTAAAATTTCCCATTAAGTTTGTCATTTTTTGTACTGATGAAATTAGTATGAAGTTAATCAGGGAAATGACAGAAATTATCGGTGGTAAAAGTTAGGAGTAAAGCATCCTCTATTAACTACTCACATGTTTGTGTGTTCACGTGATAGTTGACACTCACGCAGTTGTGTTCAAAGTAACAATGTAACAATGCAGCTTGCAGATCTCAATATCATCAACAATTGTAGTTCCCATAGTGTGGTTCACCAACCGCTTGTTAATGAAAAAGAAAGACGCGCGGAACGCCAGTATACGACAGTTATCTGAAGCAAGAACGAAACAATTTAAAATGGATATGCTGAATGAATTACTGCGAGCCTACAAAGGTATCCAAAAATTCTTTACGCCACTCTTAATAAACGACTATCGATGAATTTTTCAGTTGAAGTTATGGTTTTACAACCAACTTCAAATCCACTTATCATTATCCTTGGCGGAGACGCAGCCAAGATAGATCATATTTAAGTATGAAATAACGACTTAAAAATGTTTTGTTTTTGTTTTTGTTTTTTTTGTCAAAAAAAAAAAAGAGCCTTAAACCATGTTTACTCTATACCGGATAGCTTTTAAGGTGTTTCGATACAGTTTTTCGCAGACCATACCCATGTTTTTTAATCGCCTTAAAAGTGATTTTATCCTTTTCCGATTTCCACAAAGCATTCTTGTCAAGTATCGAACTTCAACCATTGAAAACCTGAAATTAAAGTTGAACAGAGGATTTTTCTGACACAATCAATTTCACATGATATAAATAGCTATTGTGTTAAAAATTTCAGAAACTGTTTGTCACAATTTGGTTAAGTTGCCTTTAAAAAATGAGGATTGCTTATTATAATCTATGTGCAATTTGAAAAGCTAATCTAAAGACTGGAATTTGCATAAACCTTCTGAATTCACAATTTTAGTGTTGTCTTAAACCATCCCTGTTGTCATGGCAACGATGGAAATCTTACGCTTAAGCTAATAAAGTTAACGTAATGCCTTATAAGTATGTTTTGTATGTGTCAAATGTTAGTTTTATACCCGCAGTGAGTCTTAAATAACCCCAATGAATTGTGACGACACACAACCTACCAAACCGTGTTCAGCCACCTCAAAGCAAGTCAAACTGGTGCAAAACTGTAGTTGTTTCCATGGAAAAGTGAAAATGTTTGGCTCACTGACAAGGTTACTGAGCCCGGAGAAAGAGCGTGAATAGAATTTTTAGGTTACATTTACTTCGAATTAAGCCGACTTTTATCTCTTAAGGTGGCTGAACACAGTTTTGCGGGCGGTCAGCGGTAACTTGCGTGACGGAGCTTCTTTTAAATTAGACAAACAAATATGGCGGCGAAAAAGCAATGATACACAGAAGACGATTTCTCAAAATCTACTCATTATAATCATAATATTGATTATCTCAAAACCCGTCTGTTAAAATTTGGTCAAATAAGTTTCAAATGGTAATGATTAATCATAGAACGCTGTGTGCAAGTTTATAGGAAAATCTAATGAGCGAATTTTATGTAAACTGAGCAAAAGTGAAATTTTAAGGTTGTATTCAATCATTCATGTAGCCATGGAAACTACGAAAACGTCACATTTTACCTGCTAGTCAAAATCTTTTATCAGTATATTTTTCACTTGCCAAGTTTCAGCTTGCGAGCTGCAACCTTTCTCTTACCATGATTTGGCAAAGGACATACTCACGAACTGCCAAAACTGTGTTCAGCCACCTTAATGCGATATTGCTTACTATAGTCGGTTTATTTGAAAACCAAGTCAGTGGTTGGTTACAAAAAGAAGAACTTAGTTAAAAACATTTTGGTTAAATATCCCCTATTTCTGTTGAGACCTAGCTCTACCTGTGCTACGAAGCAGCTGTACATTATTGTTTGAGAAAAAGGCGATTGTGAAAACGAAAAAGTAAAACTAAACAGTCCCATTCTGGGACTGATCAGACTGATAATTTTCGAGCAACTGCATTCATGTTCCTAACATCAGACGAATCTTAATGAAGCGGATCTTTCCATTTGCTCTAAAAACATTTTTAAAGAGACCTCAACAGTGTAACTTTTTATTTTTTGTTGTTTCATAGTTTCCCATTGTACCTAAACGAATAAAATTTTTCTTTCATAATTTTGGAGTTAACTAGCAGAATTAGAGTCATCAGTTGACGAATTTTCAACGTCGGATGTACCGTCGCAATGCAACTCCTCAAGAAGTTTCGGAAAGCAGAAAAATGATCCTTGTAATAAAAAACTAAAATATTTATCGTCAACGAAAGCGGAGGTCAAAGCCATAAGTGATAACAGCAGAAGGTTAAAAGCACCAACGTGAAGTCCCGGAACCTTCATGCTTCTCCAGCTCTCCTTCTTCTACCGCAAGTTACCGCTAGTAACTTATTGTGCTCATCAAAACGGGAAGTTTTAAATTCATGTCATGCAAATTTACAGTCCAGGAGCAGGAGGTAATGAATTGTTCTGCCAACCAGACTAATTAAAAACAAAATAAGTATTTTTAAAGACCTGCAGCTGCACTGTCAGGTTTAAAAACAAGCAGGTGTTAAGCGGTGTGTATTTAATTTTAACAAATTTACAAGTCTCACTTGAGACTAACTGTTCACAATATATGGATTTAACATTTTCCTAACTCGAATTGGACAATTATTTGCGTGAATTGCCAATTCTGATTGTCAAAGTAATATTATGAATGTTCATAAGGCGTTCAAGGAGCTGCGCGTTGATTAACCCAATTAGCTCCAATTCAGATTCAGAATTCAGCTTTTGGACACCCCCCCCCCCCCCCCCCCCACTCCCTTTAAAAACTTAAATAACTTAAAATCCATTCAAGCTATGATCACTAATCTTAGTGAATTTTCCTAGAAATGTTTCTGGGAACATCTTAAATAAAGTTGTCGTGACGTATACGTCAACATTGATATAACCATGGCAACAGAGTTGAGGCAGCTTGTTTTTAGCTTTGTAATGAAATTGAGTTTCATTTTCCTGAGAATAAAAAATCATTTTTGTATCAATGGCTTCGCAATTAGCCTCGCTGTTAAACAGAGGCCTGAGTCATCTCGGAAATGGCCTATTCATTTGAGTCTTGTAAACTCCAAGAGCTCTCGTACTAACTTAAGGCGGTACCATGGGGGTTTGTTTTCGTTTGATCTAGATGATAGGATCAATCGAGCTTCCGTTTTCCACTCAATTTTCTGTGTACTGCTACTAAGTTGAATGAAGTAACGACAACAACATCACCAACTTGACAACTAACGGCAAACAGTTTCTCAAAGTGGTATATAATTCCATTCTTGTCACACGGTGAGCTTGTCAATATCTGTAAGCTGGGACAGAGTCTTCCCGTTTATTTAGGATTCACGTTCAAAATAGTCGGTGAGCTACTTTATGTTTTCAGCCCCTAATATCATATCGTGCTCCTTAACTTTGGCGCAAACTTTAATATTAATTTATAGCGGAGCTCCTCGCGCGCGCGAAGCGCGCGCGTGGACGTAGCCCCATAGCTAACGTAATCTACCCATCCCAGAAAATTTGGTAATCACGTGACCGTACACCGACCGCCCGCCCGCCCGCCCGCCCGCCGTCCGTCCGCACCACAGGAAAACCAATGTTTACTTTCACACTTTCTAACTACTTTGGGAGCCCAGGAAGCCCAGAAGGAAACTGATTGCACATCAATATTGTGATCAATTGACAGCTGTCAAAACAAGGTATCCGCTGACCAGTATCACCTGACCGTATCGCGGGCTCAGGTGTCGACCCATTGAGGTCGAGTACTTTTTTAAAGTTATCCGCTGACAAGTTACTGGTTTTCAGATGACCGCAGGCTCAAGTTTATTATTTTTTTAAATTTATATAAAATATGCCGTGTTTATATCATGATGACCCCGCACTATTAAGAGTTTGATTTCAAACTAACCATGGTCGCGAAAATTCAGCAAGTTATGTAACAATACAGGCTAGGAAGACCTTTTCTCACCAAGGTCACGCGTTGGTCACGCTCTACGCCCAATTTTTATGCTCTGATTGGTCAAAATTTGACAGGTGAGTTCATGCGGAAAATTTATGCAGCATCTTGAAACTTGTTTACTTTGACAGCTGAAGCTGACAGAGAGTTTTGTAAACTTGTGATGTTTTTAACTGTCTTTTTCCACTGGATGTACAAAATGAAATACAGCTGCTATCAAGTCTGTTATTCGTGGCTAGTTTGTTCATTGGTGTTTTGGTTGAGAGATGCGTCGCTTGTCAAAGTTCGAAATCCGATTTCGGATGGCATCGTTTTCGTTTTTCACCTTGCTTGATGCGTATTAAAGAGGATTCAAAATTCTCAAGCGACTCTCGCATTACTTGATACATAGCATTTACGAACCGCATCTCGAAAGGTAAGCCTGAGTAATGATTGCATTTGAAGTTTTTTTTATATCTAATTTCATGTAGTCGAGCACAATTTATGCGGCAAGTTTATGCACGTTTCACTGACGTTTGTAAGATTTGAGACAATGAACCGACCTAATATCAGGTTTGTTATAAGCTTACAGGACTTAAAAAGAGCCTTTAGATATATTTTCTCACTGCAAATAGAAGAACACGTTCCGAAGAATATTTAGTTATAAATTTGGCTGTAGAAAGAAAACTTTGAGCGATTTTCTTGCCTCGAGTTCATCTTTGAGAAAAGCAAACACCGCGAGGCCGGTTTAAAACATAAAGTTATTAAGCTTTAAGACTCAGGATTTTTCGAAACGCTTTAATACTTATCTTCGTGAATGAAAATTGTTGTGTCTGTAAATGTTTAACCGAATTATATTTGTTTTAGTGATTGTTAGTAGTCTCTCTCGCAATTTAAATTGCTGTGCTGCATGTTTGTTTTCAGTCGTTCATGAACATCGCTTGCAGGAGTTATCTTTTTGCCGCGCGTATCAAACGCTTTTCAAGATTACACATCGTTATAAAACCCTTAAATAAAAAAAACCCAATAAATTATTTATGTTGAAGCATAACTCTTTTAATGTTCACTGCGCTCGAGGTCTGTATGATAAATAGTACGATTTCACCTCAGATGTGATGTGTAAAAAGTATAAAAGGTTGGTTTACATATCCCCGGATTTGCTGGCAAGATTTTATAAAGTAAACTTGTCGAAAGCAAAAAATTCGGCCTGATTTGTTTTCCAAGAATTTGTTTTCCAGGTATAATCCACTGTGATCAAGAACCATTACGGCTCTTGAATGTGATCGAAGATGATTGCTATGTTTTGTTTTGTTTTTGTTTGGCCCTCTAACAAGATTGACTTTATTCTTTTGTAGTTTTGTTTTTCACAAAAAAAACACACACACACACACACAAGTCAATACTGAGCAAGATAATATATTTTAAGTGCCTTTTTGAACAGGATTTTTGATGATTTATTGCGAATATGAAGCTGGAGATCATTCCAATAGTATTTACCAATGACGGTGCAGGGGGTTCATTAAGGGCCGGGCACCGGGCAAATTGACCGGCTGTGAACACGACTTTGCCCGGCTGCTTTACATCTCAAAGAACTTCTTTTTAATACCAGGAGTGATCAAAAACAGTCTTAAGTTACAATCGTGCCCTTTTCTTGATGAGTCTCGAGTGTAAAACATACTTTGCCGTGCAATTTCCACTGTATTACACGCGGTATGAAATCCCTTCGTTCGTTACGTGTTAAGAACAAGAATCGCCCCATAACACATTGCGAAAAGAACTGTGCTTCATAAACCACCACCTGAAATGTATCAGTGTTGCGAGCACGTGAGCATGGCCGCCCAGAAAAGAACGCATTCAATAGCGGATTATTTGTCGGCGTCAACCAAAGGGCCTCCAGTAGAGAAAAGGCCAAGAGGTAGTAGACTTCTTTGTGATTTAACCTTTTACTTGCCGGTATATAGTGAATGGGTTAATCACCATGTTCAACGAAGCGAAGCGTGATTTTTTATTCGTCTTATGGTTTACGCCAATGAATTAATTTTCGGTGCATTCACGTTAAAACAGTGGTGGGTGTTGGCATCAAATCATGATTAAATTGTTGAGAAAAGTTCTCTTTTTTTGGTTGTTGAAAGTCATTGTCTGCAGCTTCAAAATGAAGGAAAACACATCCCTGTGACTATAGAATTTCAAAATTTTCCGGGGGAATATGCCCCCGGACCCCCCTAGGGGGCAAGGGGGCATATAAACTCTCTGCTTTCTTTTATTAAGATACGATTTGAACCAGTCGATATGAGGTTTTTGAATGCCATAGGACAATAGCTTTGATAATAAAATAAAATGATTGACGGTATCGAATGCTTTACTCAAATCTAAAAATATTGATACAGCATAATCTCCTTGATCTAGACACGTAGAGATTTGTTCAATGAGATCAACAAGACAGTCCACAGTGGTACTGCCTGGCTTAAACCCATATTGAGTATGAGTAATCATATTTTCAGACAAAAAAATAAGATATAAGTTGATTATAAGTACATTTTTCAAAAACTTTACTTAATACTGGAAGAACTGATATTGGTCTATAATTATCGCACAGTCACGGAACGGGATCCCTGTTTAAAGATAGGAATCACTTTAGCGATTTTTAGATTATCAAGAAAAGTTCTTTGCTTGATGGACAGATTAATTATATACGTTATATACGTTATAGGCCAACTCGATGTAAGATGTTTCACTCTAAAATCACTTAGCCTTTCCCATATGAATTTCCCCTTAAGTTAACTGATTTGTGGATTACAAGTCTATTGTTTGATTTAAATAATAAATTTATTAATAGGAGCTTCGCTTTTAGCCCTGGCTAAATCTATATATTACTTTCGCATGTGAAATTAGAAAACTGCCATGGCAACGTTTCGTACGTCTCAGTGCCAAGATGGCGTCTTGTTTTAAAATGTTATAAATGAACATGTCAGGGCATTAAAATACTCTATAGAAAACCTAAACGCACGAAAGAACACATCATGAATGATTCTATCAAGTGTTCTGCCGAAAAATTCTGAAAATTATTAAATCATTTCCAATGCCGCGCGTGAAATCATTCCCCAATTATTCCCATCTGATAGACTGGGTAGGTTGGGGGTACTAAATAAACCGTCCGAGTCAGTATGGTCCACTTGACATCTCTAAACAAGTGCTTGAGTGTCAACAGGCAATAATTGTTCTGTCTTATTGTAGTATCGTTTTCTGGTATCCAAGATCACCAAAATAAGCTAGAATACACCAGCCTGGTTTTAACGTCCCTCCTAACGGATAGGTTGGGTGAGAGGAACTAAGCAAACCGTTTGAGTCAATATGGACTTCTTAGCACCTATAACCAGGTGCATGAGAATCAACAGGCAATACTGATTTGTCCGTCCTATTGTATTATCGTTTTCTGGTATCCGAGAAGGTCCATGGGATCCCCGCATCACCTTCTACAGCTTATGTAAGGGGTATAGGTGCGTCTCTACAACTATCCATGGCAGTTAACGCGTTCCTTAACGCGGCTGTCTGCTTTGTTTCGGTTGGTTATAATGCTAATCCTCTTATTAACTTTAGATGACCAACCCAGTCCTGCAATTGCAAATTTATAAAGGTCAGTAAACGTTACACGTGACCGTCACGTGTAACGTTTACGGCCATGAGTTCGTCACAAGATCTTAGGGAACAACTTCAAAGCGATCTCTAAGCAAAGATGGGGGAGAGAACAGACCAAGTCGAATATTTATCAAAAACGTTTTGAACACTTTTCATAAATGCGGAGTTCTGGAAGTTTTTTTCATCCACCCTTGCTTAAAATAACCTTGTATTGTATTGTACGTTGGAGGGCATTTCCACTGAATGTCTGATAATAGTTAACAATTGTTTAAAATCGTGGTAAACATCCCTAAAGCCCCGTGCAAACGGACGCAACGATGTTGGATGTTATAAGTTGCGTCCTTTGCACACCCTGTTGCATGCATGTTCTTACACAGTGTTGTTGGAAGTTGTTTCGCAAAGTTTGAAACCGGTCAAGCTACGTGCAAACGGTCGCAACAACTCCCACCAATGTTGAGAGTTGTTAGTTGTTGGCAAAATTGTTGCCTCGTAAGCGGAGTCGCAAGAGAGCTTATGACTTAGTGAAAACCAAAACTCGGAGTCGTAAGCAGAGTCACAAGAAGGGCGACGGAATCGGGGTCGGAAGAACCAGTCAGAAAGTTTCCATTTTCTTCTGACTCCGCTTACGATCTAGTAAAACCGGATTTTCGAAGTCAGAAGCCGAAGCGGAAGGACCAATCACAATGCACGTTCTTACAATTCGTGATCAGGGTTTAGTTCATCCACTTCTGCTTGCGACTCCGATAACCTAGTTTCACTTGATCGTAAGCGAAGGAGTCGTAAGCTGGATAACAACGCTGTTTTCTCTGGATCGTCAAGTTTTACGCTTCTGATTACGACCTTTAAAAGCTACTTTTCCCCTCGATTACGAATAGTATTAATTTTCTCATTATTAAGAGATAGCAAACCAATCAGATTCAACAAAACACAAGATCACTGAGCGTGTATTTACCGGTAAATTTTACCTTTTTATTGTATCTTTTGAATTTTCTGAGCGTTATACAAAATGTGTCAGTCTTGTTAACGTCTATTAAAGCTTCATCGCAGTGAGTGTCTGATAAAAGCAAGAGGCCTCTTGTCATTTTCAAATAATTTTAGCGCGAAATTTGAAAGATGGTTCAATGGTAAAGAAGTGAAGTTAGACGAAGACAACGATAACTTAAAGAGGCTGCCTCACGGCTGGCTAGTTCGTTCATTTTGCAGAGGTGGATCTACGGGAGGGGCCCGGGAGGCCCGCTCCCCCTCTTATTTTTAGACCAAACTGAAGCCTGAAGGGCCGAAAAAATTTTTCGAAACCCCTCCCTCGCTTATTTCAGGGTCTGGATGACCACCCCCCCCCCCTCCCTTATCTGAAGGTGTGGATTTGCCACTGTTTTGTTTATAATACCAGTTAGAGGGTCTCTATAGAGCCAGCCGTCAAACAGCCTAAAAATTTAAAAAACCGTCAACCTTAAAAAAAGGTTATTTTTTACCGTCAACCGTCCAAAATGCAGGTTAAGATTAATCATCAAAAAGGTTCTAAGTATTTCAAATCTTACGATTTTAGCTGATCTTGACAGAATTCCGGCTCCTGACGAATTTCTAGACTACAAAACCAGTTTCCTGATTCTCAAAAACACTCTTTCTAGACATTACACTATTTTACAACCGCTTATATCTGAAAATATTTCAAAATTTTAAAAATGAAAAGCTAAGACAACCACTAAAATACAACAGTTAATATCAATTCATATTAGAAGTTTGAAATATTCTTTTCAACTTTTGGACCAATTTCTACTTTAAAAACTTTAAAATTAACCGTCAACCCTCAAAATTGGAAAAGACGTACTGTCAACAGTCAAACCTACAACCCGCCCCATATTACCACCCTCCAGTTACACGTCCTTTTTTCTCAATGGAACTTGAGAAATTACTTGTAGCATGACTTGTGAAAGTCAAACCCGCAGCGAATAGGTAAGTACTTCATGTCAAGCCATCACATATATGTCCCTCAAGCATTACTGTAGGTCAAATCAGGTGGCGGGTAATAGGTTTCTGGACGATCAAACGTTACAAACAACAAATTAACCTTGAAAAAGTTTTCAAAATTCAAAATTGCAATCCTTGTTTTTGTTGTGCTTTTTATACTTTATTTGAACCGTTCTTGAGCGGCCATTTTCGGTGGCAGTTCTTAACTGTTTGAATTTTTATTAAATTTTTGTGAAAGAGCCACTTTATTTGCTATGCGAAAGACTAATGAAATTACGAATAACAATAAATGAGCTTGAAGGAACAATCTCTTCATGACTTTTTTACTGTAGTGTCAGTCTGCAATAAGCAGTGTTGCTGTTAGTGTTCTCCCATATCCACTTAGCTGTCATTGCGATACCAGGTAGTGTATTCCAAGGACTGTCACCATGGTTTGCAATTACTTTTGCCAAAGGCGAGTCCTGGTCATCAAAATCTGGGGAATTCCATCCGGATGAAAGAACGCTGCTACATTTCCAAGTTTCATTAGTTACCTGTCCGTTGCTAGTGGAGCCGAGTATTCCGAGATATCCGCCTCCATAGTCTTTCCCGGCTACTGACAGAACTCGAGTGTTTCCTGGTACAAGGTAGGTGGTGGGGTTTCCCCAATTACTGTCAGTTCCGAGGCTTTGACCGTCAGCAAACATTTCCATTTCATCGTCACACGTGAATGTTGCAGTAAATTCTAAAGAGAAAGACATTTTTTTCTCTAAGACGCAATTCTCTGGTTCTGATTCATAACGCAGATTTGGAAATGGTAGCGCTCTTGCGTTGGTGTCGTATTCCATCGTTCCGTATACCACAAGGGGTGGGAAGAGAGGATTTTTAAGGATTAGAGATCTCAAAAAATTCTCGAAGGCAGGAAGGGCGGTTTCTTTTTTAAAACAAATACTTCTTAAAACAAATTCCAGTGAAGTTCTTTATTTCCAAGTTTAAAGAAGGACAGTAGTTATTGTTAATAAACTAAAAAATAGCAAATCGATGTCCTTTACATTGAGTGAAGTGTTAAGAGATTTTGTTATCCACCGAGAACCTTCCGAGATTGTTTAATTCTTTATATAATATAAAGAATTAAACGGAAGCCGAAACACCCCGATTACGTACTGCTGCCAAATTCAAAATGTTTCAGACTTCAAGGTCTTTGCTAGGATTTTTTCAGAGGAAGGGTCACACTGAGTCAAACGTAGGGTACTTACCAGATTGCATGTAAATATCCACGCCGTTTTTTACTAAAAGTGACAGTTTTTTCGGATCGGTGAGCAATGAGCGTGGCGGGAGGGACGAGCCAATTAGACGGTAGAGGAAAGAAGACGGCAACCCTTATGTGACCTAGTTTCAAATAACTTTTCGCCAGACTTTTCTTTCCTCTAAACAAATCTTTTCGTAAACGACTAGAAATTAAAACATTGATGTTAGTTAAAAATCACGACAAAACACGCAAGTAATAGCATTGTCACGTTCATCACGCACAAGCGATTTTCCGTCCTCTTCTTCCTGCTGTCCTGTTGTGTAAACTCACTAACATTCCACACAGAAGACCTTTTCAGATACCGGTAACGTCTCTCAAATTCGGTCAACAGTGGTCGGTTATGAAGCATTAGCCGGGAGATTTAAGCCAATTAGAAATAAGGAAATGTTAAAAATGAATCATTTTACTCTAGACCGTCATGTTCCTCCAGTAATCCAAGGACGGTTTTCCTCATTCCTTAAAATTTACGCCAGAAATACCAGCCTCTAAAACCCTTTTGTTTCCACTTGTTTGATTTATTTCTGAACCACTGATGGTTAGCTCAAGGTGCTAGAAATCAACTAGTCCCAACTGATCTCCATTAAAAGCTCCGATGTATTGAAGATGAAAAAATCCTTACCTGTTGGCTGGCAGTATGTTTTTCCGTCACCTGTGTGCCCGTCGTTACAAGAACACTTAAACGAGCCATCAGTATTTGAACATGACGCGAGGCTTTGAAGGCAGTCGTGTGATCCTTGTACGCATTCATCAACATCTAAAAATGATAAAGAAATTGTCTATTCCCAGCTAAAATCCCGGGAAAAATCTCATGCGATGAGACGCAAGAAACAGCACTGAAACTCGACAAACAGAGAAAATAACCATTTGAGATTACGAGAGCTGTTTGTTTGTTTGTTTTGCTTGCTTGTTTGCATGTCTTGTCTTCGTGCACCAAATTATGGTCAGCCAGGTAAGAGAGAGAGAGATATAGAGAGAGAGGTTCGTAATGCTAATCACTAGCAACTAGGGCGGAACTATTAGCCCACCCACACTCCACGCAATTACCTAATGAATATCAGAAGTACGCAGTTTGAAACGTCGCCGGAATGAATAACTAAGTAACGACTATCCTTGCTGGCAAGAAAATGGGACGGGGGAAAGCGAGCCTGCAGACGGGCTATTTTTTTTTTTTTTTTTTTTTTTTTTGAATTTCGCCCCTTAAGAAGTATCAAGATACCTTCGAATAGGAACAAAGCAAAGTGCAAACAAAAATGACATAAAGTTGCTTGTCATGAGGAAATTTTTACGGAAGATAGCAAAATATAGTCAGGGCAAAAAAGGAGAAAAAGCAGCGACAAAAACCGTGAATCCGGTTAATGATTGTTGCCGAATATGCACATATTTTTTTAACGTTCCCTATTCTTATCACCGGATTCGCCGGCTCCCATTGACGGCACCGCCGCCTTAACATATAACCTCAAACTCGCACAAGTGAGCCTGCTTCCATGCAAACGATAAGCAAGTGGCCTATCACATGCTACCATAAAGATGTATCATAAACCATGATAATGGAACTCGAAAAAATTTGTTGAATAGAAATGCTTTTATATCAGGTTATTCGGTGCTATCAGCTGAGGGTTTTCGCTTGCTTATTTCACCTGTGCAGTTAACGCCGTCTCCGGTATATCCTGGTTTGCATGTACATTTTTAAGAGCCTTCAGTGTTGTTGCAGAAAGCATTGGAGTCGCAGTGATGCTTTCCAGTCGCACACTCGTTTGTGTCTGCAAAATAGTAAATAGAATGCATTGCGCTTTAAACAGGTGTCGCTATTTTTTTTGTATAGTGTTTTTATTTTTTTGTAGTGAAGTCTGCCAGGTACAAGGCGGAGCAAGTACAAAAAGGAAGTCAGTTATCTCTTGTGTCGAAGATTTCAAAACTAAATTAGATGTAGTGGATATCTGGAGATCCAAAAATCCAGACGCAAAAAGTTTTACGTGGAGTCAAAAATCTCCCCCAGTGTTTTGTCGTCTCGATTACTGGTTGATATCTAACAATCTGAGCGATTTGTTGAATTGACCGAAATAATCCCGGCTGTACGAACAGATCATGATGCAATTTCTTTAGAACTCGGAAAGTTAGAGAACGAATTGAAAGGGCCAGGAAACTGGAAAATGAACTGCTCACTGTTAGACGATGAAGACTACGAAGAAGATATAGCCGGGATGATTCCACTTTGGATAGCGGAAGGACAGAAAGAATTCACAGATAATCGAATGATATGGGATTGGATTAAATACAACATAAGAGCTCACGCTATTCAATACTCTAAAAGAAAGGAGGAAGAAGGAACATGACCTTCAGGAAGAATTAACTAAAGCAAAGAGTAAACTTGAAAGTAATCCAAACGACCATAACAAAACCTATTATAACGTAGTTCAGGAGAAGTTGGAGTCGTTTTACGAAGAAAAAATCAAAGGCGTAATAATACGAGCACGGGCTAGATGGCATGAACATGGAGAGAAAAGCACAAAATATTTTTTAAACTTAGAAAAAAGGAACCACGTTAAAAAGCATATAAGAAAACTGCGCATAAATGGTAAAATTACAACGGATCCGCACTGCATACTAAAAAAACAAGAGCTTTTTTACAGAGAATTGTACAAAAGCAGCATTAATAGTCCCAATATAGGAGAGAAAATATCTTCATTTTTGAACGTTCTTAATATTCCCAAACTTTCAGAGGAGGAAAAAAATTCCTGTGAAGGATTAATTTCTCCAGAAGAATGTTCTGAACTCTTGGATAGCTTTCAGAATAATAAATCCCCTGGAAATGATGGCATTCCAGCTGAATTTTATAGAAAATTTTGGCCTTTAATAAGCGAAAGTTTTATCAGGTGTGCAAATGAATGCTTCGAAAAAGGAGAAATGTCACGCTCACAAAAACAGGCTGTAATTACTCTGCTTGAGAAAAGCGGAAAAGATCGCGCTCTCCTCGAAAACTGGCGGCCAATATCTCTTGTTAATGTAGATACGAAAATTATGTCCAAGGTGATCGCAGCAATGGTTAAAAAGGTGTTACCCAGTATCATTCACTACAACCAGACTGGTTATGTTAAAGATCTTTTCATTGGTGAAGCAATACGTTCTATTTTCGACATTATGGACTTCACAGCTAAGGAAAACATCCCAGGTTTACTGCTGTTCATAGATTTTCAAAAAGCTTTTGATAGTGTGGAATGGGAATTTCTCATTGAGAGTCTTAAAAAGTTTAACTTTGGTCGAGACTTCCTTCAATGGGTGAAAACCTTTTATAACAGCATTCAAAGCTGTGTTATAAACAATGCCGTTAGTTCTAACTTTTTTACTCTGGAACGCGGTGTTAGGCAGGGTGATCCACTCTCTCCTTACTTATTTATAATTGCTGTAGAAACTTTAGCAATTGCTATAAGGCAAAAAGAGTCAATTAAAGGAATTTCAATAGGAACTGAGGAAACTAAGCTTTTACTGTTTGCAGACGATACAACCGCTGTGTTAGCTGACACAAGCTCGGCTGCAAGATTATTTGAACTACTTAACAAATTCGAAATTCTCTCTGGACTCAAGATTAACTGTTCAAAAACTGAAGGTATGTGGATTGGATCTAAGAGACATTATAAAGAAAAACCATTCGGTATTAAATGGCCGGACGAGCCAATAAAAGCTCTAGGTGTATATTTTACTTATGACCAAAAATGCTTAAAGAAAAGAATTTTATAGAACGACTGGATTCAATTAAAAAACTTATTTTAATATATGGTCCGCTAGAGGCCTGTCGATATACGGTAAGGTGACAATAATCAAATCTTTTCTTATCCCTAAGTACATTTACATTTTTTCGATCCTTCCAACTCCCAAGGAATTGCTAAAAGAATTGAATAAAATACTGTTTAAATTTCTCTGGAAAGGTGTAGATAAGGTAACAAGAGCTTCAGTTATAAACGAATACGAAGAGAGAGGGCTAAGAATGGTTGATCTCGAGTGCATGGTTAAATCATTGAGATTAGCTTGGTTAAAACGTATCTTCAGTGGGACTAATGGAACTTGGAAAAGCTACCTACAACACATACTGAGCTCTGTTGGGGGGATTGTTCTTTTTTAACTGCAACTACTATATGTCGGAGTACACAATCCCTTCTCAATTTTATCAGGAACTTTTGTTATGGTGGTCGCAATTTCGTGAAACGTTTGCCACTGAGGAAGATTGGAAAACGATAATCTGGAATAACAAAGAAATAAAAGTAGAAAACAAGACGGTTTATTATAAACATTATGTTAATGCGAGAGTCATTTGCATTCAGGATCTTTTATTTAGTGTGAACAGTACTGATTCTTATAATCAACTGTCTAAAAAAATATGCAAAACAAATATTTTAGAGTGGGCTGGCTTACGCAGGTCCATTCCTCTATCGTTAAGAAGTTATGACAGGTATCCTTCCATAAACTCTCCAACATTTGTGCTGGGTGACAATAATTTTGATGTTACGAAAGGGAAATCAAAGGATTACTACAACCTACTCATCAGAAAAAAAGCTAAACCGCCCAATATTATTCAAAAATTACAGAGTAACTTTCATTTTAACAGCGACAATCGAAAGCAAATATTTAAGCTGCCACACTCTATCGTTGTCGAATCGTATGTTAAAGCCTTCCAGTACAAAGTAATTAACTCAATTCTTTACACAAACACAAAGTTGTATAAAATAGGTTTTAGAACAAATGATTTAATATGTACTTTCTGTGACAATCAACCTGAATCATTAACCCATTTGTTCTATCACTGCTCACGCTCTAAACAGTTTTGGATTGAATTCGAACTATATTGGTGCCTTATTTCAAATCAACGAATTCGTCTCTGCTTGGAAAATGTGCTCTTTGGAATTTTGACGGAAAATGCTTGCCCTTCACTCCAATTGCTGAACTATTTTATAATTATTGGAAAACTCTATTTGTGGGACTGTAGGAGCAAACAAATCCTTCCAAACATTACATTTATGGATTTAGGGCCAAGATCAACGCTAAAAATATGACACAGAAGAAAAAATCAGCAACGAAGAATTCTTCAAAACAAAGTGGATACTGACACCTTATTTAAGTTAACTGTATTATCTCCGTATTATTTCATTGCCGCCCGTTGTACTTTTTTACAATTTCTTTTAGCCCTGTAATAATTTGACAACTAATTTTGCTTTACTCTGTTAATGTCTATTGTTAAAGTGTCTTTTTTCTGGTTTTTGTAGTATTGTAAATGTAATTATTTAATGTGATTATCAATAAACATATTAAAAAAAAAAAAAGTCTGCCAGGTTAATAACTACAAAAGGCGGGCTTTGTACTTATTAATCGTAAAGAGCGGTACTTTGTAGTTATTAATCGTAAAGAACGTCATTTACGATCAATAATTATGTCAAACATAGTTAATAATCGTGAAAACCACAATTAATAACTACGTTTGACAGGCTTTGTAGTTATTAATCGTAAAATTTACGATTATTTACTATGTTTGGCAGGCTTTGTAGTTATTAATCGTAAGGTTGTCAATTTTTCCAGTAAAGCTAACTGAAAAGCTAACAACCGCCATTACGGAAAAGAACAAACTTAGTGTTTTTTCAAGGTCCCTGTTTTCACAAAAATACATCCCAGAAAACTTTTCGACAGGTCAAAGTTTCCATTCAGCTAATTTTTTGGTCGATTTTTTGTCTAAGAAAGCTAGCTTCTTTCGCTCTATATTTTCGATAAGCTGACATCGCGAGCGGGCGGCCTCGGTGAGTTTGCTGTGCACGAAACTGTGATAACCGATATAAAAAATGAAATGTTAATCCACATTTTTCAGTTCAAATTACTCTTCCTTTGAATTTTAACTTGGAGAGAGACATCGTAATCCTTCCCAAATGTAACGACAATGAATAAGTGCAGAATAACTCGCTATCGCTGTGTTTTTTCTCGCTTTAAGGACGACAATGACTATGGCAGACAAGTAGATCATATCAGGGGCTATTGAAATCCAAAAAGAAAACTGTGGGTAACACGCATTTTTCGGAGATAACTACGCTTCAATATGGAGAAAAACGCTGAATAGGCATTTTTTAGAAAAATGATAAAAAGTTATTTTTGCCCCAAATTTCAGAGTGAACACGTGAACTGGCACAAATGCAATGGTTTATTGTAACAAGGTTTCAAAATAAGAAACAAATGATAACACAACAACTGCTCTTTATAAGTCTTTTTTTGAAATATCAGCACAACTGGGAAGTTTTCAGCAGTTACCCCTCTCAACGCGTTTGCCTTAAAAATAGTGTAAAGGACATTTTCCTTGAACCAAAAATTGATCGTTTGCTGAATAGATTTATTACTTTCATTTGGTAAGATAAAAAGTAGGGGTTACCACGCGTTTTTAGAAGTTAAATTGATTGGTTTCGACCTTAACTTAATCGCTTTGGGGGTTTCTTTACAATTTTTCCCATCCCCTCCCTGGTCAGTTTCACTATTGCTTCAATCAACGCGGAGTACTCTGGGATATCCACAATGGCTAACGAAAAGAAAGTAAAACAGGACATTTCATGGACTCTAAGGAAAACAAATTATAATATTTCATTCAACTGGAGCCTCTCCGTCTCAAAAAATTAACAAAACTTTTCGGAGAAGAGCAATCTCCAAGGTATTAAAGATTACTTCCAGCGCACATAGAGTAGTATGGCGAGCTCAAGATCTAAGGCTGGTGCTGTAAACAAACTACTGTACTGTAGTGGAAAATAGTCGCCAGGGACTCTTAGACAGGTACTCCTTCAATCGTTTGCTTACCTGTACATGTCCTCAAGATTTTTTGAACTGTAGATGTAATATGGATTGTAAACCTTCTATCGTTTTTTATTATTTTACCGGGTACCTCGATCGAATATAATATTACACTTGCATACATTCAGTGAGCTTATATCTATGCTTTGCGTTATCTCTTTCGGGCTTTGCCACAAATGTCATATGACATAAATGATTTGCGTAGACTCAAGTTCCATACATGAGCTCTCTTTTAAAAAAGCTGAATACCGCGAAAGCAGTTGTACAGAATGCGTTTATGTACCCTCAAATATAAACTGGGCTGTAATGATCATTTTATATATTTCGTTTTGATTGTTTTTTACTGTAGCATTATGTGTCATGCTCATTCACTATTTTTCGTTCCTAAATGTTAATTTTCGATTTAACAGTGTCTGTTAAACCTTAGAAAGTCTTAGAATGGAAATACTGTGTTTTACCTTCCATCTTTAGTTTGCCTACGTCTAAATGTCTAAATGTCCAGATTGTGTAGCGTGAAATTGAACATTAAAAAATACTATCTACACGACAAGCTTCCCAATGAGTCAATAATTTCAATGCTTAGTAATGCCAATGCCAAAATGCTAAAAAAAACAATGATAATAGTAAAAAGAATAACAATTTTTTACGATCTTTTCCACGATGAAAGCGTTTCCTTTGCGGTCCGCAACTATTTGGGATAGTTTTTTTTCTTGTTTGTTCAACAAATAAAAGCCTCGCAATCTCAATAAAAGGGACATCTGTATGTATTCGAACGTTTTAAATCTATCTTCTGGTGAATAATTACATAAAATCTTACAAAATTAAAGAAATATTTGGGAAAGTGTTTATAGCCTATTAGCCGATAAAACGCGAAGGACTGGAGTGAAAGGCAAGCTTGCAGTTTCTCGATTAAGCGGAGGACTTATAACTATTTTCCTTCTGATTTGTTGATCCTTGCCTATCAAGAGATTTTTTAATACCCAAGCTCTAAGTGTAAAATCTTAAAGCAATAAATTTTGATGTTTTAGAACTGACTTTTGTTTGACTATAAAATGTTCGGTCAGATCGGTCATACGGCACAAAGAGCAACATGAGCATACTTCTTCGGTTTTCAAAGAACTGACAAGTGAAATAGAAATTACTTTTTATCTGTCGAAAAACGACGCATCTTTTCCACAAGAAATAACTAGAACCACCCAGACTTACGGGAGACAAAGCCAGTCCGCGTGTCCTGCGTGTTGCGCATTTCTTTCGCGTCGCGCGCAACTACATTGGCATGCGCAGAAAATGTGCGCAGTAACAATGGTGGGCACCGTCCTCAAATCGTCGACAATTTCAACGCGTTGTTGGTAAACACTGGCGTAGAATTACACTTCCCGTGAGAAATTTTATTATTAATGTTGACCACATTCCTGGACAAAAATAATGGTTTTCAATTTTACTTTAACTCAAGAGCTTTCACTGTTTTTTATTGCCAAAGGGACAGCGTTGTTTCTGGAATTTTTCCTTAAATCTTTCCTTAAATCATCGAAAATTTCAACGCGTTGTTGGTAAACACTGGCGTGAATTGCACTTGCCGTGAGAAATATTATTATTAATGTTGACCACATTCCTGGACAAAAATAATGGTTTTCAATTTTACTTTAACTCAAAAGCTTTCACCATTTTATTTTTCCTTTTTTGCCCGAGGGAGAGCTTTGTTTCTGGAATTTTTCCTTTCTCACCGAAAGCGGTCCACATATTTCGGCAAGGTTCAAGAAACAGTCAGTGTTCAGAGTGATTACAGTATCAACAAATTATTTATTGACATTCAACCAGAAAAGAGAAAACCGACCGTGTTATAAAAGACTTTGAGTTTGCTTTCTTTTCTGTAATGGCGGTTGTTAGCTTTTCAGTTAGCTTTACTGGAGAAATTGACAACCTTACGATTAATAACTACAGAGCCTGTCAAACATAGTTAATAATCGTAAATTTCACGATTATTAAAAAGACCCCTGTTGTATGAATATTGATAGATAAATATTGTAATGTTGTTGAAATAAAGATTACTTACTTACTTAC
Source organism: Porites divaricata (assembly GCA_038088405.1). Lineage (NCBI taxonomy): Eukaryota > Metazoa > Cnidaria > Anthozoa > Scleractinia > Poritidae > Porites > Porites divaricata. Next base: position 54,300,095 of record JBBMOI010000001.1, on the reverse strand, counting down.
TTACTTACCCTTACCCTTACCCTTCCAGCCGAGCCAACTTAAGCGATCGTTTATGCGAAAAAAATTGACCCTTTTGCCAGAACCAAAAGCAAACAACAGTGCCCGCGCATGCTCTGATGGTCTTGCCTTGACCAAGATGAAACCGGCTGGGTGACCCTGCCATCAAAAAAGGGTGACCTGGCTACCGAGTCGGGTCACCCTTCTGGCCGAACCAACTTCTTATCTCTCATGTAAACGAGTGCTGAAAGATTTGTTGAAGCCAATTAAGAGATTATTGCTAAGGACACGGAATTTGGTTAGCAACCGTTGAGCAGCTCGCACTATCAATTAACTATACGCCAGGTCCCAGTTATTCAAAAGGTGGATAGCGCTATTCAACGTATAAATCTCTATCCACTGGGAAACGCAGTTGGTTTCCGTATATTTATCCACTGGATAGTGATTTATCCGGTTGATGGCGCTATCCAGCTTTTGAACAGCTGGGGGTCAGCTCTCTTCTACGTTAAGCACCAGTGATCCCACCTTTAGGCTTGCAGAATGTCTTCCCGTCGCCTACATATCCATCGTGACAAGAACAATGGTACGAGCCTTTAGTATTTGAGCAAGACGCAAGGTTTTGGAGGAAATCTGATTCCTGTAGTTACAATCTAAAGAACGATCACTTAAGAAACACTGAGTGTTGCACTGCCATGGCGGAGGTCACAAGAGGACTTGTAAAAAAATCGAGGAGGAGAAGCAAATTGTATTTTTTGTAAAGTTTATGCAGAGCTGTATATGAATCCGCCTCCCACTTAAGAAAACGCTTTGTAGTAGTGGCAATCAACTTAACTGAAGCTTAATGGGCTCCTTTAGCCACTAACTATTCAATTTTATTTCAGTTCCTTTTTTTTTTTTTACATTATATAGAACATTTGGATTATATAATACAATTAAAAGCGGTGTGTGTGTGGGGCGGGGGCGGGCGGGGGGGAAGATAATGAGTAGTCATAGGCATGAGTGCAATGTCCAAAGTAGCAAAAGCATCCTGGATCCATTAGTGTTGCAATGTGACCGTATGCATGATCTGCGTCACAAATATTCTTTCCTTTGTCGCATTCGTGTATGTTTGATGAAAGTCACAAATCAAAATCCACTTGAATTTTGTCAACATCTGTACTGGTACTGACTCTAAAGTGGACAATAAAGTCTATTTTCGTTTGATTTAATTTAATCATCTAGGCATTTTGATATTGTTACCTGAGGAGAGCATAAGTCAATCCGTTTCCGGGATACCCACGAAGCCGAGTGTAAATCTAACTCTATGACTGATATTCGTATGATTCTTTATATCTAAACATTTTTGTTTTGTTACCTTTGCAGGTTATTCCGTCTCCAGTATACCCTGGATTGCAAAGACAAGCAAAGGATCCTTTGGTGTTGTTGCAATACGCATGATTTGCATAACAGTTATGCTCTCCTGTTACACACTCGTTTATGTCTGCAAAAATCAACATAGACATATGTTTTGTATTATCTGAAGGCTGACATTTGTTTCTTCTCAATTTATTATAAATTTAGAACATATGGTAACAAAAATGAAACAACACCTGATGTATTGAAGACTTCCTACCTTTTTGGCAGCGTTTACCTTTAAAACCAGGAGGACACAAACATCGATATCCCTTCACGGTAAATCCAGACTGACATGTTCCGCCATTGTAGCAATAGATCTCATCACAGGCACTCTTAACAAAAAGTTGTTTTTTGGTAAATTAGGTACGTAGATATCACTGAACAAATACGGGCTCAAGTAAACTTGGTTACTAGAAAATAAGAGTTGTTGCAAAAGACAAACAACAAGAATGAGAAGAGCACAAATTAACTTGAACGCAAACACGGGCACGATCGCGAACACGAATACGAACGCAAACGCAAACACGAAAACGAACAAAATAAGAGCTGTTGACACGATCACGAAAACGGATACGAACACAAACACGATCACGAAAACGGATACGAACACAAACACGATCACGATCACAAACACGAACACGAAAACGAACAAGGACATGAACACGAAAAGAACACAAACAATATCAAGGAACGCGAGAACGAGAACGAGAAAGAGAGGAACTAAAGAACAAGACGAAGTCAAGAAAAATAACTGAAAAACAAGAACAAGAAAAATATTAGGAGGAGGATTGGCAGTGATAAAAATTGGAAAAACCGACTTACATCTGCTCCATGATAGAGGTAATCATTTTTGTCCACAAATTCATTGTCATGCCACCGATGAGTAGCGTTGTTGAACTCACATGTCTTTGTGTTCACGTGATAGTTGATACTCACACAGTTGTGTTCGTAGTAACAATGCAGCTTGCAGATCTCAATATCAACAACAATTTTAGTTCCTACAGTGTGGTTCACCAAACGCTTGTTAATGAAGAAGAAAGGTGCTGGAAACGCCAGTATTCGACAGTTATCTGAAACAAGAACGAAACAGTTTTAAATGGATATGCTAAATGAATTACTGCGAGCGAGCCACAAAGGTACCCAAAATTCTTTAGTAAGCGACTATCGATGATTTTTCAATTGAAGTGATGGCTTTACAACCAACTTCAATGCCACCTATCATTGTTCTTGGCGGGGGCGCAGCCAAGATAGATAATATTAAAGTATGAAATAACGACTTAGAGCCTGTTTGCATGGAGATGGGGGACCCCAGGTAGGTGAGGTAACCCACTTAGGTGGGGTAACCCGCCTGACTATATAATCTCCCATTTTAATGTGATCATGTTTACATGTAAGGTGGGGTAAACCGTCACGTGTTACCTCACCTACCTGGGGTCCCCCACCTTCACGTAAACAGGCCCTTAAGACGTTTTTTTTTTTTCAGTATCAACACCTATGCGATAGGTGACCTTCACTTTAGATATCAGCGAGGCGTAGCTTCGCTTTATTACATAAATCCCGTGTGAACCCACCACTCTTATGTGTGAACAGATGCTCTGTCCGGTATGGTTTCGTGCTGGCGCAAAAGCTATTACCTTACTTTCAACTGCCCGTCCGATCGGCGCGGTCTTCCACGGGCGAAATGTTTTAGCATTCGTGGAGAGGTGCAATAGACCGATTGCAAATATGGCGACGATTTCACCAAAGCGAGGCTTTTCGGTAGCAACCGTTGCTAGGGTCTGATTGCCTGTGTTAACCTGTGCCGTTGCTGGAAAGACTGCAGCTTCTCAGGCGTCTTTTCCTTTAAACTCGACAAAAATAAGTCACTTTTCTTCGCTGAAAGAAGTTTCAATTTGGTATGTCCGCTTTGAATACTGTTTTTCTGTACTAAATTGAACGATCAATTGACGGACAGCGGTCTCAGACAGAGTCATTTGTAGCGATCGCGATACTTTGACTGCCTGATATTTTTCATTCATTGTATTTAAGGTTCACATGTAAGCTTAAATATTATCATTCTAAAAGCTGATCTTCAATTTTTAGAATTGGATTGCATGCCATTTTCGCTGTACATTTATAAATAGTACCATGCCGGATAGTTGTTGCGTGCCTTTGTGCTGCAAGAGTGGTTATCGTGTAGGGCCGGATAGGAAAAAGATCGCGTATCGCTGCCTTCCGTCGGATGCTGTTAGACTGAAGGTACTACTTTAAAAATTATCTTTCATTAAACCTGTCGTTTCAGATTTCTGATATTTCTCAATACGACTTATATTTCGGGAGTGGCTTGTGAAAATTCGACGAGACGAGGGAATGCTGAATGTTTTTACTGGTGTTTCGAACATGTTTCACAATGGTATTATACGTGAATGGAGGAAGATCGTCCAGTAGTTTATCCATATTCTTCTCCGAGGGACAAAATCTAAACTTTTCCTCATTCTCTCTAACAAGATCTAAGTCGCTCTTTTTGCTTCGAGCACGAAGTGCAGCTGCGGTCGCTTGATTGTTTTGATCATTTTGCCCGCGATCGTCTGTACACGTTTCAATCTGCACAAAAAGAAATCAACAAGGGACGCCAATTTTAAACTTGCAATCACTTAGACAGAAAAAAAGAATGAGACAAAAGGCAAAGGTGCATTAAAGTTCTCAAGTGTATTTAATCATTTGAAAGAGAGGGTTGTTCACTTTGCAGTAAATTGGGCCTTCACTGTTAATCCCTTCAGGCTCACTTTCTTCCCTAAAAGAATTACTTTTAATTCCTTCACATGCATCTTTTCCACAGGCCCATCGATTATGAACTTAATACTGTTCGATAAAAAGAGCATACAGTGAAACTGAGTCTAAGACATTTTCAAGAAGTTCAAGTTCAAAGTCGGAAATGTAATATAACACATAAGTTCATCGCAATCGTGATTTTCCCGATCATCTAATATAGGCAAAGTAAAAAGCACTGACCTTTATTTTAACACATTGAACCGACGCTGACTTCTTGAAAGTTTTTTTATTGTTTCCAGAGTGAAAAAAACAACAAGTTAACTTACTCGCATTAGCATATAAATAAGCAACAAGCCCTTAGCAACGGTTGCTACCAAAAAGCCTCGCTTTGGTGAGATCGTCGCCATATTTGCAATCGGTCTATTCTGGAGTTTTAAAGTGGCTGAACGACAGTTTCGCTGACATAAAGTTGAGCGCGCCTAGAAATTTCATTGACGCAATTATTTCCGCGCGCGTAAAAGACTGATGTGATCTAAAGAAGATAAAAACGTTGGAGTTTTTTGTCCCATGAAATGCTTTATCCCTCTCCTGTTAACATATTTATCAGGAGAAGATATGAAGCCAATGGAATTTCTAGAAATAATGCGAGGACCAGCTGAGAGAAATAGCCAGAAGTTTTCTCAGAAATTAGTTCTGTTTTTGTCGGTTTTCTCATATCGCGTGAACCCAGCGAGTGCTCAAGTGTTGAGCATGCGTACTTAGGGGATAATGTAAGAGCGCTTGTTTTGTTGACTTTCATAGACAACGTAAAGAAACGACGATATCGCAAAATCTACTCGTTAGAATTTAACGAAATTTGCCAAAATTCTTGTCAAGTATCGAACTTCAACCCTTTAAAACATGACTGACACAATCAATTTCACATGATATAAATAACTATTTTGTTTAAAATTTCAAAAACTATTTGTCACAATTTGGTAAAGTTGCTTTTAAGAAATGAGGATTACTTATTATAATCTATGTGCATTTTGACAAGCTAACCTAAAGACTAGAATTTGCATAAACCTTCTGAATTCACAATTTTAGGCTTTCTTTAAACCATCCCTGTTGTCATGGCAACGATCGAAATCTTACGTTTAACCTAATAAACGTATTGCCTCATAAATATGTTTTGTATGTGCCAAGTTTTAGCTTAATACCGGCAATCAGTCTGAAATACCCCCAATGAATAGTAACGAATGACAACCTACCAAACCGTGTTAAGCCACCTTAAAGCAAGTCAAAATGGATGCAAAACTGTAGTTGTTTCCATGGAAAATGAAAATTTTTGGCTCACTGACAAGGTTACTGAACGCGAAGAAAAGAGCTTAAATAGAGGTTTATGTTATATTTACCTCGAATTAAGGACGTTATTTTTTAAATGAACTGACTTTTATCTCTTAATGCGATATTGCTTACTATAGTCGGTTTATTTGAAAACCCAGTCGGTGGCTGGTTAAAAGAAGAACTTAGTTAAAAACATTTTGGTGAAATATTCCCTATTTTCTGTTGAGACCTACCTCTACCTGTGCTGTGAAGCACCTGTACATTATTGTTCGAGATTGTGAAAATGAAAAAGTAAAACTAAACAGTCCCAGACTGGGACTGATGACTGATAATTTTCGAGCAACTGCATTCATGTTCCTAACGTTGGACGAATCTTAATGGAGCGGATCTTTCCAATTACTCTGAAAGCATTTTAACAAAAACCTCAACAGTGTACCTTTTTATTTTTTGTTGCTTCATTTCTTCCCATTGTACCTAGTAAATTAAGTGAGTAAACTTTTTCCTTCATAATTTTGGAGTTAACCCGCACAATTAGAATCACCAGTTGACGAATTTTCAACGTCGGATGTACCGTCCCAATGCAACTCCTCCAGAAGATTGGGAAAGTGAGCAGAAAAATGATCCTTGTAATAAAAAAACCAGAATATTTACCGTCAACGCAAGCGGAGGTTAAAGCCATAAGTGATAACAGAAGAAAGGAAAAAGCGCCAACGTGAAGTCTGGGAACCTCCATGCTTCCCTCTTTTTCTTCTTCCGCAAGTTACCACTAGTAACTTATTGTGCTCATCAAAATGGGACATTTTAAGGTCATGTCATGCAAATTTGCAGTCCAGGAGGTGCTGAATTGTTCTGCCAACCAGACTAATTAAAAAAAAAACGAGTATTTTAAAGACCTGCAGCTGCACTGTCAGGTTTACAAACAAGCAGGTGTTAAGTGGTGTATATTTAATTTTAACAAATTTACAAGTCTCACTTGAGACTAACTGTTGACAATATATGGATCGAATTGGACAATTATTTGTGTGAATTTCCAATGCTGATTGTCCAAATAAATATTATGAATGTTCATAACACGTTCAAGGAGCTGCTCCTTTATTAACCCAATTAGCTCATTAACATGGATTGCCCCCTCTGGTTAAAAAGTTGAATAACTTCAATTGTATTCATAAGGTATGACCACTAATCTTAGAGAATTTTCTAAAATTTATCTGGGAACATTTTAAAGTCGTCGTGAGGTGCACGTCAACGTTGACATAACCATGCCAACCGAGTTGTGACAGCTTGTTTTTACCTTTGTTATGAAAATGAGTTTTATTTTCGTGAGAATAAAAGTCATTTTCCTATCAATGGCTTCGCTCTTGGCCGCGCTCTTAAACAGAGGCTTGAGTCAAATCGCAAATGGCCTAATTATTCATTTGAGTCTTGTAAACTCAGCTTTACTTGTACTCCCCCAGAGCTCTAGTACTGACTTAAGATGCCATGGGGGTTTGTTTTCGTTTGATATAAATATCTAGATTATAGGATGAATCGAGATTTCGTTTTCCACTCAGTTTTCAGTGTACTGCTACTAAGTTGAATGAAGTAACGACGACAGCATCACCAACATGACAAATACCGGCAAAAAATTTCTAAAAGTAGCATTATTCCATTCTTGTCACACAGTGAGCTTGTCAATATTAGCCGTCATTTGCGTCTGTAAGCTGGGACAGAGTCTCTTCGTTTATTTAGGTTTGACGTTGAAAATAGTCGGCGAGCTGGTTTATGTTTTCAGCCCCTAATATCATATCGTACTCCTTAACTTTGGCACAAACGTTTTGAGCGTTAATTTATACTTTCACATGTGAAATTAGAAAATTGCCACGGAAACGTTTGGTACGTCTCAGTGCCAAGATGGCGTCTTGTTTTAAAATGTTATAAATGAACATATCAGGGCATTAAAATGCTCTATAGAAAACCTAAACACACGAAAGAACACATCATGAATGATTCTATCAGGTGTTTTGCGGAAAAATTCTGAAAATTATTTAATAATTTCTGATGCCTAACGCGCGTGAAATTATTCCCCAATTATTCCCGTCTGATTACGCATACAAATAGACTGGGTATGTTGGGGATACTAAATAAACCGTCCGAGTCAGTATGGACCACTTGGCACCTCTAAACAAGTGCTTGAATTCAACAGGCAGTAATAATTGTTCTGTCTTATTGTAGTATCGTTTTCTTGTATCTAAGATCACCAAAATAAGCTAGAATACACCAGCCTGGTTTTAACGTCCCTCCTAACGGATAGGTTGGGATAGAGGAACTAAGCAAACCGTTTGAGTCAATATGGACTTCTTAGCACCTATAAACAGGTGCATGAGAATCAACAGGCAATACTGATTTGTCCGTCCTATTGTATTATCGTTTTCTGGTATCCGAGAAGGTCCATGGGATCCTCGCATATTTTTTCTACAGCTTATATAAGGGGTATAGGTGCGTGTCTCCAACTATCCATAGCAGTTAACGCGTTTCTTAACACGGCTGTCTGCTTTGTTTTCAGTGGTTATAATGCTAATCCTCTCATTAACGTTAGGTGACCAGCCCAGTCCTGCAATTGCAAATTTATTAAGGCCAGTCAGGGTTGTCATTAAAGGAGCTGTGTCACGAAATTCAGCCAAATTAGGAAATTACAAAATGCCCGTTGAATTAGGAAAAACATAAAAATAACCGCTTAGAACATTAAAGGGAGGTTAAAATAAGACAATTTAAACAACAGATGCCACCGGATGGGCAAAACTGAAGAAGATTGAAACGGATTGAAATTAGGGTTTTTGAAAACTGTTCAGCCTAACAGTCTTTCAGAGTTGATCCCTGCTGCTTTAAGAGACATCTTTGTTTGTCTCGAATCGCTGATTTTGTCATTTACGTGTAATTTCTTTGCTTACTTTAAGTTCCATAGCGATTGAGGGCGAGTAATTGGCAAAATTAAACAAAATGAACTGTCCTGCCATGACACAGCCCCTTTAACAGCCGGGGGCCGGAGATTTCCCCCGGCTACTATGAGTGTGGCCCTCGGTTAATTTTATGGGAAAATAGAAGAGAAATAGAATCAAAAGAAATCCCTAGCTGTTTGTTTCCTCGCCTACTTGTTGTATTTACCCGGCAACCCTGGGTCACGTGTAACTTTTACGGCCATGCGTTCGCCACAAGATCTTAGTGAACAACTTCAAAGCGATCTCTAACGCAAGATGGGGAAGAAAACAGACCAAATCGAATACCTATCAAAAACGTTTTGAACGCTCTTCATAAATGCGGAGTTCTGGAAGTTTTTTTCATCCGCCCTTGCTTAACCTTGTATTATATTGTTTGTTGGGGGGTATTTTCACTGAAAGTATAATAGTTAACAATTGTTTAAAATCAAGGTAAATATTCCCAAAGCCCCTTGGAAACGGACGGAACGATGTTGTCCAGATGTTATATGTTGCGTCCGTTTGCACACCCTGTTGCATACAGTACATGTTGTTACAAAGTGTTGTTGGAAGTTATTTCGCAAAGCTTGAAACCGGTCAAGCTACTTCCAAACGGTCACAACAACTCCCAACAATTTTGGGAGTTGTTATAGTTGTTGGCCAAAATTGTTGGGTCGTAAGCGGAGTCGCAAGAGAGCTTATGACTTGGTGAAAACCAAAAATCGGACTCGTAATCAGAGTCATAAGAAGGGCGACGGAATCGGGGTCGGAAGAACCAGTCAGAAAGTTTCCATTTTCTTCTGACTCCGCTTACGATCTAGTAAAGCCAGATTATCGAAGTCGGAAGCCGAAGCGGAAGGACCAACCACAATGCACGTTATACGATTTCTGATTGGTTTAGTTCATCCACATTCGAGACTAACGGAAAACGCCAAAGTCTCACAGATTACAAACTTTTCTTATATTACATGGGAAGTAGATTAATTCCTGAGGATCTGTATCAACTACATTGCCAGAGGAAACCTGCCAGTAGATTATAACTCTTTCCTTGCTTCCAAAAACAATTGCCACGTATACTTATATTAAGTATAGAAACTTAAGTTGTATGGTTCGTTTTCAGCCGGGTTACGTCTTTCAGTCTTCTCCTATATAGTCGATCTATCGTACTTGAGGAACAAAAACAGTTTGGACTTACCCATTTCGCATTTTTCTCCCCTCCACTGCGGACTGCATGAACAAGCAAACGCGTCTTTACCTTCGTCGAACAAACAAGTACCTCCGTTAAGGCATCCAGCCATTAGGCAGCCCTCAGGAAAATGTTCATGCACGGTAAGCAAAAGACTTCCTACATCTTTTTATACGGGCAGGGGGCGGCGACATACTAACTACATATAGATCATTTGCAGTTAGAGAGACTGATCCCTCAACATTGCTGAACATAAAAAAATCTACTGATAACTTGCCGGTTCTGCGCGTGCTTTCCTCTTTTATTAATATTTACAGTTTTTGCCACTGCATACTTTTTTTAACTTTATTTGCAAAACAATTAAGCCTCTGGTTCGGGAAGAAAACATTGCCTTCGATAATAATTTTGTGTTCTTGGGAACTGAAAAATTTGGGAAAGGGAAAACATGGCTCACTCCCATACGAAACAAGTGACTGAAATGCGTTCGCCTTTTTACATCAACTCAACTTGACTGTTTTACCAGCTTTCTGTTTTTTCACTTAACTTCGCTTGAACAGTTATGTATTAAAATTGTTATACATTATGTTGTTGCCTTAGCCTGGATGCAGGAGTCTAGTTCTTGTTGTTAGGGACATCTACACACGCAGGCTTTTGTTTTCTAAGCAATAAAAATTAAGCACTTTTCTTACCTTAAGAAACATTGAAAACGTTGTGCCTCGATTATCAGTGAGCTTGGTGCCATCATCAGTTGGAGGGGACTCATGCTTGTTCAGCTCACAATTTAACCGAGGACTCTTTGAAGTTAGAAGAGGTATACCAAGAATTTCTTAAACATGCTTTACTGCACGACATTTCATCCGTAGAATCAATTCTCTTGACAACATAGCCATGTAAACGCTTGTTCTCTCGTGTTTTGATGTAGGCAGATCTAGATTCCTCTTCGGCTGCTAAACCTGCGCCAACGATGAAGCAGAAAATGAGTGAAGAAATCATTTTATTCATCTCTGCCGTCTACCAGCGCGGTTTTTATCAACAGGGTGTACTGTCGTGTACTGTGGCAATTTGTAATAATCATCACACTTTGTATTACGTGTGGTAATTTTAATAAATGCATCACATTTCGTAATGCCCGGCGGGCAATTTGTAATAATTCTATCGCACTTTGTAACACCTGTCGCAATTTGTAATAAACCTTGTCGCACTTTGTGAGAAAAGGAATATCTGTCCATGGCACTTTGTAATAAGCTAAGCTGTTAACCCTTGCTTTAACTCCTATTAATACACATGAACTTAATTTCCTATACCCACATTAAGCTTAAAAGACACCTTTTTCCCCCTTTGGTGAAGACTTATTTCAGGGAGCAGGACGCAGGCTAATTGACTAGTACGTGAATCACTTATCCGCCTTTTTCAACCCCAAAAGCCTATAGCATTTTTTCCAATAAAATTGATCTTGATTAGCTGTAAGAAAACGGACCAATAGTAATCGGTTACAACAAGAGGCACTGCGTATTTCCTAAAACAACTACGCGCGCAGATATTTTCATTGCCCAGTTCAATTTTTTTACTATACTATAAACGCCTTGAGACCACAGAGTGATTAAACTTACTTAGCTCATCAGGAAGGGTTGCCAAAGAAAATAGTGATTAAACACACTGACAAACTAAACTAAAATTTAGACTCGCTACAAGAGGAAGGCTTAATCGCACTTGATTCATGCACTTGGTTTTCTGGGTCTCATTCCTCCGAACGGAGTCGGGCAGGTGAAATGAAAACACAGAATATGCGATCTGAAAAAAAAAAACAAACAAACAAACAGACGGAGCACTAGGAAGAATTTTTATTCAGTCATATTGTAAGGAAAGGAGTCATAATCAGAAAGAAAGTTGCCGGAGCCGCAAGAAAAAACTTAAAAAAAAATTCATAGTTTGAATTCGATCCCTTTCCAAGGTAATCCCATGCTGGTGATCATGAATTCAAGGGGTTTAAGGGCCTGCTCAAAGGTGTGTTCGGAGCACATAATATGATTGGCAATCTCCCTTGCTAGGAGACCTACAAGAAAAATTTGTTTTTCAAAAGTTAATCTTAAGGTCTTGTGGTGCCTTGACTTTTAATTATGGTCACGTGACAAAAAATGAAAATGACGGAAATTGGCGAAAAATATTTTGGATAAATAAATTGGCGTTTCTGAAAGAGGGCAAACATATTTTAAAAACAATAAGTGTATGTAATCAAATGGCGACGAGTGAAATTAGGGAATAATTTCACGCGCGTTTTGTCCAAATCCTTATAATTTCCCGAGCCTTTAGGTGAGGTTAATTATTAGGATTTGGACAAAACGCAAGTGAAATAATTCCCTATTTTCACGAGTATACCATCTGATTACCTAAAGGCTTTTGTTCTTGGGCCATCGTAGTTTAACGAGGAATAAAACACAAACATTGGTGATAAACATATCAAACTGACGCATTTTAATAACTTGACGTTTCGTATGCTACGCAACATACATTTTCAGAAGTGGAATAAAGACCGTTACAATTTTATGAAAACTATATATGAAATGTAAATAAGGGGTCTGGAAACGAGATTAAAAAACATCTGTTTCTTAACAGTAAAACAATAAAAGAGCTTAAGCTAATTAGTAAAGTATCAGCTTCTCACTGCAACCTCGTTCCCAGGGTTCTCTCCTACCCGTCCCTACGGAGCGAGAGAGAGAGAGACCCTGGTTGGGTCTGGTCACGTGGTCCCAGAACAAAATTAATTCCGAGGGAGGAGTCCTTTGTCTCTCAATTTTTTTGTATGGTTCGTTTTCACCGTTCACGCAATGATCGAAAGGGCAAGACAGATTTGCTAAGCCTCCAACTAGACCAACTATAACTGAAATTCGGGAAATTTCGGCCTAAACAGAGCTATCACCAGATAAACAAGCGAATTACCAGCGGAGAAATAAAAAACTCGTGTTATCGCAGTTAAACCGATGGCAACAATTAGATACTAAAATCTACGATCCTGAGTAAGACACAAGCGCCTGTTTATTTGCATTGAAGGGAAAATCCATGTTCGTTGAACTTGCATTGAAAGAATCAATGTTTGTCGGTGACAGCGGCTGGTAATCGGCCCGAATCAGTACATGCAAAGCCTAAACCATTAGCGGTGACAAAACAAAGCAGTTACGTTGAGAACAGAGGATTCATTTTACATTCACGGTCAAAATAATATTTTAGCTCTAATGACTCAACGGAAAGCTGTAGTCTGAAATGTCAGCTTTCTCCTACCCCTGACCTTTTTTATGATGCGGCAAAAGAAAAAACGCATCGCTTTTAGTAGTAAATAGAGGTAAAAAAAATATAATATAGTACGTGCATAAGCAAAGATGACCAAAACGCGACACTGAAGAAAACAGTAAATAGTATAAACAGAGACAAAACAGACAACATAACCCAGTGGTAACCTTCCAAAGCGAAAGGATTTCTTGTATATGGTCCAAATGAAAGCTTTATTACAAAAACAAATGTAGCTCAGTGATTTTTTTGAATCCTCTAAAGCATATACCTAACCCTCCAGAAAATTAAACAAAGAACAATAAACGGTTGGCAGTCGTGCAAGCCATATTTTTTGACAAAGAAACTTATCCGGCTATTCTGTTGATTTTAAACGACGACAAAAATACAACACAAAGCCATTGGATAAAAATATACTCTTCTAAGATTCTGTTTACCTCTTTTCATTTGAACAATCAAACTGAGTCCGGGCGGCGTATTCTCTCTTCCTGTTGCTTCTGTTTGATTTTAATATTTTCGAGGTCGGTGAGGACGGCAACACTTGATACATCTTTTCCGGCCCCCCTTCGAACTGCATAATCATAGTTTTGAAAATACATACGTTTGCTTTCTGAAGGTGGCCTCCATAACATAGAAATGGCAATTTAAGCCTACTGCGTTTCGGTATGAATAAAACCGCCTAAAATATTTTTGACTGCACCAGTGGCGAATCCGTGATTTCCTTTGCAACATCCGATAAACATCCAGATATTCTGCAGGAAGTTACGCTTTCGCTGTCAAAGGATTCGGCGTTCGAGGTTTTGTCTTGACTAGTCCGGAAACTATAAAAAAACAAGACCATTTAGACAAGGTCGGATACGCAGTTTCCACTGATCTCGACGTCTACGCTTTGTAGAGACAAATCTCACACTGATCCTCCCCTCCCCCAAGTCGTTTGTTTGTAATCTCCCAGATTCTTGGAGACACGTGACCAGACCCAACCACGGTCTCTCGACGGGTAGGAGAGAGAACCTGGGAACGAGGTCTCTTCTCACTGCTGACGTTTACATTAAGGGCCGGCTTAAGTTCTTGGATAAGCAAAGTTTCTTTTATTTTACAATGATAATCTGTTTTACCGGAAGCTAGAATATCAAAATGATCCCACTTGATGTTGTGACCTGTGGCTCTTATATGGTCAGCAATGGCTGATGTGGGGTCATTCTTAGTGAGAGCCCTGAAATGTTCCGTTTTCCTATCACTAAGCCGTCGTTTCGTTTTGCCAATGTAAAAGTCACTGCAGTCCCAGCAACCAGGGCCCAGTTGCTCGAAGCATGGTTAGCATTAACCAGCGGTTAATGCCATGACAACGTATTGGTTTTGATACTGCTTAACCAATGGTTAACGCTAACCATGCTTCGAGCAACTCAGGCCAGCTTTATAAATGACCTTAGATTTCTGTGAACGATTTAGACGGTCCTTGTATGGAAAGAATGATTTGATTCGGCAAGAACTTTGAAAAATTATCTTGAGATTGACAGCTGAACAGAAATTGTATACACATGATTTCAGACGCTTAGAGATTTGGTCACTTTGTACACCTAAGTAACGTAATAAGATGACAATACCTTCCTTTGGAACCGTAGAGACAGGCTGTTTGGCTTAAGGTTTCTGTTTCTGTTTAGGACGTCGTTAATGTTGTAAGTGATAATGCTATGTGGATAGCCGTTTTGAAGCAGGAGTTTCCGAAGGTCTTCAAGGGCAGATTTAAGCAGGAAAGCGGAGGAGCAAATTCGGTAACAGCGATAAGTAAGTATACGAATAAGATTTATTTTGTACTTGCGTGGAGTGAAGGAATCCCATTTAGTAAAAGGCCAGTAAACGTCTTTTTTCGGTAGATGGACGGTGGCAAAAGTGTTGTTTGGGCAGCGTTTGATGAGGATGTCTAAAAAAGGAATTTCATTGTCTTGTTCAAAATCAATAGTAAATTTGATACTCTCGTGACGACTGTTTAAATATCGCAGGAACTCATTAGCAGTGTCTTTGCTCTCAAACATAGTGAAAGTGTCATCAACGTACCTATACCAGAGTGACGGACGAATTTGACCCTTCTCGTTTCCAGACCCCTTATTTACATTTCATATATAGTTTTCATAAAATTGTAACGGTCTTTATTCCACTTTTGAAAATGTATGTTGCGTAGCATACGAAACGTCAAGTTATTAAAATGCGTAAGTTTGATATGTTTATCCCCGCTGTTTGTGTTTTATTCCTCATTTGATTACCTATAAATATATATCATGGGTGACGAATTACGTTAGCAATCTTGGATTTTTGATATGTTTATCCTGGATCGTATCGATCGAGAACTCCCCTCTCTCGAAAGTTTAGAGCTTCAGAATTGTTTCGACAAAATACCTGTTAGAATCCTTCTTGATATGCTCTTTCGTGTGTTAAGGTTTGCTAAAGCGTCTTTTTATGCCCTGGCATCTTCATTCATGAATTTAAAACTTCGTGGCCATCTTGACACTGGACGTACGAAAGGTTGCCATGGCATTTTGTAATTTCACATGTGAAATTACAAATTACCGCTGAAATTTCGTGCCAAAATTAAGGAGTAATTCGTCACCTATGATATTAAAAAAAATCGTATACAAAATATATATTTCAATTTACGATTAAGTTCAAGAAGAAGCCTTATGCTCCCCACCAGTACTTTCGTGCTAAACTCATTTACAATCAAATGAAGAGTTTTTTTTCTTTTCTTTCCGTCTCTTCTTATTTTCTTTCATTTAATGTCTCTAACATTAAATATATTAAATAAATGTAAACTCGTCGGGCAGCAAAAAAGGTTTTTTAAAAAGTGACTACGCATAACTAAACTTCAGCGCTATTACTACCAAATCCCTTCCTTTGTCAAATGTTGGCGAACTCTCCTGTCGTTGAATTCCTAACAACCATTCCAAGTTCAGAAATAAAAAAACAAAATTCGTCGTCGTTTGCCTTAACATCCTCCATAAAACGTGAAATTAGGCAACTTCACTTACTTCGAATTCATGCATTGACGGCAAAGAAATTTACCAAAAGAGTAATGCAAGTGCAGAGTTGCTTTTCTGGCGTTCTCGTTGCCACCATCAAACATTGAGCGGTGTTTCGTCTCTTGGAAACACACTCCGATTGGGCAGTTTGCTAAGCTTATTCAAAAAAAAAAAATTCCATTTTATGATTAACTTTAATTTAGAAGCCTAGAGGTACTTACCTTAACCTCTGTCCATAGGCAGGAGCCCATTCGAGAAAGTGTCTTCTATTACGTCACGAAAGAACTCGACGAATTTAATGGAACTGCTTCAACTACAGAAAATTCAAACTAGCCCGGATATAACACACCTGAATTTAGGACTCTATTAGCAGAAAAAAAAAAAAGGGCGGAGCGAGATATTTTTTAACATCATGCTGCTACTATATTACCAATCGACAAATATTCAGTTTTCTTATAGTTTATTTACTGAAATTCTACTCTAAGTGTGAATACATATGCAAGAAGATCATCAAAATATTTCAAGTTGCTAAGTCTTGAGCAATGTGCGCTATCCTATTGTAGAGCGTTTTAATTCACTTACATAGCCAGCATATATGAAAATTTATTGGAACAAAGGGAATCGTTTACATAAGGAAAGAGTTAACCTCCCACAGGACTTGTTTGGGACACCAATATGGCCGCCGTGACGTTATGTGAAAACACTCTATAATGGACCTAAAATATTTTGATTGACTGTTGCGGTATGGTTCCCATAAAATCCTTATGATTCAGAGCAGAAAGATTGGTTCTCTATTAAAATAGTCAAACACTTTAAAGCAATGGAAATCCGCGGCTGGTAAAAGTTTTTTAAGCAGCTTGTTTAGTGTTTGCGTAAAGTAAGATATTTTAAGAAAAACGGTTACGTCAAACTTGTATGTGTACCACGTGACCAAATGTTCCGTCTTAATTTGTCGTTTACTATTCATCTCATTGGCACAAAAGCAGTAATCTGTTTGCATGCTGGGGGCCTTCAGTCAACCCGCTTTACGAGCGCTGTTGCAAATTAAAAGTGTAACATTTTTTAGAGTCTGAAAACGACAGCTACTTAACTACCGTGACCTTCATTTGTAAATTACCTTTTTAAAAAGGATTCCTGGTTTCATCGGTAAAAATGTTTCAAAAAAGTGTTTATCTGCTCATTTTCTAAGCCCTAACATGAAAAATTGTCATAATGTTGCAGACGTGTGGTTCTAAATCTAATAACAAGCATAATTTTTAGCCCGCTTACAATTCAATTATTGGAGACTGTGCAAAAACCAGAAGAGTAACCTTTTATCTAACAAAGACTTTTGCTGAAATAATGAAACTCTTGAATTAATTACATGACCAGACGAAAGGGTCGATAGAACCAACGACTTTGAGCGGAAGGTCGTGGGTTCGATTCCTGGGCGAAGCAGTACTCAGGGTCTTAAAATAACTGAGAAATGAACATAATTCATTTGCCCTAGAAACGGCTAGACCTTCGCGTGGCTCGGATGACTAAGTAAAATAACGACGTACAAATAGTGGGCTGAATTTGTAATTTATAGTGCTAATTACATTGACACTCAAATAAAATGTTTTTGAAACAGGTGACTGGTGGCAGCCGTGAAATTGAGCATTATCAAACATCTTCCACATCGGCTTCGTGCTCTTAAAACGCCTCAATTAAAGTTAATTAAAAGTCACAATCCGTTATTGATTTACTGTTACAGTATTTTCAGCCTACAATAAACAACGGTCTTGTCGTCATTGGCCCATATCCACTTAGCCGTCTCTGCAATGCCATCTATTTTTGTGAAAGGGCCACCTTATTTGCTATGCGAAAGACTAATGAAATTACAAATAACAATAAATTAGCTTGAAGGAAAAATCTCTTCACGACTTTTTTACTGTAGTGTCAGTCTGCAATAAGCAGTGTTGGTGTTAGTGTTCCCCCATATCCACTTAGCTGTCATTGCGATACCATTTAGTGTACCCCAAGGACTGTCACCATGGTTTGCAATCACTTTTGCCAAAGGCCAGCTCTGGTCATCAAAATCCGGGGAATTCCATCCGGATGACAGAACGCTGCTACATTTCCAAGTTTCATTAGTTACCTGTCCGTTGCTAGTGGAGCCGAGTATTCCGAGATGAATGCCTACATAGTTTTTCCCAGCTACTGACAGAACTCGAGTGTTTCCTGGTACAAGGTAGGTGGTGGGTTTACTCCAAACACTATCCGTTCCGAGGCTTTGACCGTCAGCAAAAATTTCCATTTCATTGTCACAATTGAATGTTGCACTGAAATCTAAAGGAAAGGACAATTACGCTGAGTGTTTTCCTGAAGTATTTTTAGAATTCAATAATTCCACCTTTGTCCTATGGGTACAAAAGCTCAATCCAGCATTTTAAAATTCAGTAACTGTTTCAACTTTTATTGCCAAGGTTAAGCTAAGGTAAAAACATCCTTTCTTACAAAAATCTCCCCAAATCCCTTTTCCCTTTTCTGTTTATTAAGTGTTCCCCTTTTTTCTTTCGCTTCTTAACTTTAACTGATGAACCGGCGGCGTACGTTACACAACACAACACAGCACTTTATTTCGTTTCTAAAAGAACAATATTTCTAACATTGACAATCCGCAGTTAGCATAGCTAATCGAGACGGGTTGTCAGAAATAAGAACAAAAATAAACATTCGCTCCTGATAATATAATATGACTGAAAGGACATTTTTTAGACCCGTGTTGTGTTGAGCCTCTTGCTAAATTTCCTGAGGCTAATCTCGCCATTTTTCTCTCTTTAAGGTTCGTTCGTTTCGGTTGATCCAGATCAGGATTTATGATCCAAGATCACTTTGATCATAAAGCCTGAAAGGAACTGGTAAATCCCATCTGAAGTATTTATCGCTAAATTCTATCCTCCATGATGCAAGCCAAGTGATCTTAAGTCATAGGTATTCTGATTATTTTGCAATTTCAGTTAGTGGCAAATGAATTAAAAGAACCAGTGTACTGGTTACAGAAATAATGTCAGTCCATTATAGGTTTCACCAAAATGATCACAGCGTGTGTTCTGAGCACATCTATAGTTGGACTGTGAGGAGATTTGTTGAAGCTAATGAGATAGAGTCGGTTTGCTGAGATCACGGCACTTTGTTAGCAACCGTTAGGACGCGCTATCAACTATAATCCATCACCCCTCCTTTTGAAGCACCAGTAATCCCTACCTTTAGGGCTGCAGAATGTCTTCCCGTCACCTATATATCCATCTTGACAATAGCAATTGTACGAGCCATCAGTATTTGAGCAAAACGCGAGGCTTTGAAGGCAGTCATGTGATCCCTGGGTGCACTCATCAACATCTGAAAATGCTAAAGAAAATCGTGTATTCCTAGTTACAACTTCAACAACATTGATCAGTTAGAAAATGTAGCTAAAACTGTGCTTAACTGCCATGGCGAAGGGTAGATCGACGTGAGGACGCAAAGCAAGATAGAGGAGTAGATAAGCAAATTGTATGTCTTTGCAACTGTGACCGTTTCCTGATTGCAAATGAAACTTAAGTCTCGGACGTACACGCAAAGTCATACCCCCACCGTGGTACAAGGGAGGGGGTGGATGGACCTACGACTTCACACTTATTGCTTGAAATGGACTAAATGTGTTACAATCTCTTTGAAAAACAGAAGACATTTTTGCTAAATTATTTGCAGCATCAAGGGCAGTTGGAGTAAACGACATAGACAAAATAACTAGGGAAGCAACTAGAGTAATAATGTGAATGAAAAGTTATCACCTGAGCAGTTTTGACCATCTCCGGTGAAGCCTGTCTTGCATGTACAGTTGTAGCTTCCTTTGGTGTTTTAGCAATCCGCTTTGCTACTGCAATTATGAGTCCCAACTGCACATTCGTCAATGTCTGGAATAACGTTGGGAAAGAGATTATGATGTTGATTTTTACCGGAATTACTATTGTTAATGTTCTATTTCTTTTGACGATTGTTCACCTGTTTTATAAAGTGTGTTGCCGCGACAAACGAAGTCCCACTATGGCCAATTTATTGAAGACAAAACGACAGAAAAAAAGGTGATACTACTACGTTCCAGCAAAGTCAGCAAACCATTTCAAATAATGGCAATAAAAAGACACACTTAGTAACTTAGTGTTCCCTGTTCATTTGTCAACCATTACCGTCATCATCATCATCATTATCATCCTCATCGTCGTCGTCATCATCCTCCTCTTTATCGTTATTATTATTATTATTAGCTATTAAAGGTGATTAAAGACAGGTTTAACACTAAGGAAGGAGGCATAGAACAAATAAACATCAACGGTAAGTTATAAATCAATAATAACCTTAGCAGTTTTGACCATCTCCAGTGAAGCCTGCCTTACATGTGCAGTTAAAGCTTCCTTTGGTGTTATAACACTCGGCTTGGCTACTGCAATTATGAGTCCCAGCTGCACATTCGTCAATGTCTGAAATAACGATGGAACAGAGATTATGAATATTGTTGAAGAGTTATTTCTTTTAACAATTGTCCTTCTTTTTCAAGAAGTGTGTAGCCCGCGGCAAAGGAAATCCCACTGACCCACATTACGACCAATTTGTTAAAGAAAAAACAACAGAAAAAGAGGTAATACCAGTATTGTTTCTGCAAACACAGCTAACCGTTTCAAATAATGGCAATAAAAGGTCATGCTTGTCACTAACGTTTTTGTTCAAGGCGCTTAGTGTACACTGTTCTTTTCTCATCTATTACCATCTATCATCATCATCATCATCATCATCATCATTATTATAGTATCAAGAATCATTATTTTTTTGTTTATTGTTAGCTATTATCAAATACGATTAAAGACAGGCTAGTTTAATACTACGAAAAGAGGTATAGTAATAAACATGAATCAGTGATAACCTGAGCAGTTTTGACCATCTCCAGTAAAGCCTGACTTGCATGTACAGTTAAAGCTTCCTTTGGTGTTACTACAGTCGGCCTTTCCACTGCAATTATGAGTCCCTTCTGCACATTCGTCAACGTCTGAAATAATGTTGGAACAGAGATTATGATGTTGCTTTTTTACTAGAATTACTATTTTTAACGCTTTATTTATTAGACAAATGTGTCCCTATTTTATAAAGTGTGCAGCCCGCGAAAAACGAAGTCTCACTTGTCTCAATTATGGCCAATTGTTAAAGACAAAACAACGGAGAACAAAAAGGTGATACCACTGTTCCTGCAAACTCAGCAAACCATCTCAAATAGTGGCACTGAAAAGGTTATATACTCCTCACTAACGTTTTCTTTGAATCAATGTTTTCCTGATCATTTTACCTTGACATGTTTTACCGTCACCCTTAAAACCCTCTTTACAAGACCAAAGGTAGGAGCCAAGCGTGTTTTTGCAGTTTGCGTTGATGTCACAAACTGGTGGCGTCTTCAAGCACTCATCTTCATCTAATGATATAAAAAAGACAGCATAAGGAAAATGTGAGTTATTTCTTAAATCAAGTACGCCATCTTCAGACTACTATATAATGACGAATTTCTTTCGATATGCTACTGACAGCATGAATTTCACTCATGACTAATCTAACTCGTTTCGTTTTGGAAATAACATACCAGAAATACGTATCTCGCAAAACCTCGAGAAAGTCCGTCTGGTGTTGCAATAAAGTTTAGTCCTATCAGCTAGACAAACTAATAAGGAGAATCGAGGAAGTCAATTGATCATGAGAGTGTGTTTGGTGTACAAAGTTTTATATATTTCATACCTTCACGTTTCATGTAGAATCTCTGTTCATCCGTCATAAAATGATCAGGTTTCTCCTCCTTGGTATGGCTATTAAGTTCGCACACTTTGCCCGGAATGTAGAAATTGTAACTCGCACACCTGGGGTCTCTTTCACAGGTGTTTTGGCAATCAACAATTGCCCTCACTGCAAACTCTTTGAAGGTGTAACCCTTGAGAGCTTTACCAGGTACTGATCTCTCTGAAGTTTTGCATGGCCCACCAAAAGCCTCACTTCCATGCATCTGGGATATAAGACAAATTGTGAAAAGTGCCATGGACAGCATACCGCGCTTGAACTGCGGGTTCTGAAACTTAAAAGGAATTTAGAATAAGCATTAAGATCTGTGAGGAGTCCCTCGAGTGATGAATTCTTACTTTCGCAGCAAGCTCAATGACAGATGTTCCTCATTGATACCCTACAGAGAGGCACCTGACTCCGGGGGGTACCCCGATCCCTATAATGACCTGTACAGGGAGACTCCCCCCGAAGATAGATAGATAGATAGATAGATAGATAGATAGATAGATAGATAGATAGCCTTTATTTTAAAACGATAAGTATTTAAGCTACATGAGCTTGTGGGGTCGTTTGCAATTAACTAATCACTAAGTAGCTAAAAAACTGAAAACTAGGGGTATTTACAGAAAGAACGTTTGAACTTAAGTCATCGATATATACAACATGTACAATAACAAATTGTTGTAAGCATAAATTTTTAAGTATATACAAAGTCATCTTTTCTAAAATTACAAGTGGATGCAGACGTTATCTTAAAGCTGAATTCACTAAAATTAACTAGAGATTTAAGCTTTAGCCTGAGGTCACGATAGGGAACGCTTTTTGTCAGGGCACCTACAATTGTTGGTCACTGCATTCCACAGGACTGAGCCTCTGAACGCTACAGAGTCTTTCATGTAACGCGTGTTGAAGCGGGGAACAATTAAAGAAGCACAGGTCCGGGTTGAATAATTTGTGGCCCGTTTCTTAGAAATCAGATCGATTAATGTGACAGGTAACCTTTATGAAAACAGATAAAAATGGCTGATTTATATTAAATAGACAGAGTGGGCCATTGGGCCCGTTGTAGGACATCAACAGAAGCCATGTCTTTCGGCAAGTTAAAAATAAGCCTCGCAGCCCTGCAGTGAAGTCTTTCCAGGGACTGAAATAAGTCGGAGTTGCAGCAAGATGCCCATAGTATAAGACCATAGGTCACTGAGGGCAAAATGATCTTAAAAAAGAGATCCTGACGAACGTTCCTAGGGAGAAATCTGGACTTCTTTAGTAATCCTAGTTTTTTAGCGAATGACTTTTTGAGT
This sequence comes from Porites divaricata, assembly GCA_038088405.1. Classification (NCBI taxonomy): domain Eukaryota; kingdom Metazoa; phylum Cnidaria; class Anthozoa; order Scleractinia; family Poritidae; genus Porites; species Porites divaricata. The sequence continues at coordinate 54,277,072 of JBBMOI010000001.1, read as the reverse complement.
TCCAGCATATGCGAAGTCCAGGTCATTTTCTCATCGACAGTCATTCCCAGTATTCGTGATTTCGATACCCATTCAATTGTAGAGTTTCCAATGAAGATCGGGGGAATATTAGCCGGGGGATTTCTTCCAGAGATTAGCATGGCCTCACTTTTACCTGGGTGGGGTGTTAATCTGTTAATGAGGCACCACTCGTTTAACTCACGGAGTGCAGAATTTAACTGGGCAATACTTTTTTCTGCCGTGTCACTCACGCAGTAAACCGTTGTGTCGTCGGCAAACATATAGACGGATCCGCAAGACACAGAGGACGGAAGATCGTTCGTGAAAAGAGTGAAAAGTGTTGGCCCCAAAACGGACCCTTGAGGAATTGCGAAAGAGATCGGTATCATCTCTGAAGTTGATCCATTAACAGCTGTGAATTGCTGTCTTTCCTTTAAGTAACTTTTAAGCCAGTCCAGGAGTAGTCCTGATATGCCAAAGTCCCTTTCCAACTTCATTTCGAGAATGGTGTGCGACACACTGTCCAATACCTGTTTAAAATCTATAAAGGCAACTGCTACTACTAAGCCTGCGTCTACAGCTTTTCTCCACGTTTCGGTAAGTTGTGTTAGTAGCAGTTCTGTCGAAAATCCTGCGCGGTATGCCCATTGTTTGCCCGTGACCAGATTATTAGCTATAAGGAGGTACCTTTGTTAGGCTTCAGGTCTATGAAAGGGTAGGGATTTTGAAAAAAGGCCCCAAAGGGCTAACGGATTCATTGAATGTCTTTCACATGGCTCTGAAATAGTCGATAAATCGTTTTGGTTTTGTATATTATTAATAGTTTTAAGAAAGTCTATTTACAACAGTTAAAAACTATCTGGCAAAGTTCTAAACAAGGTATGAGAGAGGGGGACCATTTCTGGCAAAAGTGGTATATAGAGGGGTAAGGGAAGTGTGACCTCGGGTCGTAACCTCCCCGTACAAGACTCCTGCCCCGTATAGATCTTTGTTGAGTACCTCCCCACCCCCCGGGAGCATTGGTGCTTCTTAGAGAGTCACCAACTAGACTTGTCTACACAAAGTTCTAATATATAGATTTAGCCAGGGCTAAAAGCGAAGCTCCTGTTAACTCGAATTTATGATTTAAAATCAAACAATAAACTTGTATTCCACAATTCAGTTAACTTTAGAACACATTCATGTGACTTTTGAGGGAAAGGTTAAGTGATTTTAGAGAACAGTAATTTGCAAACAGTCCAAGCTAAGAGTGAACTTAACCTTACATCGAGTTGATAGCCTTATATCTACACCCCCAAAAAAGCAATCATCTTTGATCACATTTAGGAGCGCGGGCTCTTGATCACAGTAGATTAGGCCTGGAAAACAAATCAGGCGGAATTTTTTGTGTTCGACAAGTTTACTTTACAAAATCTTGCCAACAAGTCTGGGAACGTGTAAACCAACCTTTTACACTTTTTATACATCACGTCTGAGGTGAAACAGTACCATGACGAGATGTTTTTATCATACAGACCTCGGACAGAATGCAGTATTTCACAATTTTGCAATACAAATTGCACTCATTCATGATCATTCAGTATTCAGGACGATCGAAGGACGTGTGAGCTTTTAGCGAAACCGTTAAAAAAATTTCCAAAATCACCTATACGGCTAGCCGGTTCTCACTTTTGACAAGCGCCAAAGTCGACTGTTTAAATTATGATTAATAGAGTTATACGCTTCAACATAATAAAGAATTTATTCTGTTTATTTTTTATTTAATGGTTTTATAACGATGTGTACAGTATGTGGTCCTTGGTCCGCGTGTAAAAGTCATTAACTTGAATATCTTACCCGAATCTTCACGCAACGAGCTGAAATACTCCCTGAAGATAGCTTTTATGTTCCTGTCGATAATCCTGAAGTTTCAAGTTCCAGACATGAATATTTTGCTTGGAATTCGCAAAAAGGCGATCGTTTTCGATCAGGGTGGATAAAGGTTGGGCGGTGAAACGAGCGCGTCCGAGCAAAAAGGTGTGCTGCAGTAGACTGGGACTCTGCTTACAAATATCACTTGTTTTCGCTTGTTTGCGACTTCTAGTCCAGCTGCTATCGACCAAAAAAACAGCGAATTGTTCACTTTTGTGATAAAAGCATAAAACTTTGCCAGATTACTAACATCCCTAAGACTAACATTTCTGGATATGGAGCCAAGCCAAATTCACCACTGGACTCGAGTACTGCGCAGGACCCAAAATGGCCTACATGAAAGCGAGGCTAGCAATAGAAAACCCTCTAAATTACCTTCTTTGAGGTAATTTTATCAATAAAATGTCTAGATAATGTGAATTAGGTAAGACAGAAGTCATTTGCTTTGTTTTAAACTGTTCATTAGGGTCACGTGACCATTTTCCCTAATATTGCTAGGCATTATGGGAATTATTATGTTCAAAGCGTCTGTTTGTGTGTTTAAGCGTGTTCCGGGGGAAAACTAGGTTCTTGGACATTCTTACTAAAGCTGAAGAACTTTAACCTTTTTTAACCCCATGAAATTTATCATGGAGCCGGATTCCTTTCCGTTAAAACGTAGAATGCTTCATGGAAACAAGGTAAAAAATATATAGAAAATTGAGTAAAACTCGGCCCTTTTATTTTTGGAAAGATTGAAATAATGAAATGTTGCATTACGGAATCGTCCACATATAGTATTGTCTTGTAGTTTGATTTTGTTTGACTACTACGTCCCCTTGAAAGCTGGGTCCTAGAGCCCAGTCTCCCTGCAGTATTCAAGATGGCTGCGCCCATGTGGAACTACAGTTATTACTGGTAAGGAATTAATTGTTTTAACATCATTTAAAGTATTATTTTAATACAAAAAATCATTGTAATTTGGATACCAAAATACGGTGAAACTTTTGCAGTAACTGAGATGATAAGAAAATATTGAATAATTAATTTTATAATGATAATGCATCTCTGCACAAGAATATGACTTGAACCCCACTCTAGTTGTTTGACAAGTTTCAATATTTTTCCAAACTCTTTTTAGTTTCAGTTATATTTTTTGACGAATTCTCATGGATTGGAAAAAGTGCATCATTTGTCAGAAAAGTAAAGGCGAACCCCTACAATGTCCGGCAGTTTCTAAAAGAAAGGATGCAGGTGCAGGATACATTTCATTCGTTAAAAATCTTGTGGAATTCCAAAAGCTTGGAATTATTCCTACTTTTTTAAAGATTAGTTGCTTAGACGAAGGACAAGGGATAACGCAGACTCTGTCAGATAGAAAGGCTTCTTGGCACAAGTCCTGTAGAGACCTTTTTAGCAATACTAAACTAGAGCGTGCAAAGAAGAGAAAACTGAATGAAATAGAGGATACAGAAAGAGACGAAAAGGACGAGAAAACATCAGCAGAAGAAACCTCACATTTCAGCCCTGTTAAAAGTCGGAGATCTAGCCAACCGAAGTGTTTATCAGAAAACCATTGCTTCTTTTGTGATCAAACAGATAACCTTAGAAATCTCCACGCTGCTTCTACATTTGAAGTTGATCAGAAAGTAAGGAAATGTGCGGTGGCACTAAAAGACAGCAAACTTCTTGCCAAGCTTTCTGCTGGCGATATGATAGCTATCGAAGCAAAGTACCACGCGAAGTGCTTGGTTGGTTTGTATAATCGAGCGAGGATGTTGATGTTCACGGCAACAAATGACATAACTACTCCTACCCTTAACCTTGATGAATTAGCGTTTGCAGAATTAATTGCCCATATAGATGAAACACTTCATGCAGAAGAACCAACAGTGCTTATACTTTCTGAACTTGTTAAGTATTTTTCCTCTAAGCTACAGGAAGTTGGTCTTGGGTGTGAGAAAATCAATGGTACTCGACTAAAGGAAAGAATTCTATCTGCTTATCCAGATCTTACTGCCCACACAGAAGGAAGAGACATCCTTCTCGTCCCTCAAAATGAAATCGGTGGTGTCTTAAAGGAGGCAAAGAACGATTGTGATGCACAACATCTTGCAAGAGCGGCAACCATCTTACGGCGGGACATTCTGCAAATAAAAAATTCCTTCAGTGGTACATTTCCTCAAGAATGTCAGAAAGATTCTATCCCTGCATCGATGAAAACTCTGATCAGTATGATCGTCAAAGGTTCAAACGTCAATGCAGACCCAGCTGAAAGTCAGGCTTGTCTTACTATCGCCCAGCTTATTGTCTTCAATAGTATTTCCCGTTATCGTAATAGCCCTCATTCAACTGGCAGTACACATCACATCAGATCCAGGGAGTGCCCCCTACCTATTTATGCAGCTTTAAAAATTCACGGAACAACTAGGGACAGTCTCTGGTAGATACATTCTACAAGTTAGGGATGTGTATTTCATATGACAGGCTCCTTTCCATATCAACAGACATAACGAACACTGTTTTAGAAAGATATGAGAGAGAACAGGTCGTTTGTCCAAGTAAATTGAGAAAGGGACTATTCACTACAGCAGCGGTTGATAACATAGACCATAACCCAAGCTCCACAACTTGTAAGGACTCTTTCCATGGAACAGCAATTTCTCTAGTACAGCATCCAAC
>JBBMOI010000001.1:54240000-54267500 GCA_038088405.1 Porites divaricata | reverse complement strand
TCGAAAATTTCAACGCGTTGTTGGTAAACACTGGCGTGAATTGCACTTGCCGTGAGAAATATTATTATTAATGTTGACCACATTCCTTGACAAAAATAATGGTTTTCAATTTTACTTTAACTCAAAAGCTTTCACCATTTTATTTTTCCTTTTTTGCCCGAGGGAGAGCTTTGTTTCTGGAATTTTTCCTTTCTCACCGAAAGCGGTCCACATATTTCGGCAAGGTTCAAGAAACAGTCAGTGTTCAGAGTGATTACAGTATCAACAAATTATTTATTGACATTCAACCAGAAAAGAGAAAACCGACCGTGTTATAAAAGACTTTGAGTTTGCTTTCTTTTCTGTAATGGCGGTTGTTAGCTTTTCAGTTAGCTTTACTGGAGAAATTGACAACCTTACGATTAATAACTACAAAGCCTGTCAAACATAGTTAATAATCGTAAATTTCACGATTATTAAAAAGACCCCCGTTGTATGAATATTGATAAATAAATATTGTAATGTTGTTGAAATAAAGATTACTTACTTACTTACTTACTTACCCTTACCCTTACCCTTCCAGCCGAGCCAACTTAAGCGATCGTTTATGCGAAAAAAATTGACCCTTTTGCCAGAACCAAAAGCAAACAACAGTGCCCGCAAATGCTCTGATGGTCTTGCCTTGACCAAGATGAAACCGGCTGGGTGACCCTGCCATCGAAAAAGGGTGACCTGGCTACCGAGTCGGGTCACCCTTCTGGCCGAACCAACTTCTTATCTCTCATGTAAAAGAGTGCTGAAAGATTTGTTGAAGCCAATTAAGAGATTCTTGCTAAGGACACGGAATTTGGTTAGCAACCGTTGAGCAGCTCGCACTATCAATTAACTATACGCCAGGTCCCAGTTATTCAAAAGGTGGATAGCGCTATTCAACGTATAAATCTCTATCCACTGGGAAACGCAGTTGGTTTCCGTATATATTTATCCACTGGATAGTGATTTATCCGGTTGATGGCGCTATCCAGCTTTTGAACAGCTGGGGCTCAGCTCTCTTCTACGTTAAGCACCAGTGATCCCACCTTTAGACTTGCAGAATGTCTTCCCGTCGCCTATATATCCATCGTGACAAGAAAAATGGTACGAGCCTTTAGTATTTGAGCAAGACGCAAGGTTTTGGAGGAAATCTGATTCCTGTAGTTACAATCTAAAGAACGATCACTTAAGAAACACTGAGTGTTGCACTGCCATGGCGGAGGTCACAAGAGGACTTGTAAAAAAATCGAGGAGGAGAAGCAAATTGTATTTTTTGTAAAGTTTATGCAGAGCTGTATATGAATCCGCCTCCCACTTAAGAAAACGCTTTGTAGTAGTGACAATCAACTTAACTGAAGCTTAATGGGCTCCTTTAGCCACTAACTATTCAATTTTATTTCAGCTCCCTTTTTTTTTTTTTTTACATTATATAGAACATTTGCATTATATAATACAATTAAAAGCGGTGTGTGTGTGTGGGGCGGGGGAGGGCGGGGGCGGGGGGGGGGGGGGAGATAATGAGTAGTCATAGGCATGAGTGCAATGTCCAAAGTAGCAAAAGCATCCTGGATCCATTAGTGTTGCAATGTGACCGTATGCATGATCTGCGTCACAAATATTCTTTCCTTTGTCGCATTCGTGTATGTTTGATGAAAGTCACAAATCAAAATCCATTTGAATTTTGTCAACATCTGTACTGGTACTAACTCTAAAGTGGACAATAAAGTCTATTTTCGTTTGTTTTAATTTAATCATCTAGGCATTTTGATATTGTCACCTGAGGAGAGCATAAGTCAATCCGTTTCCGGGATACCCACGAAGCCGAGTGTAAATCTAACTCTATGACTGATATTCGTATGATTCTTTATTTCTAAACATTTTTGTTTTGTTACCTTTGCAGGTTATTCCGTTTCCAGTATACCCTGGCTTGCAAAGACAAGCAAAGGATCCTTTGGTGTTGTTGCAATACGCATGATTTGCATAACAGTTATGCTCTCCTGTTACACACTCGTTTATGTCAGCAAAAATCAATATAGACATATGTTTTGTATTATCTGAAGGCTGACATTTGTTTCTTCTCAATTTATTATAAATTTAGAACATATGGTAACAAAAATAAAACAACACCTGATGTATTGAAGACTTCCTACCTTTTTGGCAGCGTTTTCCTTTAAAACCAGGAGGACACAAACATCGATATCCCTTCACTGTAAATCCAGACTGACAGGTTCCGCCATTGTAGCAATAGATCTCATCACAGGCACTCTTAACAAAAACTTGTTTTTTGGTAAATTAGGTACGTAGATATCACTGAACTAATACGGGCTCAAGTAAACTTGGTTACTAGAAAATAAGAGTTGTTGCAAAAGACAAACAACAAGAATAAGAAGAGCACAAATTAACTTGAACGCAAACACGGGCACGATCGCGAACACGAATACGAACAAAATAAGAGCTGTTGACACGATCACGAACACGGATACGAACACAAACACGATCACGATCACAAACACGAACAAGAAAACGAACAAGGACATGAACACGAAAAGAACACAAACAATATCAAGGAACGCGAGAACGAGAACGAGAAAGAGAGGAACTAAAGAACAAGACGAAGTCAAGAAAAATAACTGAAAAACAAGAACAAGAAAAATATTAGGAGGAGGACGGGCAGTGATAAAAATTGGAAAAACCGACTTACATCTGCTCCATGATAGAGGTAATCATTTTTGTCCACAAATTCATTGCCATGCCATCGATGAGTAGCGTTGTTGAACTCACATGTCTTTGTGTTCACGTGATAGTTGATACTCACACAGTTGTGTTCGTAGTAACAATGCAGCTTGCAGATCTCAATATCAACAACAGTTTTAGTTCCTACAGTGTGGTTCACCAAACGCTTGTTCATGAAGAAGAAAGGTGATGGAAACGCCAGTATTCGACAGTTATCTGAAACAAGAACGAAACAGTTTTAAATGGATATGCTAAATGAATTACTGCGAGCGAGCCTATAAAGGTACCCAAAATTCTTTAATAATAAGCGACTATCGATGATTTTTCAATTGAAGTAATGGCTTTGCAACCAACTTCAATGCCACCTATCATTATCCTTGGCGGGGGCGCAGCCAAGATAGATCATATTAAAGTATGAAATAACAACTTAGAACCTGTTTGCATGGAGATGGGGGACCCCAGGTAGGTGAGGTAACCCACTTAGGTGGGGTAACCCGCCTGACTATATAATATCCCATTTTAATGTGATCGCGTTTACATGTTAGGTGGGGTAACCCGCCACATGTTACCTCACCTACCTGGGGTCCCCCACCTTCACGTAAACAGGCCCTTAAAACGTTTTTTTTTTTTTCAGTATCAACACCTATGCGATAGGTGACCATTCACTTTAAATATCAGCGAGGCGTAGCTTCGCTTTATTACAGAAATCCCGTGTGAACCCACCACTCTTATGTCTGAACAGATGCTCTGTCCGGTATGGTTTCCGTGCTGGCGCAAAAGCTATTATCTTATTTTCAACTGCCCGGTCCGATCGGCGCGGTCTTCCACGGGCGAAATGTTTTAGCACTCGTGTAGAGGTGCAATTCTGGAGTTTTAAAGTGGCTAAACGACAGTTTCGCTGACATAAAGTTGAGCGCGCTTAGAAATTTCATTGACGCGATTGTTTCCGCGCGCGTAAAAGACTGATGTGATCTAAAGAAGATAAAAACGTTGGAGTTTTTTGTCCCGTGAAATGCTTTATCCCTCTCCTGTTAACATATTTATCAGGAGAAGATATGAAGCCAATGGAATTTTCTAGGAATAATGCGAGGACCAGCTGAGAGAAATAGTCAGAAGTTTTCTTGGAAATTAGTTCTGTTTTTGTCGGTTTTCTCATATCGCGTGAACCCATCGAGTGCTCAAGTGTTGAGCATGCGTACTTAGGGGATAATGTAAGAGCGCTTGTTTTGTTGACTTTCATAGACAACGTAAAGAAACGAAGATATCTCAAAATCTACTCATTAGAATTTAACGAAATTTGTCAAAATTCTTGTCAAGTATCGAACTTCAACCCTTGAAAACATGACTGACACAATCAATTTCACATGATATAAATAACTATTTTGTTTAAAATTTCAAAAACTATTTGTCACAATTTGGTAAAGTTGCTTTTAAGAAATGAGGATTACTTATTATAATCTATGTGCATTTTGAGAAGCTAACCTAAAGACTAGAACTTGCATAAACCTTCTGAATTCACAATTTTAGGCTTGTTTCAAACCATCCCTGTTGTCATGGCAACGATCGAAATCTTACGTTTAACCAAATAAACGTATTGCCTCATAAATATGTTTTGTATGTGCAAAGTTTTAGCTTAATACCGGCAATCAGTCTGAAATACCCCCAATGAATAGTAACGAATGACAACCTCTCAAACCGTGTTAAGCCACCTTAAAGCAAGTCAAAATGGATGCAAAACTGTAGTTGTTTCCATGGAAAATGAAAATTTTTGGCTCACTGACAAGGTTACTGAGCCCGAAGAAAAGAGCTTAAATAGAGTTTTATGTTATATTTACCTCGAATTAAGGTCGTTATTTTTTAAATGAACTGACTTTTATCTCTTAATGCGATATTGGTTAGTCGGTTTATTTGAAAACTCAGTCAGTGGTTGGTTCAAAGAAGAACTTAGTTAAAAACATTTTGGTGAAATATTCGCTATTTTCTGTTGAGACCTACCTCTACCTGTGCTGTGAAGCACATGTACATTATTGTTCGAGGAAAAGGTGATTGTGAAAAGGGAAAAGTAAAACTAAACAGTCCCAGACTGGGACTGATGACTGATAATTTTCGAGCAACTGCATTCATGTTCCTAACGTCGGTCTAATCTTAATGGAGCGGATCTTTCCAACTGCTCTGAAAGCATTTTAACAAAAACCTCAACAGTGTACCTTTTTATTTTTTGTTGCTTCATTTCTTTCCATAGTACCTAAATTAAGTGAGTAAACTTTTTCCTTCATAATTTTGGAGTTAACCCGCACAATTAGAATCACCAGTTGACGAATTTTCAACGTCGGATGTACCGTCTCAATGCAACTCCTCCAGAAGATTAGGAAACTGAGCAGAAAAATGATCCTTGTAATATAAAAAATAGAATATTTACCGTCAACACAAGCGGAGGTTAAAGCCATAAGTGATAACAGCAGAAAGGAAAAAGCGCCAACGTGAAGTCTGGGAACCTCCATGCTTCCCTCTCTCTCTTCTTCCCCAAGTTACCACTAGTAACTTATTGTGCTCATCAAAATGGGAAATTTTAAGGTCATGTCATGCAAATTTGCAGTCCAGGAGGTGCTGAATTGTTCTGCCAACCAGACTAATTTAAAAAAAACGAGTATTTTAAAGACCTGCAGTTGCACTGTCAGGTTTACAAACGAGCAGGTGTTAAGTGGTTTGTATTTAATTTTAACAAATTTACAAGTCTCACTTGAGACTAACTGTTGACAATATATGGATCGAATTGGACAATTATTTGTGTGAATTTCCAATGCTGATTGTCAAAATAAATATTATGAATGTTCATAAGACGTTCAAGGAGCTGCTCCTTTATTAACTCAATTAGCTCATTTCCATGGGTTGCCCCCTCTGGTTAAAAAGTTGAATAACTTCAATTGTATTCATAAGGTATGACCACTAATCTTAGTGAATTTTCTAAAATTTATCTGGGAACATTTTAAAGTCGTCGTGAGGTGCACGTCAACGTTGACATAACCATGCCAACCGAGTTGTGACAGCTTGTTTTTACCTTTGTTATGAAAATGAGTTTTATTTTCGTGAGAATAAAAATCATTTTCGTATCAATGGCTTTGCTCTTAGCCGCGCTCTTAAACAGAGGCTTGAGTCAAATCGCAAATGGCCTAATTATTCATTTGAGTCTTGTAAACTCAGCTTTACTTGTACTCCCCCAGAGCTCTAGTACTGACTTAAGGTGCCATAGGGGTTTGTTTTAATTTTCGTTTGATATAAATAGCTAGATCATAGGGTGAATCGAGATTTGTTTTCCGCTCAGTTTTCAGTGTACTGCTACTAAGTTGAATGAAGTAACGACGACAGCATCACCAACATGACAAATACCGGCAAAAAATTTCTAAAAGTAACATTATTCCATTCTTGTCACACAGTGAGCTTGTCAATATTAGCCGTCATTTGCGCCTGTAAGCTGGGACCGAGTCTCTTCGTTTATTTAGGTTTCACGTTGAAAATAGTCGGCGAGCTGGTTTATGTTTCCAGCCCCTAATATCATATCGTACTCCCTAACTTTGGCACAAAATTTTTGAGCGTAAATTTATTGTTTCACATGTGAAATTAGAAAATTGCCACGGAAACGTTTCGTACGTCTCAGTGCCAAGATGGCGTCTTGTTTTAAAATGTTATAAATGAACATGTCAGGGCATTAAAATACTCTATAGAAAACCTAAACACACGAAAGAACACATCATGAATGATTCTATCAGGTGTTTTGCGGAAAAATTCTGAAAATTATTTAATATCATTAAAGATGTGAATATTGTTCATCGTGGTGTCAGATAGGAATGAACGTTTATTCGTTTGTCTCACGATAGAATCGCTTTGAGATATTGATCGCGACGTTTGGACTGCAATACTGCTAGTCTTCATCAGGCGATGAGGTCGATTGTTTACGTGTAGCTATTTATGCACGTTGGTTCACTGTGATTGGTGTATTTCGATCCTCATTATTCCGACTAGCAGATGATGTTCCCTCAGGGGTCCGCTTTGTAGTTGAACGGCTGTTATGCTTTCTGATCGTAGGCATCCATGCTTCAGGAATTTCGATTCCGTTGTCTCTATTGATGTTATTAGAATGAAGTCTTATTTGGATAGCCTCTTTGACCCTACGTGTGTATCGGTGAGGGTCACGATCGATAAACTTGACTTGATTCCATAAAGGAAGATGCCCCGTTTCGTTTGCGTGCTCCGAAACTGCGGAGGTTTGTGTATGAGCAAGCCGTATATCTCTGTCATGTTCTTTTATCCTGTCTTGCATTGCTCTCCCTGTTTCGCCTATATATACTTTGCCGCATTCATATGGAATTCTGTATACAACACCTTCTTGTTTACCTGGTTCTAGGGCGTCTTTCGGTCGTACTAAGTAAGACCGAAGAATTGTGTCAGATTTAAAGACGGTGCGAACGCCTTGTTGTTGTAGGCAGCGGCGAAGAACCTCTGATACACCTTTAATGCCTTAACGCGCGTGAAATTATTCCCCAGTTATTCCGGTCTGATTACGCATACAAATAGACTGGGTAGGTTGGGGATACTAAATAAACCGTCCGAGTCAGTATGGACCACTTGGTACCACTAAACAAGTGCTTGAGTGTCAACAGGCAATAATTGTTCTGTCTTATTGTAGTATCGTTTTTTGGTATCCAAGATCACCAAAATAAGCTACAATAGGCCAGCCTAGTTTTAACGTCCCTCCTAACGGATAGGTTGGGTTAGACTCAGGTACTAAGCAAACCGTTTGAGTCAATATGGACTTCTTAGCACCTATAACCAGATACATCAGCATCCTCGGAGACCCAGGGCAGATAGTAGGGGCGAGGGAAAGTCTAAACGGGAGGAAAAATATGGCACGAAGAAAAGTAAAGAACGGCGAGAAGAGCCCCAGGGGACAATGTCTTACCAGACCAGTTCCAAACAGTCGTCGCCCTTCTGGCTTCTGATTGGTGCCACAAAACGTTTGTTTTTCTTCTCGCCGTTCTTTACTTTTCTTCGTGCCATATTTTCCCACCCGTTTAGACTTTCCCTCGCCCCCACTATGGGCCCCTGGGTCTCGGAGGATGGTGCATGAGAATCAACAGGCAATACTGATTTGTCCGTCCTATTGTATTATCGTTTTCTGGTATTCGAGAAGGTCCATGGGATCCTCGCATACATTTTCTACAGCTTATATAAGGGGTATAGGTGAGTGTCTCCAACTATCCATAGCAGTTAACGCGTTTCTTAACACGGCTCTCTGCTTTGTTTTGTTGGTTATAGAGCGATTTTCGTATGACCTTGAAAAAAGGTTTCGGTAAGTGTTCGTTCTTTGTTTCATCAACCAATGGATGAAAAGATCAAAACATCGCCTCTTCGTTTTCCCGCCAAAGAAACCCTAATATGGAGAAGGCATTGTTCGATTGGTCAATCGTGTTGCAGTATGACGTCAAAGCGAAGTATCGGTTGATTTCTAGAAAGTTCTCGGGCATGAAGTTTTTTCCCCTGAGCGTTCACTTAACCAATGAAAAGCCAGGCGCGTTTGTCTGTCCGTTCGATAAACCAATCAAATCGCTCTATTTCCGTTCGTTTGTCGTTTCTGTTTTGTTCGCGCCCTTTCATTTCAAGGTCATACGAAAATCGCTCTAATGCTAATCCTCTTATTATCTTTAGGTGACCAATCCAGTTCTGCAATTGCAAATTTATAAAGGTCACGTGAAACTTTTACAGCCATATTCGCCACAAGATATAGCTTAGTGAAGAACTTCAAAGCGAGCTCTAAGCCAAGATAGGGAAGAAAACAGACCAAGTGGAATATTTATCAAAAACGTTTTGAACGCTCTTCATAAATGAAGAGTTCTGGAAGTTTTTTTCATCCACCCTTGCTTAACCTTGCATTATATTGTATGTTGGAAGGTATTTTCACTGAATGTATAATAGTTAACAATTGTTTAAAATCGTAGTAAATATTCCTAAAGCCCCGTGGGAACGGATGCAACGATGTTGTCCAGATGTTATATGTTGCGTCCGTTTGCAAACCCTGTTGCATGCATGTTGTTACAGTGTTGTTGGAAGTTGTTCCGCAAAGTTTGAAAGTGGTCAAGCTACGCTCAAACGGTCGCAACAACTCCCAACAGTGTTGGGAGTTGTTAATTGTTGGCCAAAATTGTCGCGTCGTAAGTGGAGCCGCAAGAGATCTTATGGCTTGGTAAAAACCATAAATCGAGTTGTATGCAGAGTCATAAGAAGGGCGACGGAATCGGGGTCGGAAGAACCAGTCAGAAAGTTTCCATTTTCTTCTGACTCCGCTTACGATGTAGTAAAACCAGATTATCGAAGTCGGCAGCCGAAGCGGAAGGACCAATCACAATGCACGTTCTTACGATTTGTGATTGGTTTAGTTCATCCACTTCTGATTACGACCTTTAAAAGCTACTTTTCCCCTCGATTGCAAAACCAGTCAGATTCAACAAAACTCAAGATCACTGGGCGTGTATTTACCGGTAAATTTTACCTTTTTATTGTATATTCTGATTGAATTTTCCGAGGGTTATACAAAATGTATCAGTCTTGTTAACGTCTATTACAGCTTCATTCCAGTGAGTGTCTGATAAAAGCAAGAGGACTCTTCTCATTTTCAAATAATTTTAGCGCCAAATTTGAAAGATGGGTCAATGTTAGACGAAGACAAAGATAACTTAAAGAGGCTGCCTCACGGCTGGCTAGTTTGTTCATTTTGCAGAGGCGGATCTACGGGAGGGGCCCCGGCGGGGGAGGCCCCTCTTATTTTTAGACCAAACTGAAGCCCGAAGGGCCGAAAAGCATTTTTTTGAACTCTCCCCCCCCCCCCTTATCTCAGGGTCTGGATGACCTCCCCCCCCCCCCTTATCTGAAGGTCTGGATTTGCTACTGTTTTGTTTTTAATACCAGTTAGAGGGTCTCAATAGAGTCAGCCGTCAAACGGCCTAAAAATTTAAAAAGCTGTCAACCTTCAAAAAAGGCTATTTTTTACCGTAAACCGTCAAAAATGCAGGGTAAGATTAACCATCAAAAGTTTCCGAGTATTTCAAATCTTACGATTTTAGCTGATCTTCACGGAATTCTGGCTCGAATTTCTAAACTGGAAAAACCAGTTTCCAGATTCTCAAAAATACTCGTTCTAGACATTACAATACTTTACAACCGCTTATATCTGAAAATATTTCAAGATTTTACAAGTGAAAAGCCAAGACAACTGCTAAAATACAACAGTTAATATCAATTCATATTAGAAGTTTAAAATGTTATTTTCAACTTTTGGACTAATTTCTACTTTAAAAGCTCTGAAATTAACCGTCAGCCCTCAACATTGGAAAAGACGTACTGTCAACAGTCAAATCTACCACCCCATATTGCCACCCGGCCTCCAGTTACACGCCCTTTTTTCTCAATGGAACTTGAGAAATTACTTGTCAGCCTGACTTGTGAAAGTCAAAACCACAACTTTGTATGAAACGAATAGGTAAGTACTTCATGTTAAGCTGTCATATTTATGTCCCCCAAGCATTACAGTATGTCAAATCAGGAGGCGGGTAATAGGTTTCTGGACGTCAAACGTTACAAACAACAAATTAACCTTGAAAAAATGAACTTACTATAGGCTAAAACGTTTTTAAAATTCACAATTGCAATCCTTGTTTTTGCTGTGCTCTTTATACTTTCTTTGAACCGATCTTGAGCGGCCATTTTCGGTGGCAGTTCTTAACTGTTTGAATTTTTATTAAATTTTTGTGAAAGAGCCACCTTATTTGCTATGCGAAAGACTAATGAAATTATGAATAACAATAAATTAGCTTGAAGGAAAAATCTCTTCATGACTTTTTTACTGTAGTGTCAGTCTGCAATAAGTAGTGTTGCTGTTAGTGTTCTCCCATATCCACTTAGCTGTCATTGCGATACCATTTAGTGTATTCCAAGGACTGTCACCATGGTTTGCAATCACTTTTGCCAAAGGCCAGCTCTGGTCATCAAAATCCGGGGAATTCCATCCGGATGACAGAACGCTGCTACATTTCCAAGTTTCATTAGTTACCTGTCCGTTGCTAGTGGAGCCGAGTATTCCGAGATATCTGCCTCCATAGTCTTTCCCGGCTACTGACAGAACTCGTGTGTTTCCTGGTACAAGGTAGGTGGTGGGGTTTCCCCAATTACTGTCCGTTCCGAGGCTTTGACCGTCAGCAAACATTTCCATTTCATTATCACAAGTGAATGTTGCAGTAAATTCTAAAGAGAAAGACATTTTTTTCTCTAAGACGCAATTCTCTGGTTCTGATTCGTAACGCAAATTTGGAAATGGTAGCGCTCTTGCGTTGCCGTCGTATTCCATCGTTCCGTATACCACAAGGGGTGGGAAGAGAGGAATTTTAAGGAATAGAGATCTCAAAAAATTCTCGAAGGCAGGAAGGGTGGTTGGTATTTTAAAACAAATACTTCTTAAAACAAATTGCAGTGAAGTTCTTTATTTCCAAGTTTAAAGAAGGACAGTAGTCAATGTTTATAAACTAAAAAATAGCAAATACTTTAGATGTCCTTTACCTTGAGTGAAGTGTTAAGAGGATGTTATCCGCCGATAACCTTCCGAGATCTGTTTAATTCTTTATATTATACGGAAGCCGAAACACCCCGATTACGTACTCCTGCCAAATTCAAAATGTTTCAGACTTCAGGGTCTTTGCTAGGATTTTTCAAAGGGAGGGTCACACTGAGTCAAACGTAGGGTACTTACCAGATTGGCATGTAAATATCCACGCCGTTTTTTACTAAAAGTGACATTTTTTTCGGATCGGTGAGCAATGAGTGTGGCGGGAGGGACGAGCCAATTGGACGGTAGAGGAAAAAAGACGGCTACCCTTATGTGACCTAGTTTCAAATAACTTTCCCTTTGAACAGATCTTTTTGTAAACGACTAGAAAACATTGATGTCAGCTAAAAATCACGACAAAAACATGCAAGTAATAGCATTGTCACGTTCGTCACGCACAAGCGATTGGCCGTCCTCTTCTTCCTGCTGCCCTGTTGTGTAAACTCACTAACATTCCATATAGAAGACCTCAATTATACCGGTATCTGAAAACGTCTCTCAAATTCGGTCAACAGTGGCCGGTTATGAAGCATTAGCCGGGTGATTTAAGCCAATTAGAAATAAGGAAATGTTCAAAATGAATCATTTTACTCTATACCGTCATATTCTTCCAGTAATCCAATGGCGGTTTTCCTCATTCCTTAATGACTTAATTTACGCCAGAAACACCAGCATCTAAAACCCTTTTGTTTCCACTTGTTTGGTTTATTTCTGAACCACTGATGGTTAAGTCAAAGTGGCTAGAAATAAACTAGTCCCAACTGATCTCCAGTTTAAAGCTCTGGTGTATTGAATATGAAAAAATCCTTACCTGGTGGCTGGCAGTATGTCTTTCCGTTACCTGTGTACCCGTCGTTACAAGAACACTTAAACGAGCCATCAGTGTTTGAACATGACGCGAGGCTTTGAAGGCAGTCATGTGATCCTTGTACGCATTCATCGACATCTAAAAATGATAAAGAAAATCGTCTATTCCCAGCTAAAATCCCGGGAAAAATCTCATGCGATGAAACGCAAGAAAAAGCTCTGAAGCTCGACAAACAAAGAAAATGACCATTTGCAATTACGAGAGCTGTTTGTTTGTTTTGCTTGCTTGTTTGCTTGTCTTGTCTTGGTGCACCAAAGTATGGTAAGCCAATTAATGGCAAGTTTATAAATGGAAAGAGAAAGAGAGAGAGAGAAAGAAAGAGGGACCAAATCGGTTCTACTGAAAGCCAAACTATTGTCAAAAATTGAAGTACAAATTTGAATCAAATTTCGAAGTTAGCATTCTTTTTTTAACTCCCCTCCTGGGCATAGGCTTTCTTTTAAAAAATTCACTTTCACTAACCGTCACCAGGGGCCCGTTTCTCGAAAATCCCGGTAACTTTTCGGGCCCGAAATCAAATATTCAAATCTAAATATAAAGAATAAAAGCGCGGATCCTGGCTAAAAAACTACTGCATTTTGTTTCATTAACTGATAGTTTTATCATGTTAGATGCCAAGCTATTGAAGCCTCTATCTTGCACGTAAACAACAACAACTTTGCGAGCCCGTTAATTATCGGGACTTTCGAGAAACGGGCCCCAGGAGGGTTCGATAATATAAGGCCCCGTTGATATGGCAAAAAAGACCCTCCCAGGTTGCAGAATAGGGATCCCTATCCTAGATGAGCCAACCTTAACGTGCATTTATATGAAACTGAAAATTTTAACCCCCTTGCCCGAGCAAACAGAGCTCGTACACGTTCAGATTATCTAAAACAGTGCTCGAGCATGCTCTGATTGTCTCACTCTGATCGAGTTTATATGGACAAAAGTTTAGTACCAGGCTAGGTGGGCCATCTGTCTAGCCAACGTTCTGTGTCTCATGTAAACGGTTCGCCACGTTTTGTAAGGAAATGTTTGTAAAGTTGGCGCACACTGGGTAGCTTTGGTAGGTGGATGACCCTTCCACAACTTTTCTCCATATAAACGTGCCGGGGCCTAAGTAACTCAGTAACGAGTGTGTCGATTTAATTCCTAATATTCGCTAATTACTTATTTCCCAAAATTAATTAAATTAACATTATCATCATCATCGTCGTCGTCGTCATCATCATCATCATCAAGTTCATCATTATTATGATTTATTCCTATTTTTCTACTTCTTCTTCTTGTTCTTCTTTTATTATTACTATTATTAGTATTGTTACTATTATTATTATTATTATTATTATTATTATTATTATCATTATTGTCCTCACATAATGTTTGCTTAGAGTCTCTAGGGCCAAACCATGATCCTGGGGCACTAGGGGATAGCCAGTTTTTAGCTTGATAACACCCTCCTCAGAATGTGTGCTGTACCTAGCAAGGTTATCTTTTGTAGTTCACTGATGCTTAATTGGCCGGGGATTCTTCCAAGATAAGTTTCTAGTCCCTTTTTGATAGCTCCAAGTGCTCCAATATTAGGGACCTTAAGCAACCTGGACGACGAGCCGAGTGGACGACGACCGGAAGTGTTCTCACGAAGCCGGCAACTTCTGCGCATGTCAGTGATGTCGTCCACATGGCGTTCAGGACGTGACATCTGTTGATTTGCCGTCCTCAGGTGAACGTGAGGATTCAAAGCAATCTTTGACGTTTCTGTGCCCATTTGACCTTGTTTAATACCAATGTTTGAAAAGAGGAAACCTTTTTTGTACTTTTTGCCGAAGGTTGGGCTGTTGGAGGAAAGATTTCGAGAGATTTTTGGTAAACCGTGAGCCGTGGTTTTCAATGGCTTCGGCGGGAAAGAACCTGTGAGTAAAAGTAAAATGTTTATGTTCTCCTTAAATGCTTCTGAACTGTAATCCGTTTCCAGGAGCACTATTTAACTCGAAAAGGAAAAGGCGTTGATATTCGGGACCCTTGCATGAAAGAGACCGGTTAAAAATTCCAAGGAAAATCTCTTGAAGCATTTTCATCGACACTGTTTTTTTTTTTTTGTTTATGTGTTTTGAGATGTACATGTCTGCCTCTCGAAAGCAAGATTTTCACTATATGTCGTATATACTGTTTCCGGTAAACTTGATCAACGTGAACAGAGTCGTATATCCGTAGTAGATAAATGAATGGGACTGTACGGAAATCTTGCCTCCGGCAATTAAGTCCTGTAAAATGTATAGGACAACAAAACCAGTTCTGTACTGTTTGATTCTCGATTGATTCGATTCAAACCTTTTCATTTGATAAACGGTTTACTGATTTAAATCCCTCGGAGAGTAGGAAAAGTTCTTCCTCGTTAATTGTGTTGTTCTCATCGCTAAACTAAAGAAGTAACTCTCGTGTTTCTTTAAACGAAGCCATTCAGTGCAGTCTACCTACTTCGGCGACGAGCCGAGACGGGAGCAATGACGGGAGCTTGCTTAAACATTTGTTTTTCCCGCTTTGGACGACGTTCTCGACCCAGACCTCACTCGTCTTCTCTCGTCGTCGTCCACAAACTCGTCCTGGCTGCTTAAGGTCCCTAATAACTGGTATCGTTTCCGTTCTCATGCCCCACATTCGGCTTGTTTCAATTTCCAAGTCCTTATATTTGGATAGTTTTTCAGTGACTTTCACTGATGTGTTTCTGTCCGATGGTACTCCCATGTCAATGAATTTACAGGTTTTCGTTTTGTGATCTTCTTCTTCTTCTTCTTCTTCTTCTTCTTATTATTATTATTATTATTATTATTATTATTATTATTATTATTACTATCACCATCATTAGCTATTAAAGGCGATTGAAGGCAGGTTTAATACTAAGGAAAGAGGCATAGAACAAATAAACATCTACGGAAACGTATGAATCAATGATCACCTGAGCAGTTTTGAGCATCTCCAGTGAAGCCTGACTTGCATGTACAGTTAAAGCTTCCTTTGGTGTTAATGCACTCGGCCTTTCCACTACAATTATGAGTCCCAGCTGCACATTCGTCAATGTCTGAAATAACGTTGGGAAAGAGATTATGATGTCGATTTTTACTGGAATTAATATTGTTAATGTTTTATTTCTTTGGACGATTGTCCGCCTGTTTTATGAACGGTGTAGCCCGCGTCAGGCGAAATCACACTAGCCCCAGTTATGGCAATGAAAAGACAGCAAAAAAGGTGATAGTACTGTTTCTGCAAACTCAGCCAACCAATTAAAATAATGGCAATAAAAAGGTCATACTTGTCACTAATATTTTTGTTAAGGTAACGTTAGGTAGCGTTTAATTTCCTGTTCATTTGTCAACTGTCATTGACATTATCATCATCATCGTCGTCATTATCATCATCAAGTTCATTGTTATTATGATTTCTTCTTCTTCTTCTTCTTCTTCTTCTTCTTATTATTATTATTATTATTATTATTATTATTATTATTATTATTATTATTATCATATACGCTAATTACTTATTTCTCAAAATTTGGATCGTAAAGAAAATAAGAATAAAGTGCATTGCCCATTTCTTACCTTTCTCGCAGCGTTCTCCAGTATAACCAGAGGAACACAAACATCTATATCGCTTAACGGTAAATCCAGATTCACAGGTTCCGCCATTGTGGCAGTAGATCTCATCACAGGCACTCTTAACAAATAGTTTTTTAAGGAGGTTAATATCACGGAAAAATGCATGCTTAAGTAAATTAATTGGCTTGAAAATTACACTAAAATAGAAGGAACTCACGGTTTCAAGCCAAGAAGAAGCTGAAGGGAGAAGACGAAGAAGAAAAAGAAGAAGAAAAAGTCGAATTACAGAATTAAAAGAATAAAAAGAATTAAAACAAAAACTTACATCTGCTCCATGATAGAGATAACCATTTTTCTCTATAAAATTCTCATCGTACTTGAGATGAGTAGCGTTGTTTAACTCACATGTTTCTGTGTCTACTTGATAGTTAACACTCACGCACTTCTTTTCAAAGTAACAGTGCATCTCGCAGTGTTCAAAATCAACTCCAATCTTATATCCTATGGTGTGGTTCACCAAACGTTTGTTGAAGAGGAAAGGTCCTTGAAAGACCAATACGCGACAGTTATCTGAAACAAGAACAGATGCCGCATGCAATGGTTGCGTCTGGACGGGAAGCCCCCTTTTTTCTTTTTGCTGGATTCTTACCCTACCTAGCCTGAATTTCATCCGATTACTTCGAGTCGTTATTACTCCCTCAGTAACGTCTGAATCGACCGGCCGTTAATGCCGTCCAGTGAAGTCACTACTCCTTGATCTTTGCTTTGATTCATGCAAAAAGTAAAACACGGTTTTCAAGTGACAAACCGAGAAATATCGTTTGGAAATGTGTGCATGATATAGAATTGCTTTATTTTTTTCGATCGTAATTCATGTTTAACGTTCAAACTATCAACTGCATGCAGTACAACTCTCAACCGGTTGTACTGAATTCTATAATCAAACTCGGTCGCAATCACGCAATGAAATAAACACACACACACACACAGAACATTTAGTTCAAAACACAAAGATTTGCTTTCATTCTGAAAAGAAGCTATTTGATCCTTAACAAAGAAAAAAAAACAAGGAAACAAGAAAGAAAAGCTAACAGAATCATTACACTTGACGGTAAAAATAGCAAGAAGGTCGAATTATAACATTCAGAGCGCAGAAAACTTCACGTGAACAAAGTCAACGGCCGCCAAAACCACAAAGCGGCTCTAAATGAAAAATCTACCGACTCTCCGCAATGATTCTTCATTCGCAGTTCAATTTAGCGTTTCAGTTTCGAAGACAAGGGCAATTTTACCGTTTAAGATAAAGATTAAGCTTGTAGAAATGTTTGAACTACACGAAAGAATGCCAGGGATGCGATCCGCAGAATATCAAGCGACAATCCCGCTAAAAATTTTTATAATGCGAATGTTTAGACAATCAACCAATCAAAATCACTACCCGGTTTTTGGGTAGTGAGTGACGTCACTGGACGGCATTAACGGCCGGTCGATTCAGACGTTGTTGAGAGGAGAAAACGACTCGAAGCAATCGGATGAATTTCAGGCTAGGAGCGGATTCTGAAACGAACAAAATACGTCTTCTTCAAACTACGGGCCGATTATTTAAAAGAAATCTAATTAGACCTAGCCTGAAATTCATCCGATTGCTTCGAGTCGTTTTCTCCTCTCAACAACGTCTGAATCGACCGGCCGTTAATGCCGTCCAGTGACGTCACTCACTACCCGAAAACCGGGTAGTGATTTTGATTGGTTGATTGTCTAAACATTCGCATAATTATGTATAATTATGAAAAATTTTAGCGGGATTGTCGCTTGATATTCAGCGGATTGCATCCCTGGCATTCTTTCGTGTAGTTCAAATATTTCTATAAGCTTAATCTTTATCTCAAACAGCAAAATTGCCCTTGTCTTCGAAACTGAAATGCTAAATTGAACTGCGAATGAAGAATCATTGCGGAGAGTCGGTAGGTTTTTCATTTAGAGCCGCTTTGTGGTTTTTGGCGGCCGTTGACTTTGTTTACGTGAAGTTTTCTGAGATCTGAATGTTAAAATCCGACCTTCTTGTTATTTTTACCGTCAAGTGTAATGATTCTTTTAGCTTTTCTTTCCTGTTTTCTTGTTGTTTTTTTTTTTTTGTTAAGGACCAAATAACTTCTTTTCAGAATGAAAGCAAATCATTGTGTTTTTGAACTAAGTGTTCCGTGGGTGTGTTTATTTCATTGCGTGATTGCGACCGAGTTTGATTATAGAATTCAGTACAACCGGTTCATAGTTATACTGCATGCAGTTGATAGTTTGAACGTTAAACAGGAATTATGATCGAAAACAATAAAGCAATTCTATATCATGCACACATTTCCAAAC
The DNA here is from genome assembly GCA_038088405.1 of Porites divaricata. NCBI lineage: Eukaryota > Metazoa > Cnidaria > Anthozoa > Scleractinia > Poritidae > Porites > Porites divaricata. Next base: position 54,249,298 of record JBBMOI010000001.1, on the reverse strand, counting down.
GATATTTCTCGGTCTGTCACTTGAAAACCGTGTTTTACTTTTTGCATGAATTAAAGCAAAGATTAAGGAGTAGTGACGTCACTGGACGACATTAACGGCCGGTCGATTCAGACGTTACTGAGAGAGTAATAACGACTCGAAGTAATCGGATGAATTCAGGCTAATTTAGACCGCGGTTTAGGAAAACTTTGAACCTCTAGCTCTCTTTCTTAGAGGGTTATTTTAAGAAGAAAAATACTTTTCTAGTCTACGCAATATATGTTTTAATGAGAACTGCTGTTCACGATAAATTTTTCATGGTGTCTACATGAAATCGTTAAACACTGGCTAAACTCCGTTTAAATAACTGGCCCTTGTAGCTTCAGCGATATCGTGTGGCTGATGTCTACCGTACCGATTAAGCTAATAGATCCCTCTCTCAAATAAACGCTTCTTGTCTTATAAACGCCCACTCTACACTTTTAATCAGACCCGGCCCTGACTCTCTAGTGAAGGGCTCCCATGACAATTGCCCCAGAATAATAGGAAATAGCGAAATAGAACCGCGACAAACATTTTTCATTTATTCAGTTTCTTGCCTCGTAATAAAAAGATTTTGGGCATTGCATCTTGTTCAATGTCAGGTTCAATGTAATTACTAGATTCTGACTTGGAGGCTTGAACTTTTAGAAACGATATGGATCTTTTTTAATTTCCGGCTCTATAAAAAACAATCTGTGCGATAAACACGGTCGTGTTTCGAAAGAATCAATATCGCCGTTGTCATGTAAGCCAGGTTACAATCAAAACTCAAATTTTTTTTCCCTAAGTTTAGAGTCACTAATTTCGTCATGCTAGGAGTTTTGAAAGAATCTTCCTGGTTCTGGATCGTTTCAAATGCTCTGAAAGCATTTATGAAGCAAATAAATCTTAGCCTACTTTGTGTTTAACAGGGAGAAAGTCTTGAAGCTCTAAAACTGGTATGAAATTGAAAACTCTGAAGCAGACTTACCGTCCATGCATGCGAAGATAAACTTAAGTGAAAACAACAGTAGGAAGAAAGCGCCAATTTGAAGGGGAAACATTGTTCAGAAAAACGGTACAAGTTGTGCACAAAATGAGAAATTTGAAAGTCGATGTCATGACAATGACCAGTTTTCATTAGTCTGGTCATTCTGTGCACCAGTAAAATTATAAAAAGCCAGGTGTTATGAGTTCCAAGGTTATTGTTATCAACAGTTTCCAAGCTTTTCATGCTTGGTTATTAATAGTGCATGTGAGCACGTATATCGGCCGAAGGTATGTAATGATGAAAAATCGAAAAATTTATCCTCGTATTCATGCGCATAAGCTGTCATCAGAAATATACCCATAATACTTCTATCTGACGATTGTTTTGGACTAATGGTGGGTTCATTTTTAGTTTTGCGGTACTCGGATCTGTTTCTTGGGGGACCGACATCGGCACACAAATATTAATATTCAATACCAGTGCAAAATAACTGATCCAATAAAGTCACAGTGCAGAATGAAAATAATTTTCTGCAGAGGTTTTTCTTAGTTTGACCGAAAAAGTAATATCTTGGAAATTCTTCTCCAATATTATCAACGATTTCTGCACATGGAAAATCGACAATTTTTAAAGCCAAAATTCATCGCCTGTTACGTATTCTAACTTAGAGTCAGAATGACTTGTACCAGATTATAGAGCGCCACCTACTGTCTCAAATTCTGTTTTCAAAACCGATTGGCATCCAGAATGAAACTCCTTTTGAAGCCACGAAACTCTAACTAGTTCTTTTCTGAAATTTGAGTTTTCATGGCTCCGCTGCAAGGAGCTAAAACTTGGACAAAGACAACAGAAAATCAATTCAAGTAATAGTGGTTTTATTTAGAAAACTTGCTATTAGAACGGCGTCAGATGTTTAAAGAACTATCTAGAATAAATTGCAATAAATTGACAGCAAGAAAAGTGGATTTCGGGTGTCACATGCTGTTAAGTGAAGGAGTCACTTGGAGTTTCATTTATATTCTCGTCCCTGACTCGTCCCCTTTAGTCGTTTCTTTGTGTTCCTTCATTGACGAGGAAGGCGCGTAGAAGGAAACTAGAGAGCATTAAGCATTTAAGTGTGTGATTATTAACAATTATTCCTCGAGTGCGCGTTGAATATGAGATGGCAGATAGCCAACGAGGCCAACGAGACGAGTAGCGCCAAGTTGGCTATAATCATCTCAGATCCAACAAGCGCGAGTGGAATAATTGTTTTATTAAAACGCCCTCAAAATATCGAGAATTCTTCCGATCTTTTTTGTATAAACAACCGATTTTCAGTTTGTTTTTAACTTCTAGCAGACGCGTACGGTTACCATATTTGGAGAGCATGGTAAAATGGCTCATAAACCATGATGGCTAAGCCAATCAGAGCTCTAGACTTGCATTATCCAATGATTCAGTTTTAAAAAAAATAATAATATTGCCTGTTTTGTTTTTCTTTGCATAAAGAACACTGAAACTATATTTATTGCACTTTAAGCCTACAATAAACAAAGCCTGTGTTATTATTGGTCCATATCCACTTTGCCGTCCTTGCGATGCCCGATATTGTCTTCCAAGGTTTATCGCCATGGTTTCCAACAACGTTTGCTGAAGGCCAATCCCCGTCATCAAAATCCGGTGAAGTCCACCCCTGTTGAAAGACACTATTGCATTTCCAAGTTTCATTAGTCAGTATTCCATTGCTTGTTGAGCCGAGTATTCCAAACTGGAACCCTGTGTCTTTTCCTTCTACTGAAATGACTCGGGTGTCACTTAGTATCTGGTAGATAGAAGGGAATCTCCATACACGATCGTTTTTGTGTTTTATTCTTGTGTCATCAGCAAACATTTTCATTGAATTATCACACGTGAATGTTGCAGTGAATTCTAGTTAAGGGAAATATAGATAGGCCCATATTACTACTCGCTTTGATTCATAATTGTGTGCTAGCTAAGGATGAAACATTTGCGAAGCGCGTGACATTTTTGTAATTTTCGAGCATTCGACAAAACTCAAGTAATTTTTTCGTCTGTTAGTTATCCGGCTTGTCTGGTATAAAATTATTCAAATGTCATGGAAAGTGGTGGAAATTTACCTCGCTGTTTTGCGGCTTGATATATATTTCCCACCATTTACCTCCACTTTGGCGAAAAAAAGTTGTTCAATTTTCAAAACCTTCCCCCGCCCCCAATATTTCATTTTCCTTTGCAGCTTTTCTATGTTATTTCAGCTATCAGGATATGTCAGCTGATGGTCGGTAAACGTAAGCACTATTTATAGACAACCTGAAATTCAGGCCATAAACAGTCTGGGTCTATTTACATAGTGGTCTAAATGGGCCACACACGCTTAGCCCAACACCAGCTTTAATTTAAACCCATCACTAAACCATTTTAAGCATTCACTAATGATGAAAATATATTTGCCTTTTGGCCTGCAGAATGTCTTTCCATCTCCTATATATCCATAGTTACAAGTGCAGTTGTAAGAGCCATCAGTATTTAAGCAAGACGTGAGGCTTTGGAGGCAGTCATTTGATCCGTGGAGGCACTCATCTACATCTAAAAATGATAAAGAGAATCGATCAACGTTTCGCCTGCGATTCAGCCTCAAGGAGCGATCCTAATTTGATTAAGTAAAGAATTGGGGTGGTTGACATATGTTTTTACGTAATGTAATCGATAATTTAATTTCGAGTAGAATCTTAGAAACTAGTTCAGACAATGTTCGGCTTTTAGTTTGTCTTTTTTAAATTTAAAATCTCAATATTTTGCTGGAGCTGATTTATCATCATCCGGCATCATCATCAACATCATCATCATTATCATCATCATCATTATCATCATCATCACCTTCATGGCGATCATTATCAGAATTACCTCTGGTAATCCTCGCTAGCATTTATACCGCATTTGCAAGAGTGGTGGAGGATATTTTCTTCTCGTAATAAGGTGAACAAATCAAGTTCGCAGTCAGTGAGAGACTTGGTCCTGGGGCGTACGGATTGCATGTCCAGCACCGTCCACCACACTGTCCACCGTGGCATGGCCTGCGTAGCAGGCGCTTGCTGAGCCCAATGGGCCCAAGAAAGAACGGGACGAGCGAGGGAGAGTGAATGTATCAGGGCGCCCTGGAATGTATGTTCTCTTTAGAGGGGGAGGGGAGGGGGTTACTAAAAAGTGAAGGAAAAAGATATTATAATAAGGCCGTCTTAGTAAAATTAACGTACGGAGGATCCCACAGACTCATGCATTAAAATAACCGGGCGAGCACTTTCCTCCACATTTGTTCACCGTCGCATGGCCTGCGTAGCTGGCGTTTGAAAGAAGCCGAGCGTAAGTGAACGGGGCGCATGCGAGAGTGAGTGACTGTATGCTCGGCTTCAGTCCCCTCTTCTATGAAAGAGGGGAAGTTATTGGGAAAAAAAAGAGAATATAATAAAGGCGTCTTATTAAAATTAATGGAGAATCTTAAGAACACAAGCATTTTTGAAACAATCTAGGTTTATACTTGATATACTCCAAGAATCCGATTGGTTTCCTTCTATTACCGGAGTCGTTTCTCGGATCTTACTGAATTCCATTTTACATCTACTGCTATTCGTTTAATTTGATTCTTAAAATATCTAAGCGTTTTGATATTGTTACCTGTGCAATTAAGACCGTTTCCAGTATAACCTTGCTTGCAAAAACAAGTAAAGGATCCTTTGGTATTGTTACAGTAGGCATGATCTCTATTACAATTATGCTCTCCTGTTTCACATTCGTTTATGTCTGTGAAATGAAAATTATAAATTACAATTAAATCGACTTGATTCATCTTCAAATACGTTTTATGTCTGATGATTAACATACGGTTATGTGTGCAATTGGCAACTTCCTACCTTTTTGGCAGCATTCTCCGCTAAAACCAGAGGGGCACAAACATCGGTATCCCTTCACAGCAAATCCGGACTGACAGGTTCCGCCGTTGTAGCAGTAGATCTCATCACAGGCACTCTTAGAAAAGTTTACACACGGTAAAGATCACAAAACAATACATGTTTCAGTAAAATTAGTTTGAAAATTGCAAAGAGAAAACTATAGAGATAGAAAACATTGAAATAAAACAATTAACAAGCTGGAAGATAATGATGATGTTGATAATGATGAAAGAAATGTTTCACGCAAAAGACGTCCAGAAAGCGAGAATAGACGAAAACGAAGACAGAAAGAAAAGAAAAACAAGAAGTGGAAAAAAAGACGTTACAATGATGATGATGATGATGATGGTGGTGGTGGTGGTGGTGGTGGAGATGGTGATGACGATGACGATGACGACGATGATAACGATGGTGACGATGTTGACGACGTCGACGACCACGATGATGATGATGATGATGATGATGATGATGACGAAGGAAGAGGTGGAGGGGGAGGAGGGGAAGAACTCGAGAAAGAGACGACTTGAAAAGGCGATGGTATAGAACAAACTTACATCTGCCCCATGATAGAGATAACCGCTTCTGTTCACTAACTCGCTATCATGCGATCGGTGAGTGGCGTTATTAAACTCGCACGTTTTTGTAGTCTCTTGATAGTTGACACACACAGTTGTATTCAAAGTAACAATGCAGTTTGCAGTTCTCAAAATCATCAACAATTTGAATTCCTATAGTGTGGTTCACCAAACGCTTGCTAATGAAGAGCAACGATCCTGGAAACGTCAGTATGCGACAGTTACCTGAAAAATATGAACGAACAGTCATCTTCGCGCTTACATGGAACAGTGTCCGCGAATTCACTGAAAAAATCTCCGGTTTAGAAAAAAAAACGTACTTTTCGCTCATGACTTTCGGCACCAATGTAATTAGAAATCTATCATGATTACATATCATGAAGACTATTACGTGCTTGACATTAGTATATCTAATCTCCCACAGGCTTGTTTGCAAGGTCACACTTTTTGTATTTATATTTATCGATATCCTATAAGACGTTTTAGAAAACCCATTAGGTGATAAAGTGGTCAACCCAATTTTGAGTGAAAATACATGTTTTTTCAACTTCTTTCATCAATAAAAATAAATCTTGTGGCTAAAATCATGCAAAGTGCTTATTTAAGAGTTATTTTTCTGTAAAGCACAAAAAAATACCAATTGTACTGTTGCGCGGTTTTAACTGATTTCTAATTCTTGGTAAAATCCAAGATGGCGGCCAAGATAGCGACCATTATTGATGACGTCACAGGCCTCCAGCAGCGCCACTACCCATAAAATATACCCCATCTTGTTAAGAGGATCAAAGGCTTTCCACTAAAGGTAAAATCGTTTCAAAATACTGCAACATATCAAAAACTCCGGGGAGGGGTTCCATCCATCCCCCTTGTACCACAGGGGAAGGTATGAATTTGCGTGTACGTCCGAGGGTTTAATGAGTCTTTCCGTGGGGTCTGTAGCTTTATAAAATTTATCGGCTGGGATTTTAAATTACAATATTATTGATTGGAAAAGAAACAAACATGAACACCTGCTTTTTTGCTTTCAAAAGGGGAGAAAAGACTTAGCCCCATTCTGCTTATCGATAATACCTTGTTTCATGTAGTGGAAGTCAAGAAAAGGTTGCTTTCTTTCCCCGAAGCCATTGCAGGTAAGCGCGGTTTCTTGTATATGTTCTAATAATAAAAGAAAGCTATGCTCTCCTTAGTATACCATGTACATAGAGCGTACAAACAATGACGAAAAAAAGTTATAATTGAACTAAATTAAATAAAGAAATAATTCAAAAAAACGTGCACATTATAATTTACAAAAGGAAAACTGACGTTATATGTTGGTAGAGAGCTCGAAATCCGTAAACCTATGAAAAAGATTGAACAAGAAAACCAGTTTGAAGGAGTTCCTTCTGCTATATAGTATCCTCTCCCCTTCGGAAATATAATAGTATCAGACCCTGCTATCACTGCACGTTTTCCATCTTTGGCAATTTGTTTGTGCAATGACGACAATGACGAAAAGAGAATTTTGATTTTGTCTATTCATTCCGATCTAATTGGTCGAATGAAGCTGAGCTATGTTTTTGGTTTTAACAGTGCCGCATTCGGTCGCTAATCCGTATGATGGAAAACCAAGTGATTTCTATCAAGTGACAAGAAAAACAGTTTCGGGGAGGTAACGTTGAGCCGTGTAAGTGTGCTGATTCCAAACGTAACAAACCTTGCTGACGCCCGCCTGAATCCCGGGCCTTAACGTATTGCTTTTTAAATTGATCGCTTATACTGACATGAAAATAATTATTCGCAGTACCTAAATACATTACTTGAACATGCAGAGTATAGGACAAACTTATAAAATATTTTGTTTTAAATGTAAACTGGTGCAATTTCATTATGTCATCAAAGTTTTTCTGTTCTAAAATCTTTCGATTCTAATTAAATACGGGCTTGCATCTATGACAGGCCCTGACGTGACCCAACTATGAGAACGGATGGATCACACATGTAAGATTTCCGTCTTTGACTATGAATCATACAGAAGCCTGAAACCTTGTAAGATTGGACCGGCTAGAGCACTTACCTTCAATGCCGGAAAACACAACCTTGAAAAACAACCAGAAACAGAAAGTGCCTACTTGAACTGGAACATCCATGCTCCCTTCTTTACTTCGACCACAAGTTGTGCAAAAGATGAGAAAATTTACAGTTGTGTCATGCAATGCACATTTACGGTTCAAAGTCAATAACTTGCTTTGTCCCTTTAAAAACAAAGAGCGGATTATTTTTAAATCAGTCCCGCAACAGTACTATGGTTTGAAAACAATTCCCTGCTTCTAGGCCAGGTGGCTCACTGGACTGAATTTCTCAGTGAGCAAATCTAAGCTTTCATGTTGTTAATGGCAATTTAATTTAGCTACATCATTACATTATAATAATTATAGCGTGAGGCAGCGAATCCCCTATCTAATCACAAGTAAGTAGACAGAATGAGCTCTTGACCTTAACCCCTTGAAAAAAAAAAAAAAAACGACCGCAACAAAACAAACAAACAAAAACAAGAGATGCGCACCTGCTTAAATCGAATCTTGATAAGTTGTCTTTTAAAGTTGATGAGAAAACTAACGCTGACACAGAGTTAAACAATATTTAACCTTCTTGATTTTGGTTTAAAACTATTTTTTTGTTTACAAAAATTGGTAAACATGTATAATATATCATCAAAATGGACCCAAAATAACGTCTAGGTCACGTGATCTGGTCTCCTTGCTTTTCGATTTTGGGTGCGGCCATCTTGCCAAAGTGTTAAACAATGAATTTGGTTAAAACTGAATTTTTTTTTCCTGAGAAAAATCGATGTGCTAATGATGTTTAGGTATGTTTTACGAGGTTAAAAAAGTTTAAAAGGCAACCTCAGCTTTTACGGTGAGGAGGTCTTGGAGAACCTGGATAATCTATTTTTCGCACAGGGTTACCCAAGCTCAACATGATGAGAGTTGTTACGGGTCAAAATTGAAGTTTGTTTTGCAAATGAAACTTTCATCAAATAAATGAAATAAAACAGGTAAAAGTTATCAATTAAGTATAACCATTGCTTCTCGGTGTCGTTGGTTTTTCTCTAACCGTAGTTAGAGCGCGATTTGTGCAGTTTTTACGGATTACACCGGTAGTTTAGTTGATGGTACATGGTGCCAGTGGAGCTGAAACTTAGTAGAAAGAAAAACAAACACACCAAGTAACAATATTTAAACTTTATTAATGACTTTTATCCCCTCTAGCTTATTTATTTGATGTATGTTTAATTACCCACACAAATTCTCGTATTACCCTTAATAATCTCACTTAATTTCACGAAAAACGAAAAATCATGAGCCACATTTCACGAGTATTTCATTTCGCGATTTTTTTCCCAAATTCGCGGGAAATCTAGTGCCGCGAGGATTCTGGGAACGAGAACCCAACACGGTGCAATGGAAGCCATGATCGTCGAGTGCCAATGGAAAACGCGACATTTTGTGGTCAAGACCCTTCAAAAAAAGGACTTTTCTATGGTTGCTACGTTTCGAAATGTTTCGTTCCTCGTACTGTTTCATTTTTGGACAAACGTATCCGCCGGCGTGACTGCAAGTCGCTGGAATGTTGACACGTTTTTCGCTGTGTACGACCGTAGCACAACGTTGCTTGAAACGATTTGGCTGTTACAATGTATACAGGTAACAACTGCTTAGAAACTTTCGTTGCTTTGTTTAGAAAGAAAATCTTTGGAGAGATTTCCTTGTAACCTCATACATTCATTATGCCTGCATGTTTCG
>JBBMOI010000001.1:54205000-54235000 GCA_038088405.1 Porites divaricata | reverse complement strand
GAACCCCACTTAAGAGAACTTACTGGAAGGCTAGGAGTTACAAGTACATGAAACTAAGAGTTAATACAACCTCCCAAAAGGAAAATAATTCTATTGATGTTGAAATAATCCTTCCATTGTTTTTTCAACTTTTGACATGGACCAGTTTGCGAAAAACTTTCTCACTGGTCAGCAGTGCCTATGACCGCCAGTTATGCTTTGCGCAGGTTATGTAGTGCCTTCATTTCTTGCAATCCTATTTTTGTCTGTCATTGGCAAAATGTGGACAAATATTATTATGATTATCATGCCTTGTGTTTTCCTGGTATGCCAAATTAATGATCCCATTCTTGGCCTTATCTGTTTTTGTCTTTTGTCGGCAGAATTAAGAATTTGGACAAATTTCTGTTTATCATGCCTTGTGTCTTCCCTGCATTCTACATGTACATTGTTGATCCTACTCTTGGCTTTGTCTACTGTATTTGCAATATTTTTTTATTCCTGTAAAGGGCCAGCTCATGGTTGCCTTATTGGAGTGGTTTCTTACAGGGTTCCATTGGCTCCAAGACAATCCATAATTATTTTAACCTACACCAGTTAGAAATCCATTTCTGGAGATCTCAGGTTTAACATACAGTCATGTACAATCTCTCCTGATGTGTGGAACTTAATTGGCAAGCTGAGAGTTAGGGAGAGGTATTGTTCTAAGAGAGCAAGATCTAAAGTGAAAAACTTGCTCTTTAGTCTTACCTTCATCTTCTTCCCAACAATCCCTTATTATCAGTCTTGAATGGGGCACACAGGCTTCCCTGAGTGCTTCTAAATCACCATCATAGTTCCCAATTGTGTCTGCTTTTTGCGTGGTTTTAGTGTCATCCTGCAGCTTTTGGGCTATATTTATTGTGGATGTGCTTGCCTGTCCAATTTAAGCAAAATGTTATTGTTCCAGACCAGTTTATGCTGGAGCACTGTTGTTCATTCTGTTGTTGGTGTTCATATTGTTGAATCCTGGCTGAAGGAGATTACCTCTGATGGCATAATCAGTTTACAGTGTAATTGGGTATGTCTAGGTGTTGTTTTTGGAGGGGGTAGAAAACTGTCTAGTTATAGTGGTGATGTGTGAACAGTCATGCTCTGTGTTGCTGAATGAAGCAACAAAAAAATTATGAAATTGAAATTCTTGAAGGAAAGTCCTTGTGGCTAACAATCAGACTATTATTTTTGTCTGCCTGAGTATAATCCTACTTGTTATTGTCTATCAATCAATCAATGCATCCATCCATCCATCCACCCATCCATACATTGTTTTTCAGAGCAATTGATTCTTCTTTTCATTTCCTTTGAATCTCTTTCGTTTTGTCCGATGTGCCAAAATAGCAAAACAAACTGTTCCGCTTGGGTGAATTGACCATAACTTTTTAAAAAGCACATGGCATGTATATATGTCGGAGAATTTTTCTTGGGGCTTGGTTGTTAGTCTGGCTACATAGTGGTAAAGGCAAAACAAGATGGCAGACAATATGAACGATCATGTGTACATACATCTAGCCGATTTTTTGAAAACCAACCTTATGAAATTTGCAGTCATTTCAGTGAAAAAGCCTCAAAAGGCACGTTTCTTAAGCCCGACAAGCGCCAAAATCATAGCAGCAAAGGAAAAGGAAAGGAGCAAAAGAAAGAGCGAGGAGAAGGAAAGGAGGAGAAGAAAAAAAAGCAATGATTGCCCTCTTAGTTTTTATAATAGCTTTTTTGGAGATAAAAAACTGTTGGACGCAAAAAGATCTAATTTGGCGATAACCTTATCAAAAATTCCGCTAGACATACATGTACGTATGAATTGTAAAAAAATGTAACAGAATTGATAATTTTTACACTGTACCATTTATCAAGCAGAAATGCTGACGTAGGATTATAATTTTCCATTATTATGATAACTGCATTCATATCTTTAGGTAGTGGACAGCTAAATTCTAGTCATCCAAGGGTCAAATTCGGGTCGTCCCTGACAGTTAGACTCCCGTAAAATTCAAACCCTGCTACCAGTAATAAGACAAACAACCAAACCAAAACCAACAAGGTTATTTATACTGCAGAATGGTTCATTGAGCAAGATCAGTATCACGCACTGGCATGAATACATTTGCTGCTATTATAAAAGACTAGTGTGTAAAACACTAGAATAAAATAATGTCAAAAATAAATGTTTTAACAAGTTACAGTTTAAAAACGTTTAAGATAAGCAAAATAACATTTTGATCTCACAAAAATTTAATAATAACTGTTCATTTGAAAAACAAATAGATATAATGCAGACTCAAACAGTAAATAAAATTGGAAAAGAGTTTATTGATGTGATTAGTTTCAGAAGACTGTTTCATCTTAAGCAGCTGCATACTGATATTTTGAAAGGTACTCTGGCAAGCTGCCGGTCTTTTTGCTTGGTAGATGTTACATAGTGGTGTTTCAGGTTGGGTCTTCCATAAAGACTTGAGCCATTTGGTAGAAACCCTAACTGCTCCAGGCATCATGGTTGCAAATAATTCTGGAAATTTTAATTGACAATGGGTTAACTATCTGCAGTTTTATCTGCCGTCAAAAAGACCCAATGGATTTCTTATGCTTTGAGTGCATGCTTTCTTACATGCATTAAATGCTGTAACCCTTTAAGTCCTGATATCCACATGCAAATTCTCTAAACTAATCACTGTACACTGTCTTAAAGAATCAGCTCTGTTTTATGAGCTCTGTTTTAGGTTTAAGTCAAAAACAATTTACAAAGGTAATAATGTGATTAAAAACATAAAATGCCCGATTGGTTTTGAGTTTCGAGTTTCGAGCTTAACTCTTTGGACAAGAATTAACTCTTGGGTTTCAGACAACCAAATTTAATATAGTGCTTGTCCGAAGGACAAGTGGATAGGAAAATAATTATTTCTCTTACTTTAAAGACCTTATCCTTTTCATGTCTCTCGACATCCAACAAAGCTTTGTAGTGAAGGTCCTCATTAGTAGTTTGACAAAACAAAGACCCTCTCGTTTTTGTGTTTATCAACATCTAAAAAGTTTTTTAGCAGAGGTCTTCATTTTGTAGTTTGACCTGGGTAAACTACAGAACAAAAACCCTATCCTTTTCATCTCTTTTGTTATGTGACAATTTGGGTCCTTGGTTTTGGGTCTTCAGACTAAATTTTGTTGACATCTGGGGCTCAGGATAAATTATGTGTGTGATATAATCAAGTTCAATTTTTGCATTTTATGATTCTTAGGTTGCGAGCAAGCTCTCCAATGCGACTGAGCTGTCATGCTACTGAGCTGCGAGATTTCCTTTAATCAATGTAAAGCTGAAATGAGCGCGAATGTAAACAAACAATGAAAAACACATGAAAGCATGCGCCAAGGGTAGTGACAACATAACTAATGTCATCCCCGCCAATCAACATTTTGGATCAATTTTTTTGTCGCAGATATTCAAATTCCAGAGATGTAGTTGCAAGCTCTCTTTCCATTTCCCGCCCAGCCACCAGAGGGTCCCAGAGAACTTGTAGGCTATTGTAAACCCCAGGAGCTGCTAATCAATAAAAATAGGTGAAAATCGATAAGTTAATGCTGTGTCAAATCGCTATTATTAATTTTCATGATGTTAACGATTAATTTTATAATGGAAGTCCACCAATTTTGTTTTTTTGGTATAAGTTAGATAGTACAGCAGAGAAAACACACCCACGAGTAACAACTGATCATCAAACATGAAAATGAGAAATGTGGAAACTATAACACACACAAGTTCTCTTTAAAACCCTCTATTTTGCACATAATAACAAAAACGTTTTGGTAATTACATTTGGTACTTGTTCTTGTACGCAATTAATGTGAAAAAAACACAACCTTAGATAAAGGTTTTCTAACCTGAATTTCAGACACCCTTGAGTCGTAGGGATGTCTGAAATTCAGGCTAAAAGGTTTCCCTAGAAAGATTTTCACTGTTTCCCATTAACAATTGATAAGAATCACTTGACTGGTAACAATTTTTATTAATTTCGATTTTTATCTATTGGCTACTTCGGGATGTACCTACACCCGGAACTGCTACAGTGACGTTATTTTGAAAGGACAGCAGATCTAAATCATGAAATAGTGGTGGCCCACAAACCTGACCAATATCAGCCATCAGAAGACGATTTTAAACCTGGTTTTAAAGAAAAGATAAGATTTTTTTAAAGATTTTTTTAAAAAGTGATAATTGTTTGATCCTTCGACTCTCAATATATATTGCGATTCAGTTGTCAACAAAAATTGATTCACTGTTTGCATGAAATCAGTTATCATTTAGATGAACAGGTGGTATCTTCGGATATTAATAGATGAAATCGGTAAAATTAAGATAAATAAATTGATAAGCCAAATGATCAGATCAGATTTGCCGATTTTTATTGATTATGGATTGATAAATCAATATCAAATTTTATTGATTGACTACTCCAGGTATTAACAGAACAACTATCTTTTTATTGGTACAATAGCATTCTACTTTCACTCGGTCATTACTTCCACATTCATGCTGTATTACTTTATTGCGGGTGGCAAAAGGAGCCCACACCTATTCATGGTCAGCGACTTTCTTTTAACTGTATAGTGAGATTTTTCCCGATTCTGTCCACATTCTTGGAATGCCTGTATGGTGCAGACTAATATACATGGCGTGTGGCCTCAAAGGCCCTGGTGTTGAGTTTAAGGTCTGTCTGATGTCATGGTTATCACCTGAATGCACATGCAAGTGATTTGACAATCATTACAAGCACACGTAATTCTGGTAAATAAGTACTGTACTAAAATGGGAGACTTTCTAATTCGCCTTGCCAGCCTGGATTCATCTATTAACTACTTAAGAAAATAAAAGTAGAGCATGATCTCAGCTTAGTGTGGGACAAGTTGTCAGTAAGATACGAGTGCTAGCAAAATCTAGAAATTGATGGAAATTATTAAAGAAGTACAATATATATTCACTACAGGGTATGGTTTTTCAGGATTTTTTTTATACACTTCCAAGCATTTTACATCGCCTGTCATCCGAAAGCTTCCATAAGCTTTAAACTCCAGTGGTAATTTAAACTGTCTCATTATTTTGTATTGCATATCAATGGCCTTTCGTCATATTCGACTGATGACTGCATACATGCATTACTTGTGTCATGCATTACTGTTTCAATGTATCTTTGCCGGTGAATAGAAACGTCTATTAATTTTGCTCCTTACCATTCACAGACTAATATTCTCTGCTACTGCAAATGAAATTGTTGAAATCAATAATAATAATTATTGAAAACAACAGCAAACCAGTTTTCATGAATTGCAACTACATTGATTCCTTTTGTTGTCACTATAACTGAAGGGCATTCACCTACATAATTATAAAAACGGTTTCGCCTGTACTTCCTAGCCTACTGCTAGCTACATCAAACTATTGCAAACATGTACACGAGTTCATGTAGTATCACTGACGATTATCTCACCTCTCTACCCCAATATGGACATAAAATTCTTCAGGCTGATCTCCATACATTTTCTTAAAGAATTAGTTGAGAGAATTTGATAAAAGATCCAATCATCAATCATCATGGCTACTTTCTTCTCTCCCGAATTCAAGATGGCCATAATGTGGAGAGGTTCAACCATAATTATTTAAAAATACCTTGGAATTCTAAAATATTATTATCATGTACATTTACATGAAACTTTGCTCAATCTTCAATTCCTTTTTTTCTTTTTCAGGCAGAAGAGAAGAACAAAGATTTGTCTTGAACAGGATTGTAGCAGATCTTCAGGTGTTTATAAGTGGCTCCAACATCAGAGGAGTAGCTGACATAAACGATAGATCATGGCCACAGGAAAGAGATCACAAGTTGTTAGGTTGGTTTGTGAACCATCATTGCTAAATACTCTCTTGGTTACTTGCAGAATTTTAGAAAAAGATTTAGTTCTGGAGATGTTTGCTGGCACAGGCTAGGAAGTCTTTTGCATGTGGCAGGGCTCTGGCTAAGATGTCAAGTTGCTGGGTATCTGAAATTAGTTGGCAGGGAATTAACCTGCAAAAATCAGCCTTTTATCCTTGCTCCTCGCTCACTTGGGACGTTTTGCAAGGAGGAACCTCTGCAACTCAGCGACAGAAATTCCATACTGATGATGTAAATCAATGTTTATGCAATAAATCCTGTAGTGCTTGAGTTCCAAATGCAAATTTCTCCTGGTCGATTTTGGTTGAGTGTTGTGTTCATTTGCGAACGAGCTCCAGCAAAACTCAAATGCTTCTTGTAGAGAAGAATATATTCTACAAAATATTGGCTGTTTTGCTTTAGATTCATAGCTAGACATAATACATCTAAGGCTAAACCAATGGACGATTGCATACAATAGAATTGCAAGAATACACAGTGCATACAGTGAGACATGAATAGGGGTATTATTGAATTTAGCCATTCAGAGTGAATGTTACAATTGTACTATAGGGTTTATTCTAGAGCGTGGCCTTGCAGGATTTCCACAATTTGGACAAAAAATTGCTGCATAAAATTTATGTTGCCACGTCAAATGGGACTGGCTAAAAAAATAGACCCAATGATAAGTTCTATTTTTTTTGAAATAAAAGTACTCGGAAACATCACTGACAACAAAACTGATTTGGCGGCCACTCAAAAACTTACTTTGAACTTCTGTAGTCACACATCTGGGATTCTGCAATAATTTGAACCCAGGCTTTTTCAGTTGCCCATATGTTCCAAAATGATAGCAAACTGTCCAACGGCAATGTGATGTTCCAAAGTGTCCGGTGAGCCTGACCCATGTAGAATACCTTTCAGGTGACTCCCTTTATTGGATGCCCTTTCTTGAAAAAAGGGCCCCCCTAAAATTAAAGAAGGGGCCCATTTGACCCTCTTTGGCCAATTTCTAGAATAAACCCTGTACTAGAAAGTGTTGCAGCATTCTGACCTTAGTACCTGTCTGTACCATTGTAGTTCATGGCTCATTATGTGGCACGAGTTGTTCTGCTCATAGCAATAACAATTCCCTGGAGCTGTGGCACATTACACTCCATTTACTGCGATCTATTGTTCCACTACTAAAAGAATGTGACTTCTCCATCGCCCAATCAGTGCTTATGACCAAATCGCTGAGTGGTAGACATTCCTCCTCATGGAATGGCCCCCAGCGGCAATGAGCAAGGAGAAAGGTCTGTTTTTGCAGGCTGGGTAATTGAACAGTTAACATCTCCCTTTGGTTTTATTTTTCTTTCGTTTGCTATCAGGGTTTCTTATCAGGGTTTTCAATAGGAGGCAAAAGCTTTGGATTAGGAAGAGATGGAAAAAACTTGCACCTGTTTCAATTCGAGGGCACTCCAGGGGCATGTCCCCTGTAAAATTGTCAAAATCTAGGTCTCTTAGAATACATTTCCAGCATTCTGGAGCAAAAATTGAGAGTTTTTGAACAGGACACAGACATCATTAAATTTTGACTTTTTTATTCAGCGACAGCAAATAATATTTTCTCATTTACTGGTAATTATTTATTTCTTCTTGCCAATAGCTACAGTATAAAACTACTAGTTGTTTAAGTAACCATTTTAAGTCATGTTATTTGTAAAAAAAAGTGGAGTAATTTCCAATGAAAAGTAGGTGGCTAGTTCACATGAAAGAACCAGCGAATTTTGCTGGCTGCCAGCTCTTATTGAAAACCGTTAGTCATGCCTTTAGAAGCTGGGGAAAATCCTGGGCCTCCCTAGCTGGGGTTTTCCCCCTAAAAGCAAGCTGTTCTACAGGAAGGTATTTCACCCCACTGTTGTTCCACAACCCTTATTCAGGCGAAATCTTTTGATATTAAAATTAAATTAAATGTGGCAATTTGTTTTGAACAGGGTGGAGCAGATCTTCAGATGCATGTTCATGAGTGGCTCCAATGGTGGAGGCAGCTGTGCAAACTAAAGGACAGATGGAGATCGCAAGTTCATAGGTTGGTTTGTGACCTTCATTTGTAGTACTCCTAGCATGGCAAAGTAGAATGTAAGTTAATCATGTAGTAAATTGGTTGTCATTTCGATTAGGGATGACTCCCAGTTAAATTGGACAGTTCTTACTTGCATCATACATTTCTTTACTTCCTCAAATTTACCAGTCTCTGAATGAGACGTGTTTAACCTCAATGAGTAAAGTATTAATTTTTATTACCATACAAGTCATGTAGCTACAGTCTGTTACAAAAAGGCTTAAGGCACCAACTCATTTATGTGGTGCAAAATGTTTATAAGACATTGTGTAATTGAAACTGCTCTTGCCCATTAGATTCCGAGATTTTATTCAACCCTTGAAATAACAACTTTGATTGGGCAGGGTGAGATGAAAATTTTACAAATTGCTTACCTTTTTGTCAAGATGTTGTTCAAGTTTACTAGCCTGAAGTACATTGTAGTCTTGTAGTCATGCAAACATGCTAGCCCGATGTGTTGCTCTTCGCTTAGCCAAACTATTGGACACCTTTTTTGTTTTGTTCCTGGATAAAGAAAGCCCTTAAATTTCTCTATAGATCATTCAATCCACTCAACTTTAACGGTTCTAAAAAAAGTAAACGAACTGAAAAAACAAAATGAATTATTGTTGTAATCTTAATTATTGCAACTTGACTTAGTTGGTTTAACCTGTTGCTTATGTAGGCTCACATTTTTCTTATCCAGATCAGATGCACTATGCCACAAACAGACTGGATCAAGTCTTCAGCATCTATTTTAAGCTTTAGAGGTTATCTGAAGTACCGTAAGTGCTGTATAGATTGTTTTGTAGTCCAGCTCTTGAGTGAACCAGATAAACATAATGTGGCTTGCTTGTTCAAAAGACAGTTATTAATCTTATCCAGGAAACAAAATTAAAAATGCATTTAAATGCACTTTAAAGGAGTTAACAATAAAGTGCATCTTTAAGGGGTTGGTTGTGTAGTGTTCTGCATTCTTGTTATTCTTGTTAGCCACACCCTGATTATAGTAAGATATCATTGTATATATAAATAGTTGATTGAGTTGTAATAAAGCAGTTGTGTAAAGCACTTGGCCTGACTCAGTTTGTACGAACCCAAAGTACACAACAACTGGCGACGAGGATGGCCACTCTCGGATCAATAGAATCTTTTAATCCCAGTTTAGAAGACTGGAACGCTTATAGCGAGCGATTTGAGCAATACGTGATTGCTAACGAAATCAAAGACGAAAAGAAAATAGTGGCGACATTCCTTACGACGATAGGAAGCAAGACATACAATGTATTGCGGGATTTACTTGCCCCAGAGAAGCCGTCCGCCGTCAAGTTTGAAGATTTGGTGAGAACTTTAAGGGATCACTACGAACCGAAACCAATCGTGATCGCGGAACGCTTTCACTTTCACAAACGTGAACAACACGAGGGAGAAGGAGTGGCAGCGTACAGTGCAGCCCTTAAGAAATGCTCAGAACATTGTGCCTTCGGCACATTCCTAGAAGAAGCGCTTCGTGACCGTTTTGTCTGTGGATTAAGAAACAAGCAGACACAAAAGAGACTTTTAGCAGAAAAAGCACTTACATGGAAGACAGCCGTAGAAATTGCGTTGGCAATGGAAGTTGCTGATAAGCAAGCCAACAATTTCAGGAATCCAGCAGAAGACACCAGCGTAAATTACGTGAAACAACCGCATGTGCAAAAGGCAACCAAGCAAAGAAAGCCGTGCTTCCGTTGTGGCGGAGATCACATCCCGCAAAAATGTCGATTCAAACATGAAAATTGTCGGAACTGCAACTCAAAAGGGCACATCGCCAAAGTTTGCAAAAAGAAAGCACCCGCTTCACGTCCGGAGCAGAATTGGAGGAAAAAGCCAGTTCGGTACTTGGAACTTGACGACCCGGCTCCAAACAATCATGATGACGAATTCAAACTATTTCAAATAAGTGAAGAGAAGCCTGAACCATCCATTATAATTCCAGTGAAGGTGAACGGTGAAGAATGCTCCATGGAATTGGACACCGGTGCATCCGTCTCGATCATGTCGGAGGAGGCTTGGAGAAAGAGATTCCCGACAGCTCCACTCGAAGAGTCACAAATTAGACTTCGCACTTATACTGGAGAAGCCCTCGACATCATCGGGCAAGCAAATGTGCAAGTCACATATCAAGACCAGATCGCCAATCTACCGCTTCAGATCATCAAAGGAAAAGGACCAAGCCTATTTGGAAGAAACTGGCTTAGGAACATTAAGTTGAACTGGGGGTCAATAATTATTAAGAAGATAAGTTGTGACCTAGATAATGTATTAGCTAAGCATAAATCAGTATTCAATGACGAATTAGGTACTATGCAAGGTACTAAGGCTAAATTGTTTGTCAAGCCCGACTCAAAACCAAAATTTTTCAAACGGCGCCCAGTTCCACATGCTTTAAAGGGAGCTATTGAGCAAGAGCTAAATCGCTTACAGAGCATGGGAGTAATTGAGAAAGTCCGCTATTCGGAGTGGGCAGCACCTATAGTTCCTGTGGTAAAGCCCGATAATTCCATACGGGTTTGTGGGGACTACAAAGTTACCGTTAATTCCGTGTTGGAAGTAGACCAACACCCCCTGCCCAACCCCGAAGAGTTGTTTGTTACACTAAGTGGGGGGGAGAAGTTCAGTAAATTGGATTTGTCAAGAGCTTATCAACAGATTGTTTTAGACGAGGATTCTAGAGAGTATGTCACTATAAATACTCATAAGGGTCTGTACAGACCAACTCGTTTGCCTTTTGGGGTATCCTCTGCGTCAGCTATTTTTCAATCTAAAATTGAGCAAGTACTTCAGGGCATACCGATGGTCGTGTGTAGGGTAGACGACATCTTAATTTCAGGAAAAAATGACCAAGAGCATTTGGATCATCTTGATGAAGTTTTAACTAGGTTGGAAAGCACTGGCTTGAGGTTAAAACTAAGCAAATGCCAGTTCATGCAGCCAACTGTTGAATACCTGGGTTACCGGATAGATGCGCAAGGATTGCACGCTATCGAGAAAAAGGTCGAAGCCATTCGAAATGCGCCGGCACCCGAGAATCAGCAGCAACTTAGGTCATTTCTGGGTATGATTAATTACTACTCGAAGTTCATCAGCAATTATTCGACCATCACCCATCCGTTAAACGAGTTATTAAAGGACGGAGTCGAATGGAAATGGTGTGAGACTCACCAAAAAGCGTTCCAGCGACTTAAGGACAAACTGTCCAACGCGCCAGTCTTAACACATTTCAGCGATACATTGCCATTGAAGCTCGACACTGATGCTTCACAATACGGTATAGGCGCAGTTATTTCGCATGTATTGCCATCCGGAGAAGAGCGACCAATTGCTTACGCTTCGCGCACATTAACCAAAAGCGAGCGCAATTACGCGCAAATTGAGAAGGAAGCGCTTAGCATAGTTTTTGGAGTGAAGAAATTTCACCAATACCTCTATGGGAGGAAGTTTCTGTTGGTCACGGATCACAAACCATTAACTACATTACTGGGACCAAAAAGTGGAATCCCAACTCTAGCAGCCGCAAGATTACAAAGATGGGCGCTCCTGCTCGCTGCGTATCAATATGATATCGAATACCGATCAACAGAGAAGCACGGGAACGCCGATTGCCTGTCCCGTTTGCCGATACGAAGCGAAGGGTCAAACGAAGGAATTGATGAGGTAAAACTCATAAACACGCTACAAATTGAATCTCTGCCAATGAATGTCGATCAAGTTCGCAAAGCGACCCGAAATGATCCGATTTTATCTCGAGTATTACAGTTCGTAATGACAGGTTGGCCGGACAAACAAAATGAACCGGAAATCACGCATTATTTTAGCAAACGTCACGAAATTACAGTCGAAGATGGTTGTTTACTATGGGGAATTCGCGTCATAATTCCTAAGCAACTCCGAGAACGAGTGTTACACGAGTTACATAAAGGGCATCCAGGGATCGTCCGAATGAAATCCCTCGCTCGACTTCATGTGTGGTGGCCCAATCTTGATAAAGATATAGCAACGATCGTTCAGCAATGTAACGATTGTCAAAAGTCACGAAACAAGCCCCAACCCGCACCTTTGCACCCGTGGGATTGGCCGAAGATGCCATGGCAGAGAATTCACATCGATTTCGCAGGGCCATTCATGGGAAAAATGTTCCTGATCGTTGTCGATAGTCATTCGAAATGGATAGAGGTCGAGGTGATGTCCAGCATCACCAGTGAAGCAACGATTGAGAAGCTTCGAGACATGTTTGCGCGACACGGCATTCCACAGCAGCTCGTGAGTGACAACGGTTCACAATTTACTTCAAATGAATTTTCCGACTTCATGAAAGGAAATGGTATCAAACACACACTTGTTGCTCCGTATCACCCTCGATCCAACGGCCAAGCAGAGCGTTTTGTTCAAACGTTTAAGCAATTTTTTAAGGCGGAGGGGAGCGACTCAATAAAGCAAAGCTTAGCCAGATTTTTGTTCAGCTATAGAACAACGCCAAATAGCACAACAGGTCAAACGCCTGCTGAGCTGTTTCTGAATCGCCGATTAAGAACGAGGTTAGATTTAATGCGCCCTGACCTCGGTCGAAAGATTTTTGACAAGCAAAGCGACCAGAAAGCCAGACACGACAAGGTTAGCAAGGAAAGAGAATTCGCACTCGGAGAACAGATTCTAGTGCAAAACTTCCGAGGAAAACCACAATGGCTAAATGGCACCGTTGCAGAGCAGACCGGTCCCGTCTCGTATAAAGTGCTAGTCGGTGATCAACTCTAGAAACGCCACGTTGATCAAATGCATCAGCAGCGTGGATCGAAGATTGATAATGTAAAACGCAGCGCCAATGTTAGCATGACTCCTCCGAATGTTGTAAGTAATCAAGACGTCGTTGACGTCCCAGCGATTACATCTGCGCAATCGGAAACTGCAGAAGTCCCAAGGAATGAGCCGATTAGCGATCCCGGAAACGATGTAATAGCGCACCCGACCGCAACCGCGCAGCCTCAAGCTAAGCCACGCTATCCAACCCGACAGCGAAAGGCTCCGCAGCGCTTAGGTTTTGATTCATAGTAATTAGAAAGGTTGAAGTATGAATAAATAGTGCACCTTTAGAGTAAGTGTGGGGGAATGTAGTGTTCTGCATTCTTGTTATTCTTGTTAGCCACACCCTGATTATAGTAAGATATCATTGTATATATAAATAGTTGATTGAGTTGTAATAAAGCAGTTGTGTAAAGCACTTGGCCTGACTCAGTTTGTACGAACCCAAAGTACACAACAGGTTGGTTTGCGCACACCCAGTAGTTTGCCACAACATTCACATGATACAAGGCATGTGGCGATTTCTTTGTGCAGGGTTTTTTGTGCTACGAGGTTTCTTAATACAGTCTTTCAACTGGAGAAATAAGTAAAACATACAAGGCAAAATTCAACAGCTGATTCCTATGTAGTTGAGGGCAAGATTACTTTAGTTGCTGTTGTGCAGAAACGTTGGTTTTTATTTTAAACGGAATCGGGAACCTCAAAGAATTAAAGTTAAAAAAGTGAGTTTAATCAATGTCAATTTTGAGAGCATCTGGTGGCTTAGTGTAGTTGGAAAAATTCATTTGACCCTAACTTTTTCAGGAAAAGCAGTCTGTATTTGAAGCTCAAAAGGCAATCCAAGTCACTGTCTACACAAAATGAAGGAAAACATTTACTGTCCAAAACACTTTTGTGTTCATACCACTTAAAAACTTAATAAGAATTCAATTTTATAATCCTATTGTGCAAAGAACCGCTCAGTTTAAAACGTTTGCCTTGATAATTAATCATGTCTAATAGATTTTTGATTTTACTCCTGGATAAGTATTAGTTTGCTTTTGATCAGCTGTTTTGCCACAGCTATGTTATAGGCATTAGCTAAGTTCTGCTATAGTTAAAAAGCAGTTTTACACCATCTTCATGTGCCAATTTTTGCACTTGCAAAGTCATTGCAAAAATTTAAAACTGCCATATTGTCAGTGAACCAATGATATTGAAAACTTTGATTAAAGCTCACAATCATTGTGTCAATAAACATGTAGAAAAGTGAAGGGAAACAAGGGAAAATGTGGCTTAAAAAGGACAAACAATCTAGCATGAATTTTTTCCCATGTGAAGATAAATAATTCATGCAATGTGCTGGAAGCTTACATTAATATGCATTGAATTTTCATATTACCACTCATTCAAGTCAATTTCTGGTTCAAAGAACCTTATGTATACTACAATTGCACCAAGAAAGTTTAAAGAAAAGGTTTTCAACAGAAAGCAATGAATTAAGTTTAGAGTGTTGATGAAAAGAAAATATGCAACTCAAAGTGGCAACCTCAACAACTCAAAAAAAGTTAGCAAAACAAATGGTTGAACTAAGGACTTTATGAAACAACAACTTTGTAAAAATTTTAAAATGAGCTGATCACTAAAATCTCATTCAGAATATTTTGTAAAATTTAGACGTTAAATTTGAAAACCATAACAAATCTTAAATTTTGTTGGCACTATGGTTAGAACTTTGTTCAAAGTTCTCAAGATTTTCACATGGAAGATGAAGAGATGTAAAACTGACTGTTGGTTAGATCAGACATGCAATCTACATTGCGGCTTATACAGCCAGCGTCACTAACTGATTGACTTGTTAGCTGCCTGACAGACTAGCATACTGCCTGACTGGCTTACTGTCAGGCTGATTGACTGACTTGCTGACTGACCGGCTGACCGACCAACTGGCTGACTGACTGCCTAACTAAGTGACTGACTGACTGGTTGACTAACTGACTGACTGACTTGTTGACAGACTGACTGCATAGCTGACTCGCTGACTGACTCTGGACAAAAATTTATACGGGCTGAATTATTTGTTGCATGAAAAAACGACTTATTAATCGTTAAATTGCTAGCACCTTTGATTGGCTGAGGGCTTTATTTTTAACTAGATGATCATCAGACATTATTTCTAGACTTATTTTGCCAAAAAAAAAACAAACAAAGATTTGCAATTTTTGAACAAAATCTTGGGTTAACTCCTATGTACAAATCTCAGTATGTCAACTTTGTAATATCCAAATTTTTATGGTCTAGGAGGGCTTGTTTTGTACCTCAGTGATCATCAAACAATATTTCAAGGCCCATTTGTCCAAACTTTTGACCAAAATCATGGCTTGACCACTTTGAGAAAATCCAATGTGGTAACTTTGTAAATCAATATTTTATAGTCTAGGAAAACCTGTTTTGTTACTTGACTCAAAACGAGTTGAATAGCGATGTTGTGCGTTTTACCACCCAAAAAAAATCTCAGTAATGGTCACTGTTTAAAATCAATATTTTTATGGTCTACGACGGTTTGTTTTCTAACTAGGTAATCGTCAAACACTACTACAAGGCCCATTTTTTTCCTAAAACGAACGAAGAGGAAGTTTGCAATTTTTGACCAAAATCATGGGTTATCCCCTTGAAAAATCCAAAATGGCGACTACGTGAAATCCTTTTTTATAGTGTAGGAAGGCTTGTTTTCCTAACTAGTTGAACAATTTACCTCGTTTCTTGCTGACTGCATGACATACTGATACATCTTATTTACTGCCTAACTGGTATATCGACGTATTGACTGAACAACTTAGTGCTTTCTTGACTTTGACTTTATTTACTAACTGAATGAATGACTTGTCGTGACTGTAAAGGCTTTGTGGATCGCATGTCTGTGCAAGGTTATTTCTTGGTTTATTTACTGTGAACTTTTTGACGAGTCTCAAATCTACCTCAAACTGCCTAAATTGCAAGGGGAGTGGGTACTAGCTTTTGGCGCCATTAACTAAGGGATCGTTTGAGTCAACCAATCCGTTTTGAAGCTGGAAGGGTGGTTAGAAGAAGAAAACGACAATTTAGGGTATTGGTTTGGCACGCGAGAAATCAACTGTGAGAATTAGCAAGGAGAATTGACATTTTCATCACTTGGGAACTAAAAGAAGTTCACAGTATCAAGAAAAAGGTCTTGGATAACGCTTAGTGTGTAATTTGAGACTCACTTTGTCAATGATTTGTTTATATCGCAAAATTCGCCACAAAGGAGTGCGTTATGAATCCTTTTTATGTCAAGTTTGCTTCAGAATCGTAGTCTTGTTTGCAGTTGCCCTTGAGAAAGTCACGCAAGGCGTTTGTCTGTGTGTGACGACACCAAGAGCCACTTCAGGGAAGATTGCACCATTTTATTTCATAACAATAAGACAGTCGAGATAATTATTTTTTGGTCGATTTCGTTTCTGAAAAACACTTATTTGTGGCTTACTTTGCGTCGAAATGCAAACTGCTTGACAAAGATAAGTCTGATTTTTACAACAAAGATTTACTAAGGGTTTATCAAAAGCAGAACTTAGCTCTCTCTCTCTTTACTAAAACCAGCTAGTGCTTCAATCTGAAAATGCGAGTGTTGGTGCGAGTTTCAGAACGACCTTGAGGTGTTCTAATACAGTTTATCGGAGACCATACCGATATTTTTCATTCGCCTTAGTTTGAATATTGTCAATGTTTTACATTCAAAAGTTGCAACAAAATTCAAACTAAAATGTACTATTCATGGAGGTATGTGGAAAAATTAGCATAGCGTCAAAACGATGAATGTTGTACTAACGCAGATTTTTGGCCGGTTTGTAGGCTACGTTTGCCTTGAAATTTCAAGGTGTTACAGGTGGTGAGATAACAGCTTAGTTTTCAGGATCACATTAAAAAAAAAAAATCACCAAAATTTCCAAGCAGCGAAATATGATATTAAGCAGCATAGGATTAATTTGAGTCATTTAGAACTTTTTTATTAAGCAATTTATCGCGGCTATTCAATCCAAAATCATTCAGTGGTAAAAACTTTATAGCGATCACACAAGGATAAAATCACTTTTTAATATGAATGAAAAATATCGGTATGGTCTCCGAAAAACTCAATCGAAACACCTTAAAATGTTGCAAAATTTGCGTGGGCGAAAGTTCTCTTAATAGTGTTTTGTTTTTCCAAGTTCGCATTGACACTTGTACTTTGTTGTTGAAGTACTTATGGTTTTCTCAAACGTGAAGGCTCGGGCACATTTAAGCATTGCGCGCAGTAAATTTACGTCGTTTTTTAGCGCTGAGATTGTTGCTTGCGATGTGCAAACAAAAGCAATTTGTTCAATAAACCTTCAACAACATTGAATGCAACAATCGCTTGGTTGGAAAACGGTGTAAGTTAAAGATTAGTTTATACTAGCGACATAAACGCAAGCAAACCGGTAGAACTGAGTTCAGTGAGATCGTCAACAACAAAGGCATAAGCACAAACATGGGAAGAAGGAACACACTCATTGTTTTCTTGATCATCACCAATTCACAAAGTTAAAGAGCAAGCGCAAGAAGAATAAAACGAACGCGTTTGGTTTTCTTGTACTTGTGCTTTAAATGCGTGAATTACTGGTGAGAATAGAAAGAATAAGTGCGTACTTTCTCCTGTGTTTGTGTTTATTCTTGTGCTGTTACGTCCGCACTTATGCTTGTGTTTACGTCGCTGGTGTAAACAAGTTTTTACTACGCGCAATGCTTTGCTGTGTCCGGTCCTTCAGGGTGTTTATGTGGTTCACTCAAGTAGTTAGATTACAAAGTAAACAGCACGGGTACTGGAGATGACAATACTTTATTGAAGAAATAAAACTTGTCTCTGTTGTCCATTAATTTACAATAAAAAAAAAATTTAAAAAAAAATTAATCTAGCCTTCCTCGCCCCTCCGGGCTGCTTCCACTCTGCTCCGAATCGGTGGTCATTCTTCTGTCCTCATTTAATATTCCAACTTTAAAATCCTGGTCTCTTTTGTCTGATCCCTTCATTCAAGCTGGGTGCAGTTGGACACTTAGAAAATTCAGCCGTTTGTTTCCAAGTGGGGTGGGCAGGGTAGAGGAAAGTGAGAGTTTGCTCCTCATGCCCTCGGGGTCTCATTCATTTACGTCACTATACCACACAGGCCAAAAATAATTCTCAGCAAAAATATAATTTGTTTTAGCTGAAGACGCGTATCTACAAAGTCAATATATCGTGAAAATATCCAGAGACTCGGACAAGAAAAATGAGGGTTCTACAGAGTGTTAACTCACTTTTCAGAGGGTCTCCGTCAGAAACGAAGGCAGAAAATTGAACAAAGAATCGCGCTGGTTTGACTGACCTTCATTTCACAAACTTCACCAAAGAGCATAAGTCAATAATAACCTCTCCCCTGCGAAGGAACTAATGCTGGATTTCTCTCGCCCTATTTTAATGTTTAGGTCAAATAAGATTTTATTCTAACGCCGTTTATTATCATTTATCCTGAAATGCCGATATGGCGCGATTGAGTTTTGGTCTTAATGTTTCTTAATATCTAAATTTGCCCGCCCTATTATGAATTAGGATGCCGTTATTTAGAATCAGTGCCGAATAGATTTCGCCTTCAAATTTGGCCAAAGGGATTAGATCTAGAGCGATTTTGTAAATAAATATTTCATTTAAGTTAAATTTTGGATCCTTTTACTTCTAATGAAAATAACGGACAAATTTTCGCATTTCGAAACGAAAATGGAAATTACGGAAATTAGCGGAAATATGTATTTTTTTAATCCTCTAAAGTAAAATTAAATGTTAGCTGGAAAAATTTGGATTTGATTTAAGTCTTAATTTATGCAGCTAGCCGCGATGAGTATCCGCATAATAATGAAAATTTGCCGGAATAGTAATTCGAGCCAATTTCCCTAGAGATGTTTCAGCTGTCGTGACCGGAATGGATACTTAACATCAGGTTTCCAACAAGACTGGAGCTAGTCAAATGCGTTTTTTAAATTAAAAAAAAAAAAAGAAGAAGCATTTTCCAGTCCTTTATGGGAAGGCCGATTTTAATGTATCAATTGAAGTCACTGCTGAATGAAATTAGCTGAAAATTTAAGGAAGATTCTAAAATCTATGCTTATGATAAACGTTTTTTTATAAATTTATGCCTACAACCGACCTAAAGTATGAAAGTCAAATTAACTTGGTTTAACACAAGCCAAGGATATCTACTCTGTGTCCCTTTCAAAAAAAGGAAATAGAGAAGACTTCCACAGCAGTCTGATTAACCAAGTTAATTTTATCGCAATAATTTGATCCTAAATTAATACGGTTTAGTTATCTAGGTTTCCGAAGGCTTAAGTAATATCAAAGAGAAGTTAGTCTTTAACATCAACAGCCAAGTTTGTTTGACTGTTATTTCCAGTTAACACAAAAACAACAGACAAAAAAACAACAGATGTTGATGTAATAAAACCTTAGTTCTGATCAGTTTTAGATAGTTCAAGCCGGAAATATGAGAATGAAATGATGATTGAGATAATAATTGAATCCTAAATTAAAATGGTTTTAATTAGTTATTTTGCTTTCCGAAGGTTTAAATATTATCAAAGAGAAGTTAGTCTTTCACATCAACAGCCACGTTTGTTTGACTGTTGTTTCCAGTTGACACAAAAACAACAGACAAAAAAACAACAGATGTTGATGTAAGAAAATCCTAGTTCTGATCAGTTTTAGATAATTCATGCCGGAAACATGAGAATGAAATGATAATTAAGATAATAATTGATTTGCATGTATCCTCTGCGATGGTTTGAACGGTTATTTATTATTAGGCCTAAGCAAGCTTGAGCTATATGTGAAATTTTTAGGTTTAGAAGAGAACTCCATTACCAGTTGCCCCCCATTAGAGAGATTTTTATGACTATCAGCTCAATTTGATGTCATTTGTAAAAATCCACCCACGCCACACCAGTGAGATTCAATGTCCAGTCCTCTGTCCTCGAATCCTCCATCGACTCCTTACTTCGTTAGTCAGCACAATGTTAGCACCCCCGTTTTTCATCCTACCGCGGTGGACCATTCCCAGACATATTGTTTGCAGGCAAGCATCTTACTTTTTTTTTTTTTGGAAAAAGGTGTGGGTAGTATTGTGACAAAATGAATGAAGCTCCAAGAACATAAGAAGCAAACTCTCACCTTCCTCCACACTGTCCTCCCCACTTGGGAACAAACGGCCAAATCTTCCAAGTGCCCAACTGTCCCCAGCATGAACTACAGGATCAGATAAAGTTTCCCAGGATTTCTCCATTGGAATATCTCAGAGGACATCAGAATTCACACCTTCTCAGAGACAGAGCTTCCACAGCCCAGCAGGAGTGAGGTTGGCTAGTTTAAACATGAACTTTCCCAAGTGATGGGCTCCTAATCTTGTGAGTGTGCCACCTTAGATCTGAAATTAAATAAGAAGCTAAGATTTTAAGTCGAAAATGCAAGCCCATTAGCACTTTAAAAACATAATAGCCCTATATTACTTGGTGTTACCGTGAAATTCCGAAATACAAAAATACTTATAACCCTATTTTTTGTACTAGTTTTCTACCGCTAAGAAGCACAACCTAAAGTGACAAAAAAAAAAACAAACAAAAAAAATAACATGATATTTCAGCAGGAACTTATGTAACACCAAGAAATATAGAAATGCATATTACAAAATAATTATCTGAACTTAATTAAGAGAATGTGATGGTCACCAATAGCCTGCAGTGTAAATTATACTGTCTTGAATAATGTTGCTAGGATGTTTGAAAGCTGTCTAAAAAGTTCTTCGTGTTCTCCAATGGTAAAACCATTGCAAAGCTGCAACTGTGTAAGTTGTGAAATTAGGTGCTACTTTGTTTTCTAGATTTGGACGAGATGACAGCTGAGGATAAAAAAGCAGACCAGTGATGACCTTAAATAGTATTAAATAAATATTTCGCCTTTGAAAAAATTTAACCTTAATAATGGCACTGAGTTGACACCCAGTACTTTGTGTTATTGTAAGTTAACCTTACATGAAAAATAGCTTTTCAGTACTTTATGGTTTTGTTAAATTGTTTCCGTTTGGTTTCTGTTTGATGGTAAACTTTTAGTAGCCAGAGGCAGCAAGAAATTATTCCTTGTAGTATGTTGTATGAGATAATGAACTTAAACCTCAAAGCTCTTTTTTGTCTGTGCATGTGTTCAATCAAATACATTTAAATTGACCCCTTTTTTACTAATAAATGATTTATGCTTGTGAGGGTTTAATTAATACTAGTTAATGCCTGGTTAAAAGTCCTACTTGTGATGCTAATGGGCTTGCTATTTGCTGTGTAAATAATATTAGGATTTCAATAGACCATTAAGTTTACAGCGGCTTCACTTGACTACAAAATACTAGCAGAATTCCTATTAATTCCTCTAGGTTGCATAATTAAATTCAGTGATCGCAAAGAAATTGAATGAATCAAAGTTTTAATAACTAAAGGATCCTTGAATAACTAAAGAATCCTCTGGTAGTTTGCAGCTGTATGAAGCAATCGTGCCAATGGTCTAATGATAAATGATAAAAGTAATAATAATAACAATAATGATGATGATAATAATAATTATAAATATTATAAGCAAGGGAAGCATTATAACCAAACAAATCCCCACCCAACTATAACAACTAAGTTTTGAAAGCAAACAATTTCAAAGTTAAATATGATTACCTGAATTACTCCCAGAGTACCAACAGGCTGAATCCTGATAATATAAGAACTGTGACAAAAACTAAATCTTTTGCATTTCAGTGCTAAATTTG
Source organism: Porites divaricata (assembly GCA_038088405.1). NCBI lineage: Eukaryota > Metazoa > Cnidaria > Anthozoa > Scleractinia > Poritidae > Porites > Porites divaricata. The sequence continues at coordinate 54,213,326 of JBBMOI010000001.1, read as the reverse complement.
GGATTTACTTTGTGTCCCGCGAAAGCAAATTACTTTTTCCCTAGAGAACATCAAAAAGAATCAATCATTTCATTAAATCTTGGCATTCCAGTTTTTAACTGCTTCACCTTGCTTATAAAACAGGGACAACACATTGCTACCAACATAATGCTGCCTTAATGTGAAAAAACCTGGACCTGTAGCTGATTTTTTCCCCAGATTACTTGAATAAGTAAAAAGTAGTGTTGCTCTTAATTGTCAGGAGGGCAGAAAATGCCTATCCTTCAAATCTGTGAAATTTTGGTAGCAATGTGTTGATTTCAACATGCTGTCAATAATTTTTGAATAATTATTGATCAATTATTAATAATTAATGATGAAAAGATCTGATCCCACCTAGCATCCCCAGTGATGTTAAACAAGATTCCAATGAGCAGCTAAAAACATCAGGTTACCAATTTTCAGCGGCAAAGGAATCTAAACATGTAACTTGAGAAAACAGCTCACATTCCGCAATGTCTTTTCTTGCTACCCCGTAAAATGATGTCTGAGGAAAAGCAGTGTTTAAACCATCTAATTAAAATTGCCATAGCAGTAAAGAAAACTGAGAAACCAAAATATGGGAAAATGTGATAACCTAATTGATGTGCTGACAAATGTGGTAACCTTAATGTATTGAAGAAAGGTAATTACTGTAGAATTATGATAACATTGTTATTGTCTAGCATGTGTTCTGGGTACCTTTACTCTATTTCAAGCCAAAATAAAAGTATGTCGTTTTCCCTACCTTCATTAATAAGACCTGACATACTTTCCTTAAGAGTAATATTATCCTATCCATGACCCTGGTTCCAGAAAGCACAAAATCTTACTCTACTTTCTTGGAAATACCATTAATACTTTGAACAAGAGCTTGGGGAGACAAGGGAACATAAATTCTTTCTGACTCACAGCAGACACTAATTTCTGGCTTTTTTCTTTCAAAATTGCAACTTGAAGTTTTGAAGAATTAAAACGAAATGTTTTCTATTTTAGTGTTTTTTTATTCTCCTGTTGCTCAGGAAATGCAAAACGCATTTGTCTATCATCAGCCATAACATGAAACAAAGTTAATTCAGCAAAGTTTGAAAAGGCAACAATTATGAAGTTGCAGCTTGATGTAACCACTCAGTGTTTCAAATGAACAATATGGCACTGGGTTCCTGGATGTAATAGTGTAAATGATTCTTTGAGTGTGTAATTTCCCTGTAAAATCCTCCCACAGACCCACACCCTCCTACTAAAATCTACAGGGGAAAGAAAGATATTCAGAAAATAAGCATAACATCTGATATAACCCATTGGTTGATTATTAAATTCATAACTAATAGATGAGCTTGGGAATTGATGCCAAGAAAACTGATGGCAAGGATGTTTAGTTATCAAGGAAGGCAAAAGGAGGTAACCATAGCAACCTTCGAACAGCAACCTCACAACTGTCTTCGGCCCCCTTAATTTTCAGACTGATTTACTACTCAAAATAATGAAACAAAAACCTGTCCTTGAAATGTGACCCTAACCTTTCCCAAGCTTTATGAGATTGTTTGACTCCTATTGCTACAGTCATAAGCTATACTACTAAGATGTTGTGTTCAATACATGTAAACAAAACCACTGCTCAATGAAATCTTGTGATGGAAGCTTTAAACCTTATCAATAAGTGGTTGTACAAACATGTTTCTAGGAATGACTTGCCAATTAAAGATCAAAACTTTGCAATCCTTTGTATAGAAGTGATTTATTCAATGAAACCAGTCCCAAATATAAAAATGCTGGTAAATTATTGTCATTTCCCAATGACCTCTGTTTGTACAATGGTGGCACGCACACACACTGGACTAATTACGTGTATTATTATTAAAATAAGGAATTTTTTTTTGGACAATCAAGGAATTACTTCCAATTTATCATATGACTGAAAAAAACGTCAGACTACATGCATAAAATTAATGTTTGAAAATTTCACCCAACCTACAATAATGAAGATCCCCCAAAATAATTTTTTTCTTGACAAAGGCCAATCAACATTTCTGGACATCTCAGACTACTTTCTAGCAACCCCCCTTAAAATGCTTAAAAAATTAATATAATTTCTTGAGGTTCCACTGTTTCCCAGAAAAATCTTTTATAGACCCCAGAGAGTAAAATTTGAAAAGGTTTCAATCTAAAAAAAAATTGGACTCCAGACCTACAGACATGTTATATGGAAGTTATTTCAGTCATACAACAATTGGGTACAACTAAATGATTGATGTGCATTTTTTATGATCTATAATATTAAACTTCAGTTCTTTTGTTTAAGAAAATCTTGAGTGAATGGGGGTTGTGGAACAACAGCTGGGTGAAAAACCTCCCTGTACGTCCACTAGCTCCTAGGAGGAAAACCCCAGGCCAGCTGTACCCCACATTCAGGCCTCCCGGGCAGGGCCAGAAATTTTTTAAATCATTTTTGTGATCAGGACTTAGAACAGTAATACTGTTATTAATCATACAAGTTAATATATAATTAAGATTTCTAGTCAATGCAATTATCACACAATACAAACCAGGTTTTGCAAGACTCTCCACAATCCACAACCCAACTTTTGAACCAGGCACACATGATGTCTCATATCACTTGCCGTCTAATCCATCCTCTCCATTGACACTTCTTGCACAAACTGCATGTACTAGGTAATCAATGCCATCCAGTTTGCCCTGTCCATTGCCCAGCCAGCTGTCTTGTTTGCCCTCCATTCTGCCCTCTTAATTATCCAGTTGCCTTTGTAGTACATTGTGTTATGTCATCCAGCCAGTTGACCCATCTAGTGTCCAACACTACTACATATTTACTAATGCAAACCTCCAGCAGTCTACCACTCTGGTATTTGCTTCCTATAAAGCAAGAAAGACATTTTTACATGAATATCTACTTGTCCAAATACATTCTGTAATGCAGTGGTATTACCGGTATTATGTTTCTAAAGATAAATAAAAATAGGTATGCTAAGTCATTGGCAAAAGCAAGGTGTACTGAAGAGTAATACATATAATCAAAAATTCTGCAATATAATTGGCTAACATATTGACTATTTGTTGCTTAATCAATAGTGAGAATTGTACTGGCAATTTGGAGAAACATAGGCACGTTAAAACGTGCATGAGCTATTTTGAATGCTTCAGTGTAACTTTAATGCTTCGGTGTAACCTTACCAAGAGTGATGAATCTACCTCTTTTATCCTAAATGTAGATTAGGTTTATGTGCGAAATTGCGTATTGCGGTACATCAATGAAAACGCGAAACGCTCAGCTGAATCGATCCTCAAGCTATATATTCACTTTCTTCTGTCTTTCCCTGTTACATCTGGTGCAAGTTAAACAAATCGTTAAAGTGAAATAAATTTCTACTCACCAAACGTTGATTAGAAGGAAAACTCTCAGGTTTCCTCGGAGTTTCTTAAGCCAAAATGTGACTCATCGAATACTGAATAGTTACGAAATACCAGGATTTTTATCATTGTGGTAGATGGTTGCATCATCATAATTCACGAGGTTTTCACGTGCGATTCTACTCAGTGAAACAGTCTTTAACTCCGACAACTCATTTCTTCATGTTTTAAAAGCTATTGTTTCTCAGAAGACAAGAGCCTTTTTTAAGGATTTGGTTACAAAAGGAAACAAGTCTTCATACGTCCAAGTTACTATATATCATTGTGAAAAGCCAATCTGCATGAGATGTACAGTCACACAGCTGGCACGTGAAAGTGTTGGACTTTGCCCCCTTTCGTCGTTCGTACGTGAGGGAATTCGAGTTATCACACAGTTAACTAGTAAACAGAATTATAAAAATAACTCATGCACACAATTTGCACGTGAAGATGTTGGTCTTTCGCCCTTTTACAATTCGTACGTAAAAAAAAGGCAAAATAATTGTTTCACCACAAAATTTTCTCAAACGATTTTAAGAAATCACCTCGGCTTCATTATAACATCTGCAATTAAATTATGTTTCATGCAACGTCAAGGTTGATAACCTAACATTTATTAACATTTGTGAAACAGTCTTTAACTCCGACAACTTATTTCGTCATGTTTTAAAAGCCATCGCTTCTTAAAAGAAAAGAGCCTTTTTTAAGGCATTGGTTACTAAACGAAACAGGTCTTCATACGTCCGAGTTACTATTATTATTGTGAAAAGCCAATCTGCATGAGATGTACAGTCACACAGCTGGCACGTGAAAGTGTTGGACTTTGCCCCCTTTCGTCGTTCGTACGTGAGGGAATTCGAGTTATCACACAGGAATCTAGTAAACAGAGTTATAAAAATAACTCATGCACACAATTTGCATGTGAAGATGTTGGTCTTTGGCCCTTTCACAATTCGTACGTAAAAAGAGGCAAATTGCCTTACTACAAAATTTTCTCAAACGATTTTAAGAAATCACCTCGGCTTTATTACAACATATGCAATTAAATTATGTTTCATGCAACGTCAAGGTTCATAGCCTAACATCTATTAACTTCCAAGAAAATTATCAAACTGCCGAAATATATTTCTACTTATATCATGTTACTCCACTGGATATAACAGTATCTAATAATTGTGTCAACTAGCTTCTTCCAATTTTATTCCCTAACGCTACTATTTCTACATAAGTTACGCATCTTTACTAAATAGAACGAAAAAGGTCGGTTGAACTTTGTAAGCGAGAGAATAATATTTTTAAAGCTTGTTTACGGGATTAACAATACTTGATACAGCTTTCAGAAAAAAAAAAAGCTGCCTTTTAAACTTCTAAAACCACATTTTATAGGGCGCATACTTTCGAATTAAAGTCTATATCTAAATATCAATTATTGCTTCATTGGAAGAGATTGAAAATATATGATCTTTTATACTCTACCCAGTTGTAGCAGGTGAAACAGAACTCATACTGACGTGCGTTGTACCGATAGCCGAATTAGGTCAGAAATGCCCCGAAGCAGCAACCACACTTAAATATGAACCCTTAAACAGCTGCATCACTGTTCACAGCGTTTGAAACATGAAGATATTTTATGTAATGCTTCCAAACACCTGTACCCGTAATAAAAGACGAAAACATTGTGAAGGATCAAGATGGAGGTCTCAAAGTGCCCTTGTTCGACCTTTAACAATGCCATGTTTAAATAGATGCCAAGATCTCATTGGTTCCTAAGCATCAACTCATAGTACCTTCAACCTTATTGGCTCTTGCAACAAACATCCCAACATACAAAGCCACAAAGCCACAGAGCCACAGAGCCACAGAGCCACAAAGATACATACGCTTGCACCACTGACATATGAGCTATTTTTTCAAAATAGCTCAATAACCACTCATTTCCCTGATCAAATGTACCTCTAACTGTATTGCTATAATTCACAAACGATGGTCCAGGATTAATTTCAACATCATTTGAAAGCATTCTTTTACACCAACAGTATTTGTGACTACAATCCAAAAAAACTTCAGTGTAGCCCTTTCCAGTATTTCGAAATAAACAATTCCATTTTCCCTCTTTGTGCTTTCTAGTACGTCTTTTAATATTCCTTATGTAACAATTATCCCCTTTAAAAACTTCTTTCCTTCTTTGATTACAAGCAAAATAATACTTAAATATATTCCTCGCGAAAAATTCTTCGTCTACTAAACTTAAAAAGCTTAGAAGACTTCGGTACAACACCCACCACATATTTTTTAAATAATCGTCTCATTTTCAAACATTTTTGAACACCTTGCTTATACTTTTGACCAATTCTTGAAGGCTCTCGAGATCTATGTCTACAATTCGACACCTTATAACATTTCGATGTACCTAATTCTTTACACTCCTCAACATCGACACCTATTTGTAATGCACAACTTACAACAAACATATGATACCTTGATCTCTTATCTTCAAAATAATATACTTCTTTCTTATCCAAACTCCTCTTTTCAAAATCGATGTCACAAACATTGTTCTTCTCAATAAAAAAATTTTCCACAGCTAAAGATTCACTTTCGTTTTCTTTTTCTTTACAATCCAAAACGCTCTCCTCGGCACATATCCTTTGTAATTCTCCATCATCCAAGTGTATTCCCGACATTATCTCGCATAAGACGTAAAGAAACGTCCTTATTAAATTCCACACACGTATAACAAAAACTCCACAGTTGGGTATATGACGAACAAACCCTTCTTTTCTTCGTAATACACAAAGAATCCACCTTATTCAATTTCGACTCTATAAACTCACTAAACACTTCTTTCAACAAGTCAGCAAAAATAGTCCGTTCAAAATAAATGCTCACAAAATAATTTAGTGTTGGACCTATTGCTGACGGCGTATGCGTTGTAAGCAAACGAGCATTAAAACGAAAATTCTTTTTTTGCACAATAATTGACAATTTATAAGATTTACCTGGATTAAAAATTTGCCAAGAACACACTCTAGTGCAAACTCCACAAATGAAACACACTTGCGTTTGATTGCATCTTTTAAATTTTACTACGTAATAAAAATTCACGAGTTAATCACGTGTCTGGCCACTTGTTTACACAACCTTTACGTTAACAAAACAAGTGGTTGTTTTCGGGGTACTATCATGACTGTGAACAGTAAATGTACATGACAATTTGCACGTCAAAATGTTGGACTTTGCCCCTTTTGTGATTCGTACGTGACGGAATTCGACTGCTTTTTAAAAATAACTTTTATACACACGATTTACATGTGAAGATGTTGGACTTTGCCCCTTTTACAATTAGTACCTGAAACAACTCAAATTGCACATAATATTGATTTACACCAACAACTTTAACAAATAACCTCCTTTTCAAACATCTCGAATAACATTATACATCATTCAATAGGCATTTAAAGCAACAACTACGCACCAGTCTAATACGGTGACCTAAAGTATTATTTACCACCACGCGTCAATGCCCCAAATTCAAGGTACAACGACACGACGGTTGCAGCGGTCAAAACATTGCTTTTTAATAAAAACTAAATTAACACTTTTTCATTCTTCTTTTAAAACCCATTTCCTATTGCAACAGAAAAACTTTTACTTAAAATAAACGAATTGTAACAAAACTAAAGACCTCTTACACAGCCGATGTGCATGAGAGTTTGCACGTCAAAAAGTTGGACTTTGCCCCTTTTGTGATTCGTACGTGACGAAATTCGAGTGCTTTTAAAAATGCACACAACTTGCTCGTGAAGATGTTGGACTTTGTTCCTTTTATAATTAGTACCTAAAACAACTCAAATTGTTTACAAGAAAATTTCCTCAAACGATTTTAAAACTCATCTCGCCTTTGCAATACATGTATATCCAATTAAATTAAACAAAATTACGCTTCAAACAACGTTAAGGTTGATAGCCTAACATTCATTTTCTTCGAAGAAAATTATTAAACTGCCAAAATATATTTCTATTTAAATCATGTTATTCGACTCAATAAAGGACGCACCATTAAAAACTTATGAGTAGGTGGAGGGGGGGGAGGGCCTGGCGAACTACAAAACAAATATTCACGCAAACGAAAAAAATTCGCGCACGCCAACTAACCGTAAAAAATATTCATGCTATGACCTAAAAAAATTCATACTAGCAATTTGATTACGAAAAAAAATTTCTCCGGCTCGAAAACTCCCATCTCCCCCCCCCCCCCCATAACTTTTCTAATTGTCCCTCCCTAAAACAATATCTACTTAGTGTCTTTCAATTCTATTTCCCAACGCAACTGCCTCTACGTAAAGCCTGATTTCCATATCATCGCTACAATCGCTGTGATCGCTGACAAAAAAAACAACTTCAGCGATCGCAACCATGATAGCGATAATATGGAAACCACTTTCCAGCAATACCGACAGCTGGAAACTGCTTTCCTTATAATCGCTATGTTCGCTGCGATCGCTGAACTTTTTTTTCTTAGCAATCACAGCCACCACAGCGATCGTAGCGATCATATGGAAACCAAGCTTAAGTTACGCATCTTTACTAAATAAAATACGTTTCAATAACTATAACACTTAGTAAGCAGCAAACATGTATCATCTTATTCACTTATTAATGTCTTAATTGCCAAAACGAACAAAATCTGTTGAACTTTGTAACCGAGAGAATAAAGCTTGTTTACAGGATAAACAATGCTCGATACAAATTCCAAAAAAATGCGCTCCCTTTGAAACATCCAAAACCACAATTTATACGCCGCATACTTTCGAATTAAAGTTCATATCTAAATATCAATTATTGTTTCATTGGAAGAGGTTTGAAAATATATCATCTTTTATACTCTACATGCACTGGA
>JBBMOI010000001.1:54142500-54200000 GCA_038088405.1 Porites divaricata | reverse complement strand
CAAAATAGCTCAAAAATAAGATGTGTCTTAGCTAAACAGCCTCTTATTTTAGATGAAATGTGCTGTCAAACAGAAAGTTCGCATCATTATTTAAGATGAGTCTTATTTTTCCTCATATAAATGGCCTATTGCATTGTCTTCCTATTGCCCCGAATTTTGCTGCTAATTACTTCAGCAGAGCGCGAAGTAAAGGATTCACGACGCTCAGGAATGTATCAAAGTTACAATTTTTTGCCAAGATTGGGCACGCAAAGTCTGTAGGTTTTCGGTTTTATTCGGCTATTTGACGAAGTGAGAGCCGAATTAGTTCGAGATATCTCGAGATCACTTAGATTTTTTTTATTTATTCTTTAATTTTTCGAGGAAGAAAGAATCATTATTTTGGCTTCCTCGGGGTTTGAACCGACTTACCTGTATGACCCGTCTGGTCAGAGGAGACTCTAAGTTGAGGGATTAGCCGATTGTGCTACTGCGACCGAAGGCACTAGTTTCAGGACAAGATTGGGCATACAAGTTCTTGACTTTTCGGTTGTTTCGGCTATTTCACGAAATGAGACCGCCTACTTTGTGATATCTTGAGATCACATCGAGTCTAGTCTTTAATTTACTCGAGGAATAAATAGAGCATATTACATGGCCGTGCAGAGACACGAAATTTCTCTTCGGGTGTAAAAATACATTTCACGGGTGAGCCCTCCTTTCGAACTGTTTTATGATGAATTTAAAGTTACAAGATGCTGCACAAAGACATTTTGTTGAGTGTTTAAACGTAGTAAAATTGCTTTCATGCGTTGCGTGACATTCTAGAACGTTCTCTATGTTTTTGGATTATTCATGAATAAATAATTTAATTAGGGCATGTTTACATTTCAGCATGAGTCAGCAGATTTGTATCAGTTACTGAAATCATAAAATATGTCGAAAATTAAGCTACTACTATTCGCCTGTTTAGTATTTTCTAGAACCTTATATCAAACGGCATACAAGTTCCAAGCGAGTTCTTTTGACGAACTTAGTTTTTTTCCCACGAGCTGGACTGCTGTGTTTAGTCAAGTGTGACGAAGGTCGATTTTCCATTTCTGTGTTTACAAATTGGCGGAAGCCGTAAGATATCTGAAGTTCAAGTGAGAGTTTGTTATTATTGGCAGAGGCTGTTTAGTTTTGCTTAAGTTCAAGTTAAGCTTGTGTTGGCGGATGCTGTGTTTTAAAGCTCTGTAAAGGCTATGTTCCTCTGGTATTAAACTTCCTTGTGTTAATCCGACATCCCTGCGGGCTGATAGTCAGTGAATAACTATAATTATCCTCAAAACATTCGAACTCGTAACATTGAGTTTTAGCCAATTCCATGCTCAACGTAATTGACTCCTTACCCGTGCCTTACATATCTTTAATCAGTACACGAGACTGCTATGCCGTTTTTGAAGCCCGATGTGACTAAGAAAAATAGAGAATTCTTTTTTCACTGTTTGTTTGTTTTGGTAGACTTGTTATTCACCGCCAGAAACCTCATATTTGACTTAGGTCTAAACGTTTAGACCTAAGTCAAATTTAGAAGGATTTGTTTGGAGTCATCAGAGCATAACTGGGCTACTATCGCAAAGACAATTTGTCCCCAAATGCTAGTTTTTGGCAAGTATAGGCCTCTATTTTCAGAATATCCTGACAAATCCCATAATTTCACAAATTAACAACTTACTCTTACCATATTTCATTTCTTACTATTCCTCCGCATTTACACTTAATCAGTTCCACAACCACGACGCCGAAGTGTACGCTCCGTAGCGTCTTGTTCAAATTTGTTCTGCCCTCAACCTGTTTTCATCATTGCCAGGAAACCAATCATCTTGTCCCGCACACTGCTGTGCGTCTCAACACCTTTCTACTCGCAATCAATACAAAGAATTGTGTCCCACTATTTGTAGTTCCAACTGCCTACCAACGTGCCCAGTTTTTGTTGTAAGGTGTCTCCCCCAAAGTTAAGCTCATGTCCAAGCAGTTGCTCTGTGCTAAGTGACAAACTATTATTGGAATGTAAAAGCTACCGGTGGTATATATTCTATTTTTTGGTCAGAACCGGCAACTTATTTATTGACAGCATTGTAAACCACAACAACCTTCTCAATCAACATCACCTCGAGATTAAAACCTTAAAGTTGTAAAAAATGTTTTATCCTGTGAAAAAATTATCTTTTGGGTTATTAATTTTATTCTCACCAGGGCTTGTGAAAAAATCTATTTTCTTAAGCCGCATTTTAGACAAAACATGTCAACTTCACAAGGAGCAATTCGCATTTTCACACCAAAAATGTGACATGTTTCTTCTCTGCGCATTTCTGGCAGAAGAGGGAGATATTATTGTATTTTCTCATAGAGCAATCGCTGCAGAAGAATGCCTTTTCAGTTCCTCCAGTGCTTCAACGGCCTCTTGGACAAAATAACAAAATTCATTGTTTGCATTACCAGCAGCAAGGTTCACACAACATCAAATTCCATTTTATTATTATTATTGGCCAGGAATTAACTAGACCACAAATAATCATTAATTGACAGATCACAGGTAGTAGAATGCATGACAGAGTCTACATGTGTTCAGTAAGGCATCCCAGTCTGTTTTTCTACATAAGGGAACCATCCTGCGTTGTTGTTTGTTGAGTGTTGCTTTGATATTTACATGTATACCCTCAATAAATACATGCAGCATCATGATCACTAATACCTCGGATGACTCGAGTCTTGATGATAAGACTGTCGTTAGTTATAAACAAGTCTAAGACGTTAATAATTACCCCCAAGTTAAGATTGGTTACATGTCTATGACTACAAATGTAAGCCATGATCTTCAAGACAATCAGCAAATTTTCAGGTTTAAGCTTCTCCTCTAAAAGGAAATGACACATTGGAAATAGGCAATTGTGCTTCCAGTCAAATCCAGGGACGTTCTTGTCTCCTGTTATCCAGATAATTATGTGATGAGGTATTATTGCCACCAATCTGTTGGAGTGGTCTCTCAACGTTTTCTAAATTTATGGTGTCTCCTTCATCCAGGTTATAAAAGACAAAAAACTTACAAGGTCTTACACCCCACTACATGTACAGTATGGTTGCATGTTGATTTTAACCCAAAGGATTTCACACTCAATCTCTGAAGTATATTCCCAGGGAAAGAATTAGTTATAGCAATCAAACATTTAAGGTGGGCATATAGGTAGCAATCCAAATCCACGCACATTCCACAACTGACATTAAGCACACTCTACACACATTCCACAACTGACATAATTATAAACTCTCTCCATGAGGAATCAAAATCTGCAATAGAGTTTAAGCTTAAGGGAAAATTGTTTATCTCAGTTAAATGTATGTACATTGTATCAGTCAGATCTAAGCTTCAACCTCTCCCCCACACAGGCATACCCCAGGCATTTCACTCCTTTGCTGTCTCGGGGAGGAGGGAATTTGATTATCAGTCAACCATTTAAGCTGTTAGTCTGAGTCAGTGACATGTACATGTATGTAAGTAATCAAAGTGTCAGTTTGTCAGTTAAAAAACCATTCAAACAATCAGCCTAGTCAGTTACAGTGTAATCAATCTACATGTTTGTGTGTATATAATTATACACCTGTAATAATAATTATTATATAAAAATTCAAGAATTATCTGATAAATAAATTGACGCGATGCAAACAGGTTAGAAAAATACTAAATTAAGGAAGCCCAAGAAAGCCAATAAGGCTTATGAATAGGACCACCTTTTAAGATTATAATACCTAATAAATTAATAATTATGTACAATGCTGACATTGGCAATTTAACTCTAAGTATGCAATTGATTACAAGTACATTGAATATGATAGTCTTAGACAGAAACTTTATTTTCATATTTCTGAAAATGAGGCAAACTTCATCAATTTAACAGATGATGATAGAATGTTATACATGTATTTACTTAGATTAGACAATGACAATACTTCACAAGTTATAGCGTATTGCCAAATATGCCCATCTAAAGTTTACAAAACGAAAACAGATCCTGAGTCACAGCTAACCTTGCATAAGTCGTGTGTTTCTTCTTTCCTGTGTGGCTTCCAAGCCAATTTAATTTATGGCCATGCACTTGATGGTAACCTGAGATCAGGCCCAATTTGAGCGGTTCTCATACATTCTCTCTAATGGCTACCGCTAAAATTGGGCCTGATACAAACTATTGCAAGTTTGTGCTCGTTACGGCCAGATTTTGGCCGTAACGCTGATTGGCTGTTAGACAATAACACAAGATCTGATTGGCTGTCGGAAACGTCGGAAGCAAAAATCCTCGCGCGGTTGTTTTCGTGAATGATTCGTCGTAGGCAGAGAGAAGGATCGATTTTGCTGTCTTTTTTTTATTGTTTTATGGTCTTATGGTAGGAAAATATGCCTTAATATGTGCCATGGAAATTCAGAAAATTCATATGGTTGTCCATATCTTCTCAGGATTTGCTTTATTTACAGAAAGTGAGTGTATTGCGGAGTTGAATCCCTCTGCAAGTTGTTGACCGCTAACAAGGTGCCTTTTCATTTACCAACAAACGGGTGCAAATCGAAATACTGTCCATCTTAAAACTGGTTTCATTTGAAAGTTTAGCCGAGAATGACTTCTCTTAACGGGGTACGCAGGCGGAGGCTCACTGCGAAAGAAACCTCAATTGCCAACCGTGAAGTATTTGACGAAAAATATCGCATCGCTGTTCAAGGAATTTTCAGTGTGCTAACAGACTGGTTGTTTGCCTTTGCTTTTTGTAAAAAGTAAACCAGGAAAACTGGTGTCCTCGTTCGGTGGCTGTTTGCTTTTGTTTTTAAAGATTTATGAACTGAAAATCGGGGGAAATTGCCGAGGAAAATATCACGACAATGGAAAAATAGAGATTTTTAAATTCCAGAGCACCTAGCCAAAATAATAAAACTCGTAGAACATCGTGTCGCCGTCTTTTCGAAAACTTTTTACCTTCTACGCCTACAGAAGTAACCTTTGAGATCTCCCTTAATCTCGCAAGAAGTTAATTGTGCTGACTGTTTTTTTAGCTGAAAAAATTAACAGATAAAAGCTATTTTTTAAGTCAGCTAGTCTGCATTTCTCCCACGCGTAAAAAATTTGCATACTAGAAAAACAAGAAACGGAAGTAATTCTGATTGGCTGATTCAGCAAATGTCAATCAATCAAAAAAGTGGGCGGCAGACTTTTCTTTAAAGGTTTGTATCAGGCTCTCTTTTCGTTTAGCCATGCCCGCCAGAATGTAATTTTCAAAGCGAAACGGAAATAGAGCCTGATCTCAGGTTAACTTAATGGTGTTATTGGAACCGGTTTTTTCTCGCTATAATACATTCCGAAGGTTGGGTACGTATACTGGAACGAAGTAGTCATTTGGATCTGCTAAAGGAAAACAGCTGTAAATTCGCTCCAAAGGCTCCAATTGCCTCCATGTTCTGCCTATATCCCAAAGGATAGTTATCTTTTCCCTTTGTGATCACCCCGAACATGAGTAACTTGAGCTATCTTCAACCATTTGGTTAAGGTGGAGCTTCAAATGAAACTTCTGTCGATGGCTCCAAACGGGAATGTTTGCAAAGATTAGTGACCTTTAATTCGTTCTCTTCGCAAATGTAACTTGAACGAAGATCACAAATGGAAAAAATGACTACCCTTTGGGATATAGGCGGAATATACAGGCGATTGGAGCCTTTGGAGCGAATTTACAGCTGTTTTCCTTTAGCGGATACAATCGACTGCTTCGCCCCAGTACCCAACCTTGGGAATCTATTATAGAGAGAGCAAACCGGTTCCAATAACACCCATTAAATAGCCATAAATCAGCTTGGAAACCACACAGGAAAGAAGAAACACACAACTTAATGACGGTGCCCACTAATGGGAAGTATTTTTTTCCCAGATAATGACTATGTGAGACAAGTAGATCAGCTAGGGCTATTGAAATCCAAAAAGAAAACTGGGGGTAACCACGCGTTTTTCAGGGATAACTACCGTATTTATTCGACTATAAGCCGAGCGATTTTTACACAAATTAAAACTGAAGTCAATTAAAATTTGGGCTCTAGAGTGGTCTCGGCTTATAGCCGAAAGTTTTTGAAAAAAAATTTTTTCCAGCGCATGGAAACGCCACTAAATCGGGATGTATTTACTTATAAGCCGAGCTAAAGTAAAGAAACACAATATGCAATCGTTGCTGAATTCGAAAGTGCGACTGGATGGTAGTTCGAACCGCATCGGTGTCTCGTCCATGTTAAAGATTCTTGATAGGGAATAACCGTGACGCTGACGGGATGTGATTACAAATCGATGGAACGTGAGTTTTTGTTGCTCCAAATCTTCTGTTTTGATGCGAAGGCTGACGGAATGGCGGCGCTTCCATTTCTTGTACCCACCGAGGGACGCTTTAAACTCAGGATCATCGCTGAATTCTTTTGCCTTTAGACGTAGCATCAATCCACTAACAGCTATCCCTATGCGAAACGAAGCGAGAACCTTACTAAACGATCAAAAGGATAAAAATTTGATGATGTGATGAATTTGTCTTGACGCTTGTGAAAACTGGCCAATGAGAATCTTTCATACACAATATGTTGTCACATGATACACGATAGTTTTGAGAGTCACACATTCAACTCACATTCGCTCTGCAATCAGCTGATTGATTTGATCGTGTTTCTGTTGTGAAAGGTTTGAACCCAGGAGTCATTTCAAAAGTAGGTTGAGTTTGATCGTCCGGGTTAACGTAGTCCTGAATAGGACTGTTGTTGTTGACAGTGACTGACGTTTCGACAACCTGTGCGGTAGTCATCTTCAGAGTCAAAGTGAGTTGTATCACGTCAGTAGATGGTATTATATACTCTGGTTAACGCGCCAATTACTGATTACGAGTCTTCATAGCCAATAACACCGCGGCTTCACTGACAGACGACCAATAACATCTTGACTTTATTGACCAATCAGATCAATAACCAGAGTATATAATACCATCTACTGACGTGATACAACTCACTTTGACTCTGAAGATGACTACCGCACAGGTTGTCGAAACGTCAGTCACTGTCAACAACAACAGTCCTATTCAGGACTACGTTAACCCGTGTTTCTGTTGTTCGACAGAAAACTTACCTTGGCTTCTCTGCTCTGTAAACCATTCCAGTATTCTTTGATCGAGCTCCGGATACTTCGGCATGAAGCATCCCATCGTCTTCCGTTTCGCTGACAATTTAATCTCGCCGTTAAAAAGGTTCACTTGATCTTTCCTCCAGCGACGGACCATGGACTCACTGATGCCATATTCTCTGGTGATTTCAGAGTTATTTTCAACAGCTCCTCTGTGCTTTGGCGACTATTTTAAGTTTAAACGCGAGGTTGTACGACGTGCGACGAGCCTTGGCCATGATGACAACTTGACTTGAAATAAACGATTGCGAACACGAGATTGTTTGGTATCGATTTGTAGACTGGTGAGGCCGCTTACTGTAACAACACAGTTAGTTTTAAGCCTCATTTATGACAATCAGTGTGATTTTTTTCGAAAATGGTAGGTTTTCCCGTAGTTAACAATTCAGTCTTGTAATAATAAATGGGTCTCGGCTTATAGCCGGGTGTTTTCGATTTATTTTTGGTTCTCGTTATGCCGAGTCTACACGTTCAAAGTTTGGGGTCTCAGCTTATAGCCGAATAAATACGGTATGCTTCAATATGGAGAAAAACGCTGAATAGGCATTTTTTAGAAAAATGATAAAAAGTTATTTTTTCCCCAAATTTCAGAGTGTACACGTGATCTGGCACAAATGCAATGATAATTGTAACAAGGTTTCAAAATAAGCAACAAATGATAACATAACAACTGCTCTTTATACATCTTTTTTTGAAATATCAGCACAACTGGAAGTTATCAGCAGTTAACCCTCTCCACGCATTTGCCTTAAAAATAGTGTAAACGACATTTTCCTTGATCCAAAAATTGATCGTTTGCTGAGTAGGCTTATTACTTTCATTTGGTAAGATAAAAAGTACAGGTTACCATGCGTTTTTAGAAGTTAAATTGGTTGGTTTCGACCTTAACTTAATCGCTATAGGGGTTATTTACAATGTTTCCCATCCCCTCCCCGGTCAGTTTCACTATTGCTTCCCTCAATGCGGAGTACTCTGGGATATCCTCAATGGCTAACAGTCAGAGAGAACAACAACCCACGGAGGAGAGCAAAAACAGAAAGTGAAACAGGACATCTCATGGACTCTAAGGAAAACAAATTATAATATTTCATTCAACTGGAGCTTCTCCGTCTCAAAAAATTAACAAAACTTTTCGGAGAAGAGCAATCTCCAAGGTATTAAAGATTACTTCCAGCGCACATAGAGTAGTAAAGCGAGCTCAAGATCCAAGGCTGGTGCTGTAAACCAACTACTGTACTGTAGTGGAAAATAGTCGACACAGACTCTTAGACAGGTACTCCTTCAATCATTTGCTTACCTGTACTTGTCCTCAAGAGTTTTTGAACTGTTAATTGATGTAAAATATAATATGGATTGTAAACCCTCTATCGTTTTTTCATTATTTTACTGGGTACATGTGTACCTTGATCGAATGTGTTATTAAACTTGCACACATTCAATCTGTGCTTTGCATTATCTCTTTCGGGCTTTGCCACGTCATATGACAAATGATTTGCGTAGACTCAAATTCCATAAATGAGCTCTCTTTCAAAAAAGCTGAACACTGCGAAAGCAGTTGTACCGAATGCATTTATGTACCCTCATATGTTAACTGGGCTAAAATGATCATTTTACATACATTGCATTTCATTTTGATTTTTTACTGTAGCATTCTGTGTCATGATCATTCGCTATTTTTCATTCCTATGTAAATGTAAATTTTCGACTTGACAGTGTCTGTTACAAAGTCTAACAAAGTCTTACAATGGAAATACTATATTTTACTTTCAATCTTTAGTTTGTCCACGACTTGTCTCAATGATTGTCCAGATTATGTGTGGTGTGAAATTGAACAATCCCCATTAAGAAATACTATCTACACGACAAACTGCCCAGTGAGTCAATAATTCAATGCTTAGTAATGCCAAAATGCTCATTAACAATCATGATAATAGTAAAAAGCATAACAATTTTTTACGATGAAAGCGTTTCCTTTGCAGTCTGCAACTATTTACGAAGCTGTGATCTCAGCAATCCCAGCAATCTTGTGATAGTTTTTTTCTTGTTTGTTCAACAAATAAAAGCCTCTGACTCTCAATAAAAGGGACATCTGTATGTACTCGAATGCTTTAAATCTATCTTCTGGTGAACA
This sequence comes from Porites divaricata, assembly GCA_038088405.1. Classification (NCBI taxonomy): domain Eukaryota; kingdom Metazoa; phylum Cnidaria; class Anthozoa; order Scleractinia; family Poritidae; genus Porites; species Porites divaricata. Next base: position 54,190,664 of record JBBMOI010000001.1, on the reverse strand, counting down.
GTTACAAAAAATTTTACAAAATTAAAGAAATATTCAGGAAAGTGTTTGTGGCGGATTAGCCGATAAAACATGAAGGACGCAAGTGAAAGGTAAGCTTGCAGTTTCTCAATTAAGCAGAGGACTTAGAACTAGTTTCCTTCTGATTTATTGATCCTTGCCTATCAAGGGATTTTTTAATACCCAAGCTCCATGCGTAACATCTTGAAGCAATAACTTTTGATGTTTTAGAACTGAGTTTTGTTTGACTATAAAATGTTCGGTCAGATAGATCATACGGCACAAAAATTAATAGCAACATCAGCCATGATACTTCTTCGGTTTTCAAAGAACTGACAAGGTAAATAGAAATTATTTTTTATCTGTTGAAAAACGATGCATCTTTTCCACAAGAAATAACTAGAACCACCCAGACTTACAGGAGACAAAGCTAGTCTGCGTGTCCTGCGTGTTGCACATTTCGTTCGTGTCTCATGTGACTACCTTGGCATGCACAGAAAATGTGCGCAGAAACAACAGTGGGCACCATCCTTAAGCAAGGTTAGCCGATTTTTATTTCAATCCTTTACATTGGTAGGCAACAGAAACAATTGTTTTTCTTCTCCCATAAACTGAAATCCTTATATTTTGAACGTTACACAACAGTGCCAATGGTCATATTTTGAGCATGGGTTACCTGTGCTGACATTAAACACATTACACGCACACTCCACAACTGACATTATAAACTCTCTCCATGAGGAATCAAAATCCGAAATAGAGTTTTAGCTTAAGGGGAAACTGCTTATCTCAGTTATTTATCAAAAGAGCAATGTCACACGTGTGTCATGTACCTGTCAAATTTCGTGTTTCACTTAAATTTGTACCAGAACTCCTAGACTTACTCGATGATTTAAACCATAAGCTTGATTCCTTAATTACCATTACCAATATATCACTTACTCATGCAACCATCATTTTCGGCGAAATAGCCGTAACTTTAAGTTTAAGTTACGCCAATTAAATTCACATACCTCACAAGACTCGTGCCCGATTTTTCACCACTTCTGCCATGCAAAGTGCGAGAATTTTTAGGTCATCAATAAGGCCAAGTGTTGACGAGTAAGTAAAAGAAGTGCTGGAGCTCAAATCCGAGTTCCAGAAGTCTAATTATGTTACTTTAGATCCAATTTACTAAACACGTTTTCTGTGAGGTCAATCCGTCGCCATATTGGTTTCGTTTAGAGCCCAGTCTCTCAATTAGCGCGTGAGTCTCGCGCGCGAGCTTTCTCAGTACTCGTTTGTCTCTCGAGTACTCGTAAAACGCGCTCAATGGCGTCAGGAAAATAAACATTCATGCCTATTACTTGTTCATGAACTTTCACCATTAATGAGTGCGATAAATAGTAACTCACAGTGACGAGTATTTTAACTGAGTAATGAAACCAGCACATGAGGAATGTGAGTGCTGAAACCCGGCATGAGCTTATGTGAGCGCAAAATATGGTTCGCGCATGCCCAGGAATCGAGGCACGATCTTAAACTGAAACGTTTGCGATAATTGGTGTAGGAGAACGCAACTGGATGCCTTCTGACCTTTTCCAGAAATGGGGTAGCCTCGCACGCAGACGTTCGCGTCACGCGTCCCTACCCTACAGGAGTAGAACAGGAACGCGTTACGAACCCTTAAGAACGTCTGTGCTGGAGTTGGTTCACACGCGCGTAATTTTGATGAGGGCGCCGCGCAAAGAATAAACAAACAAAATGGGGTTGGAAATTACCTTCATGGGAGGTGTATAAATTCCATTTTCTGTCATTATTTTTCGGGAAAACTCTATGGAGCGATGTCAACCGGAAGTGGACTTTTTGCACCCTTAAGCCGTGATTTTGAACAAATTTTGGGGCAAATAGTCTCTTTAAGAGTAAAGACACTTAGCAACACGAATTTGGTAGTGACAAGGCATATTAAAAGAGAAAAAGGCTCACTTGCTGTTAACGTTTATCCCTCAAAAACGTCGCTGCTAAAAATCCCGAGCATCCCCGATGTGAGACTGTGAATGGGACTCCAATTATGGTAATCACCGGAGTGCGATTGCTTTTGTTTTACATTGGTACCAAGGGCACAGCGGCGTGATTTTGGAATAAAAGTTATAAGAAATATGGTGACGTTCATCCCGAATGGTTTGACAACTGGGTGCAAAAAAAGAACAATGTCAGAAATTGATCATGAGTTAGGAGAATTCTCCCTGCTGTAGTTTCATATTACCCTGGGTCTTAGAGACTCTTGTAGCGAGGTGCTCGGCTTCTGTCAAGCTCGGCCTACGGCCGAAGATGTGTCGGCCTTTGGCCAACACCGAAATTCCTGCTGAACGCGAGAAAAACCTCTGGTATCCAGGGTAGTTTCATATGGACAAGATAGAAAAAAAGCCCAGTTGCCCTAATGCGCTTTTCTCTACTATGTATACGTATTTCGTTTTGCTTATCGCTACTTTCTGAAAAATATTAAAGGCTTTTCCTCTTCCCTCCACCGTTAGTGCGACCCGGCACCGCAAGTTGAGCCCGCAATACAAGGAAGCAAGAGTATGAGATCTGGTGAGGGCTGGTTGACTATAGTAAGGGGTGGCGAATGGTACCTCGAAAAACGTGGGTCTCGGAAAATTTCGGCCCGATCTCGAAATCTCGAAAGCGTTTTTTAAGGGTCTCGAAGTCTCGTTTTCGCGTGTTTTTTTGCGCCTCGGAGTCTCGAATATTTTACCGACAGGTCTCGGAGTCTCGGATTTTTTTTCTCTTTTTGTTTTTGTTTGGTTTTCAGAAGTCGAATTTTCCAGAGTTCAGGGGTATATCTTATGGAAATGAGCGAGTAAATTAAGACAGTGTCGCACAATACGCATTTTAGATTATATATATTTACTCGACCATCTGTTAATGAAGCGCGTGCTCAGGTTTCCACTATAACAAAAAAAGTTGTGACATTGGATCTAAAATGAAGGGGCGTGCTGTTTCTAAAGTAAACATCTAACTACCGTAAATTATCATGTACTATATTCGCCGTTTGCTTACCGTGTGTTTTCAAGTGCTTTTCTCGTTTCCTTCACCTGAAGTAGTAAGTGACCTCAACTATATGAGCCATACTGTCCTTCGTGTGTTCTTCTCCCTTACCGGAACTCTTGGTTATCGTTTTTGTTTACCTTCTGATGTATCTCATGCGCCTGCTGTGCAAGTTGGTGAACCACAGTTCGGTCAAGGACAAAAAAGATAGTAATGGATCCCAATCCAAGTGTGAAATTGTATACATTTTAGGCATCTTACTGATGAACAGTTACACATTGATATTTTCTGGAGCAACATTATTTAGCGCGGAAAGTCGGTTCCTTAGAATATGCACTTATTTTCCATTACCTTTCACTTCTCAACTGTTAGTCCGATTGTATTTACTTTTTTAGTGAAGATGATGAGAACTGAGGAATTACATTTTAAATGAAGAAATGATCATTGCGTTGTAATAGCTATTTAAGCAAGCGCAAAATAACCCAGCGGGATTCGAACCCATGGTCTCTGTGTTAGCTTGCGTTAGCGTTACAGTGCTCTACCAACTAAGCAATGAAGAAGTTTACATAGAGAGGAGGCCAATTTGAGCTAATTTGTTGTGTTCTAACATCATAATTGTCGGTTACTGGACATATCTGTGCGGAAGCCGTAAGGACCTCCCGCTGGAGGAACTTGCATCGTTTTCTTTTCTTGATATTTCTGGACAGGACTCTCTTCTTTGAATTTGGCTCAGTTGAACTACACACTGATGATAAATGTCTGCATCAATCTCCGGATGAAAGTCATCCTCGACATAACTAATAGCGCCTCCCTCAGCTGTTAGCTGACAAATAACTTGATTTAGTCTGATCCTGCCAGTGAACTCATAGTGAAATAGCAAACAGTCCTCTTTATCTGGAGAGTATATATGCACTTTTGCTGCATCACTAAGAGTACTGTGTTTTTTTGGTCTCCAATCGTGTGCCAACACACCAAGTAAAAACATTCCTGAAGCTCGTTGATCGTGTGACACAAGGAGGGTGGATCCTTTGCCAATAAATTCAGGGATGATGGACCCACAATCTTCCGTGGTATCTGCACTGTCACTTTCACTGCTGCTCGAACCCTGTGACGCAAGGCTGTTTCTTAATTCCACAAGACAAGGAGAGGGATTCGCGGTCACTACGCGACAGCCATAAGCAGAAATAGGAAGGGTTCCGGGGTTATCCTTTGTGGATTTAGCTCGGACTGAGAGCTGTCGCGTAGCTTTACCATACTCTTGGGCCCACTTTCTTAACTCAGCCACCTCTTGGGTAGTGCCGGGATGTTTAGGGGGCCGGGGGAGTTTTGGTAAATCCCCAAAGCTCACCATTCCATCTGGGACCTCATAGTAGCTTCGTGGGTTCGTGAAATAGTTGAATCCGCATTGTGTCGTTCTCTTCACTGTTTCCTCTACTGCAGCGGAAAATTGGTGAGCGTACTGCAGGACAGAAGGGATTATATTTTTTACGCTTTATTATAGCTGCTTATTTGAGCAAATGTCACGCTGGAAGTCTTATATGGGTGATTTTTCTGTAATCTGAAAAAATGTAACTGTTTACATGTCAGATATAATGAGGAAGAGCTTACCATATTTTTCCTTTTGGATCTTTTTCTTCTTAGATTTTTTCGTCGCCACGAATCTGTGACTTTCGTCCGTAGAACTTTCGTCTGTATCGGGATCTACGTGTGTCCGATCAAAAGCAATTACATAGTATTCTAGTATTTGACTTCTTTTAAAGAAGCTTAAAGAGCGTCATTTCCTATTTTTTTTAGTGTTTAGTGTCAGTTATAAACATGGAAAATAAAATTATTACATTTCTTTCCGGCAAAGTTCGCAAAGGAACAGTTTTAAGTGAAAAAGAAAAATGTGCATTTCAGCTCATTTCGATCGCACAGTTTCTCCGTGGAATGGTGGTTGAATGCGTAAACATTATGCTTTCGCGGACAAAATTAAAAATTTTGAACTGCGAGTTTCCTTTTTCTCTTCAATAATCATCTGACTAACTCTACTCAAACAATTATTCACCACAAGATCGGTTAATATTTGAAAAATCCCCTCGATTATTCAACAATATTAACTTTGCCTTTGGCAAATAAGCTTACATGATTTTGTTAGATTTTGATTTAGCAAGACGACGTCGCAGGCAACGAGAAAGACAATAAGACAATAAGCCGATTATAATAGGTTTAATAAGAGCTAATAAACAAAACGACAAATTTTGCATATGGAGAACGGTTTTGGTATATTTCTTTGCCGTCGCTGCAAGACCACGACGTGAAGTCTCCCAACTCCTTTATTTATGCAACGTGTTATGATCGTCACCGCCGTCGGTGCTAAGTTTATTCTTATTGTTATCTATCACCCCGGCAACTACTTGCTACTACTGTGAATATTAAATTACAGATCATTTACTTACATTTACGCTTTCGTCCTTTATCCGCGTCCATTGAACTACCGTGTACACAGGTCTTCTGTTTTTTTATTTCAGAGATGTATCTAGAAGCTCCTGCAAGCTACATGTCAAGCTCGTAAGAAAAACGCGGGAATTCATTTACCGCTAGGGCAAGGGGGTGGTGACGGGGGCCTTGCGCTCGTTCCCCCATTCCGCGGTCTTTTTTTTTTTTTTTCACTGAAACGAGAGCAACGAAGACCTTCGCAACTCTTCGATTGTAGACTGATTGTCGCCTCTCCTACTCGGTTTGTTTGGGCACGATTAATAAAGTCTCGGGCTCTGATTTCTCGGCACTGAGTCTCCGGCTCGGATTTTCTAAAATCGTTGAAGTCTCGGGCTCGGATTTTTAAGCAAGGGTCTCGGCGTCTCGGCGAGTCTCGGATTTTACCATTCACCACCCCTATAGTAGTCTTATTTTCTCATAAAACAGGCAAATGTTGAGAAAGCACTTTCATTTAATTAATGAGCAATATAAGATGAGTATTTACAGACCAAAGTAATAAAAAAATATCAGTAGGTAATGGAAACATCTGACTGACAACAGGCAAACCAACCAATTCGTTCTTTTAACTACCATCGGGACTATTACCTAGAGGCGGTTTAATTTCACACAAACAGACCTTATTCACGATTTCACTACGATACTTGTCATCTTTGCACGCGCCATAGGATTGATGTCACTTGGTATTTCACAGGGTAAACAAAAGAAACAAAAATGCCAATACGAATAAAAGCGGATGAGTTTGTTTATTCTCTCAAAACGAAACGATGATTTAATAATACTCATGTAAAATGCACGGTTCGAGTGTCTTCAAGTTTTAAGTCATTATTGCTTGCTGGGAGGTCATCTACTTGCCTCGTACCCAGGCGCGATACTCCTTGATGGCTAGTGCAGTCGTGTTTTCCGTTTTCCACACTTGAGAGGCCTAGGAACGAGGCAGGGACATCTACAGTGGCAGCTACAAAACGCAGGTCACAGGCCACAAATGCAGGTTAGATCAAACTCTCAGCTATTACGGAGGTCTAGAGTTCCTCATCGAATGCGATTACGATCCTAAGCTACTCAACTTAGGGAACCTCCCGGAGTTTTACCACGCCATTTTAAATCACTGGCATGACTTCAGGAGACTAACCTGTGACGAGCAAATTTCCATAAAAAAACAAATAATCTGGAACAATCGTAACATATGTATTGATGGAAAACCGATTTATATTAAATCCTGGTGTATAAGTGGAATTCGTTGCATCGAAGACCTTTCAAATGATAACCTTAAATTCCTTACGTTATCAAAAATGAAAGAGAAATATAACTTGGAATTTCCTTTTACTACTTATTATGGCCTTTTAAGAGCCATACCAACTGAATGGAAAAGTGCACTAAGAGTCAACGCATGCGTCCACGGTGAATCTCAAAAGTGCGAAACATCCTTGAAGCTTTTTTCCACAAAAGAAGCCTACTCTATCATACTTGACAAAAGCTTCTTAGCACCCACTGCTGAAGGCAGAATTTTAGATCATGGGTTCACCAAAGGGGAAATTCCGCACATCTACATGCTCCCGTTCAAAATCTTGAAAGAACCAAAACTGATTATGTTTCAGGTCAAAATTATTCACAATATTTTACCTACCCAATCTAGCCTCTTCCACGCGCCCATAACTGATACTGATGTTTGTCCTTTATGCAACCTTGAAAGTCCATCTTAAAACATATGTTAATTACCTGTAGTGTATCCTCTTCGTTTTGGACTTGCTTTTCTAACTGGTGGCATGAAAAATTCAATCAAAAAGTGACTTTATCTGAAAGCACTATTATATACGGTTGGCATAAAGAATCCGATAACTGGGAAGTGCTTAATTACTGTTTGATTGTCGCCAAATATAATGTTTTTGCTACAAGCGTACGCAACGGCGTCCTGGACTTTGACAGTTTTCTGCTGCGTCTCAATAACAAAATTGATATTCTTCGCACCATAGCTTTTAGATCTAACTGCTTATCGCAATTTAAAAAAACATGGGCCAAACTTCTTTAGACATGTGAATGCTAGTGTCATTGGTTTCTTTCCTTTACAAATTTAGTTGTTCTTATTTTTTTTTTTGTTTTTTTGTTTGTTTTTCTATGTACATATATTATTTTCAGCCCACTGTGAACGTAGAAAATAGTTTTGAATAGTTAAAACAACACATATTTGTAATAATCATTTTTGTTTTGGGAAAAATAAAAAAAAAAATTAAAAAAAAAAAAAAAAAAAAACAACTTTGCACGTACAGTTCACTTTTTCTGTACATTTCTTTGCCGCGTTTTTTTGCACGACTACAGCGTGTAGCTTCCATTAACTTCTTAGTTACAGGTTTTATGGAGGAAATGTCGTATGTCGTGCGTTTTCGTCTTTATTGACTCTCTTTTGTTGTCTCTGCTTTACAAGACGCCGGTGGCTATGCGATTTCCCGCCAAAATAACCTCGAGTTGCATTTGGGTTGCCATACCGGTTGATCGAGTTATCTTAAATTGGTATGCCTGTGGTGCAGACGGACGGTCTCTCGAGCAGGCGGTCGGTGTACGGTCACGTGATTACCAAATTTTCTCGGATGGGTAGATTACTTCATTTTCTTACCCATGGTGCTCCGCTGGCGCGCTTCGCGTGCGAGAACTCCGCTTTAACTTAATTCTGCTTTAGCTCCTCTCCCCTTGTGGCTCTCTTTTTTTTATTAATTAAAACAAACTTAAAACAGTATTAGGGGCTTACTCGAAAACCTCGCGGTTCCTTAAGCCTCTAGGCTCCAAACAATTAACTATTTATGACATTGTAATTTTGTAATGTATAACTTTTTTTCTTGTAATAATTCTAAGGGAGCGATTCAATAAAATAGTGTTGTTGTTGTCTAAGTTCACTTATAAGAAAAAAAAGTTTGCGCAAAATCACCTATGCGCAACTTCGGACAAAAACACGAATTTCAGTATCTCGAAAAATATGCTATGTTAAGTTGGGATTTCAAAATCTTTTTGCAGTAGAACAGTTTAGTTCACTATTTTCAATTCAATTTTCGTTTATGCAATCCAATCGCGTTTAAACTTCTTTGCGTAAGTTGCAGTAATTCGTGACATTTCTAGACAAATTAATCAGAACACGCGCGTATAGGTAAAATATTTGCTCGTTGGCACTTAGCGATAGCTATAACTAGTTTATATAACACCTGTTCCATCGAATACTTAGTAAGAAAGAACATAGTAAATTATACGTTTTTTAAGCCCCCTTTACACCAGATTCGCTTGCTGATGAAATACATTTTTGCAAGGGAGAAGGGCTTGAGAGCGGCCATAGGACCCCCTTGGGTTTTGAAATGTCGTTATATTCTACAAAAGTTTATGGGACAAACTTTGACGGTCTCTGCAACTTGGCATAAACATTTGACCCATTGTTTCTGGGACATGCCACTGCTAGTACTTGTGACGTCATTCAAAATGGTCGCCCTCTTGGCCAGCATTTGGATTTTTGCTGAAAACTCATTGTTTGCAAATACTGTTGGAACGTACCTCTTTACTATACTTAGACATTGTGCAGGAGAAACTAACCAAATTTTATCAAGAAATGATTGGTTAACTATAGGACCACAATACAAGGCTGCATAAGTTCGTCCAAGCTTGAAGAAAATATCCGCAAGTAGAATTAACATGTTTGATATATCACAGATATGACTCATAAACATAGTTTCGTAACGAGCTTGTAACCCTGAGTTTGTGTTCCAGAAATAAAAACATGACAAAATTGCACATTATGCAAACGCAAAATAAATCTTGGTGTGCGCCTCTCTGCTGGGGGATACAACATTTCACAAAGTTCTGCAAGAGTGTGCAGCAGTCTTTTGATTGTTAAACGGCAGTGTTTTCCAAGGTACAAGGCCAGCACAACACAGCAAAGGCGGTAATCTGAACCTCGGAGCTTCACTTTTGTTGAAAGTACTGCCTCCATTGTCTCATCAAATAGAACTTTTGCTTCATCATTGAGGTGTTTGGGTAGTTCTTTAAATATGTTGTTGATATGCTCTTTGAGGTCATGAAGAGGCTCTACTGGTTGAACTCTTGCAAGGAGCATTCTTGTTGGGGGAAACAAAGTGCTGGAACTCGCTGTATGTCCCTCAGTGCTTCTTTCAAGTTAGATTCCAATGCAGGTTTTAGTAAAACATCAACCGGTAAGTGCCGCCCCTTGCAGTCTCTTATCAGCTCTTCTTTGCTCATGTTTTTGAAAGGATGCACTCCACTATTTCTTCTTTCTTTTCCAGCTGGGCCTTCCAGTACCTTTCCCCTTCTTTCTTTGAGGGTAATGTGTGGTGCCCTCAGTGAACCCACATGGTCAATATAGCTGGCTGATGCACCCAAAGCAGCCACCAATCTGCTCACCACTTTCTACCTCTTGTGAAGGATGATCCCCACGAAAGAACCTGCATATGCCCTTAATGGAGACCTTTTGGGAGGAAATAAGTTGATTTTCGAGCTAATTTATATCTTCCAGCCTAGTTTCACTGTATAAAAGCTGATCTTCAGTGGTGTCCCTACATCTAGCCATGATGTAAATGTGAGGCTTCCCCACTAACTCCTGAACATTCTTCCCATGGAGCTCTTCAGAAGTGTAGTAGAATGCAGGATCATAGATTGCATTTACGGTTAGCACAAGGTGGCCATGGTTCATAATGCTGGAATGGTCTGACTAGATCATGAGATGTCTGGTGCATTCGTGTAACTTTAATACCTTTAATAACTCCTCCCTTAGTCCATCTATTTTAAGCTCTCCAAGCTCCCTTAAGCGACTTTTTATGTTATCCACACTCATGCAATTGTAGTGGGCATCTGAGATCTGAGTGGTCTCTGACAAGACCTTCCTTCTTATGGTCCTCCAAAAGCGCTTTACGAATCTCAAACAAAGGTATCTTCCTTCCACTAACTCTGAAATACTCTGCTTTTAATGTACCGTCAGGCTGTAGCATTAACGTCTTGTAGCGTTTTAGTGCAATGATCTCTCCTAAGCGATATTCTCCAGTCCTAATCTTGACCCTCAAGGTTTCTCGTAGGGCAGCATTAGCACGGAGGACAGGTGTTGTGATTTCGCCACCAAACATTCGGTTGAGGCGTCTTCTTGTCACAGGCTGAGCATTTTTTCTTGGACCTGTAAACTTTGCCACATCCACCCCTTTAGTTTGAAGAAACTCTTTCACCACCATGTTTCCCACCTTACTTTTCTCTGCTGCTCCATACTTCCTGGACAGTTCTGAATAATTAATCTAAAAGTATGTTGAAGATTTAGCATTCTTGTTTATCCCTCAGATTTCTAATAAAAAATAAATGGTGGCATGAAATGCTCATCAAACAAAGACATCTGCTTTTGTTGTTCTGTTTTAAGCAGAACTGAGTGATTAAAAGTTATCTTCAAAATAATCAGTTGATCATGCCTTATCAGAACTAACATTCTCACCTTTTCACCTTCTTTCATTAAATTTACTTCTTGCAAAAGTCGATTGACGCTGGATCAGGAGAATGACGCTTCTTTTTGCGCAGACCAGCCTCCTCAAGTGCCTTCCTCTTCAAAGTTCGTACACTTGCCTCATGGGTAGATTCGAAGTAGAGAGATTCTCTTTACAGATCCCACTGCTCGTATGCTTGCCGCGTTCCCAGGATTGTGTCACAGTCAACCTTAGACCACTGGTCTTCTGTTTTCCGTTTGATTGACCTTAAAGTTTCCCTTCTTTCTTTTTGTTTTTGCGCCTTAGTTTTTTACTGTGTTACACCAATCTCAGGTACTTTTGTTAAGGCTTCAGCGAGGTTCACGTTGTAGAGACTCTTAAATGGTTCGTTTATTTTGAGATATATCTGCTTAGCAGTATCCTGAATTGTTGCTTTACTAGGTTTTACAACTTTCATTGTTTTCTTTTGTAAGCTTGTCACTTCCTTTGCACATGCAGACACCGGGTTGTGCACCTTAAGTCGGTTAGACTTCAACGGGAATAGCGACTGCACAGGCAGATGATTAATGCACATGCATTGCAGTTAGATATTGTGTGCAATCCTCTCTTTGGTGCTGAAAGAGACTTTCATGCTGTTCGACTAAAATGCGTCAAATATTTTGCTTTGTCTTCTCCCCGCCATTTGTCAAAGTTTCTCAGCAGCACAGGTGGTCTCTTGTCAAAAATCGTCTGAGTAACAGCAAATGCCTCTCTGTTGTCTGTAAATGTACTCAAAAACGTTTGTAGACGAGTGCCTTTGTCACCAATAACTTTTCCATTCTCGTCCAACATACTGTTCTTGGCTGGCACACGCGAGAAGCCACAGTTAAAAAATCCGGGCATTACATGGACGATTTTGAGCCAATTTTGTCCAAATGTTAGGAACTGATTTTCTCTGTAGCGAGGGTAATTTTTGAATTCCTGCGAATTAATTTGGCTTAGAACAGTGGAAAATAATTTTCAATGAAGAACTTCTGAAACTACACCTTGCGATTGAACCCAACATGCAAATCTAAAAATCGCGCCAAATTTAGAATAGAAACATGATATCTTATCTACAGACAAGCGTTGTTATTAGAGCCAAAGCCAGAGATGCCAACCTCTGGAGACCTAAAATCGGGAGACTGTCTTTTTTTTTTACTTCCCCCCCGAATTTCAACGTCCCCCCCCCCCCGAAAAATTGACCCAGCCCCCAATGGGAATGACTTAGGACATTATATGACGTCTTACATGATGTACATACTATCAAAATTCGAATGCTAGAAATAATCTTTGTCGATGACAAAAATGCCCCAGAAACCGTACTGCGAATAAGAAAACTTCAAGTTTTGAGCTAAAATGGGCTAAATCTCAAACTAAGACTGTTTTATTTTTTACTTAGTATTCAATATTTATAGTGAACGTAAAAAGCGGGAGATTCATGTACCAAAGCGGGAGAGCGGGAGACGAGGCAAAAAAGCGTAAGTCTCCCGCCAAAAGCGGGAGAGTTGGCATCTACGCAAAGCACTGAAATTTAGGCGCACACAGAGACAAAATAACATCTCTACTGTAACTAAATGCTTTTAACTCAATAAAATCGCAAATATAATTTACAGAAAACGAATGTTAGAATGAAAAACTTACACATTTCATGCAACACAGTCCATTGCAAGATCGTCCGCCATTTTGAAAATGAACGTGTTGCTATGGCAGCATCCTCGGTTTTACTCTCCCTGACATTGAGCCGTGTGCTCAAACATGGCGGACAGGTCGATCACTTAGTACAATATTAAGTCAGAGGAATACGGGATCTTCTCACGGCTACAAGTGCCTTCTCTACATTCCAAAAGCAAGAGCTGGTAACCAAAAACTAGGATCTAAACAGGGTTTTCTGTTTTTCTTTAAATTAAAACTAGGATTGCTTTCATTTTAACCTAAGTAACAAGCAGTGGAACCACTTTTGACGTTTCAGGCGCATTGGAATAAACGCGGAAAAGTTTGAAAATCGCGAATTCATTTTTTAAAGCGACGTTTCCTCTCCTGTCGCCTTCGTCGGTGCTAAAGCTCCCTAATGTCTCACCTCCTTCGCAAATAAATAGCCTCGAGGGGCTTCTCTAGGTTATCTGGATGTTATGTAGGGCGAAGGATCTGTTCATTTGGTTAAAGGTGTTGCTTGCATCTGTCAGTAAAATACCATCTGTTCCTTCCTCTAAAAACACTTGAATCATAGCATGTATCCCGGCCTCTGAGCCAGTGCTATGGCCTGCACAAACCTGAACGGGGCCCGCTGCCTCTTTGATCTCTTCCTTCAAAAATCCAGCAGTAGTTTTTTTTTCCAACAATTCGCCTTAGGACCTCACCGACGCCAATAGGTCTTATTCCAGGGAATTTCAACAAGGGGATGAGTCTGCAAAAGGTATAGCCTTCAAGCAAAGATGGATGGTAAGCGATCTTTAACAGATTTCTTGTGAAAACGGCTATCTCCTCTCTCAAAACGTTACCCTTAGCCTTGAAATTCTTGGAGCAAAGGATTATTTGATATAGCTCGGCATCCATCCCCCGACGGCCCAGCTGAGCCCTTTGTTTTGGTTGCAGCATCAATGATCATTTTCTCGTCGATCAAGTAAAAAACGCCAGGAGGAATGTAATCAGTGGGCCCGTATAATAAACTCTCATCCTCGATATATGCTGCTTCCGGGTGTTTCCCCTTCAGCCCTTCTAAGTTCTGGTGTAAGGTTCAGTAAGCCCGTTGAGCTCTCGCTATCCAAAAGCTTAATAGCTGCAGATAACTTTCAAGGTAAACTAGTTTCGAAAAAACTTTGGATATGTCCTCAACTGTCCTAGCCTTCGAATTCCCAAACTTTCCTTGGATGAATCTCACTTCTTTCAGCGAGAGATCTAAGTCTCTTTGCCTCCACAGGTTTAATCTTCATTCTATCGCTGCACTATGCTTCTTGCTTTTAGAAGTAGTGGACGGCTTTTGTAGGATTATGGTTTGGAGCACCATAAAAGTTTTCAAAGCAACGGAGTTTAGATCCGAATTCGAATTAAACTGCTTTATCCAGAATGTTAGCTCTTCTACAGAGGCTTTTCCGACTCTTCCCTATGGTACATTGGTAATGGTGTTTACAATGAAATTGTAAACACCATTGATAGTATCACAGAACCTCTCGTGACTAATATTGCCCCATGTTTTGTTTTTATTTTAGTGGGAAACACATCGTAATCAGGTAGGTTTGGTTGAATTGTGCTTAATGCGCTCTCTGTGTTGTATCTTGAGATATCTGGGGAGAAGTAGTTTGATAAACTTCATTACTTGCTTGATAAGCAGACTGACTATTTTCTTCACAAACCTCTCCTTCACTGGACTCAGGTTCTCCCTCCTTTCCTTCCGCTAAACTGAAGTTCCCGCTGTTCCTCGCACGATCCTGCAGCATTTTTTCCAATCTTGAGGCCTGATCTCTCAGGTTTTGACTCTTTCACTCAAGATATCCATAACCTTTCTCCTCCCATAAATCTTTCAACACTTCTATATAACCTTTCTTCCTTCCATTTGTGTAATAAGGAGGGTTATTTGAAGACACCATTTCCTTGGCTTTTTTCTGGCACTCTAGAATATCGCTGTTCATTCGTTCTGTCCATTCAGGGGCGTAGCTAGGGGAGGGGGGGGGGGTCCTGGGGTGCCCGTGATATATGGATAAATGCCACCTATATATTAAGAATCAGGCTTTTTGCTGGAAAGGTTTAATTGTATTTACTCAGTTTACTCATACTGAGCTAAACTCATGGTAACCCGATCCTTAAGTTAAGTTCCAAGCTCTAGAACAAGACCCTATGTCCTCTTCGGTTAGTGTCGTTCGTAGACTGGAAAATCTCTAAACACGTGTGAGATTTGATTCTCTTTCGTAATAATTTTATACGTAATGTTTTTTTCGTATGCTTATTTCCAACGTTCACAAAAGCGTCATTGTTATCAACTCCTTTGAGACACGCCTTTAATGCTTTATAATGTTTTTTTAATGTTTTTAAAGTCGTTCAATAAACTCGCGGGTCGGGTTTTTATCGGGGTATAAACCCACTCGGCTTCGCCTCGCGGCTTTATACCCCGATAAAACCCTTCTCCTCGTTTATTTAACATTACATCTTTACCAGTGTTTCCTGGCGCTTGGAATAAGAGATCTCAGACTCCCTGTCACAACCTGTGCAATTTCAACAGCATTGTTTGACCAATTTTCTCGAGCAATAGCGGGAACAGTCCCGCGGGATCTCTTCCGAGATTGTCCTCTACGTAGGGTGGGATATATGTACCATTTGGCGTGGATTATTTTTGGACAATTGCACTTTCCTGAAAGCCAAACAAAGTTACACAATTAGATTTCAGCATAACATTTTGTCACACACCTAATTTACTTAAGCGTTAGCGGATTGAGCACCACGAATTTATAAAGGACACTTATTTGATGTCTCTTATTGGAGATGGAACCTCTCGCCCCATGTAAAAGAATCCGGAATCTGGGAGAATTTTGCTGGGCTTTGTAATCCGGAATACAACTCAAGGAATCCGGAATCCCACAAACGATTGGAATCCATAATCCAAGTTGTACTTGCAAATACTGGAATCCAGTAGCTGGAATCCGGAATCCAAGGCGTGGAATTCCGGATTCAGGACTGTCTTGGATTCCCTTACATGGTGCGAAACCTCCATTTCTACATGATCATTTGGGCTACGAGTAAAGGCTGCCGCACTTATTAATGAGTTTGGCACAGAATTTACCTAAAATATCAATATCCTGGAGACACAGCCCCTTTTAAGATTAGACTGCCAGCCGCGGCTTGTGCGCAATCCCAAGCAAATAGGCGCAACGGTGAGATGGGACTTGCCAACGGGTGTGAATCCCGGAATCGTCGTCACATGTGAGCTGAGGTTCCTATTAGCTATCTCCCTAGCTCCGGGAGGTTTTTCTCAGGGTTTTCCGGATTTCTACTCTCCTTAGAAACAATACTACAGAATTCCAGTTCAGTTCGCAACGGACGCAGGTACAACCGTAGCTTAAAAGTCCTATTCTAAATATCTCAAAGTCAAAAGACAGTCACATCAAGGGCTAAAAGTACTAAGTAAGTAATGATTTCATTTCATTTCATTCTTTTTGGTATCCTCCCCAAGAAAATTTTGAAATCTAGAGGCTCGGACAGGGTATTTGCATCATTCTCAATGAGATATTTCTCTAAAAACCTCAACCTGGATAAGGTGTAAAATGACGGGTACTCGGCTTACAGCATGTGCCTTACACTTAAACAAAAACATTTTTCCTACAGAAAAGTCCCCCCAGTAACCCTGAGTTTGTGTTCCAGAAATAAAAATGTCATAAATTTAAACAAAGGAATGAAAGAGGATCCCAGTTCTAAAGGCCTTGAATGACAGTTCAGTCCTTGTTTCTTGGCAAGCTAATTATGAAGACTAAAACAGGGCCATTCTCTACTTCTTTTCTCTTCTTTTTTTCTGACATATTTCATTCTCCTATAAAACTGAGAACTTAGCGACAGTCAAGAAAAATTCTTCGACGTATTTTAACAATTAAGTTGAGCATTGCATTAAATAAGAAGATAAACACGATTTACATACGTCATAGGACAGATGGACTTTTAATTTAATTTCTTACTTAAAATTGCTGTCTATAAATATATTTTTGCATGCACCTTATAGTTATATGCCTCCATTCGAATTAGCTCAACTTTCTCTTTGTGGTTAAAAAACCGAAGGATATAATTAAGTTTTAAGTCAGCGCAACTTAGGTGTGGGAAGTTTGGTTACCCCTTATCCTTGTACTTGAGCTTAGTTAGTTCACTATTCTTATAGTCAGTAGTACCGATATTTTGATCTTTAAATCAATCATCCGCCTTGTAGTTATGACTATTTTCCAAGTCATCCCAGTCCTTAATAAAATATAAAAAAATAATATTAATGATAAAAAATAACTAAAAAATATATATATAATTTTAATAAAATGGTCAGTTATACTTTATATTCCTAAAATCATTATTGTGAACTTAGCAAGGCAGTACGCTAACGGCAGGTGGATAAATGTCACCTTTATATTTAGTATCAGGCTTTTTGCTGGAAAGGTTTAATCGAATTGACTCAGTTCACTCAAAAAACATTAGCCAAACAGGAACGTGTTGTTAAAAATTTATTTACAACTTCATTAAATTTACAGCTTCGTGACGCATAAGTTTAAACTATTTCCTGCATTTGGCTCAATATTTTAAAACTTGCTTCCCCTTTTTCGTTTTATATCATTAATCTGTACAAAAAAAAAGGTCAAAGTTGGTAGTTCCAAGCGTAGCTGTTTTGTGAGAATTCATAAATTCAACGATTAGTTTTGGCTCTCCCCTAGGTTATTAGCTTCTAAACAGCATGCTTTCAATTAACTTCAAAACTGACCGTTTTTATGTCCTACAGTTTTAGGTAGCTCCATGTTTTAAGTGACATTTCGGGAAAACATTTTATTTAGCAGGGAAGTCGAGTAAGGGAAACAGACAAGGTAAACAAACCCCTAATGCTGCTGGCTGCTAAAATTGCTAAACACTTAAAGTTGACATAACGTGAGTAACGTGAGAGTACTTCATTTGCGAGACAGTTTTGTATCTCATTTATCTCTTTTTGGTACTATTACACTTCCAAACACAGAAGATATATAAATTCTTATGAATATAAACGAGAGAAAAACTGCTATCTACTTTCGCGTAAGAGAGAAACATTTATGCACCGAGAATTACTGGGAGTGGGTGCAAGAATCTTCTGCTGAGCGAGCCCCACAGGACTCAGGAATCTACACCATTTTCTCATCACTTTCGTGGATATATCAAGGAATCATATGTCACTTTATACGCCTCCATTCGAATGAGCTCAACGTTTTCTCTGTACTAGAAAAACCGCACGACATAATTAAGTATTAAGTCTGCACCATTTAGGTGAAGGGAAGTTTGCTTACCCCTTATCCCTGTAGACTACTTGAGCGTAGTTAGTTCACTATTCCTATAGTACCGATATTTTGATCTTCAAATTAATCATCCGCCTTGTAGTCATGATTATTTTGTAAGTCATCCCAGTCCTTAAAAGATAAAAAAATATTATTAATAATAAAAAAGTAATAAATAGTAATAATGATTTTAATAATTTTGATAAGTGGCCAGTTATACTTTATAATCCTAAAATCCTTATTGTCAACTAAGCAACGGAGTACGTTAACCACAGGTGGATAATCTCACCTATATTTTTAGAATCAGGCTTTTTGCTAGAAAGGTTTAATTGAATTGACTCAGTTTACTCAAAATGAGCCAACCACATGGTAATTAGCCAAGCAGGAACGTATTGTGCAAAATATATTTACTCCTTCATTAAATTTACCGCTTCGCGAAGCATAAGTTTAAACTATTTCCTTCATGTAGCTTAATATTTGAAACAGAATTCCTTCCCACTTTCCGCAATAATTGATCTGTACAAAACAAGGTCGTAGTTGGTAGTTCCAAGCGTAACTGTTTTCGTGAGAATTCATATATTCAGCAATTAGGTGTGGCTCTCCCCTGAATTATTAGCTTCTTAACAGCAGACTTTCAATTAACCGTTTTTATGACCTACAGTTTTAGGTAGCTCGGGAAAACATTTTATTTAGCAGGGAAGTCGAGTAAGGGAAACAGACAAGATAAACAAACTTCTAATGCTGCTGGCTGCGAAAATTGCTAATAAAACACTTAAAGTTGACATAACGTGAGGGTACTTCATTTGTGAGACATTTTTGTATCTCATTTATCTCTTTTTGGCACTTTTACCCTTCCAAACACAGAAGATATTAAAACATAAATTCTTATAAATCTAAAGGAGAGAAAAACTGCTATCTACGTTTGCGCAAGGGAGAAACATTTATGCAGGAAGAATTACTGGGAGTGGGTGCAAGAATCTTTTCCTGAGCGAGCCCCACATGACTCAGGAATTTACAACATTTTCTCGTCACTTTAGTGGATATATTACGAAATGATGTCACTTTCTTCAAATCGAAGTCAGTTAAGAATGTGTATCACTTCTTTAAACGTGCTCAAGTTTGGGACCAAACCAATATCAAGCAATTAGTCCATTAACACGGGGATATTGAAATTTGGCAACAGCTACCGTAGATGGGAAAATATTGTTTGCTCTCTGTATATTCTTATTGGTTGAATACTGAAAGCTGTCATGACATAGCTCTCTATTTCAAGCCTTTTAATATTTTTCCCGTTTTTTTGGAGCATGTTTTTAGTTTCGAAACCACTGACTTAAGTTGGTAGGGATAATGCCGAAAATGGGCGTTTGTCTCCAACTTTGTGCCTTTGGTCTGTCGCTGTTTTTATTCCCAGTTGCCTTATGGTAAGCATTTTACATCATCTTCAAATTTAGTTTAAAACCTCCTTTAGATAAGTTAACGTACCTAGAGTCAAATCCATTAAACATCCAAAAGTGGAATTAACAATTCAAAAATAAATTGAACATTCTTGACTGAGTGCAATTTCTAACACTTTGTAGGCCTACCCTGGGACCTTAACTCGCCTTAACTCGCCTTAACTCGCCCTAACTCGCAGCTTGAGATTATGTTCAAATTTCCTTATCTCGCCTAAACTCGCATTATCTCGCACAAACTCGCCCACCCTCGCCACTGCAAAGTGGACACCAATTTTAATACCTCATCCTAGCTACTCTCAGGGTAATTTCACAATTAATCCACAAAAGGACGACACCAAAAAATGGGGATTTCAAAAATTTTAAACAATAGTGATTCGTAAGTCCCATCCTTCTAGAATTTCCAATAGCCTCTGTGGTGAGGGTATTTCACCACTAACATTTGATGAAGTTTTTGTTAGTACTTAATGGACAGTCAATGGAACTACCAGGAACAACCTGAACATGCAACAACTAGTTACCTAACAAAAAGGCTACAATGCTAAGCATTGCAGAAATTCCAGAGGCATGGGGTCACAGGGTCTAGAGAAACCCACATTGATTGCTAGTATTTTGGGCCAGCTTGGGCCACAAAGTAAGTGACATTAAGTAAAAGTAGAAACAGTGAATGCACGGAAAAGTTTTCATGAAATAATAAATTTACTTATACTTCTAAGAAATACAAAAACATAATAACAGAATGCTAATTTTTTTTTTTCTTTTAAGCTAGCTAACGATTTACAATAAAGTTTGATTGTTGTGGAAAATTTCAAAATGCAATGCAATGCATGCAAGCTGTTTTTTTATAATGAAAAGCAGCAGCATAATTATCATCTTATAATATGATGAAGCTTATTCAGGATTATAGCTAAAAATATAAGTCTGGGATGTAGCCAGAATCCTTGAAATACTCCACATACTGATTGCAGTAAAAATACCTGGTACTAGACGATCTGTACATTGGTTCAACGTGACATCCTGTTTGGCTTACATTGTAGTGAAGCTGGCAACCAGAAGCCATGATTCATAAAGACTTGTTACATTTAGCCCTTAACTGAATAAACGTTTTTACATTGCTAGCCAACTTCGTTCGCCATTTTGTAAATTACCCAGAAGATACTGGTAACTCGTGTCAATATTGATCCCAGTCCACTAGCAAGTTTTAGGTGGTGGGAAGCTTCAACGTGGCGTACATGACATCAAAACACGTTACAACACGGCTCAGCCGGTGGCCATTTTTGTAAGAATGGGAAGCAGGGCAGATTCATCACTGACAACTCTTAAGAGTTTGCTAGACAAAGCCGATAATGGAGAGTATTCTTGTTCATCAACTTAAATGAGGTATAGCTCTCTGCACAACTGTGAACACTTTGTAAAATGCAAGCAAGCCTGAACAGGAAACGAAAAGAGTGAAAAGGCAATTGGTGTTTTCGTTTCTGGCAGTGAAACCAATGCTGGATTCCAAGGGAAACCATCAGTGAAGTGGAGAGAATGGGTCGAATGGAGGACTTAGAGATAAGTCTTATAACTTTCAAGGAGAAAGAAATTTCATTTCAGTTTAGTAAAATTGATTGTGTCATAAAAATTTCCTCATCTGAGATGTAGTTCGTCAGCTTCCCCGTGTTTCTATACTAGTTCTTTGAAGAACATTGACACAGACTGTAAAAACATTTTTTTAAATTCTGGAGTTAGTGATAACAAGTCGTGCCATGTAATGTGATACCTATTATGCACACCTGTCTAATATTTAAACCATAGTGTTGGTGAATTAAAAACATAAGTAAAATTAAATATCCTAGCTGTGTTTTATACTAAAATTTCATTTTCGTATCTATTCATGATTGTTTTGTTTACATTAGTTTCTTTTTTCACTAATTTATTATTCTGCCAAATATTAATGCACCTATAATAATAAATAATATATGATGATGACTATTTTTATTAGTAGTAGTATCATACAGCCACCAAATCGTATAGTTTGGTGTCTGAATGCTATCAGAAACCCATGCTATATAATAAAATTATTAATAAAGAACAGGCCTAGGTTATTCAAAGGCTGGATAGTGCCATCCACTGGATCAATCTCTATCGAGTTGATAGTGCAATTAGTTTTCCCAATACTTATCTGCTGTATACTGATTTATCCATTGAATGGCACTATCCAATGTTTGAACAACCAGGGCCAGAACTCTATACTCAACTTGTCCAATTAGGAAAAAAACTCAATATTACTAAATTTAAATAAGATTTTGCTTCAGTCAACTTTGGAGTTCATCTGAAATTTTTCGTTTAATTTTTTTTGTAATTGGGCAACATGGAGACTATAAGGTATATATATACATATGACATACAAAGATTGCAAGGCATCTTTCTATGTATGTTACTAAAACATGTATGTTTTAACCCTTATCACCTCAACATTAGGTTGATCATTTTCCCTTAACTCGCCTTAACTCGCATTAGCTCGCACAATCTCACGGCGAGTTAAGGTCCCAGAGTAGGCCTACTTTGTGTTCGACTACTCCAAAATTTGTAGTAGAAACAAAAAGTGCAGTGAGTGTCTTTATTTTTAATTTTTCTCTTTTCGACTCATTTTGACTAATTCAACCAACCGGAATAGTCATGCAAAATTGTCGTATATTTTTTTAATACTATATGCGGTGTAAAGAATTGCATATGGTGCTTATTTAATTTCTTTATTGATACTTCCCATATATCTTTATTCAAAGCCTGTTAGCCCTATTTTTGGTCATTCAAAATTGAGTTCAAAATATTTTACCCAAATACACTGTCTGTTTATGCCGCCAAGAAAGACTAATAACGCCGCAAAATTTACTGTGTCCTTGAAGCAAAATAACTCGGAAGGCTTCACTATCAATGGCTTTTCAAGGATTCCAAGTTCACATATAAGGCCACTAAATTTTGCGCAAAATGCCCTTGGGCAACTTTGTGCAAAATCGCGAACTTCAATATCTCGAAAAATATGCTATGTTGTCTGGTTTTCAAATTCGTTGTGAAGCAAAACAGTTTAGTTCACTATTTCCGGGGTAACGTTTTTGCTTATGCAATCGAATTGATTGAGTTGAAATTATTTTTCGCAAACTCCTAGCTGTTTACGCCGCAAAGAAAAATTTATAACGGCAGAGAAATCGCTGTGTCTTTGAAGACAAGTAATTCTGAAGGCTTTATCGTTGCTTCTTATATCCTTTTTTTCTTTTTTTTTTTTTCTGAGAAGTAGACTTCCTAAACTTTGAAACTGGACCAAATAGAAATCTGCACGTTGAATATTCGCGTACTTATGGTTTTTCGAGGATAAACATATGTCGTTATGGCGGTCGGACGCGTCCATTAACGCTCGTCCAAATTTCGACGCTAAATGCCAATATGGTCACTTTGGATCAAATAAAGGAGGTTTTATGGAGAGAAACAGACAAAATTAATTTGAAGCTCCATAAACTGACAGCAAATTTTGAAAAACTTTGCAAACAGTAAAATTCCTCAATGATAAGTAAGACGAGCTGCTTCCTCAAGCGCAGTAAACAAAAGTGAAATTAAACCAGCGGGCAAAAAGTACTGATCCTGTATATGTGGAACTTGGCAAAGTTAAGAAATGTGCTATAGATGCGATGTCCCAAATTGAAGAAATCGCCTAATACATGTGCAGAGACTTTCTGTGCACACGTGAAAAAGATTGTCACCTCCATTGGTAAAGCGATTGTTGTCCCTATCGTAAAGGAAGAAATTTCTATCGCTCATCAAATTCCCCTTTATAAGGAGAATGCGCCTCCAAAGATAATTGTTAAGTCTACAAGGAGGGATACCCGAAATAGATTCGATGGTAGTCGTAGAAAGCTGGCCAACAAGAAAATTCAATATTTATCCGAAAATGTGTATATTTCCAATTCACTCACGCCCTACAAGAAGCAACTTTTCAGTGAGTAAACAAGCAAAAGAAGAAACTGAAGTGGATGTACATATGGACACAGAATGGAATAATCTTTATCAAAGCAAACGAGAATTCTACTACGACTCCTAGTTTCGACACATTGGAGGACCTTGCTAAATTTCAAAATGAACTTCAACATCTCACTGCCTAGATCCTTCGGTCCGCAGTTTTTCCACTTACAAGGAAAGAGACACCATGTTAAACATTAGCCAAACAGGAACGTGTTGTGCAAAATGTATTTACTCCTTCGTTAAATTTACCGCTTCGCGACGCATAAGTTTAAACTATTTCCTGTATGTGGCTCAATATTATAAAACTTGCTTTCCCGTTTCCGTAATCATTAATCTGCACATACATCCGTAGTTAGTTCGGTTCCAAGCGTATCTGTTTTGTGGGAATCATAAATGCAACAATTAGGTGTGGCTCTCCCCTGGTTATTTAGCTTCTAAACAGCATACTTTCAATTGACTTCAGAACTGACCGTTTTCAGTATGACCTACAGTTTTAGGTAGCTTCATGTTCTAAATGAAAACTCGGGAAAAAATTTTATTTAGCAGGGAAGTCTAGAAAGGGAAACAGACAAGATAAACAAACCCCCAATGCAGGTGCCAGTTGCGAAAATTACTAAATACTTAAAGTTAACATAAAGGGTGCTTTATTTCTGTATCACATTTATCTCTTTTTGATACTATTATACACTTCCAAACACAGAAGACATATAAATTCTTATAAATTTAAAAGAGAGAATTACAGGGAGTGGGTGCAAGAATATTCCGCTGAGCGAGCCCCACAGGACTCAGGAATGTACATCATTTTCTCGTCACTTTCGTGGATATGTTACAAAATGATGTCACTTTCAAATCGAAATCAGCTAAGAATGTGTATCACTTCTTTAAAGGTGTTCAAGTTTGGTACCAAAACAATAGCAAGCAATTCGTCCTTTACCACGGGGATATTGAAATTTTGCAACAGCTACCCGCAGATGGGAAAAAAATGTTTTTTGTCCGTATGCTCTTATTGGCTGAATACTAAAAGCTGTCATGACATAGCTCTCTACTTAAAGCTAGTCGTGAGAGGAAAATTAATAGGGTTATCCTGCTTTCAATATTGTTCCCGTTTTTGGGGCACGTTTTTAGTTTCCAAACCACTGAAGTAAGATCATGGTAGGGATAATGCCGAGAATGGACGTTTGTCTCCAATTTTGTGCCTTTGGTCTGTCGCTGTTTTTATTCCCAGTTGCCTTTGGTTGCATTGATGGTAATCATTTTACATCATAATCAAATTTATTTAGAACCTTCTTTAGTTAAGTTACCGTACCTTGAAGGCAAGTCAATTAAGAATTTAAAAGTGGAATTAACAATTCAAATAGATATTTAATATTCTCGAATGAGTGGAATAAATTTCTAATACTTTGTGTTCCACTACTCTAAAATTTGTAGTAGAAACAAAAAGTGCAGTGAGTGTTTTTATTTATAATTTTTCTCTTTTTTGACTCATTTTGGCTAATTCAATCAGCCGGAATAGTCATGCAAAATTGTCGTACATTCTGTTTTCCACTGCTCCAAAATTTGTTGTAGCCGAAACAAAAATAAATACTTATACATAAAAATCAGAAAAGAAAAAAGGCTTACGACGCTTCGAGTCATGCTGCAAGCTGTGAAACGCTTAAAATGAGATTAAAAAAAACAACAACATTTAAAAGTAACAAAGAGCCGCCGACTTTTTTATTCCTTATTCTTTTTTTTTTTTTACTTTTTTGTTTTTATTTTTATTTTTTCCTTTTTGAAACATTTTCGCTAACTCAACCAACCGGAATAGTCATGCAAAATTCTCGTATATTTTTTTAATAGTATATGTTGTGTAAAGAATTGCATATGGTGCTTATTGAATTTCTTAATTGATATTTTCCAGCGTAAATTATGGGGCTATTTAGTTTATGCATATATCTTTATTCAAAGCCTGTTAGCCCCCTATTTTTGGTCATGCAATCGAATTGAGTTCAGAACATTTTACTCAAATATATACACTGTCTGTTTATGCTGCTAAATTTATTATGTCCTTGAAGCAAAATACTTCGGAACGCTTCACATCAATGGTTTTTCGGGGATTCTAAGTTCGCATATATTTTAAAGACCACAAAATTTAACGCAAAATGCCCTTTGGACAAAACGAAATTCAATATCTCGAAAAATATGCTATGTTAAGTCAGGATTTCAAATTCTAATTATGAAGTAGAACAGTTTTAGTTCACCATTTTTGGGGCAATATTTGCTTATGCAGTTCCGACTATTGTTTAGTCCTGGCTCCTGGCGCCAGAGAAATTACTGTGTCTTTCAAGACAAATAATGCGGAAGGTTTCATCGGTGCACCATAAATCTTTTATTCCTTTTTTTCTGAGAAGTAGACTTCCTAAGTCTCAGTCTGGATTTATCAGACAATGTACAGATTTTACAAAAGAAAGAAAGAGGAAACATTTGCAAAGAAAGCAGTAGATAGCTCAGACATCAATCGGTATTCTCGACTGTCCAGACTAAGCAATTGTGCGCTATACTGAGAATGAAATGACCGTTCATTTTCGTCATTCATCCGAGTTCTATTTCATAAAATTCCTATTAACCGCGAATTTTGACCGAGCTCCGCTTTTCCCTTTAAATAGGAACCTTTTTATTGACCTCAGTTGTCTATTTCATAGTGAAACATGTTATGAATCCGCGGCCATTTTCACTTGAAATAAAACCGAAATAAACACACTCTATAATAGCTGGCTCAGCAACGGACAGCTGGTATGAACAATCCATATCAGGTTCGTTGTTGATTAGTTATCCAAGTAAAAAAAGTCGTCTCTTTCAGTTAAATATTCTCCGTCATCTATATTCTATTAAATTCTTTAAATTGCTTTCAATTGCTAAAATGACTTTTTGGCGTTCCTGGCAGTTTCTTTGGTTGATCTGCTAAGAGCGCGAATGCCGTTAATCTCCAAGCTATACTTGAGTTGAACTCAAAGTTAATGGTTGATTTTGGACAAGACCAGAGTTTGTGCTGGTATTATTTCATTGAGCAAGCACTTTCTTTTCAGGGATATTACAAACTTCATCTAGCACACAAACGTAAAGTTGACTTTATAATAGTCGGATATTTCAGTCGCTTTTCAAAAGTTGCCTTACCTTCTATTTAACTGAATAGTATTACTAGTCTTAAGTCGAATTCTAAGGGATACATAGCTTCGTCAGTCGGCAGTTTAAAACTCTTGACTCGCTTCGAAGGTGTCTTTTGTTAATTCAGAGTATGGCCGCTTTTATAATTTCATTTGTTGTTAACAGTGTGTCTTATGTTAGCTATCATATTATATAGCATTCTTTGTTTGAGTCGCAAATGTTTTTCCTTGAAGGAAGCTCAAGTGTTGCGTGGAAACCCCCACCCACGCATGCGAGAACTGTAACAGGTGCTTTATCAACAAGAGTCAACAAGCCCATATCAAATTTCTCTCCACTCGCTGTTATGTCGGCTTAAATCCAGACTTTTAAAAGACACACTGGAGTGAAATCATGAAGTCTTGTCAATGCTAACAAAGAGAAAAGCCAATATATTATGCATGGCATTTTTTGACCAAGTAGATTTTTAAAAGGAGAAATCAAGGTATAATAGCGGAGCTCTACGCTCGCGCGGCGAACCCCATAGCTACCCATCCCAGAAAATTTGGTAATCACGTGACCGTACACCGACCGACCGACCGACCACCGGAGGGACCGTCCGTCCGTACCGCAGGGAAACTAATGTTTACTCTCACACTTTCTAGCTAGTTTGGGAGCTCAGGAGAAAACTGATTGCACATCAATGTTGTGATCAATTGCCAGCTGTCAAAACAGTGTATCCAGTATCACCTGACCGTATCGCGGGCTCAGATGTCGGCCTATCGAGGTCGATTAGACGACAAGGGGTAACTTCAAAAAACACATAACCTTGATGGGTCGACACCTGAACCCAATTGATATGGTCATGTGATACTGATCATTGGATATCTTGTTTTGACAGCTGTCAATTGATTCAGGTTGCAGGATCCCACTCTAGCTAGAAAGTGTGAGATTTTACGTCGGTTGGCCTGTGGTGTGGGTGGATGGTGGGACAGACGTATGGTCATGTGACTACCAAAATTAACTCGGGTGGATAGAGAACCAGATTTTCTTGGCTATGGGGCTCCACTTGTGGGGCTTCAGTATTTCAGTAATTATTTGTACTGCAATGGCTTACAGTCAACTGAGTGGCACTAAGGTTTCACCTTTTACATCCAGAATCTAGTGTGGTTAAGGAAAGATTGAATTTTGCAGTTTGGCTTGGCATGCATGCATAACGATCTTGAACCATGTTGATGTGGAGACTGTGCATGTAAATTGCTCTATCTATAAAGTGGCCTTACTTTCACTGGATTTTATGATGTCTGGTGCACAGACTAGATATGAACAAATGGCAAAAGACAGAAACAAAGGCAATTTGCCACTTTAGAAACAAGAACCTCAGAAGGGAACTGGAGCCATAATATGTCTTCCAATTGTTTCTGGAATCGTTACTGGCCATGGGGAGGAGGTACTGGTCATCTATTGGCCACTCCCCAGTACCAGCCCCAGAAGTCTTTGCAAAAGTTTACTTGACCCAGTTTCCTCTCATTCCAAACTCAGGCAAATTCAACTTGCATGTAATTAGACTACGAGTAGTCCCCATTTTCCCTTAGGGATAGTAGAGTGAGCGAAATGCGAAAGCATGTGAAAATCACCCCATGTGAGAAAGGCAAGACGTGGTGGGGAGAGGGAGTTATGTGCTGTGAAAGCAAAGCATAAGGTCAAAAGCTTGGGCTTTGTCGGTAGTCCTTCATTTTTCTCTCTCCCCGCTGCATCTGGCCTTTCTTGGTTGGGGTGGCCTTTTGCTTACTCTACTATCCCTGAGGCAAAATGGAGACTACTGTAATTATGAAATCAATGTAACCAACTGAAATGGCTGAATTGTTGGCAGGTTACTTAACATCATGATGGCAATTTAGTTTGTTGTTTTCTGTCTGTCTTGTCTTTCTTCTTTTAAACTCCTGCTTGTTATCTGAGCTTTTCACAATCTAACTCACATTAATTGTACTGCAACCTGTAGGTGGACAGTCGCAAAAGAGTGGTGGAGGAGGTGGAGGGCCAGCTTTGGGCAAACAGCCATGGATTTTATTATTTTGAGACATCAGCCCAGACAGGGGAGGGAATTAATGATATGTTTCAAGTAAGTTCTGAGTAAATATAGCATTTATACTAATTACTGTTTGTAGAGTCTACCAGATTTGTATCACGTTTCGAAAATAATGAAATAACTGTCTATAGCATGTGATAATTTTTCTGTCTCTTTTGCAACTCATCCAAAATTCTCTTGCTTTTACTTGTATTTGTCCCATCCCCTTACCACCTCCTATCCCAGCCAGGTCACATCCATGGAATTGTTAGTTGTAGTTTCCAGACCAACTGACTGATAGGTCAACCGAGTTCAAGAAATAAAATCAATAATCAATAATAATCAATAATCTTTATTATTTATTATTAATAGTATATCGATGTACATATTGGTCAATATTACACTTGAGGATCTGGGGAAAAAAATTAATATGTGGTTTCAAAAATGTCTGGATCATTCGTGTTAACTGGACCTTATTTGGTCTGTATTTTGAATAAAGGAAAAGAAACTTGGTTTAAAGCTATGGAATGTTAAAAAAAATAATAAAAGACAAAACAAAACAAAACAAAATCTGTGGGTATTGTACAATTATATCCCCTTTAAAGGGGTTGTGTCACGGCAGTCCAGTTCATTTTGAATTTTGCCAATTACTTGCCCTCAATCGCAATGGAACTTAAACTAAGCAAAGAAATTACATGTAAATGACAAAATGAGAGATCCGAGACAAACAAATATGTCTCCTGAGCATTATTTTTGGAGTTGCAAGCAGCAGGGATCAACTTTGAAAAACTGTTAGGATGAACAGTTTTCAAAAATCCCAATTTCAATCCGTTTCAATCTCCTTCAGTTTTGTCCATCCGTGGCATCTGTTGTTTCTGTTGTGTTATTTTAACCTTCCTTTGAAGTTTTAGGCGGTTATTTTTATGTTTCTCTTAATTTAGCAGGCATTTTTGTAATTTCCTAATTTGGCTGAATTTCGTGACACAGCTCCTTTAATATGGCTTCTGTTCCATAGACCTTGTTCAAAGCAGTGCTGACAACAATAGAAAATGGAGGTAAACCAGCACAGCTGAATGCGTCAACTAATGTGGGTTATACTAAGGAACAAGCTGAGGCCATTCAGAGACTGAAAACAGCTAAAGATAATTATGAGAGACTGGGGCTGCAGGCTGGGGCGAGCAGGTAAGGAAAACCTATTAATATTACATGTATTTCAGGCAAGTACATGAACTTGCACGATTAGCCAAAACAGTAGACTTGAAAAGCCTCGAGTATCCTTAACATGAAACCCTTAAACAATATTTTAAAGATATTTATGAGCAAATCTCATGATTAGTTTGCATTGATAAGATACAGTCGAACCTCCTTCGCTACTTCCTCTCGTAAGAGATCTCCTACACAAAACTAAGAAGTACTTGCCCTTTTTCCAAGGGCCTAAGTTTTTTAATTCACTTGACAACGAGGTCATCAACTCTCAATCCCTTTTCTCTTTTAAGAAAAAACTGAAGATTGAATTATTAAGTCTGAAAACAGTTCATAAATCTTTCCATCTTCGACTTTTCGCTATCTTTTCTTCAATAGATGCGAAACAGCTCTAGCCCGTAGTTCGAGGAGGGCTAACCTCTCATAAGCTCCCACAGTTTCTGTTAGGTCTTCTCGCCACTTCTTTTTTTTTTGTAATTATTGTGTGGCAAATAAACTCAGCTCCCGTATCTTTGTATTGGGTCCCCAACGGATTCAACGAATTACTGGAATTCGTTGGGTATTTGCCTTGAACCTGATTGGCAAATTGACCATACCTTTTGTAACAGGCCAATCATGTGGTGTACCCAAATCCTAGCACACAACCAACACCATAACCTTTTGGAGTGATGGTGTAATAATATTCTATTCTTGTTAACCTCTTGTTAGGGACCACGTTTCCATGGTCTGATCTCTATGTTCCCATCTCTCTCCGCTGCAGCTAGGGGGGTTCCCGCAGGGTATCCCAGTAAAAATAGCAATAATCGAAAAATAGGCAAGCGTGCGAGGGACAATGGGAACAGGAGAGGCTATTAAACGCAGCCACAAATAAAAAGTGCGGTCACATTTTAGAGCAATGAGCGCGAGTTTACATTTGCTTTTTCAGGGAGGACATCAACCGTGCTTATCGGAGGTTAGCTGTGTTGATACACCCAGATAAAAGTCTGGCACCAGGCACAGAAGAAGCGTTCAAAGCACTGGTGAATGCTCGTGCAGCCCTTTTGCAGACTCACAAATAACACCAGCAGTGTCTCAAAACATATTATTTTGCTGCCGCACCCAACTCATCCTCAGTTTTCTCCTAAGATTTCTTCATTGGAGTTAACCCACTCCAGATGGAAAAATGACATAATAAAACTTTTAACTTGTTTTGGCCACTGCGACATCAAAACGGCCGAAGAATGTCGACGGCTGTCGCTTTTCCCCGCCAAAATGGCCCTGGTTCTCGCGCGCTCCACGAAGTACTGAGACAATTTCGTCCCCGTAGCCCTCATCTTAAGAGTCTAAAGCTCCCTATAGTTGGAGAAGACCACCACAGCAGCTCAACGACCGACGAGAGGGAAGCAGAGAAAAGGCATCCCCTGCTTGCATACCTCTTATACGCGCTACCCACGTTAGTATTTTAACGTGATGATGAGTAGGAGACGGCCGGGTGTGGATGAGTGAGCTGAAAAGCAGATTTTAAGGTTGCTGAACACAGTTTTGGCAGTTTGTAAGTATATGTCATTTGCCAAATCATGGCAACAGAAGGTTGCAGTTCACAAGCTGAAACTTGGCAAGTGAAAAATAAATACTGGTGAAAGATTTTGATTGTTAGGTGAAATGGGACGTTTTCTCAGTTTCCAAGGCACAATGAACGATTGAATAAAACCTTGAAATTCACTTTTGCTCAGTTTGCATAAAATTCGCTCATTAGATTTTCCTTTAAACTTGCACACAGCTTACTATAATTAATCATTATCATTTGCAACTTATTTGACCAAATTTTAACAGACGGGTTTTTAGATAATCAACAATATAGTTGTAATGTAATTATTAAATGTGTCACAAAATTCGTCTGTTCAACTTCCATTTTAAAGTTCTCATTATTTAAAGAACGATAAAAGTAAAATTTTGCCAAATATCACAAAATTTCAATGAGTAGATTTTGAGATATCGTATTCTGAGTACATTGCTTTCTTCGGCGCCATGTTTGTTTGTCTAATTTAAAACACGCGCCGTCACGCGAGTTACCGGTAACCGCACGCAAAACTGTGTTCAGCCACGTTAACTGAGTTTCGAACCAATGTGAGTACCTTACGTTAACCATCTGCAGCCACAAGGGGTATAAACACAAGCTGGATCAAGCGTTGGAAGATACCTGTGAATAAGTTACAATTTGTTTTGGTTTTCGTCTAATTGGGTTTAAAAGTGAATTACTTTGCCCAATCAAAGTAGACGCAGGTAATCAAATGAACCAAACACAAGTAGACCTGGAGGCGACCTCGCTCCCAGTCTCTCCTCGTCGTTCCCGGGATTGGTAGGAGAGAGCCTTGGGAACGAGCGTGACATGAAAGTAGCCTTCGTGAAGAAGTTACTATGATTTTGATTCTACATCTTTCTTTATAGATGTATTTTAACTGTATATAATGTGGATACTTTTGTTACGTATAAAGTTTACAACTTGTAAAACTGAATTTTAAAACATTTCTTTATTCTTAATATTTTGCATTTCGTTTTCATAATTATAAGTTGTTATATTACTTGCGCTTTGTAGTGGCTGCATTTGTATTTAAAGTATTCGCCATCTATAATAAATAGCTACATTCAAAAATAGCTGGGAACGAAAATGTATTGCCTTCACGTTACCTTAGTGTTCCGGGTGAGTGAGAACAATCAAAAACGGTGTGTTTGCTGTGGACGTTGTGATTTTGATGCGTGAACGAATTCGAAAACTGATTTTTTTGCTCATGTGTGGGGCCTAAATGCAATTTTTGAAGAACGAGTTTGCATTTGGTGTACTGACTAAGACGGGCTTACAGTTACGTTAGATTCAGTCTGCAATAGGCAATTTTGCTTCTGTTGTTAGCCCATATCCACTTGGCTGCCGTTGCGATACCATTTATTGTATTCCAAGGATCGTCGCCATGGTTTGCAATAACTTTTGCAGAATTCCAGCCCAGGTCATCAAAATCCGGGGAATTCCATCCGGGATACAGAAAGCTGCTGCATTTCCAGGATTCATCAGTTACCAGCCCGTTGCTCGTGGAGCCGAGTATTCCAAAATTTCCTCCCACGTCTTTCCCGGCTACCGAAAGAACTCGTGTGTTTCCTGGTACAAGGTAGGTGGTGGGGTTTACCCAATTACTGTCCGTTCCGAGGCTTTGACCGTCAGCAAACATTTCCATTTCATTGTCACAAGTGAATGTTGCATTGAACTCTAATAAGAAGAAGAAAATGTTTTGTTGTTCAGCGCAGTTGTAATGACATCATTGTATAATACATGAGCAGGAGTGTTTTTTTCGATCTTGAAACAAGCCGCAGGCAAATATCTTTCATTCTGACAATATAGTGTTTAGCCAATGACACTTCCCTTTAGTAGTTGTTCATTGATGCCTTTGAAATTTGTTTAAGTAAATTCCTACTGTAGTCTGACAATTTCATGTCATGGTCATGTTCATGGACTCAAACCATGCTGGATCAAAATTGCGACTGTTTTTACTTTTTTGTGTCAGTAAAACGAAACCAAAACCCGCGAAATTTTTTTTTTTTTTTTCACTTAAAACATTGCAGATCTCTAGCGTGAAAAATGCCAGTATAGTTTCTACACTGTTTACATAAAACTGAATTTTTACCAAACTTAAGATGGCGACAAGGATGGAGGCAATAATGTCGTCACTCGATCTGCTCCAGGATCGTCACAGGCATCATGATCAGGTTAAAACGTTCGCCGCCATCGTAGAGAATGATGCGCATTTGAGTTGCACAGTGCAAAACAGAGGAATGACCAGAGTTGTGCTCTAAAATATTCTAAAATATAAAGAACAAAGGCAACAAAAAAGGGAGTTGATGGCTTGCAGCTGCTTGTACGTACGAGGGTAACTGTGTCGGCAACTAAAACAGCCAAAACAGTTGCGACTGGCGCGAAAAATTAAAATCCGTTGAACCTGTGATCATGTACTACATGACTACGAGCTTACCCGGTTTGTACTATTCCCCGTTCATCGGTGGTTTAGTAGGGAGAGGTAAAGTTTCTCTTCCTTGTTCAAAACAGCAGGAAGCTCCATTATAGCATCTGGTCAGTAAACAGCCCTGAAAAATGCCAGTAACACGTTATCTCTTCTTTCCTAATCGACCTGTTCGCGATTGTTTACCGTCGAGAGCCACATTGAAATGAGCACTCGGACAGACTGATTGCTCTGTTTTTCCGTTTGCCGTAACTCTAGTTTATTGCTCCTGCTTCTGTAATTGAGTCACATATTGTTGCTACTTTTCTGCAGCAAATTCAATACAAAAGGAGAAAATTGTTAACCGTCCTTCAAGAAAAGGCGATGTTGATTGGTTGGGTCTTTTCAGGGCAAGTAACCAGAGAAATTGTGCCCGTTACGGCAAAAGGAAGAAGACAAAAAAGAAAAAGATTGTTAAATCTTTACTGATTTCAATTGAATTCATTTGCAATTTAAAACTGTAAATCAGTATTAAGAGAGATTTAAAGGGGGTCATTAATTCTATCTATTATTACAAAGGAAACTTCTCTGTTTTACCTTGAGCGCCAGTGTAAAAGTACTGCCTGGTTTATCAGTGAGCTGGGTCTCGTCATCAATTGGAGAGAATTCGTGCGTGTTTAATTCACAACTTCCTTTACTAGTCTTTCCAAAGGACTCTTCAAAGTTTGTAGAGGTGCACCAGAAGTACTTCAAACATGCCTGACTACATGACAGGAGGCTGGGCGAATCAATTGTCCTGACTGTTTTGCCTTCTAAGCGCTTATTGTTCCTAAATATGAAGTGGGCAGATCTATTGTTTCCCGCTTCGGCTGCGAGAGCGACTGTACCAACTATGCAACACAAACCAATCGACCATAAAATCATTTTTGGACACTCCGAGCATTCAGCGTGACATTCGTCTGAGGAATGTTCTGAGCGATTTGGAAACTTGCCTAATAAATTAAACTGGTAGAGCTTGATAGGCGTGTTATAAGTTCTCCAATCTTTAGCGCCGCTACTTGCATAGTGGTGCTAATAAATAAATAGAGACGCTTATCTTGCTTATTACCTTGTGAGTTTGTACGATGCAGTTAGTCTCCCCCAGGCCCAAATCGAGTTCCCTGCAAGCAGAGTCGATTCGATCTTCCCTGTACAAATCGGCCATCTCCAAAAACGAAATAATAATAATCATAGAATAAAATAACAACGAGCGAAATGTTTTTAATCAAATTAAATCAATGGTAGGGCAATGTAAACTTCAAAATTCGCTGCTTTTTCAAAACAAACAAAAACGAGAAAAATCATTGTCAGAACTGCGACCTTTTCACAAAATGCCAAACTGATAACCGCGGACAAAAGATAATGAGACAAGTTCGTCTCGACCGCCAAGGCCGGGTAAAGGGAACTGATTGTTAGCGGTAATAAAAATGACATCTGATTTGTGAAAATCCGGCTCTATCAAAACATAAGAATCTTGTAAAAATTCGGCGTTTTAAAAAAAGTTGATATGCAGTACCTACTGGCGTGAATGAAAGAATATCCTTTATTTAAACACAATCAGTCAAGCAGCACAATTAAAATATTCTTTGATCACGCTTCCTTGGTGAGAAAAGGCTTAACCTTTCAGCTTGGAAAAAAAAAAACAGCCTAAATTGCACATATATTAGTATAATTGTGATTTATCGTATAAAATAAAAACGTTGACGTAAGTCTTTGTAAATAAAAGTGGGAGATAATAACAGCTTCAGAACACCAGCTTGTAAAGATTGCTTAGAAACTCCACTGATCAGTATCGGACTGAATCGTTAGTAAGACAAAGGATTTTAAAAAAAGGTTTAATCACGAAATATTTGCATTGTGAAGATGTGTTGCAAGGATTGGGAAGGTGTAGAATAGAAAGGAGCCCCATTTTAGATAACCTTCTCTAGCCTGTTCACAGACCCTCTATTTTCTCTTCAAAGTCCGTCGAGCGCGCGTGATAAAAAAAAAAAACAGAAACCGCGGGGGACTTATTCACCGCCAGCGCAAGGGGGAAGGGGTGGGGGTGGAGAAAATAGTTTTCTTTCTCGAGCTCCACGCTCGCCTATGTTTCCGAAAAGAACGAAAAGAAAAATAAAACCGCATCTGTGTACGAGCTAAACCTTCTCCGGCAGATTTATTTTGGTGTCTGCGTGAATGTCTCATAGCCCTATTACATGCCTACTATGAAAACAACTGTCAGTGAGACGTCACGTTCATAGAGAACAGGATGATTCGTGTTGGTGGCCACATCGCGTTTAGTGCCCGGGGCGGGGAGGGGGGGTACTTTCGGTTAGTTTTTGCTGGGTACGTGCCGCAAGCCTCTCAGAGCCCCTACCCCATTATAGTCTATTCTGCGACCAATTGTAGACCCCATCTTAATCACTTTTCGTCAAATATGTAATTTTCGCGATCCCAACTTACTCACTTTCTATTTTTATGAGTTTACCCATTTTTTAGATTGAATGAAGAACACTTTACTTTTCATCTGTAGTACAAACATTCTGTTACGTTTGCTAACCGTAAATATGAGGAACTGTCTAACCACAAAAAATCCGAAAATGTGCGACCCCATTCTAGTATCTCTATTGAAAATGTAACCCCATTATAGTCACTCCAGTCGTGAAAATGCGATCCCATCCAGCGGCACATCCCCATTAGCCTCTTATAAGGAAGTACCCTCTCCGGGGTATAGTGTTTGTGTAAATAAGGATATTTAGAAACAATCAAAAATCAATTAAAACAATGGCTACACCTGTAAATTGTGCTTGTAAAGTTTTATTAAAGGACCCCTGCATGCAGTTGTTAATTTTTGTGCCAATATGATAAACGGTAAACGACAAATTTAAGAAATGTTGTCACGTTGGCTGAAAACTATAGCTATACACTTGTTAATCAAATAAGTGAAAGTTTTGTTAGATTGACCCCCAGTTTCATCGATACGAATTGTTTTAATTTGGAAAGTTTGTATTTGCTCATTTCCTAAGACTGCGATAAAAATTAGTCATCTTCTTACAAACGTGGCTCTAAATCTCTCTAATAAGGAGCACATTTTTAGCCTTACATATTTTAATTATTGAAAAACATTGTGGAAAAGAAAAGTAACGTTTCATTTAGCAGAGACTTTCGCTAAAATACATCGTATAACGAATAAGTTACCGGACAAGACGAAAAAAGTGATAGCCAAACCGACTGAATTCGACCGTAGCAGGGTTCGCGCAGTCGGTAGAGAGCTTGAATCGTGGGTTCAATTACAGGAGCCGGACCAATACTCAGGGTCTCGGAATAACTGAGAATTTAAGATATTTCCTTTGCCCTGCAAACGGCTAAACATTCGCGTGGCTAGGATAGCCATGTCAAATGGCGGCCCCGTGAAAATAGCGTCCAAAACCAGTACTTAAGCGCTAAATACATACATTTACGGTGAAATAAAGTAAATCTTTTTTGTTTGTTTGTTTGTTTGTTTGTTTTTTTTGAACAGCTAACTGGAGGCAGCCGTGGAATTCTAAATTATCATTATCATACTTCTTCAACCCCTTCGTGCTTTCAAAACTGAGTTGAAGTTAACTTTACAATCTGTTTTAAATTTACTGTAGTTAGTTATTATTGGCCCATGTCCACTTCGTTGTCATTTCGATACCATTTAGTGTATTCCAAGGCCTGTCACCATGATTTGCAATCACTTTTGCCAAA
Source organism: Porites divaricata (assembly GCA_038088405.1). Taxonomy (NCBI): domain Eukaryota; kingdom Metazoa; phylum Cnidaria; class Anthozoa; order Scleractinia; family Poritidae; genus Porites; species Porites divaricata. The sequence continues at coordinate 54,153,161 of JBBMOI010000001.1, read as the reverse complement.
GGCCAGCTCTGGTCATCAAAAACTGGGGAAGTTCAAAGGGGATACAGAAAGCTGCTGCATTTCCAGGTTTCATTGGTTACGAACCATCATCATCATCATCATCGTCGTCATCATCATCATCATCATCATCACCTTAATTAAGACACGTTAAAAACATCAGTTGCAATAGGACAATTAAAATAAGAAAACTGATTTACATATTTGCCGTGTGGGAGTACGAGTATCAATTGCCTTATTTTTAAACGTTGTAAAAGATCTGGTCTCTCTGGCATTATGGGAAGGCTATTCCACAACTGGGCCCCACTGTTGCAGAGACTTCGTTAAAGGAATCCAGCGCGGGGCTTGGGTAGAGCTAAGTTATTTGCCTTGTCTCTAAGATCGTATTCCCTGGTGAATGGCTTGAATAGATCTTGTAAGCACTCCGGTGTTCGTTTATTTAAAATTAGCCTTCTTTTTTTCCTTCTGGTATAGAGGTTATCCCATCCTAATTTGTGCGGAGGGCGGTAGCAGAAGAGCGGTAATCGGAATTTGTGATTACCCTAATGGCACGACTTTGTAGTTTTTATAAGTTATCGGCCAATTCGTTGTTCAGATCGTCCCACAAAAATGCGTTTTGCGAATTGAATAGACAAGGGAGTGATCGCTAAACCCTAAGGGCACAACTCCTGATCTAACTATTTTATCAGGGGTATTAGTTAAACATAAGTAAATAAGAGACTGAGATTTAGCTGTTACTCTCGTTGGCTCCTTCATTAGTTGTTTTAAGCCATAGATCTCACAAACATTATAAGGAGTTTACGAGAATTGCCGGCAGCGGGGTCTGGCAACATGTTGATATTCATATCACCTATGAGATAGAGTTCCAAATTTAAACCGTCAACCTTTTCGATTAAATTCTCAAAATCATTAAGCACGTCGCGCGGGGAATTGGGAGGTCTATACCACGTACTAACAAGAAATGGCCGAGAGTGATGCTTAGAAATTTCAACAGCCTGTCATTATTAAGATCCTCGCATAATTAAGATTACTACCAAGGTAAAAGTAAACCCCTCCGCCATTTCGGCCGTTTAACAATCTGTCTTTCCGAACAATTTAATCCATTGCTAATGGCGCCGAGTATTTCGAAATATCCGCCTCCATAGCTTTCCCCGATTACTGACAGAACTCGAGTGTTTCCTGGTACAAGGTGGGTGGTGGAGTTTACCCAATTACTGTCCGTTCTGAGGCTTTGACCGTCGGCAAGAATTTTCATTGCGTTGTCACGAGTGAATGTTGCAGTAAACTCGACTAAAGTGACAGACAAATGTTTTGCTAAACAGCAATGTTTTCCTGGAGTATTTATTAGAAATGGCAGCGCACGTGCGCCGCTGTCTACTGAGTTATAATTTCAGCTCTGCTTTGACTTAAACATATGAAGCTCATCATGACAAAGCCCCTTCATAGCACCAATACAGAAAAGATCCTTGCCTTTAGGCTTGCATAATGTCTTCCCGTCACCTGTATATCCTTCGTCACAAAAACAGTTGTAGGAGCCATCAGTATTTGAACAAGACGCGAGGCTTTGGAGGCAGTCATGTGATCCTTGGGTGCACTCATCAACATCTAAAAATGATAAAGAGAATCGCTTATCCTAAATTACAATCTCAAGAATATTTTCGAGGAATTATGGGTGACAGTGATATTTGTCCACAATATGCACTCTTTTTCTTTTATCTACGAGTTTATTTATTAGATTTCTAGAGTGTTTTCAATGATCAGCGAGCTTCATTTTTTTTCTCATCTTGAAGCGCTATTAAAAGAAAAAACGAATGGAGCTTATTTTGTTGCCCGGAGAACTTCCTCAAGAAAGTCAATTTACACCCCCTCCCTCCACCCCCGCCCCCCCCCCCCCCACTTGCCCCTCCCCCAAGCTCCCCCATGCTTTAGCCATCAGAATTCTTTCAATCAGTTATTATTCCTACGATTTCACTCCGTTGGTTGAAATGGACTAAAATCTCTTCGACAAGCATCCATTTTTGATTACCAATTTGCAGCAAAAAGGGCAGTTGGAGTCAACGACATAGACAAAGTAACTGGCAACAAGAGTAATAGTGTGAATAAAAAGTTAGCACCTGAGCAGTTTTGGCCATCTCCAGTGAAGCCTGTCTTGCATGTACAGTTGAAGCCTCCTTTGGTGGTACTGCACTCCGCTTTGCTACTGCAATTATGAATCTTGCCCGCACATTCGTCAATGTCTGAAATAACGTTGGGAAAGAGATCATGATATCGATTTTTACTAGAATTACTATTGTTAATATTTTATTTCTTTTGACGATTGTCCGCCTGTTTTATGAAGTGTGTTGCCTGCGACAAATGAATTCCCCCCCCAGCCCCAATTATGGCCAATTTGTTGGAGACAAAACGACAGAAAAAGGGTGATAGTACTGTTCCTGCAAACTCAGCCAACCGATTCAAATAATGGCAATAAAAAGGTCGTACTTGTCACTAACGTTTTTGTTCAAGATGTGTAGTGTACACTGTGCTTTTGCCATCATTTATCATCTATCATCATCATCATCATCAACACCTCCATCATCATCATCATCATTATTATTATTGGCATCATCATCATCATATTTTAAATTTTTTATTATTTGCTATTAAAGGCGATTAAAGACAGGCTAGTTTAAAACTGCGAAAAGAGGTATAGAACAAATAAACAGCAACAGTAATAAACATGAATCAGTAATAACCTGAACAGTTTTGACCATCTCCAATGAAGCCTGCCTTTCATGTACAGTTGTAACCTCCTTTGGTGTTACTACAGTCGGCCTTTCCACTACAATTATGAGTCCCTTCTGCACATTCGTCAGTGTCTGAAGTAACGTTGGAACAGAGATTATGATATAGATTTTCTACTAGAATTACTATTTTTAATGTGTTATTTCTTTTGCCCGCCTGTTCTATTAAGTGTGTAGCCCGCGACAGGCGAAGTCCCGTGCACTTAAGCCTTAATAATGGTCCCCCAATTATTGAAGACAAAATAACAGAGAAGAAAGGTAACATCAGTACACTGTTCCTGCCGGAACACACAGCTAACCGTTTCAAATAATGGCAATAGAAAGGTCATACTTGTCACCAACTTGACCAGTGTTTCCTGATCATTTCACCTTGACATGTGTTACCGTCACCCTTAAAACCCTCGTTACAAGAACAAAGGTAGGAGCCAAGCGTGTTCTTGCAGTTTGCGTTGATGTCACAAACTGATGGCGTCTTCAAGCACTCATCATCTAAAGGTACAAAACAGATTTATTTAGCATGATAGAAAAATGTGGGTTATTTCTTAATCAAGTACGCCATCTCATGCAGAATACAATTACGACTTTTTTTCCATACGCTACTGACAACATGTATATCACTCATGACTAATCTAACTCGTTTTGGAACTAACATTCTACAAATACGGTTCTCCCAAGCCCTCACGAAACCCGGCCCGATGTTGCACTCAAGTTTAGCCTTTCCACCAGACAAACTATAATTAGAAGAATCGAGGGAATCAATAGAGAGTATGTTTGGTGTACAAAGTTTTACCTAGTTCATACCTTCACGTTTCATGTAGAATCTCAGTTCATCCGTCATAAAATGATTAGGTTTCTCCTCCTTGGTATGTCTGTTAAGCTCGCACACTTTGCCCAGAATGTAAAAATTGTAACTCGCACACCTGGGATCTTTTTCACAGGTGTTTTGGCAATCAACAATTGCTCTTACTGCAAACTCTTTGAAGGTGTGACCTTTGAGAGCTTTACCAGGGACCGATCTCTCTGAAGCTTTGCATGGCCCACCAACAGCCTCACTTCCATGCATCCGTGACATAAGACAAATTGTGAAAAGTGCCAGGGACATCATGAGCTTGAACTGCGGGTTCTAAAACTTTGAAAACAAATTAGAATTTAATTTTAGGAGCTCCTCAAGTGATGAATTCTCACTTCCGCAGCAAGCTCAATGAAAGATGTCCCTGTTGGTTTCCGGACGCCAAATTGGTGCTCCTCAGAGGAGTACCAAGTAAGGGTACGTTCACACTATATCGGATAGCGTGCCGACATAAAACGTTACCCGGTATGGTATAAACACCTATCCAATATGTGACTATCCTCTTCAGAGTTCGGCGCGTCACAGGTTCACTCCGTTACAGAATTCGCGCCAAAATCACTGTTGTTACGTGTGAAGAGAAGTCCTATCCGGTGTGGTTTAAATGTGGGCACGAAAGCCGCCGGGGGAGGGGAACTTCCTTATAAGAGACTAATGGGGATATGCCGCTCAATGGGGTCGCATTTTCACGACTGGCTTGACTATAATGGGGTTGCATTTTCAATGGAGTTATTACAGGGTAGTAGCAAGGTATATTTTTTTCAAACTGATCCCGTTTTTTGACCTAATTTTTTTATCCCTGATCTCAAAATTGCTGTAAATTTTGATCCCTGATCCCGTAAAAATACTTGATCCCACAAGTTTCCCCATATAATTTTGCGTAAAATGGGGTTGACAGGCCTACACAACTCCCCAGCGCGTGTTTAAAATATCCTTTTTCATAGTTTGGCTCTCATGAGTATGTCTTTGAGCGCCTCCCTCTTTTGTACGATATGAGGGGCGGATTTTTGTAGATTTCGCTCAGTAATGGTTGTTGTTCTATTAAATGCCAGTTTTTCATGAGAATTTGCTTTAGGTCAAGCACTGGTGGTTGATATTGTGTGACAGAAGGCAAGATTCGTAGGTTTCTCTTTTGTTTCTGTTGAAGGGCTAGTTTCCTGTCTTTGAAATTAACCTCTGAAAGGATTGTGTTAATGAGATCCTCTGGGTAACCTCTCTGTAGCAGATGTGATTTGAAGTTTGTAATTTTCTCTTCAAACATTATTTTAGAAGAGTTTGTTCTGAGAAGTCTTAGGGCCTCTTTGAATAATAATGAACTAATGAAGCCTTTTTTATTTCCTTGAGGGGCAGGATTTAAAATGCGTATTAATATTGAAATGTCTCAGTTGGTTTAAAATGAATCCGCACATCAAGGATTGCGTCTCTTTCGAATCTTGCGCCTTTGTAGATGCAGGTGACCAGGAATGTTGTCTCCTTATCGGAAATTTCAGCCGTAAATTTGATCGTAGGATGATGATTGTTCGCATGTTCAATGAACTGCTCTATTCTGTCTCTGTTTATAGTTCAGAGCGAGAATATGTCGTCTATAAAACGTTTCCAAACGGCGAGCGGTTTTAGTTCGCTTTGGCTTAGGATTTCGCTCTCTACCTTAATCATGAATCAATATAACTAGAAAAGGCGACTGCCATTTTCGTGCCTATGGCTGTACCATGTGTTTGAAGGTAGTTTTTCCATAAAACTGGAATGAGTTTTCTTAAAGAATTAGCCTTAGCGATTGTTCTAGTAATTGTGTAGGGATAGGGGGTTTGTTTATGTAGAATGTTTCGTATGCTCTGCATACCGTGTGTATTCCCTCCTCTTGAGGTATGTTTGTATAAAGGCTCGTTACGTCCATTGAAACAAGTACGACGTCCTCTGGGAATTTGTTGTACTATTGTTAGCCTGAAGGAGTTTGTCGACGAATGATGATAATTTCTCTGTTGGGCCATCACACCCTGACACAATCGGTCTGCCAACTGGGGTCGGCTTGTGTATCTTAGTGAGGGTGTAAAATTCTGGAATTCGACGCGGATTTGGTGTTTTACAAAGCCGAATTTAATTGCTGTATCCATCTTCTTTCGCGAGATCATAATTGCCTTTCTCGACGGCCTGCTTAAACTCGAGAAATCATCTCGCAAAATGACGCCTAAATCACAGATAAATCAGCTCGGAACGACACCAAACATGACACGTGACCCAGTTAACATTTGGTTTGAACTGTGAACTGTTATTAAAGCATTTAAAGTAGTACTTCCATAACTCTAACTCGCTTGACTCTCAATCCACGCTAATTCGAACTAAATTTAATTTGCCTTCTGTCCATATTTCAGTAATTTTTACCCTGATAACTGGAATTCCCTCCAGTTCCCCTACTGGTCCGAAATGTTTTTTATCCTCCCTTGGGGGTTTGAGTTTAGCGTGGTTCGCCAGTATGCCAGGACGTTAAAATCGTCATTTCGAAGCAATCCTAACCGCCGCAGTATTCACCTGTATTTAAAAAATCTGTATAGTTTATATTCTTTGAAGAAAGGGTACTGTTTAATGATAGGTCAAAGAGATAATGCATCACTCCCGATGCGATCAATTGTTAGGATCTGTTCTCAGAATGAACTAGTATGCCAGAGTATGCAGAGCTATGGCCAGTCTCTTCAGAAATTCTCGAGCGATCCTCTGCGTACTTGTGTCTTAATATTGTAATATTGTCAAAAAGAAAAAAATCGATACTAAGGAAAAGTAAAGTATTGTACTAACCTACTTGATGACCTCCTCGAACTTCGTTGTTAGGGTGACTTAAAAGTTCGTGAAATTAAATTTAGCGAAAAATGCTGCAGATTTCAGCAAGTACCAAAGCGGTAAGTCAAAATTAAAATCACTTTACCTTCGACGTGAGCGATCGTCCTTCTTTTTCTTTTTCCCCATGGTTTGTCAACGAAATACACACAAGTATAGCGAACAAGTTGCCACAATGTTCTCGACGGCCGAAAACGGTGAGACAAAAGGTCAACATCTATAAATGGACCAACGTGATCACTATGTGTGCCATGGTACAAATGATGTTATCCAGGGCACAGACGAGACAACAGCGACAATTATGAAATCGAATGCCGGAAATTCGAAAATTATCAACGACTGCGTGACAAGCCAGAACGGAGGATAGCGCCAATGACATGTAATAAGCCGTTCTAGATGCAAAAAAACAAAAAATTAAAAAAATCCAAAATCCCAATTTTTTTGTGATTTTAATCATTATCACACTATCAGTCTGATCCCTGATTCTATGAACAACGGCGCTGATCCCGATCCCAAGGCCGTGATCCCTGATCCTAAGGATGTGATCCCTGATCCCACCCTGTTTCAGACCCTTGATCCCTGATCCCATATACCTTGCTACTACCCTGTTATTAGAATGGGGTCGCACATTTTCTGATTTTTGGGTAAGACAGTTCCTCATATCTACGGCTAGCAAACGTACCAGAACGTTTGTACTGCAGATTAAAAGTGTTGTTCATTCAATAAAGGGTAGATACATAAATAGAAAGTGACTTAGTTGGGATCGCGAAAAATACATATTTGCCCAAAAGTGACTAAGATGGGGTCTATAATTGGCCACAGAATAGACTATTGCTGGTTTTCAGTGTCACGCCATTCAAAATAGATCAAAATAAAAATCAAAACCGTCTAATAGATAAAGTCCAGAATCTGGGAAATGAAAGGAGATACATATACAAAGACCCTCGCCAAGATTCAGGTAAGAGGAATATTTCGTATACGAGATATCCGAAGAAATGTTTTGCCATAATTTATAGAGATTTGTATGGAGACGCCATGCTGGTGCTCACCTGGATGAGCTCCAACATGGCGGACGGAAACCAACAGAAACATCTGTTACCGAGCTTTGCTACAAAAGCGTGAATTTATTCCTCGAGAAACTCAGAAAACATTAAAGTAATACTTTTTCTAATACATGAACTGTTTAAATAGCAAAATCTCCTGAAATAAGTCATTTTTTTTAACCTACATGACAGCTCTCTTGGCCGTCATGTAAATGCCGCGTCACGCAAAAACTTAGAAATTCAAGCGTCCTCTATCACAAAACCAAGAACCCTTTTGAAGCGAAAATTTGCATGAAAATTAGTTTTCAGCTGCTCTAATGCATCGTGAAAGTAAAATCTCGGTAGGATCGAAAATGGGGTAGGGGCACTGAGAGGCCAGCGCACACACCCAGCAAAAGTTAACCCAAGCACCCCCCGCCCCCCATCCACCCCGTGGCAAAAGTTATCCCATATAGTGTGAGCAATTCCTATGTGTCCACACAAAGTTTTATAAATTTGGATAAAACTTTTCTCCGACTTTCTCACATATGAAAAACTGAGCAGACCTAAATCTTTACCAGGCCGTCTCCATATTTATCTTCTTTCGTCTGCTCGATTCTGGACTTTATCTATTCATCCGCCTGGAACTTTTTTCATCATGGGGGTCGCACCTGCAGTTTCATTGGCTTTGTAGGGTGCGCCGTCCTTTAGACGGCTAATTTAGATTGCAATTTCCAACGAATTAAAAACAACATCCTTAATATACTCACCATCAGTTACGATTAACTTCAAGAAGAGGAGGGAAATCTGGGTGAAAAGCATTAGGGCCTAATACTTCACCCAGATTTCCTTCCGCGGACTTATTCGCGAAGGTTTTTTTTTTTTTTCTAATCTATGGAAACACGAATTAGTGAAATACATGTTGACTTAAAAATTTTAATTTATCACCGAACGACAAAGTCTTCATAATTTATTACTTGAAATGTTATCTCAGGAGAACTTTAAAACAATCTCAAATTCACAACCTTTTTTTCAGAAAATTTTGAATTGTAGTCACCAGTGTGAGCTTCTAGCACAATAATACCTATAGAGGAATAGTATATTTTGGAGTTCGACTAAACAGTTATTGAATGAGGCTGAGTAAGATATGAAGAATTGTGCAGATAAAAGCGAATGTTTTCCACTAGGCAGGCAGCGTTATTCTTCTCCTGTCATGGGGAAAATTTTCCAAACCCACCTAAATCTGAGCTACAAGTATAGTAGGCAACGTTTAAGACGGACTCCACCTCAGTTTTAAATAGACGTGGAAATAGTGAAAAATGATTTTCTTTTCCCATAACGAATTCTTTACAACACTTTTGGTTTACGTCTGCTTTTCGAATAAGTATTTTTTTATCTAACGAATTTTTTTTTCGGATGGAATGGAACAAAATGGAGGGAAAATTAAATACAGTATAGAAGGGATTTTCAGACACTCATATACAATGTATTCAAAAATAACGATTGCCAGGTAAAGAAATCTGACTAGCTTTGACATTGATCGACCTTAACGTCAGAAAAAAGTTAGATTACCAAGTTGATTTAAAAGTATATTGCACCATATACCAACACCGGCTATATCTCCTTCAAGAACAAAAAAGTGTAATGCCATGCAGAGTTGCAAACTGTTTTACTAACGACCTATTGACTTTTAGACTTGTCGTCGTCGAAACATAAGGGCGGTCTTTCGTCTCGTAGGAAACTCGTACTGGGAAGTTTACTAAAAGTCTTGAAAATATATATTGATTTCCCACATGACGATGAGTTATTTACCTTTACTTCTGTCCGTTGCACAGGCAGACGTCCATTCGAGAAGGTATCTAGTAAGTCGCGAGAGAACTCGAAGGGTTTAATGGAGTTGCTTGAACTACAGAAAATTAAAACAAGTCCGCTAATTAGATTACCCGATTACGGACTCTGTAAGCAGAAAGAAAAAGCAGGGAGAAATATTTGTTTACGTTACTAGGCTATTTATTGCCAATAGTTTATTTACCGAAATTTCATTCTAAGACAATTCGATGAAAGGATGAATTCATAAAAGAAAATCATTAAACGGTTTCAAGTTGAATTCTTGAACAATGTGTGCACTATCATTATTATAAAAGACCTGAAATATTTTGAGCTCTTGCGGTATGGTTCTTATGAAAATTTTATGATTCAGACAGAGGGCGAAAAAATTGATAAGCAATGGATCGGGAAAATAACTACACTGCAAGCAAAAACAAGTAAAGTAAACAAGTTAAGGTGCATTTTATTGAAAATTCTAGAGAGTATTTATCTTCTTGAATTTACCTGAATTCCCATACAAATCCTTTAGGTTCACGGCCATTTTAAGGATTACGCAATATGAAACCACGTGTATTAATGATTTAACTCTCATACTGAGCTTGGGCCGCCTGTGATCAGCCCTACTGCTTGGCTCTCTTGAAGTGCTCATGAACATAAAACAAATGAAGAAACTTCTCTTGGTTATTTCCTTGTGAGCTTCTAACATACAGCTAGTCCCACCCAGCACCAAATCCCTGCCAAATCGACTCAGGATAAATGTTAGAAATTGTATCTCACGGTCCAGAAATGCAATAATAGTAATGGTGAGAAAAAAAAAAAAAAACAAACAACGAGCAAATTGTTTTTAATTAAATTAATGGTAGGGCGATGCAAACTTCAAAATTGAGTCATTTTAAAAACAAACAAAAAAGTGAAAAATAATAGTCAGAATTCTGCCTTTGTCACAAAATGCCGAAATGATAACCGCGAGTAGTATAAAAGACCCAAAGTTGTCTCGACCGCTGAGGTCATTTTTTCATTTTTTGGCCCCCAAGTATACGAGAACTGTGGGTAGATATAATCTGAGAACCGCTTCCACGCGTAAAGTGGTATACGGAGACAGGAGCTTCTACCACACACATCGCTCGAGTTCTTTTACAACAGTTGCGTATAATGATTACAATATTGACTTGTAAAGATTATAGTAGGACTAGTTTTAATTTAGTAATTTAGAATTTTACTATAACCCTGTAATTCAGTTTTTTTACTGCAATGAGGTTAACAAACGGTCTTTATTTATTTATTATAACACAGTGACGTAAGTTAAAGGACCCTTTGTAAATAAAACTTGGATGAGAATAACTTCAGAACACCTGC
>JBBMOI010000001.1:54110000-54137500 GCA_038088405.1 Porites divaricata | reverse complement strand
GTTTTCCTATTTGTGCATTCGTTTAGATTCCGCCGCAGTTTAGACAAATGACGTCACTGGCCGGTGTCACGCGACGACATTTTCCAGGTTCAAGTTTCGTTAGCAGATGATTATTTCGAGTTATTTTCTTTTTCTGCCTATTTTTCATCTTCCTTTCTCTTTTAATTCTACGTCCTTCTAATTAGGATGGTCTTTGAGCGCCTAGCCATCTGCTGACGAAACTTGAACCTGGAAACAGTATTGCGGTACTGTTCATTGCGCTCTCCTGTCTAATGCACGTGAGTATTTTTAAGAAGTTAGATTAATGGTAAATGATAACCATTACACAATTTCTGACAGATAATGTATGATGAAATTGATAGAGCATCCTTTTCAATCGTTGTACCGATCAATTCGAGGTCATCTCACGTTTCCTCGCAATGGCTGAGGTTGATGGTGCATAAATGCTTGAGATAAAAAAAAAAACACGCAAGATGGATACAACTTTAAGTAAACGTGACCGAGAATAAATGCGGTATCAGTAGTCAATTTTTGACACGGTATTTCGGTATTTGCCAATTTTTCTTACGGTATTGCGGTATTGGGTACCCCCTAATGTCCCCCAAGCATGGCCTTGCTCTCTAACTTCGTCACCTTCTTTAGGTCCGCTGACCCCATACACGCGCTGACCCGTAACGTCCGTTGGAATGTATGAAACGAAATACACATGCAGCCCACATTCAAAGCACTTGGAGTGAGGCTGAACTCATCATCATTAATAGGAACAACATAAGACTGTTTCACTTCACGATTTCTGGTGATGGAAAGATTGTTTCTTTTTTCTACTTATATTCCACGCATTTGTTTGGATTCCGCTGCAGTTTGGACAAATGAACGCTGTCACGCGACAACATTTCCAAGATTCAACTCTCCTTAGCAGCTGGTAATTTTGAGTTATTTTCTTTTTCTGTGTATCTTTCATTTTCCTTTCCCTTTTAATTCTTTATACTTCTATTTAGGATGGTTTTGAGCGCCTAGCAAAGTTTAAAGTGGCGTTTACCACGCTATCCCCGGCCATATTGGCAACAGAGAAGCTGTTTCGCCGAAGTGGCAACATAACGGTAAATACGGTAACTTTGAACGGTTTTTACAACGTCAGTATACTTTGGCCGAAAAATGTTTTTCCAAAATCGTAATGTATATCCCTCCAATGTCTGATTCATCTCTGTGATTACTTTCAGCAGCGTTGGACTTTTGAGAAATAATTATTTTAAAATCAGCTCCAACGCTACATCTAATTTAATATGCAATATATGAAAATTTATTTTTTATTCGCTTCGGCAGTTTTTCAATGTTTATCGAATGATATTGCATTAAAAGGCCTTTTTCTTCATCACTGTGTAGTTTTCTCATTATTCTGCGTTGTAATAGCGATTTCTGAACCGTTTTTTGCGAGGGCTTATTTTAGGCCTGATTTTGCTGCTATCAGACGGAAAAGTTTGCGGCTCGATATTTTTGGTCTAAAGCGAAACTGAAACAAAAGAAATTCATTTTTCAATAGTATTTGGTAACCTCTACTTGGGAGATAAAAATCGGCCGATTTTATTTTTTAGCCGAAAATCATCGGTCGTTTCTTAGGCGCAGGGCCTCTTAATTCTTATTTGGTTTTTTGCTTTTTGCTTTTTTCTATGACAACGTTATTGCAATTAGGTGTATCCGTGAAATTTGTGATTAACATTATCATACTCCTGGGGAGGGGGCGGGGGGGGGGGGGGGAGGTATTCCCTTATACAAGCCATGAATTATGTTATGTGTGGCTCCAAAGGATAGGGTTTTTGGGCCTCTGTGGTCTGAAAACGGGTATACACTTTGTCCATTTTGGTCTGGGATAGGGTATGGTTTTCGAAGGAACTACGGAAGTGTAAGAATGCATTTATCGTTTCAATTCCAAATGAATAAGAAAAAAATAGAAATATGCGAAATCGAAATCCATTTGAAAAAATCTTTTGTTTGCGCTCTACTCTAAGTAATGATTACACAATTTCTGCCTAAAGACCAGACCTGAAAACGGTTATGGATTTTAGACGTATGGTCTGAAAACGAGTGTGGGAAATAACATAATAGGGTCAGGATTTGGAGAACCAGGCGGCACACCCCCACCAAGAATTCCCAGGAGTACCCCCCACCCTCCGGAATCATACTCTTTCTACCCCTTCACGCTCTTAAAACTGAATACAGTAATACATTTTTCGTCTTCGTTCAAGTTTAAGTCACAAACCGTTTATAATTTACTGTAGTTTCAGCCTACAATAAACAGTGTCTTCGTATTTATTGGCCCATATCCACTTAGCCGTCCCTGCTATGCCATCTATTGTGTACCAGGGCTTTTTCCCATGGTTTGCAATCACTTTTGCCAAAGGCCAGTCCTGGTCATCAAAATCCGAGGAAGTCCATCCGGGATAAAAATCGCTGCTGCATTTCCAGGTTTCATTAGTTAGCAGTCCATTACTAGTTGAGCCGAGTATTCCAAACGGACTGCCATCGGGGGCGTTCGTCCCAATCACGGAAAGAACCTTTGTGTCTCCTGGTATCTGGTAGATGGAGGGGATTTTCCAATGATTATCGTTTTGGTGCTCTATTGTTGTATTATCAGCAAACATTTCCATTGAGTTGTCACACGTGAATGTTGCAGTAAATTCTAAAGGAGACAAATGTCATTACTATGTTACTTCGACCTTGTGTGAAAAGCAGGTATTTCAGTTCAGCCGATATCGATAGTGAGGCATTTTACATAATTGCAACAAAATCTTGGATATATCGTCACCGACACACGGGTTCGCTATAGGTCGTGTATATATGAATCTTAAACCACGGCTTCAATATCAATTTTTTTTTCTTATTTTGGAGTTTTAACTTAAAAGAATAAATAACAAGTATTTCACTCATGGCCTATTTTTATATTCATACCAATTATTTTTACTTAGTTTGAAAGGCTGAAGTGTTGATGTACTAATCAATATGATATATATACATAGATTGTAAACCATGCTTGAGAACAAAATCCTGGTATACGTGTCCATGATATTTTGGAAGAGTTGTCCCGGGAAAGGTCACAATTCAGAGTTTTCGGGCTGGCTGTAGACGTTACCTTAACTAACGTCTAACCTTCAACGTACGGCACTCTTGAAAAGCAGGTTGATATATTTATTTTTTCGTAAGAATGTGTGTTCTCTTGTATGAATGAACAGGGGTCTTTTTTGCATGAGCATGCGCGACCGCTGACTTGACAAAGAGGACGCGACCAGTGACAGCGACGGTGGTGCATAGTCATAGGAACCAAGTTGTTCACTTTGTTGTACAAAATAAGTAAAGATCTGGTGATTTAAAGTGGAGACTGATGCGCTGAAGGAGGTGAAAAAGCAAGTTTCTCAAGGATGTCTGACTCGAACATGGCTCTTTTTTCTATATATATTGTTTGGCGCTCGACTCGTGTCTAGTTTCCCCTTCAAGAACCGCAAAGTTTGGCATAGAATGCATTGCTGATGCGTAGCTATTGAGCAAAATGTTCTTTGTTTTAATTAGTGTTTGTCTATAAATCGGATGTAAATTAGTTTCACGATGCCGTAGAGGATTTCTGCCAATAATTTGTTGCTTTAAGCTGATTTAGCCATATTTGGGGAGTGGATTAATAACGATCAGCGACCGACTACCACGCTGTTATCAGTTGGAATAGGAAGTTGTTCCCTTAACTATTTCAGCGATACAAAGTTTGTTTATCGGAAAATTGTAGAACTTCTTGTTTTTGCGTGGACTAACATTGTAACCCATCTTTTACAGGAATTTTCCTTTAGCCAGAACTTAAGTGCTCTAATAATTTTAAACTTTTGGTCTGCATCACATGTTTACTGTTCTTCTTGGGAAACCTAACTGTTTGTTTCATCAAAATCGGTGACAAGATTCGACTTTAATTTCGGTCCCCTTGAACAGTTTTCACTGCGTCTCATTGATATTCATTTTTTTATTGTTCGAGACATACAGAGTGACGACCACCAACATCTCACCAGGTGACTAATCTACGTTTCGTGTGCTCTTAATTTTGTAGTTTTAAAGTGCTGGGAAAATTGTAGAACATATATTAATTCACTGCTGAACTGAACACCGGCTTTTGCACACTTCGAACCAGCTCGCTGAAATGTGCTTTTTTTTTTCTTTTAATATTTCTGTTCCTTTCCCATTTCAAAACAAAGAAAATTGAAAGTGTTTACTTGCATCAACAAACGTTTCGGCACTTTGTTTAGACTTTGATGAGGTCAGCGCAATCCTACAGGCACTACATATACGCGTGCTGTTGTCCCGTTCAAGTGGGGAGATGAAATTTGATAGTAGCTCGTGTATGTTAAAGCCGGTCTACTTCGCTTTTGTTAAGACCATGTTAGATTTTTTTTGCAAACTACAGGTTTTGTTAAATCACGAGCACATTATCCAAGACCAACGAGCAAAATAATCGCGATGATAGCTTTGAGACGCGCCATTTTGATGAAGGCAGACCCTGTGGTGAGCCTCCATGCACATCGCTTGTTCAGCGGTGGCGCATGCTCATGCAAAAAAGACCCCTGTTGTATGAATATTGATAGATAAATATTGTAATGTTGTTGAAATAAAGATTACTTACTTACTTACCCTTACCCTTACCCTTACCCTTCCAGCCGAGCCAACTTAAGCGATCGTTTATGAGAAAAAAATTGACCCTTTTGCCAGAACCAAAAGCAAACAACAGTGCTCGCGCATGCTCTGATGGTCTTGCCCTGACCAAGATGAAACCGGCTGGGTGACCCTGCCATCGAAAAAGGGTGACCTGGCTACCGAGTCGGGTCACCCTTCTGGCCGAACCAACTTCTTATCTCTCATGTAAAAGAGTGCTGAAAGATTTGTTGAAGCCAATTAAGAGATTCTTGCTAAGGATACGGAATTTGGTTAGCAACCGTTGAGCAGCTCGCACTATCAATTAACTGTACGCCAGGTCCCAGTTATTCAAAAGGTGGATAGCGCTATTCAACGTAAAAATCTCTATCCACTGGAAAACTCAGTTGGTTTCCGTATATTTATCCATTGGATAGTGATTTATCCGGTTGATGGCGCTATCCAGCTTTTGAACAGCTGGGGGTCAGCTCTCTTCCACTTTAAGCACCAGTGATCCCACCTTTAGGCTTGCAGAATGTCTTCCCGTCGCCTATATATCCATCGTGACAAGAACAATGGTACGAGCCTTTAGTATTTGAGCAGGACGCAAGGTTTTGGAGGCAGTCGTGTGATCCTTTGGTGCACTCATCAACATCTAAAAGAAGAAGTAAATCTTATTCCTGTAGTTACAATCTAAAGAACGATCACTTAAGAAACACTGAGTGTTGCACTGCCATGGCGGAGGTCACAAGAGGACTTGTAAAAAAATCGAGGAGAAGAAGCAAATTGTATTTTTTATAAAGTTTATGCAGAGCTGTATATGAATCCGCCTCCCACTTAAGAAAACGCTTTGTAGTAGTGGCAATCAACTTAACTGAAGCTTAATGGGCTCCTTTAGCCACTCACAATTCAATTTTATTTCAGTTCCTTTTTTTTTTACATTCTATAGAACATTTGCATTATATAATACAATTAAAAGCGGTGCAGGGTGGGGGGGGGGGGGGGGGGGGGAAGGATAATGAGTAGTCATAAGCATGAGTGCAATGTCCAAAGTAGCAAAAGCATCCTGGATCCATTGGTGTTGCAATGTGACCGTAGGCATGACCTGCGTCACAAATATTCTTTCCTGTTTCGCATTCGTGTATGTTTGATGGAAGTCACAAATCAAAATCCATTTGAATTTTGTCAACATCTGTACTGGTACTGACTCTAAAGTCGACAATAAAGTCTATTTTCGTTTGATTTAATTTAATCATCTAGGCATTTTGATATTGTTACCTGAGGAGAGCATAAGTCAATCCGTTTCCGGGATACCCACGAAGCCGAGTGTAAATCTAACTCTATGACTGATATTCGTATGATTCTTTATATCTAAACATTTTTGTTTTGTTACCTTTGCAGGTTATTCCGTCTCCAGTATACCCTGGCTTGCAAAGACAACCAAAGGATCCTTTGGTGTTGTTGCAATACGCATGATTTGCATCACAGTTATGCTCTCCTGTTACACACTCGTTTATGTCTGCAAAAATCAATATAGACATATGTTTTGTATTATCTGAAGGCTGACATTTGTTTCTTCTCAATTTATTATAAATTTAGAACATATGGTAACAAAAATAAAACAACACCTGATGTATTGAAGACTTCCTACCTTTTTGGCAGCCTTTTCCTTTAAAACCAGGAGGACACAAACATCGATATCCCTTCACGGTAAATCCAGACTGACAGGTTCCGCCATTGTAGCAATAGATCTCATCACAGGCACTCTTAACAAAAAGTTGTTTTTTGGTAAATTAGGTACGTAGATATCACTGAACAAATACGGGCTCAAGTACGTAGTAAACTTGGTTACTAGAAAATAAGAGTTGTTGCAAAAGACAAACAACAAGAATAAGAAGAGCACAAATTAACTTGAACGCAAACACGGGCACGATCGCGAACACGAATACGAACGCAAACGCAAGCACGAAAACGAACAAAATAAGAGCTGTTGACACGATCACGAACACGGATACGAACACAAACACGATCACGATCACAAACACGAACACGAAAACGAACAAGGACATGAACACGAAAAGAACACAAACAATATCAAGGAACGCGAGAACGAGAAAGAGAGGAACTAAAGAACAAGACGAAGTCAAGAAAAATAACTGAAAAACAAGAACAAGAAAAATATTAGGAGGAGGATTGGCAGTGATAAAAATTGGAAAAACCGACTTACATCTGCTCCATGATAGAGGTAATCATTTTTGTCCACAAATTCATTGTCATGCCATCGATGAGTAGCGTTGTTGAACTCACATGTCTTTGTGTTCAAGTGATAGTTGATACTCACACAGTTGTGTTCGTAGTAACAATGCAGCTTGCAGATCTCAATATCAACAACAGTTTTAGTTCCTACAGTGTGGTTCACCAAACGCTTGTTAATGAAGAAGAAAGGTGCTGGAAACGCCAGTATTCGACAGTTATCTGAAACAAGAACGAAACAGTTTTAAATGGATATGCTAAATGAATTACTGCGAGCGAGCCTACAAAGGTACCCAAAATTCTTTATTAATAAGCGACTATCGATGATTTTTCAATTGAAGTGATGGCTTTAGAACCAACTTCAATGCCACCTATCATTATCCTTGGCGGCGGCGCAGCCAAGATAGATAATATTAAAGTATGAAATAACAACTTAGAACCTGTTTGCATGGAGATGGGGGACCCCAGGTAGGTGAGGTAACCCACTTAGTGGGGTAACCCGCCTGACTATATAATATCCCATTTTAATGTGATCAAGTTTACATGTTAGGTGGGGTAACCCGCCACATGTTACCTCACCTACCTGGGGTCCCCCACCTTCACGTAAACAGGCCCTTAAAACGTTTTTTTTTTTTTTTTCAGTATCAACACCTATGCGATAGGTGACCATTCACTTTAAATATCAGCGAGGCGTAGCTTCGCTTTATTACTGAAATCCCGTGTGAACCCACCACTCTTATGTCTGAACAGATGCTCTGTCCGGTGTGGTTTTCGTGCTGGCGCAAAAGCTATTACCTTACTTTCAACTGCCTGGTCCGATCGGCGAGGTCTTCCACGGGCGAAATGTTTTAGCACTCGTGTAGAGGTGCAATTCTGGAGTTTTAAAGTGGCTGAACGACAGTTTCGCTGACATAAAGTTGAGCGCGCTTAGAAATTTCATTGACGCAATTGTTTCCGCGCGCGTAAAAGACTGATGTGATCTAAAGAAGATAAAAACGTTGGAGTTTTTTGTCCCATGAAATGCTTTATCCCTCTCCTGTTAACATATTTATCAGGAGAAGATATGAAGCCAATGGAATTTTCTAGAAATAATGCGAGGACCAGCTAAAAGAAATAACCAGAAGTTTTCTTAGAAATTAGTTCTGTTTTTGTCGGTTTTCTCATATCGCGTGAACCCAGCGAGTGCTCAAGTGTTGAGCATGCGTACTTAGGGGATAATGTAAGAGCGCTTGTTTTGTTGACTTTCATAGACAACGTAAAGAAACGACGACATCTCAAAATCTACTCATTAGAATTTAACGAAATTTGCCAAAATTCTTGTCAAGTATCGAACTTCAACCCTTGAAAACATGACTGACACAATCAATTTCACATGATATAAATAACTATTTTGTTTAAAATTTCAAAAACTATTTGTCACAATTTGGTAAAGTTGCTTTTAAGAAATGAGGATTACTTATTATAATGTATGTGCATTTTGAGAAGCTAACCTAAAGACTAGAATTTGCATAAACCTTCTGAATTCACAATTTTATGCTTGCTTTAAACCATCCCTGTTGTCATGGCAACGATCGAAATCTTACGTTTAACCTAATAAACGTATTGCCTCATAAAAATGTTTTGTATGTGCCAAGTTTTAGCTTAATACCGGCAATCAGCTTGAAATACCCTCAATGAATAGTAACGAATGACAACCTACCAAACCGTGTTAAGCCACCTTAACGCAAGTCAAAATGGATGCAAAACTGTAGTTGTTTCCATGGAAAATGAAAATTTTTCGCTCACTGACAAGGTTACTGATCCCGAAGAAAAGAGCTTAAATAGAGGTTTATGTTATATTTACCTCGAATTAAGGACGTTATTTTTTAAATGAACTGACTTTTATCTCTTAATGCGATATTGCTTAGTCGGTTTATTTGAAAACCCAGTCAGTGGTTGGTTAAAAGAAGAACTTAGTTAAAAACATTTTGGTGAAATATTCGCTATTTTCTGTTGAGACCTACCTCTACCTGTGCTGTGAAGCACCTGTACATTATTGTTCGAGATTGTGAAAATGAAAAAGTAAAACTAAACAGTCCCAGACTGGGACTGATGACTGATAATTTTCGAGCAACTGCATTCATGTTCCTAACGTCGGACGAATCTTAATGGAGCGGATCTTCCAATTGCTCTGAAAGCATTTTAACAAAAACCTCAACAGTGTACCTTTTTATTTTTGGTTGCTTCATTTCTTTCCATTGTACCTAAATTAAGTGAGTAAACTTTTTCCTTCATAATTTTGGAGTTAACTCGCACAATTAGAATCACCAGTTGACGAATTTTCAAAGTCGGATGTACCGTCTCAATGCAACTCCTCCAGAAGATTAGGAAACTGAGCAGAAAAATGATCCTTGTAACAAAAACAAATAGAATATTTACCGTCAACGTAAGCGGAGGTTAAAGCCATAAGTGATAACAGCAGAAGAGAAAAAGCGCCAACGTGAAGTCTGGGAACCTCCATGCTTCCCTCTCTTTCTTCTTCCGCAAGTTACCGCTAGTAACTTATTGTGCTCATCAAAATCGGAAATTTTAAGGTCATGTCATGCAAATTTGCAGTCCAGGAGGTTCTGAATTGTTCTGCCAACCAGACTAATTAAAAACAACAAAAGTATTTTTAAAGACCTGCAGCTGCACTTTCAGGTTTACAAACTAGCAGGTGTTAAGTGGTGTATATTTACTTTTAACAAATTTACAAGTCTCACTTGAGACTAACTGTTGACAATATATGGATCGAATTGGACAATTATTTGTGTGAATTTCCAATGCTGATTGTCAAAATAAATATTATGAATGTACATAAGACGTTCAAGGAGCTGCTCCTTTATTAACCCAATTAGCTCATTTCCATAGGTTGCCCCCTCTGGTTAAAAAGTTAAATAACTTCAATTGTATTCATAAGGTATGACCACTAATCTTAGTGAATTTTCTAAAATTTATCTGGGAACATTTTAAAGTCGTCGTGAGGTGCACGTTAACGTTGACATAACCATGCCAACCGAGTTGTGACAGCTTGTTTTTACCTTTGTCATGAAAATGAGTTTTATTTTCGTGAAAATAAAAATCATTTTCCTATCAATGGCTTCGCTCTTAGCCGCGCTCTTAAACAGAGGCTTGAGTCAAATCGCCAATGGCCTAATTATTCATTTGAGTTTTGTAAACTCAGCTTTACTTGTACTCCCCCAGAGCTCTAGTACTGACTTAAGGTGCCATGGGGGTTTGTTTTCGTTTGATATAAATATCTAGATTATAGGGTGAATCGAGGTTTCGTTTTCCACTCAGTTTTCAGTGTACTGCTACTAAGTTGAATGAAGTAATGACGACAGCATCACCAACATGACAAATACCGGCAAAACATTTCTAAAAGTAGCATTATTCCATTCTTGTCAAACAGTGAGCTTGTCAATATTAGCCGTCATTTGCGCCTGTAAGCTGGGACAGAGTCTCTTCGTTTATTTAGGTTTCACGTTGAAAATAGTAGGCGAGCTGGTTTATGTTTTCAGCCCCTAATATCATATCGTACTCCTTAACTTTGGCACAAAATTTTTGAGCGTTAATTTATACTTTCACATGTGAAATTAGAAAATTGCCACGGAAACGTTTCGTACGTCTCAGTGTCAAGATGGCGTCTTGTTTTAAAATGTTATAAATGACATGTCAGGGCATTAAAATACTCTATAGAAAACCTAAACACACGAAAGAACACATCATGAATGATTCTATCAGGTGTTTTGCGGAAAAATTCTGAAAATTGTTTAATAATTTCTAATGCCTTAACGCGCGTGAAATTATTCCCCAGTTATTCCCGTCTGATTACGCATACAAATAGACTGGGTAGGTTGGGGGTACTAAATAAACCGTCCGAGTCAGTATGGACCACTTGGCACCACTAAACAAGTGCTTGAGTGTCAACAGGCAATAATTGTTATGTCTTATTGTAGTATCGTTTTTTGGTATCCAAGACCACCAAAATAAGC
The DNA here is from genome assembly GCA_038088405.1 of Porites divaricata. Classification (NCBI taxonomy): domain Eukaryota; kingdom Metazoa; phylum Cnidaria; class Anthozoa; order Scleractinia; family Poritidae; genus Porites; species Porites divaricata. The sequence continues at coordinate 54,126,575 of JBBMOI010000001.1, read as the reverse complement.
TACAATAGGCCAGCCTAGTTTTAACGTCCCTCCTAACGGATAGGTTGGGTCAGACTCAGGCACTAAGCAAACCGTTTGAGTCAATATGGACTTCTTAGCACCTATAATCAGATACATGAGCATCCTCGGAGACCCAGGGGCAGATAGTAGGGGCGAGGGAAAGTCTAAACGGGAGGAAAAATGTGGCACGAAGAAAAGTAAAGAACGGCGAGAAGAGCCCCAGGGGACAATGTCTTACCAGACCAGTTCCAAACGGTCGCCGCTGTTCTGGCTTCTGATTGGTGCCAGAAAACTTTTGTGTTTTTCTTCTCGCCGTTCTTTACTTTTCTTCGTGCCATATTTTCCCACCTGTTTAGACTTTCCCTCGCCCCCTCTATCGGCCCCTGGGTCTCGGAGGATGGTGCATGAGAATCAACAGGCAATACTGATTTGTCCGTCCTATTGTATTATCGTTTTCTGGTATCCAAGAAGATCCATAGGATCCTCGCATACATCTTTTACAGCTTATATAAGGGGTATAGGTGCGTGTCTCCAACTATCCATAGCAGTTACCGCGTTTCTTAACACGGCTCTCTGCTTTGTTTTGTTGGTTATAGAGCGATTTTCGTATGACCTTGAAAAAAGGTTTCGGGAAGTGTTCGTTCTTTGTTTCATCAACCAATGGATGAAAAGATCAAAACATGGCCTCTTCGTTTTCCCGCCAAAGAAACCCTAATATGGAGAAGGCATTGTTCGATTGGCCAATCGTGTTGTAGTATGACGTCAAAGCGAAGTATCGGTTGATTTCTAGAAAGTTCTCGGGCATGAAGTTTTTTTCCCCTGAGCGTTCGCTTAACCAATGAAAAGCCAGGCGCGTTTGTCTGTCCGTTCGATAAACCAATCAAATCGCTCTATTTCCGTTCGTTTGTCGTTTCTGTTTTGTTCGCGCGCTTTCATTTCAAGGTCATACGAAAATCGCTCTAATGCGCATGCTAATCCTCTTATTAACTTTAGGTGACCAACCCAGTTCTGCAATTGCAAATTTATAAAGGTCACGTGAAACTTTTACAGCCATATTCGCCACAAGATCTAGCTTAGTGAACAACTTCAAAGCGACCTCTAAGCCAAGATGGGGAAGAAAACAGACCAAGTGGAATATTTATCAAAACCTTTTTGAACGCTCTTCGTAAATGAGGAGTCCTGGAAGTTTTTTTTCATCCACCCTTGCTTAACCTTGCATTATATTGTATGTTGGAAGGTATTTTCACTGAATGTATAATAGTTAACAATTGTTTAAAATCGTGGTAAATATCCCTAAAGCCCCGTGGGAACGGATGCAACGATGTTGTCCAGATGTTATATGTTGCGTCCGTTTGCAAACCCTGTTGCATGCATGTTGTTACAGTGTTGTTGGAAGTTGTTTCGCAAAGTTTGAAAGTGGCCAAGCTACGCGCAAACGGTCACAACAACTCTCAACAATGTTGGGAGTTGTTAATTGTTGGCCAAAATTGTCGCGTCGTAGGCGGAGTCGCAAGAGAGCTTATGGCTCGGTGTAAAAACCATAAATCGAGTCGTATGCAGAGTCATAAGAAGGGCGACGGAATCGGGGTCGGAAGAACCAGTCAGAAAGTTTCCATTTTCTTCTGACTCCGCTTACGATGTAGTAAAACCAGATTATCGAAGTCGGCAGCCCAAGCGGAAGGACCAATCACAATGCACGTTCTTACGATTTGTGATTGGTTTAGTTCATCCACTTCTGATTACGACCTTCAAAAGCTACTTTTCCCCTCGATTGCAAAACCAGTCAGATTCAACAAAACTCAAGATCACTGGGCGTGTATTTACCGGTAAATTTTACCTTTTTATTGTATATTTTGATTGAATTTTCCGAGCGTTATACAAAATGTGTCAGTCTTGTTAACGTCTATTACAGCTTCATTGCAGTGAGTGTCTGATAAAAGCAAGAGGCCTCTTCTCATTTTCAAATAATTTTAGCGCCAAATTTCAAAGATGGTTCAATGTTAGACGAAGACAACGATAACTTAAAGAGGCTGCCTCACGGCTGGCTATAGTTCGTTCATTTTGCAGAGGCGGGTCTACGGGAGGGGCCCGGGGAGGCCCCTCTTATTTTTAGACCAAGCTGAAGCCCGAGGGGCCGAAAAGCCCCCCCCCCCTCCTTATCTGAAGGTCTGGATTTGCCACTGTTTCGTTTATAATACCAGTTAGAGGGTCTCAATAGAGTCAGCCGTCACACGGCCTAAAAATTTAAAAAGCTGTCAACCTTCAAAAAAAAGTTATTTTTTACCGTAAACCGTCAAAAATGCTGGGTAAGATTAACGATCAAAAAGTTTCCGAGTATTTCAAATCTTACGATTTTAGCTTATCTTCACGGAATTCTGGCTCCTGACGAATTTTTAAACTGGAAAAACCAGTTTCCAAATTCTCAAAAATACTCGTTCTAGACATTACAATACTTTACAACCGCTTATATCTGAAAATATTTCAAAATTTTACAAGTGAAAAGCCAAGACAACTGCTAAAATACAACAGTTAATATCAATTTATTAGAAGTTTGAAATATTCTTTTCAACTTTTGGACTAATTTCTACTTTAAAAGCACTAAAATTAATCGTCAGCCCTCAACATTGGAAAAGACATACTGTCAACAGTCAAACCTACCACCCCATATTGCCACCAGGCCTCCAGTTACACGCCCTTTTTTCTCAATGGAACTTGAGAAATTACTTGTCAGCCCGACTTGTGAAATCAAACCCACAACTTTGTATGAAACGAATAGGTAAGTACTTCATGTCAAGCTGTCATATTTATGTTCCCCAAGCATTACAGTATGTCAAATCAGGTGGCGGGTAATAGGTTTCTGGACGATCAAACGTTACAAACAACAAATTAACCTTGAAAAAATGAACTTAGGCTAAAAAGTTTTCAAAATTCACAATTGCAATCCTTGTTTTTGCTGTGCTCTTTATACTTTCTTTGAACCGATCTTGAGCGGCCATTTTCGGTGGCAGTTCTTAACTGTTTGAATTTTAATTAGATTTTTGTGAAAGGGTCACCTTATTTGCTATGCGAAAGACCAATGAAATTATGAATAACAATAAATTAGCTTAAAGGAACAATCTTTTCATGACTTTTTTACTGTAGTGTCAGTCTGCAATAAGCAGTGTTGCTGTTAGTGTTCTCCCATATCCACTTAGCTGTCATTGCGATACCAGTTAGTGTATTCCAAGGACTGTCACCATTGTTTGCAATCACTTTTGCCAAAGGCCAGGCCTGGTCATCAAAATCCGGGGAATTCCATCCGGATGACAGAACGCTGCTACATTTCCAAGTTTCATTAGTTACCTGTCCGTTGCTAGTGGAGCCGAGTATTCCGAGATATCCGCCTCCATAGTCTTTCCCGGCTACTGACAGAACTCGAGTGTTTCCTGGTACAAGGTAGGTTGTGGGTTTACTCCAATCACTATCCGTTCCGAGGCTTTGACCGTCAGCAAACATTTCCATTTCATTGTCACAAGTGAATGTTGGAGTAAAATCTAAAGAGAAAGACATTTTTTGTTTTCAAAGACGCAATTTTCTGGTTCTGATTCATGACGCAGGCGCTCTTGCGTTGCTGTCGTTGCCGTCGCATTCCATCGTTCCGTATACCACAAGGGGTGGGGAGAGAGGAGTGTGAAGGCAGGAAGGGCAGTTACTATTTTCAAACGAATACTTCTTAAAAAGAATTCCAGTGAAATTCTTTATTTCCGAGTTTAAAGAAGGACAGTAGTTATTGTTAATATACTAAAAAATTGCAAATCGATGTCCCTTGCCTTGAGTGAAGCGTTAAGAGGGTGTTATCCACCGAGAACCTTCCGAGATCTGTTTAATTATTTATATTACAGCTGTTTTGAGAAAGGTTGTCAGAAGAAATGTGTACGCGACAATCCCGAAAGGTAATATGGGACATAATCAATACATTGTTCCTGACACTGCAGCTGTCGAACCTACTTTTTATTTGCTTTCCTTGGCACTCGCAAACAAACGTCCATGGCCTCTCGTGCAACTCTTTAAAATTTCTTTGAAGAATAGTGAACTCAAAACCACCTACAATACCTTTCGGGGTTGTTGCGTGCACTTTTTCCGACAACCTTTCTCGAAATAGCTGTATGCGGAAGCCGACACACCCCGATTACGTACTCCTGTCAAATTCAAAATGTTTCAGACTTCAGGGTGTTTGCTAGGATTTTTCAAAGGGAGGGTCATACCGAGTCAAACGTAGGGTACGTACCAGATTGGCATGTAAATATCCACGCCGTCTTTTACTAAAAGTGACAGTTTTTTCGGATTGGTGAGCAATGAGCGTGGCGGGAGGAACGAGCCGTAGAGGAAAGAAGACGGCAACCCTTATGTGGCCTTATGTGATTTTCCTCATTCCTTATTAATTTACGCCAGAAATACCAGCATCTAAAACCCTTTTGTTTCCACTTGTTTGATTTATTTCTGAACCAGGAATCAACTAATCGCAACTGATCCCCATTTAAAGATCCGATGTATTGAAAATGAAAAGATCCTTACCTGGTGGCTGGCAGTATGTCTTTCCGTCACCTGTGAACCCGTCGTTACAAGAACACTTAAACGAGCCATCAGTGTTTGAGCATGACGCGAGGCTTTGAAGGCAGTCGTGTGATCCTTGTACGCATTCATCAACATCTAAAAATGATAAAGAAAATCGTCTATTCCCAGCTAAAATCCCGGGAAAAATCTCATGCTATGCGACTCAAGAAAAAGCTCTGAAGCTCGACAAACAAAGAAAATGACCATTTGCAATTACGAGAGCTGTTTGTTTGTTTTGCTTGCTTGTTTGCTTGTCTTGTCTTGGTGCACCAAAGTATGGTAAGCCAATTAATGGCAAGTTTATAAATTGCGCAAGTTTATAAATGGAAAGAGAGGGAGAGAGGCAGATTCAAGTGGGTATTTGCTACCATGGATGGGTATTTGCTACGGTAGCAAATACCTACTGGTAGGTATTTGCTACATAAGTGAGTATTTGCTACGGTAGCAAATACGTACGGGTTGGTTTTAGCTTCAAAACAAAGGACTTTGCAGCAAATAAGAGGTACTTTAGTACTGCTATGCGACTTCATATTAATACCTACCGTTGCAAACTATATTTTTAAAGTACGTAGATAGTTCAAGGCTTAAGTAGGGACAAAACATGGTTCAGCATGGAGATTTCTAGTGGTTTGTGTGGAAACAACGCTAGATGAAATTTTCATGTTTTGAAAGCTGTTTTAAATATGCAACCCGAGTGAAATGTTATATAGTTTTAGCAAAACTTAACGAGGAATAAATAAATTTTCTAAAAAAAAGGGTGGAAAAATGGTCAATTTTGGACCAAAACCAGGGAAATATGTCAATTATTGGACTTTTAGAACTTCTTGTTTTTATAGCCTAGAAAGGCGCTTTTTCCTTCTAGAATATCATAAAATACATTTTCCTGGCCTATACTACATAAAACAAAAAAAGGTGGAAAAATAGCCAATTTTGGACCAAAACCATGAACTAACCCCTTTGGAAAAATGTCAATTTTTCAACTGTTTGAACTTCTTGTTTTTATAGCCTAGAAAGGCGTTTTTTCGTTCTACAATATCAAAAAACATATTTTCCTGGCCTATATTGCCTTAAAAAAAAAAAGTGAAAAAATGGCCAATTTTGGACCAAAACCATTGAAATGTCAACTTTTCGACTTTTTTGAACTTCTTGTTTTTATAGCGTAGAAAGGCGTTTTTTCGTTCTAGAATATCATAAAACACATTTTCCCCTTTTTATATGGCCTAAAAAAAAGGTGAAAAAATGGGCAATTTTGGACCAAAACCATGGACCCTTTGGAAAAATGTCAATTTTTCGACTTCTTAAACTTCTTTTTTTTTATAGCCTAAAACACATTTTCTTCGCCTATATTGCTTAAAAAACAAAAAAGGTGGAAAAATGGCCAATTTTGGACCAAAACCAGGGACTAAACCCTTTGGAAATATGTCAATTTTTCGACTGTTTGAACTTCTTGTTTTTATAGCCTAGAAAGGCGTTTTTTCGTTCTACAATATCAAAAAACATATTTTCCTGGCCTATATTGCCTAAAAAAAAAAGTGGAAAAATGGCCAATTTTGGACCAAAACCATTGAAATGTCAACTTTTCGACTTTTTTGAACTTCTTGTTTTTATAGCGTAGAAAGGCGTTTTTTCGTTCTAGAATATCATAAAACAGATTTTTCTGGCCTACATTGCCTAAAAAAAAGGTGAAAAATGGCCAATTTTGGACCAAAACCATGGACTAACCCCTTTGGAAAAATATCAATTTTTCAACGTTTTGAACTTCTTGTTTTTATAGCGTAGAGAGGCGTTTTTTCGTTCTAGAATATCATATAACACATTTTCCTGGCCTATACTGCCTAAGAAAAAAAGGTTGAAAATGGCCAATTTCGGACCAAAACCATGGACTAACCCCTTTGGAAATATGTCAATTTTTCGACTTTTAGAACTTCTTGTTTTTATAGCCTAGAAAGGCGTTTTTCCGTTCTAAAATATCATAAAACACGTTTTCCCCGCCCATATTGCCTAAAAAGAAAAGGTGAAAAAATGGGCAATTTTGGACAACCATTGAAATGTCAAGTTTTTGACTTTTTTGAACTTCTTGTTTTTATAGCCTAGAAAGGCGTTTTTTCGTTCTAGAATATCATATAACACATTTTCCTGGCCTATACTGCCTAAGAAAAAAAGGTTGAAAATGGCCAATTTTGGACCAAAACCATGGACAAATGTCAATTTTTTGACTTTTTGAACGTCTTGTTTTTACAGCCTAGACAAGCGTTTTTTCGTTCTAGAATATCATAAAGCACATTTTCATGGCCTACATTGCCTAACAAAAAAAGGTGGAAAAATAGCCAATTTTTTACCAAAACCATGGACCCTTTGGAAAAATGTCAATTTTTCGACTTTTTAAACTTCTTGTTTTTATAGCCCAGAAAGGAGTTTTTTCGTTCTAGAATATCATAAAACACATTTTCTTAGCCTATATTGCTTAAACTAAGTTGATTCTTAAAGGAGAAAAAACAGGCTTATTTAGAAGGTATCAACTTTTAAAAAAGCTACGCCAACAGATAGCAAACTCAGTTGCTAATTTATTATATTATATAACATTCTCTGAAATACTGGCTAGAGTCTGATAAGAAACAACCAGTCACCTGGTCAGACGAACCCCACCCACCCAGCCCTAAAGTCCAAACCTTTCATCAATTTGTTTGGCTAGCGATCTTTCCTTTAAAACCATGCGTAGTAGTCTTGCGACACAATAACAAGTGCAAGCACGAAGCAAAAAGTAAATAAAGACTGTTCTTGTATTTGCGCTTAGTGCTCGGTTTTCACAGTGATTTGGGAGTGCTGATTTTCTTTGCACTTTTTAAAACGAGGCTTACGATGAAAAGCAATGAAGATAAAAGACAAGTAAAACAGTCGTCAAGTTGGAATTAAAAAAAACATAGTGTTTACATACTGCCGTTAATAGTATAACACAAGTTTTCTGGCACCAATCAGAAGCCAGAACGGCGGCGACCGTTTGGAACTGGTCTGGTAAGACATTGTCCCCAGGGGCTCTTCTCGCCGTTCTTTACTTTTCTTCGTGCCATATATTTTTCCGCCCGTTTAGACTTTTCCTCGTTCCCACTATCTGCCCCTGGGTCTCCGAGGATGGCCATACATAGACGTCATGACATAGTCGTGCATAGACGTTCATAACCGTTCATCGCCGTACATAGCTATACATAGCCGTGCATGGCCTTGCATAGCCGTACATGGCGTTGAATGGCCGTACATAGCCGTACATAGCCGTGCATGGCCGTGCATATCCCTACACAGCTGTACGACCATGCACGGCTATTTACGCCTATGTATGGCTATGTACCGCTTAGACTGCGAGCAGTCTCTCTTTTTCTTCAACGCGAGAAACGAGGGCGGCAGCCCGAGAAGAAAAAAGTGCCTCTTCCGCCTCGCGCCTTCAGTCACGCGCGTGGTCATTTGCGTGTCTCGGACGTTTTGCTCGACGGACCAAGAAAAAAGAGAGACTGCTCGTAGTCTATATACCGCTATGCACGGCTATGAACGACTACATAAGGTTATTCAGTAACGGCAATTTACGGCTATATACGACCATGCACGGCTATGTGCCGCTAAGGACGGCTATGCACGGCTATTAGGGTTATTTACGGCTATGTAAGGCTTTGCAGGGCTATGTACTGCTATGTACGGCTATACATGGCTAAATACGGCCATTTACGGCTGTGCACGGGTATGTACGGCAATGCACGGCTATGTAGGGTTACGTACGGCTATTTATGGCAATGTAGGGCTATGTAAGGTTATGGAAGGCTACGTACGGCTGTTTACGACTATGTAGGGCTATGGATGGCTATGTATGGCTATGTATGGCTATGTAAAGCTATGTATGGGTATGCGCGGCTATGTAGGGCTATGTAGGACTATGTGGGGCTATGCACTGCTATGTAGGGCTATGGATGGCTATGTTTGTTTACGTATGGCTATGTACGGCCATGCATGGCTCTGTACGGCGAAGCACGGCTATGCAGCGCTTTGCAAGTCCTACATAAGTCCTACATAGCCGTATAGTAGTACCCTACAGATTTCTACAGAGCCCCATATAGCCCTGCGTAGCTCTGTATTGGAACATTCTCCTAGCAACATGTTTGAGCCGCTTTTGAAAGATGCGCTGGCGCGCCGTTCTGCGAAAGTTAATCGCCTTTCTTGCGACATGTTGCCGTTTCCTTTAAGATATTACATCATCCTTGTAGTCTTTCGTAAAAGCTATAACATTATTTCTCTGACAAGCGCCCTCCAGCTACAACCTGTTTTGCAGGTGCACCTTTTTCATGCACTAAACTTTAAGATACGCGCGCATCATTTTTGTCAGTGTGCCTAATATTTCGGCAGAACTGAGCCTTGCAACTCCTTTAGCCTTTTTTGTTCATTGACCTAAGTAGAAAATCGTAAGAATTTATGAAAGGAAGGTTCATTAGCATCATGTGTGGCATCATTAGCTCGAGTATGGGTCAAGCGTGCAACCGCGCACGAGACTGCTCTGTGCTTACGAGGCAGGAATTTAATACACAAAATTATACACGATTTATCAAGGCATTCAAAGCAAAATTGTCATTTACTATCTGCATGGCAGAAGACTTATAAGCCTTTATAATATGCAATCTTCAAATCTTTTAGCTGGTGTTTTATAACGCCGGCCAAAAGTGCGCAATTTCCGCAAACTGCATCATGTGATATTTCCAAATTTGTGATAAATAAGGATATATACCAGGTTATATCCATGTCTTCCCTTTGATGGTTGTTATTTGTAAAGTGAACATCATCTTTCATCGGTTTTCTTCTTTTTCCAAGACATAACTTTTAAATAAATAAGATATCGAAAACTAAAGTGCGTATTTGCTGCAAAATCTACCTTATGATCCGCATTTTACACAGTTTTGTGCAAAATAAGCTTCTACAGCGGTTAATATTCATGGCTACCTTTAGCTGGCTGTGCCCTGGTTGGTAGGCATCATTATGCATTGTTGATCTTCTTTTATCACGGCTTAACTTCGAAATAAATTACACGTTTCTTTTCTGAGCGAAAACCAAAGTGTGAATTTGCTGCAAAAACGAGTATTTGCTTCGGAATAGGTTTTTGAATAAAAAATGCATTCAAAGTGCTTTGACACCTCAAAAATTGTTTCGGAAGAGTTTCTTTTGTGAAGCGCTTACTTTTCACATAAAAATTGGAGAGGGTATCACAAATGGTTACTATTTTTACAGCAAAAACGTTTTGGGTTGACTAAAAAAAATCTTGAGTCTAAAACTGGTGCTGAAGATATACCTGAGAACCACGTTTAGTCCGTAATTTAAGTTAAAGCAAAATTGAAAATATTTCCAAACACGGAGGGGTTTAATAGGAATTTTTATTACCCTAAGGAACTTATAAATCCGTTTTGTTTGGCAAGTTTTAGAAAAGTTTTGGTTGATGTACCAGGAAATGCGTATTTGCTACGTTAAGTTTGGTTTAACTAAAAAATATACTGGAAAAGTAAAATAAATTAGAAAAGGGGGAACGTACTTTGGGTATGTAAAAGCTTAGCTTATTGGCTTGTCCAAAAGAAGTGAGGTTTGATGTATAAAACGTGTTAAAAGTTTCAAAAGGAGAATACGTAGCAGATACGGACAGATGAATCTAAAGAGAGAGAGAGAGAGAGAGAAAGAGGGACCAAATCGGTTCTACTGAAAGCCAAACTATTTTCAAAAATTGAAGTACAAATTTGAATCAAATTTCGAAGTTAGCATTCTTTTTTTAACTCCCAAATGAAACATATTCCCCTCCCGGGTAGTAGAATAAGGATCCCTCTCCTAGATGAGTCAACGTTATGAAATGAAAATTTTAGCCCCTTTGCCTGAGCAAGCAGAGCTCCTACAAGTTCAGACTATCTAAAACAGCGCTTGCGCATGCTCTGATTGTCTCGCTCTGATCGAGTTGACCCGTCGAGCCAAAGTTTTTATATGGACAAAAGTTTACCAGGCTAGGTGGGCCACTTTTCTAGCCAACGTTCTGTGTCTCATGCAAACGGTTCGCCACGTTTTGTAAGGAAATGTTTGTAAAGTTGGCTCACCCTGGGTAGCTTGGGTAGGTAGGTGATCCTTCCACAACTTTTCTCCATATAAACGTGCCGGGGCCTAAGTAACTCAGTACCGAGTGTATCGATTTAATTCCTAATATTCACTAATTACGTATTTCCCAAAATTAATTAAATTAACATTATCATCATCGTCGTCGTCGTCATCATCATCATCATCAAGTTCATCATTATTATGATTTATTCCTATTTTTCTACTTCTTCTTCTTGTTCTTTTTTTTATTATTACTATTATTATTATTGTTGCTATTATTATTATTATTATTATTATTATTATTATTATCATCATCATCATCATTAGCTATTAAAGGCGATTGAAGACAGGTTTAATACTAAGGAAAGAGGCATAGAACAAATAAACATCTACGGAAACGTATGAATCAATGATCACCTGAGCAGTTTTTAGCATCTCCAGTGAAGCCTGACTTGCATGTACAGTTAAAGCTTCCTTTGGTGTTAATGCACTCGGCCTTTCCACTACAGTTATGAGTCCCAGCTGCACATTCGTCAATGTCTGAAATAACGTTGGGAAAGAGATTATGATGTCGATTTTTACTGGAATTACTATTGTTAATGTTTTATTTCTTTGGACGATTGTCCGCCTGTTTTATGAACGGTGTAGCCCGCGTCAGGCGAAATCACACTAGCCCCAGTTATGGCAATGAAAAGACACCAAAAAAGGTGATAGTACTGTTTCTGCAAACTCAGCCAACCAATTAAAATAATGGCAATAAAAAGGTCATACTTGTCACTAATATTTTTGTTAAGGTAACGTTAGGTAGCGTTTAATTTCCTGTTCATTTATCAACTGTCATTGACATTATCATCATCATCGTCGTCATTATCATCATCAAGTTCATCGTTATTATGATTTCTTCTTCTTCTTTTTCTTCTTCTTCTTCTTCTTCTTCTTATTATTATTATTATCATATTCGCTAATTACTTATTTCTCAAAATTTGGATCGTAAAGAAAATAAGAATAAAGTGCATTGCCCATTTCTTACCTTTCTCGCAGCGTTCTCCAGTATAACCAGAGGAACACAAACATCTATATCGCTTAACGGTAAATCCAGATTCACAGGTTCCGCCATTGTGGCAGTAGATCTCATCACAGGCACTCTTAACAAATAGTTTTTTAAGGAGGTTAATATCACGGAAAAATGCATGCTTAAGTAAATTAATTGGCTTGAAAATTACACTAAAATTGAAGGAACTCACGGTTTCAAGCCAAGAAGAAGCTGAAAGGAGAAGACGAAGAAGAAAAAGAAGAAGAAAAAGTCGAATTACAGAATTAAAAGAATAAAAAGAATTAAAACAAAAACTTACATCTGCTCCATGATAGAGATAACCATTTTCCTCTATGAAATTCTCATCGTACTTGAGATGAGTAGCGTTGTTTAACTCACATGTTTCTGTGTCTACTTGATAGTTAACACTCACGCACTTCTTTTCAAAGTAACAGTGCATCTCGCAGTCTTCGAAATCAACTCCAATCTTATATCCTATGGTGTGGTTCACCAAACGTTTGTTGAAGAGGAAAGGTCCTTGAAAGACCAATACGCGACAGTTATCTGAAACAAGAACAGATGCCGCATGCAATGGTTGCGTCTGGACGGGAAGCCCCCTTTTTTTTGCTGAATTCTTACCCTACCTAGCCTGAATTTCATCCGATTACTTCGAGTCGTTATTACTCCCTCAGTAACGTCCGAATCGACCGGCCGTTAACGCCGTCCAGTGACTTCACTACTCCTTGATCTTTGCTTTAATTCATGCAAAAAGTAAAACACGGTTTTCAAGTGGCAAACCGAGAAATATCGTTTGGAAAAGTCTGCATGATACAGAATTGCTTTATTTTTTTTCGATCGTAATTCATGTTTAACGTTCAAACTATCAACTGCATGCAGTACAACTCTGAACCGGTTGTACTGAATTCTATAATCAAACTCGGTCGCAGTCACGCAATGAAATAAACACACACACAGACAGAACACTTAGTTAAAAAAACACAATGATTTGCTTTAATTCTGAAAAGAAGCTATTTGGTCCTTAACGAAGAAAAAAAAACAAGGAAACAAGAAATAAAAGCTAACAGAATCATTACACTTGACGGTAAAAATAGCAAGAAGGTCGAATTATAACATTCAGAGCTCAGAAAACTTCACATAAACAAAGTCAACGGCCGCCAAAACCACAAAGCGGCTCTAAATGAAAAACCTACCGACTCTCCGCAATGATTCTTCATTCGCAGTTCAATTTAGCATTTCAGTTTCGAAGACAAGGGCAATTTTACTGTTTAAGATAAAGATTAAGCTTATAGAAATGTTTGAACTACACGAAAGAATGCCAGGGATGCGATCCGCTGAATATCAAGCGACAATCCCGATAAAATTTTTCATAATTATGCGAATGTTTAGACAATCAACCAATTAAAATCACTGCCCAGTTTTCGGCTAGTGAGTGACGTCACTGGACGGCATTAACGGCCGGTCGATTCAGACGTTGTTGAGAGGAGAAAACGACTCGAAGCAATCGGATGAATTTCAGGCTATACCCTACCCACGGAAGAAAAAATGGATGCACAAATTTGCTCCTTGTAAATATGTCGCAAATATGTAAATACTGAGGAGTAAATATATGGCAAAGATAAAAAGTGCCACAGTTGCATACCAAAAAATAGCTAGCGGGTGTAAATAGTTATAGGCAAATGTGGCATTTACCATTTGTGCCATACCGTAAAGTTCCGATAGTAACGACCCCCCGAAAGTAGCGACCCCCAAAGGCTGCTAATTCCGAAAGTAAAGACGGTCGCTACTATCGGAACTCTACTGTATGTTTACTCCTTAGTATTTATTTGCAGGGAGCAAATTTGTGCAAACAGTGAGCGGATTCTAAAACGAACAAAATACGTCTTCTTCAAACTACGGGCCGATAATTTAAAAGAAATCTAATTTAGATCTAGCCTGAAATTCATCCGATTGCTTCGAGTTACTGAGGGAGTAATAACGACTCGAAGTAATCGGATGAAATTCAGGCTAATTCAGACCGCGGTTTAGGAAAACTTTGAACCTCTAGGTCTCTTTCTTAGAGGCGGGGTTATGTTAAGAAGAAAAATACTTTTCTAGTCTACGCATTATGTTTTAATGAAAACTGCTGTTCACGATAAATTTTTCATGGTGTCTACATAAAATCGTTCGACAAACTGAAAATGGCTCAGAACGCGGTTTTGTTAAACACTGGCTAAACTCCGTTTAAATAACTGGCCCTTGTGGCTTCAGCGATATCGTGTGGCTGATGTCTACCGTACCGATCAAGCTAATAGATTCCCTCTCTCAAATAAACGCTTCTTGTCTTATAAACGCCCACTCTACACTTTTAATCAGACCCGGCCCTGACTCTCTAATGAAGGGCTCCTGTGACAATTGCCCCAGAATAATAGAAAATAGCGAAATAGAACCGTAACAAACATTTTTCATTTAATATTCAGTTTCTTGCTTAGTAATAAAAAGAGTTTGCGCATTGCATTTTGTTCAATGTCAGGTTCAAAGTAATTACTAGATTCTGACTTGGAGGCTTGAACTTTAAGAAACGATATGGATCTTTTTTAATTTCCGGCTCTGTGAAAAAACAATCTGTGCGATAAACAGTCGTGTTTCGAAAGCATCAATATCACCGTTATCATGTAAGCCAGGTAACAATCAAAACTCAATTTTTTTTCTTAAGTTTAGAGTCACTAATTTCGTCATGTTAGGAGTTTTGAAAGAATCTTCCTGCTTCTGGATCGTTTCAAATACTCTGAAAGCATTTAGAAGCAAATAAATCTTCGCCTACTTTGTGTTTAACAGGGGAAAGTATTGCAGCTCTAAAGCTGGTATGAAATTGAAAACTCTGAAGCAGACTTACCGCCCATGCATGCGAAGATTATAAACTTGAGTGAAAACAACAGCAGGAAGAAAGCGCCAATTTGAAGGGAAAACATGGTTCAGAAAAACGGTACAAGTTGTGCACAAAATGAGAAATTTGAAAGTCGATGTCATGTCAGTTACCAGTTTTCATTAGTCTGGTCATTCTGTGCACCAAGTGAAATTATAAAAAGCCAGGTGTTAAGAGTTCCAATGTTATTGTTATCAACAGTTTCCAAGCTTTTCATGTTTGGTTTTTTTTAAAAAATAGTGCATGTCAGCACGTATATCGGCCGGAGGTATGTAATGATGAAAAATCGACAAATTTATCCTCGTATTCATGCGCATAAGCTATCATCAGAAATATACCCATAATACTTCTATCTGACGATTGTTTCAGACTAATGGTGGGTTAATTTTTAGTTTTGCGGTACTCGGATCTGTTTTTTGGGGGGCCGACATCTGCACACAAATATTAATCGATACCAGTGCAAAATAACTAATCCAATAAAGTCACGGTGCGGAATGAAAATAATTTTCAGCAGAGGTTTTCCTTAGTTTGGCCGAAAAAGTAATATCTTGGAAATTCTTCTCCAATATTTTCAACGATTTCTGCAGATAGAAAATCGACAATTTTTAAAGCCAAAATTCATCGCCTGTTACGTATTCTAACTTAGAGTCAGAATGACTTATACCAGATTAAAGAGTGCCACCTACTGTCTCAAATTCTGTTTTCAAAACCGATTGGCATCCAGAATGAAACTCCTTTTGAAGCCACGAAAATCTAACTAGTTCTTTTCTGAAATTTGAGTTTTCATGGCTCCGCTGCAAGGAGCTAAAACTTAGACAAAGACAACAGAAAATCAATTCGAGTAATAGTGGTTTTATTTAGAAAACTTGCTATTAGAACGGCGTCAGATGTAAGAACTATCTAGAATAAATTGCAATAAATTTACAGCAAGAAAAGTGGATTTCGGGTGTCACATGCTGTTAAGTGAAGGAGTCACTTGGAGTTTCATTTATATTCTCGTCCCTGACTCGTCCCCTTTAGTCGTTTCTTTGTGTTCCTTCATTGACGAGGAAGGCGCGTAGAAGGAAACTAGAGAGCATTAAGCATTTAAGTGTGTGATTATTAACAATAGGGAGCTTAAGCAACAGCGTTTTTGAGTGACGGACGTCAACCGGAAGTGGACGTTTTGCATCATTGAGCGGTGGTTTGGTTGAAACTCTCAGGTAAATCATCCTTATAAGAGAAAAGAAACTTATCAATACAAATTTCTTAGCGTAAAGGCGCATAGTAAGGGAGAAGACCTCACTTCCGGTTGACGTGCGTCGCTCAAAAACGTCTTTGCTTAAGGTGGCTGAACACAGTTTTGGCAGTTTCTGAGTATATGTCATTTGCCAACTTATGGCAAGAGAAGGGTTGCAGCTCACAAGCTGAAACTTGGCAAGTAGAAAATATATTAATGAAAGATTTTGATTCACAGGTAAAATTTGACATTTTCGTAGTTTCCATGGCAACATGAACGATTGAATACAACCCTAACATTTCACTTTTGCTCAGTTTACAGAAAATTCACTCATTAGATTTTCCTATAAAATTGCACACAGCTTACTATAATTAATCATTACCATTTGAAACTTATTTGACCAAATTTTAACAGAGGGGTTTTTAGATAATCAATAATATAATTGTACTGTAATTATTAAATGTGTCATAAAAATCGTCTGTTCAAATTCCATTTTAAAGTTCTCATTATTTAAAACACCATAAAAGTAAAAATTCTGCCAAATATTACAAAATTTTAATGAGTAGATTTTGAGAAATCGTCTTCTGTGTACCATTGCTTTTTCGGCGCCATGTTTGTTTGTCTAAGTTAAAACACTTGCCGTCACGCGAGTTACCGCTGACCGCCCGCAATATTGTGTTCAGCCACCTTAAGCTCATTAATTAT
>JBBMOI010000001.1:53977500-54105000 GCA_038088405.1 Porites divaricata | reverse complement strand
TAGCCCCATTCTGCTTATCGATAATACCTTGTTTCATGTAGTGGAAGTCAAGAAAAGGTTGCTTTCTTTCCCCGAAGCCATTGCAGGTAAGCGCGGTTTCTTGTATATGTTCTAATAATAAAAGAAAGCTATGCTCTCCTCAGTATACCATGTACATAGAGCGTACAAACAATGACGAAAAAAAGTTATAATTGAACTAAATTAAATAAAGAAATAATTCAAAAAAACGTGCACATTATAATTTACAAAAGGAAAACTGACGTTATATGTTGGTAGAGAGCTCGAAATCCGTAAACCTATGAAAAAGATTGAACAAGAAGTTTGAAGGAGTTCCTTCTGCTATATAGTATCCTCTCTCCTTCGGAAATATAATAGTATCAGACCCTGCTATCACTGCACGTTTTCCATCTTTGGCAATTTGTTTGTGCAATGACGACAATGACGAAAAGAGAATTTTGATTTTGTTTATTCATTCCGATCTAATTGGTCGAATGAAGCTGAGCTATGTTTTTGGTTTTAACAGTGCCGCATTCGGTCGCTAATCCGTATGATGGAAAACCAAGTGATTTCTATCAAGTGACAAGAAAAACAGTTTCGGGGAGGTAACGTTGAGCCGTGTAAGTGTGCTGATTCCAAACGTAACAAACCTTGCTGACGCCCGCCTGAATCCCGGGCCTTAACGTATTGCTTTTTAAATTGATCGCTTATACTGACATGAAAATAATTATTCGCAGTACCTAAATACATTACTTGAACATGCAGAGTATAGAACAGACTTATAAAATATTTTGTTTTAAATGTAAACTGGTGCAATTTCATTGTGTCATCAAAGTTTTTCTGTTCTAAAATCTTTCGATTCTAATTAAATACGGGCTATATCTATGACAGGCCCTGACGTGACCCAACTATGAGAACGGATGGATCACACATGTAAGATTTCCGTCTTTGACTATGAATCATACAGAAGCCTGAAACCTTGTAAGATTGGACCGGCTAGAGCACTTACCTTCAATGCCGGAAAACACAACCTTGAAAAATAACCAGAAACAGAAAGTGCCTACTTGAACTGGAACATCCATGCTCCCTTCTTTACTTCGACCACAAGTTGTGCAAAAGATGAGAAAATTTACAGTTGTGTCATGCAATGCACATTTACGGTTCAAAGGCAATAACTTGCTTTGTCCCTTTAAAAACAAAGAGCGGATTATTTTTAAATCAGCCCCCCAACAGTACTATGGTTTGAAAACAATTCCCTGCTTCTAGGCCAGGTGGCTCACTGGACTGAATTTCTCAGTGAGCAAATCTAAGCTTTCATGTTGTTAATGGCAATTTAATTTAGCTACATCATTACATTATAATAATTATAGCGTGAGGCAGCAAACCCCTATCTAATCACAAGTAAGTAGACAGAATGAGCTCATGACCTTAACCCCTTGAAAAAAAAAACAAAAACAAAAAAAACAAAAACAAAAAAAAAAACGAGATGCGCACCTGCTTAAATCGAATCTTGATAAGTTGTCTTTTAAAGTTGATGAGAAAACTAACGCTGACACAGAGTTAAACAATATTTAACCTTCTTGATTTTGGTTTAAAACTTTTTTTTTGTTTACAAAAATTGGTGAACATGTATAATATATCATCAAAATGGACCCAAAATAACGTCTAGGTCACGTGATCTGGTGTCCTTGCTTTTCGATTTTGGGTGCGGCCATCTTGCCAAAGTGTTAAACAATGAATTTGGTTAAAACTGAATTTTTTTTCCTGAGAAAAATCGATGTGCTAATGATGTTTAGGTATGTTTTACGAGGTTAAAAAAGTTTAAAAGGCAACCTCAGCTTTTACGGTGAGGAGGTCTTGGAGAACCTGGATAATCTATTTTTCGCACAGGGTTACCCAAGCTCAACATGATGAGAGTTGTTACGGGTCAAAATTGAAGTTTGTTTTGCAAATGAAACTTTCATCAAATAAATGAAATAAAACAGGTAAAAGTTATCAATTAAGTATAACCATTGCTTCTCGGTGTCGTTGGTTTTTCTCTAATCGTAATTAGAGCGCGATTTGTGCAGTTTTTGCGGATTACACCGGTAGTTTAGTTGATGGTACATGGTGCCAGTGGAGCTGAAACTTCGTAGAAAGAAAAACAAACACACCAAGTAACAATATTTAAACTTTATTAATGACTTTTATGCCCTCTAGCTTATTTATTTGATGTAAGTTTAATTACCCACACAAACTCTCGTATTAATAATCTCACTTAATTTCACGAAAAACGAAAGATCATAAGCCACATTTCACGAGTATTTCATTTCGCGATTTTTCCCAAAATAAAACGTGAAAATCGGGAATTCGCGGGAAATCTAGTGCCGCGAGGATTCTGGGAACGAGAACCCAACACGGTGCAATGGAAGCCATGATCGTCGAGTGCCAATGGAAAACGCTACATTTTGTGGTCAAGACCTTACAGAAAAGGTACTTTTCTATGGTTGCCACGTTTGGAAATGTTTCGTTCCTCGTTCTGTGTCATTTTTGGACACACTTATGCGCCGGCGTGACTGCAAGTCGCTGGAATGTTGACCAGGTTTTTGGCTGTGTACGACCGTACCACAACGTTGCTTGAAACGATTTGGTTGTTACAATGTATACAGGTAACAACTGCTTAGAAACTTTCGTTGCTTTGTTTAGAAAGGAAATGTTTGGTGAGATTTCCTTGTAACCTCATACATTCATTATGCCTGCATGTTTCAGCTCTTGATATGAAATATTATATTGCTGCATGCATAATGTAAGTAGCTCAAATGTAAGCTTATCGGGTTATACGGAAATCTTACCATTCATATCATAAGCTATTTTCTCTTGAGAAGAGGATATCCTTGTCTGAAAGACTTATTTCAGTAAATAAGATGCTTTTTGCTGCAATCTTCAGTCCTTTACATGTAATTATCTTAGGCCCAGTTCAAATGTTGAAGTTTTCATGTACCAAGTTAAAGTTTTCATTTAAGTACATGAAGAGATCGACGTTTGAATCCGACATATCTAATTTGGGTCAACTCACGAATAAGTTTGGGTGGCCCACATGGGAATTTCGATTGTGGAGTGCCTTCATTTCAAACATCAAACTTCTTATTGTGCTGAACCTAATGAATAAACGGTGTATGACATTTGCAGACTGCAGACCACAGATTGCAGATTGTAAATTAAAAGACACCAAAAATCTTCCTAATAAAGGTGACACCATCAAAAATATAGCATCGTGTGAACATGAGAAAGTAGCCTGGGAACAAAGTTGATGTTTTTGCGCAAAATTACATTGGCCTCATTTCCAAGATGCTAGGATAGATCATGGACATTTAACACCTTTTAAATGACGTATTTCATCTTAGTAGTATTTAAGGATATGCCAGACAATCTAAACCGAACAGATCCTACCTGGACTCGACGAATTACCGGAAGTGCATTTTGAATTTCTAAATAGGGAAATCGACAATGGCTTTTTTAACAGGCCATGCAATCATTGCTCATGCTCAAATCCTAGTACACAGTTGGGGCCCCCGTAGAATAAGGATTCTGGCACTGTCTCACAGACTAGACAGACTTATATAACCAGAGTTTAGTTTCGTCTGTGGTGCAGGTTAAATTGCTAGCCTGTTGCTATGGATTCATGAGCGAGTTTGTGACATCAGCAGACATTATTCTGCTCTAATTCAATACGAGACAAACAGCCAACAACTCCTTCAGGATATCGGGTCGATGTAATTTGCGTGAAAAAAACTTCGCTTCTAGGCCTTACATGTACTTCTTGGAACAAGGTAATGTTGTTGATGACGCCACCTTGATTACGATATTTTTGGCTTCATTCAATTTACAATCTTGCTGCCTCATGCAGTCTGCAGTCTGCAAATGTCATACACCGATGAATAAATTACTGGTAAGCATTGCAGACCATTGCACATTGTGAAAATGAATTTGGTCTCAATAATTTATTTTGACATCTGAATCATCCATCAAACTTGTATCATTTGGGTTGACTACTGACTGACATATCCTCTGACCTACCACTATTTAAAGGAGCTGTGTCATGAAATTCAGCCAAATTAGGTAATTATAAAATGCTCGTTAAATTTAGAGAAACCTAAAAATAACCGCTTAGAACATTAAAATAACACAACAGATACAACAGATGCCATAGATGGGCAAAACTGAAGAAGATTGAAATGGATTTAAATTAGGTTTTTTGAAAACTGTTCAGCCTAACAGTTTTTCAAAGTTGATCTCTGCTGTTTGCAACTTCAAAAATAATGCTCAGTAGACATATTTGTTTGTCTCGAATCTCTGATTTTGTCATTTCCATGTAGTTTCTTTGCTTACTTTAAGTTCCATAGCGATTGAGGACAAGTAATTGGCAAAATTAAACAAAATGAACTGGACCGCCGTGACACAGCCCCTTTAACCCTGCTGCCTACTGGGGAGCTGGAGAAATCTCTTGGAGACACAGTACAGGCCATGGGCATTGCAGCATTACACACGTGTTTCATGCATGGAAATCCACCATGTAACTATTTTATGTTACCTGGGCCAAAAGTGATCCAAGTTTTTTGACTGGATGAACATTGTTTTTAAATATTTACATGTTCTTGGTTTGAATCTTCATTTGTAGACTTCACAGAGGTTATAAAAAGGTTTCAACTAAAATCAGTTTCAGTCATCAATTCGCAACTATTTTGATGGACCAACTACTCTGTAATGTGATGCTGTATTTTGTATCTCTGTTTTGGTGAATGGCCGCTTCTACATGTATTTTGTTTACAGCATTTCATCTCCTACTTTTATTTAGCTCGCTGCTTTCAGTTATTTTCTTCTGAAACAATCTCCTTTCTCCACTGTCCTTCTTGCAATGTAGGTCCGAAATGAGAAAGCCGTGTTGTTTTGGCAAGAATTTCTTTTAGCTCGCAACACCTGCGTCACTCAGTTGCGTCGGTCATCTAGGTTTAAGCAAACAATCCGGCGTTACTGCAAGAACTAATTTTAGTTCCAGGGTTTCAGTTTTACCTGCCAGGAAAGGTTTTCTTTTAAGGTCAATGTTTTCAGCAAGAGTGTTTAATCCTTGTCAAGGGCGAACAAAATAGCACACTGCAGAGAAACCTTGTGTGGTCTGTAAAATTTAGTGCTGATCGTGCGAAATCAAACCTTCTAGTCATCCCGATTGTTTGAACCCTCGCTAGCTCGAACATCGCGCTTACTCAAGTTGATTTCCCCTGAGATTCCTTCATACAGCTGTACATGTAGACTTCATACAGCCAGTTACTGTAATTTTACCCAAGCTAACTCTAAGTAATTTTTGTTGCCCTTCAAATCATTTCTCTACAATTTTACCCTCGATAACTCGAACCACGTTTTAAGCGTGTATTATGGACAAGTCTGACAAAAAAACAGTGTACTGAAGTCCGAGTGCCTGCTACGCTAGCTAAAACATTGAACTTATTTTAAAACAACAGTCGTGGCAAGTAACTTGCATCCAAGTTTACATGTAAAATAGCGCTTCAGCCAACAGCTAAGGAAATCATTGATTACAAAATATGACGTTCGCAATTGTAGCATGATCGTAGTAAGAGAAAGTGTACAGTAAGTTGTTTTCTCTTTCACCGCGAAAAGATGTTTTTCCACAATGTCAGTTTCTAATTTTACATCAGCCACATTTTCTGTGTATTTTTGTAAGCAAAATCAGTCACCGTAAAAGTACACTCAAATTTGCGTGTAAAAAGTCTGTGTGTAAAAGCTCTTGTGAAAATTTACACGCGAGTTTATTGCGTGGAATTTCGTGAAAATCCACCATATTGCACGCAATTTATGTGCGTGTAAGTGTTGCAATGCCTGTGGCCTGTATTGTACTCTGGAATCCAGATCAGTCCAGTTTATCCACGTATACAGAGAAGTTATAGTAAGAAATAACCCACCTAAATTTCCAAAATAATTATTTTAAAGTGAGTAATTTCTGAAAGAACAATACTAATTTGTAAAAACAATTATTTAATTCAAAGGTTGAATTCTAGGGAAGGTTTGTGGTTTGTCACTACCTACAGTTTCTTGTGCTGACATTATTACCAAATTTCATCTCATCCAATCAGTATTTTGCGTTGTTTTTCTATGCATAAATTCAAATTCCTAAGATGTGATTGTATTTTTACATGCCCAACCCCCAGAACCCCACTTAAGAGAACTTACTGGAAGGCTAGGAGTTACAAGTACATGAAACTAAGAGTTAATCCAACCTCCCAAAAGTAAAATAATTCTATTGATGTTGAAATTAATCCTTCCATGGTTTTTTCAACTTTTGACATGGACCAGTTTGCGAAGAACTTTCTCACTGGTCAGCAGTGCCTATGACCGCCAGTTGTGCTTTGCACAGGTTATGTAGTGCCTTCATTTCTTGCAATCCTTTTTTTTGTCTGTCATCAGCAAAATGTGGACAAATAATTATTATTATGTTTATCATGCCTTGTGTTTTCCTGGTATGCCAAATTAATGATCCCATTCTTGGCCTTATCTGTTTTTGTCTTTTGTCTGCAGAATTAAGAATTTGGACAAATTTCTGTTTATCATGCCTTATGTCTTCCCTGCATTCTACATGTACATTGTTGATCCTACTCTTGGCTTTGTCTACTGTATTTGCAGTATTTAGTATTTTTTTATTCCTGTAAAGGGCCAGCTCATGGTTGCCTTATTGGAGTGGTTTCTTACAGGGTTCCATTGGCTCCAAGACAATCAATATTATAATTAACCTACACCAGTTAGAAATCCATTTCTGGAGATCTCAGGTTTAACATACAGTCATGTACAATCTCTCCTGATGTGTGGAACTTAATTGGCAAGCTGAGAGTTAGGGAGAGGTATTGTTCTAAGAGAGCAAGATCTAGAGTGAAAAACTTGCTCCTTAGTCTTACCTTCATCTTCTTCCCAACAATCCCTTATTATCAGTCTTTAATGGGGCGCACAGGCTTCCCTGAGTGCTTCTAAATCATCATGATCATAGTTCCCAATTGTGTCTGCTTTTTGCTTGGTTTTAGTGTCATCCTGCAGCTTTTGGGCTATATTTATTATGGATGCGTACTTGCCTGTCCAATTTAAGCAAAATGTTATTGTTCCAGACCAGTTTATGCTGGAGCACTGTTGTTCATTCTGTTGTTGGTGTTCATATTGTTGAATCCTGGCTGAAGGAGATTACCTCTGATGGCATAATCAGTTTACAGTGTAATTGGGTATGTCTAGGTGTTGTTTTTGGAGGGGGTAGAAAACTGTCTAGTTATAGTGGTGATATGTGAACAGTCATGCTCTGTGTTGCTGAATGAAGCAACGAAAAATTATGAAACTGAAATTCCTGAAGGAAAGTCCTTGTGGCTAACAATCAGACTATTGTTTTTGTCTGCCTTTAATAGTGTAATCCTACTTGTTATTGTTTATCAATCAATCAATGCATCCATCCATCCATCCGTACATTGTTTTTCAGAGCAACTGATTCTTCTTTTCATTTCCTTTGAATCTCTTTTGTTTTGTCCGATGTGCCAAAATAGCAAAACAAACTGTTTCGCTTGGGTGAATTGACCATAACTTTTTAAAAAGCACATGGCATGTATGTCAGAGAAGTTTTCTTGGAGCTTGGTTGTTAGTCTGGCTACATAGTGGTAAAGGCAAAACAAGATC
The DNA here is from genome assembly GCA_038088405.1 of Porites divaricata. NCBI lineage: Eukaryota > Metazoa > Cnidaria > Anthozoa > Scleractinia > Poritidae > Porites > Porites divaricata. The sequence goes on along the minus strand of JBBMOI010000001.1, from coordinate 54,097,305 downwards.
CGATTGGGAGACAATATGAATGATCATGTGTACATACATCTAGCCGATTTTTTGAAAACCAACCTTATGAAATTTGCAGTCATTTCAGTGAAAAAGCCTCAAAAGGCACGTTTCTTAAGCCCGACAAGCGCCAAAATCATAGCAACGAAGGAAAAGGAAAGGAGCAAAAGAAAGAGCGAGGAGAAGGAAAGGAGGAGAAGAAAAAAAAGCAATGGTTGCACTCTTAGTTTTATAATAGCTACTTTAATTTGGAGATAGTTTTTGGCTGAAAAAAACTGTTGGACGCAAAAAGGTCTATTTGGCCATAACCTTATCAAAAATTCCGCTAGACATGCATATATGTATGAATTGTAAAAAAATGGAACATAATTGATAATTTTTACACTCACAAACAACCAAACCAAAAACAACAAGGTTATTTATACTGCAGAATGGTTCATTGAGCGAGATCAGTATCACGCACTGGCATGAATACATGTGCTGATATTATAAAAGTGTGTAAAACACTAGAATAAAATAATGTCAAAAATAAATGTTTTAACAAGTTACAGTTTAAAAACGTTTAAGATAAGCAAAATAACATTTTGATCTCACAAAATAATAACTGTGCATTTGAAAAACAAATAGATATAATGCAGACTCAAACAGTAAATAAAATTGGAAAAGAGTTTATTGATGTGATTAGTTTCAGAAGACTGTTGAACCATCTTAAGCAGCTGCATACTGATATTTTGAAAGGTACTCTGGCAAGCTGCCGGTCTTTTTGCTTGGTAGATGTTATGTAGTGGTGTTTCAGGTTGGGTCTTCCATAAAGACTTGAGCCATTTGGTAGAAACCCTAACTGCTCCAGCCATCATGGCTGCAAATAATTCTGGAAATTTTAATTGACAACGGATTAACTTATCTGCAGTTTTATCTGCAGTCAAAAAGACCCAATGAATTTCTTATTCTTTGAGTACATGCTTTCTTACATGCATTAAATGCTGTAACCCTTTAAGTCCTGATATCCACATCAGGGCTCGAAATTAAAAAAAATATGAAGTCGCATTTTGCGACCAGTTAAGAAAATTTAGTCGCAAATTCTCAAAATTTAGTCGCAAAGCATAAGTTAATTATTAATACGTACTTTGACTAATAAATTAAGAACCCTTTGATTTCAGTAGCTTTTATTTATTTCCAAAGATGTCTAAAAAAAAAGTTTCTGAATTACTTTGACGGCAGAATCAAGATGGTAAATTAGAACGTTTGATCGATTTCGAAAACGTACACTGAGTCCACGCAAATAATCCTGTTAAATGATAATTTGCACTCAAGTTAAAATTCAATGAACGAAACAATCATTAATGTTATCGTCTCCTAATGATGTGAAATCTCTAATGTTTCCCGTCGCTAAATACACCAAGCTCTTAATTATTAAACATGCTTACAGAAATAGCGCGAAGCTTGTGTACACATTGAAATTTTCAATACATTTACCTTTCTGTTCCACTTGTACCTCAAAACGGCAAAGTCTATGTTTGGCCGAGAGTTATATCTTTAAAGAAGTCAAAATCAAGCCAAAACAGAAAGATATCGGAATCCTCGTGAAGTCTTTGGAACGAACACACGCGCCACCGAAAAGCCACCATGTTTGTTTTCAGCGATTCACAGCAATCAAACGAGGCGTACGTGCACAGTTCTCGCCAAACTGCCAAACTGCCAAACATGTTAAATTTCTGACACCCTTTATAACAATTATTGTTATCTATATAGTTTCCGGGCTCGCAGTTTTTGTTGCACAGTACTATTGTTATAATTTTTAACTAAAAAAAGTCTTTCACATTTTCGCGTCAAAAAATGACATTCAGTTTTTGTGTTGTAGAAGTCAGTACCCATACATGAAGTACCTACCTGTTTATAACGGAACCGCTGTAATCGCGTCTCATTGAGTGTGTAACGGAACTTGAGCAGGATTTTGCCTTTCCATTTTAAAATCTCCGCAACAAGAAGGACAGAATTTTTTTAAAATTGTGTTTTTTCATTAATGTAGGTGAAAACTGGTCGCAAAGTGGCGACTGCTGAAGAATTTTCAGTCCCAAAGGGAGAGAACTTAGTCGCAAATGCGACCAATACGGTCGCAATGTCGAGCCCTGTCACATGCAAATTCTCTAAACTAATCACTGTACACTGTCTTAAAGAATCAACTCTGTTTTATGAGCTCTGTTTTAGGTTTAAGTCAAAAACAATTTACAAAGGTAATAATGTGATTAAAAACATAAAAATTAATCCCCGATTGGTTTTGAGTTTCGAGTTTCGAGCTTAACTCTTTGGACAAGAATTAACTCTTGGGTTCAGACAACCAAATTTAATATAGTGCTTGTCCGAAGGACAAGTGGATAGGAAAATAATTATTTCTCTTACTTTAAAGACCTTATCCTTTTCATGTCTCTCGACATCCAACAAAGCTTTGTAGTGAAGGTCCTCATTAGTAGTTTGACAAAACAAAGACCCTTTCGTTTTTGTGTTTATCAACATCTAAAAAATTTTTTAGCAAAGGTCTTCATTTTGTACTTTGACCTGGGTAAACTACAAAACAAGGACCCTATCCTTTTCATCTCTTTTGTTATCTGACAATTTGGGTCCTTGGTTTTGGGTCTTCGGACTAAATTTTGTTGACATCTGGGGTTCAGGATAAATTATGTGTGTGATATAATCAAGTTCAATTTTCGCATTTTATGATTTCTTAGGTTGCGAGCAAGCTCTCCAATGCGACTGAGCTGTCGTGCTACTGAGCTGTGAGATTTCCTTTAATCAATGTGAAGCTGAAATGAGCGCGAATGTAAACAAACAATGAAAAACACATGAAAGCATGTGCCAAGGGTAATGACAACATAACTAATGTCATCCCCGCCAATCAACATTTTGGATCAATTATTTTTTTTGTTGCAGATATTCAAATTCCAGAGATGTAGTTGCAAGCTCTCTTTCCATTTCCTGCCCAGCCACCAGAGGGCCCCAGAGAACTTGTAGGCTATTATAAACCCCAGGAGCTGCCAATCGATAAAAATAGGTGAAAATCGATAAGTTAATGCTGTGTCAAATTGCTATTATTGATTTTCATGATTTTAACGATTAATTTTATAATGGAAGTCCACCAATTTTGTTTTTTTGGTATAAGTTAGATAGTACAGCAGAGAAAACACACCCACGAGTAACAACTGATCATCAAACATGAAAATGAGAAATGTGGAAACTATAACACACACAAGTTTCTCTTTAAAACCCTTTATTTTGCACATAATAACAAAAACGTTTTGGTAATTACATTCTGTACTTGTTCTTGTAGGCAATTAATGTGAAAAAAAACACAACCTTACATAAAGGGTTTCTAGTCTGAATTTCAGACACCCTTGAGTCAAAGGGGGGAAATCTTTTAGCCTGAATTTCAGACATCAGAAAGATTTTCACTGTTTCCATTAACAATTGATAAGTGATAATTGTTTGATCCTTCGACTCTCAATATATAATTATTGCAATTCAGTTGTTAACAAAAATTAATTCACTGTTTGCATAAAATCAGTTATCATTTGGATGAACAGATGGTATCTTCGGATGTTAATCGATTAAATCGGTAAAATTAAGATAAATAAATTGATAAACCAAATGATCAGATCAGATTTGCTGATTTTTATTGATTTATGGATTGATAAATCGATATCAAATTTTATTGATTGACTACTCCAGGTATTAACTGAACAACTATCTTTTTATTGGTACAATAGCATTCTACTTTCACTCAGTCAGTACTTCTACATTCATGCTGTATTACTTTATTGCGGGTGGCAAAAGGAGCCCACACCTATTCATGGTCAGCGACTTTCTTTTAACTGTATAGTGAGATTTTTCCCGATTCTGTCCACATTCTTGGAATGCCTGTATGGTGCAGACTAATATACATGGCATGTGGCCTCAAAAAGGCCCTGGTGTTGAGTTTAAGGTCTGTCTGATGTCATGGTTATCACCTGAATGCACATGCAAGTGATTTGACAATCATTACAAGCACACGTAATTCTGGTACATAAGTACTGTACTAAAATGGGAGACTTTCTAATTCGCCTTGCCAGCCTGGATTCATCTATTAACTACTTAAGAAAATAAAAGTAGAGCATGATCTCAGCTTAGTGTGGGACAAGTTGTCAGTAAGATACGAGTGCTAGCAAAATCTAGAAATTGATGGAAATTATTAAAGAAGTACAATATATATTCACTACAGGGTATGGTTTTTCAGGATTTTTTTTATACACTTCCAAGCATTTTACATCGCCTGTCATCCGAAAGCTTCCATAAGCTTTAAACTCCAGTGGTAATTTAAACTGTCTCATTATTTTGTATTGCATATTAATGGCCTTTGGTCATATTCGACTGATGACTGCATACATGCATTACTTGTGTCATGCATTACTGTTTCAATGTATCTTTGCCGGTGAATAGAAACGTCTATTAATTTTGCTCCTTACCATTCACAGACTAATATTCTATGCTACTGCAAATGAAATTGTTGAAATCAATAATAATAATTATTGAAAACAACAGCAAACCAGTTTTCATGAATCGCAACTACATTGATTCCTTTTGTTGTCACTATAACTGAAGGGCATTCACCTACATAAATATAAAAACGGTTTCGCCTGTACTTCCTAGCCTACTGCTAGTTACATCAAACTATTGCAAACATGTACACGAGTTCATGTAGTATCACTGACGATTATCTCACCTCTCTACCCCAATATCGACATAAAATTCTTCAGGCTGATCTCCATACATTTTCTTAAAAGAATTAGTTGAGAGAATTTGATAAAAAATCCAATCATCAATCATCATGGCTACTTTCTTCTCTCCCCAATTCAAGGTGGCCATAATGTGGAGAGGTTCAACCATAATTATTTAAAAATACCTTGGAATTCTAAAATATTATTATCATGTACATTTACATGAAACTTTGCTCAATCTTCAATTCCTTTTTTTCTTTTTCAGGCAGAAGAGAAGAACAAAGATTTGTCTTGAACAGGATTGTAGCAGATCTTCAGGTGTTTATAAGTGGCTCCAACATCAGAGGAGTAGCTGACATAAACGATAGATCATGGCTACAGGAAAGAGATCACAAGTTGTTAGGTTGGTTTGTGAACCGTCATTGCTAAATACTCTCTTGGTTACTTGCAGAATTTTAGAAAAAGATTTAGTTTTGGAGATGTTTGCTGGCACAGGCTAGGAAGTCTTTTGCATGTGGCAGGGCTCTGGCTAAGATGTCAAGTTGCTGGGTATCTGAAATTAGTTGGCAGGGAATTAACCTGCAAAAATCAGCCTTTTATCCTTGCTCCTCGCTCACTTGGGACGTTTTGCAAGGAGGAACCTCTGCAACTCAGCGACAGAAATTCCATACTGATGATGTAAATCGATGTTTATGCAATAAATCCTGTAGTGCTTGAGTTCCAAATGCAAATTTCTCCTGGTCGATTTTGGTTGAGTGTTGTGTTCATTTGCGAACGAGCTCCAGCAAAACTCAAATGCTTCTTGTAGAGAAGAATATATTCTACAAAATATTGGCTGTTTTGCTTTAGATTCATAGCTAGACATAATACATCTAAGGCTAAACCAATGGACGATTGCATACAATAGAATTGCAAGAATACACAGTGCATACAGTGAGACATGAATAGGGGTATTATTGAATTTAGCCATTCAGAGTGAATGTTACAATATTGTACTATAGGGTTTATTCTAGAGCGTGGCCTTGCAGGATTTCCACAATTTGGACAAAAAATTGCTGCATAAAATTTATGTTGCCACGTCAAATGGGACTGGCTAAAAAAATAGACCCAATGATAAGTTCTATTTTTTTGATATAAAAGTACTCGGAAACATCTCTGACAACAAAACTGATTTGGCGGCCACTCAAAAACTTACTTTGAACTTCTGTAGTCAAACATCTGGGATTCTGCAATAATTTGAGCCCAGGCTTTTTCAGTTGCCCATATGTTCCAAAATGATGGCAAACTGTCCGACGGCAATGTGATGTTCCAAAGTGTCCGGTGAGCCTGACCCATGTAGAATACCTTTCAGGTGACCCCCTTTATTGGATGCCCTTTCTTGAAAAAAGGGCCCCCCTAAAATTAAAGAAGGGGCCCATTTGACCCTCTTTGGCCAATTTCTAGAATAACCCTGTACTAGAAAGTGTTGCAGCATTCTGACCTTAGTACCTGTCTGTACCATTGTAGTTCATGGCTCATTATGTGCCACGAGTTGTTCTGCTCATAGCAATAACAATTCCCTGGAGCTGTGGCACATTACACTCCATTAACTGCGATCTATTGTTCCACTACTAAAAGAATGTGACTTCTCCATCGCCCAATCAGTGCTTATGACCAAATCGCTGAGTGGTAGACATTCCTCCTCATGGAATGGCCCCCAGCGGCAATGAGCAAGGAGAAAGGTCTGTCTTTGCAGGCTGGGTAATTGAACAGTTAACATCTCCCTTTGGTTTTATTTTTCTTTCGTTTGCTATCAGGGTTTCTTATCAGGGTTTTCAATAGGAGGCAAAAGCTTTGGATTAGGAAGAGATGGAAAAAACTTGCACCTGTTTCAATTCGAGGGCACTCCAGGGGCATGTCCCCTGGAAAATTGTCAAAATCTAGGTCTTTTAGAATACATTTCCAGCATTCTGGAGCAAAAATTGAGAGTTTTTGAACAGAACACAGACATCATTAAATTTTGACTTTTTTATTCAGTGACAGCAAATAATATTTTCTCATTTACCGGTAATTATTTATTTCTTCTTGCCAATAGCTACAGTATAAACTACTAGTTGTTTAAGTAACCATTTTAAATCATGTTATTTGTAAAAAAAAGTGGAGTAATTTCCAATGAAAAGTAGGTGGCTAGTTCACATGAAAGAACCAGCGAATTTTGCTGGCTGCCAGCTGTTATTGAAAACCGTTAGTCATGCCTTTAGAAGCTGGGGAAAATCCTGGGCCTCCCTTGCTCTTATTGTCAGCCCTGATCTGAGGAACAGCTGGGGTTTTCCCCCTAAAAGCAAGCTGTTCTACAGGAAGGTATTTCACCCCACTGTTGTTCCACAACCCTTATTCAGGCGAAATCTTTTGATATTGAAATTAATGTGGCAATTTGTTTTGAACAGGGTGGAGCAGATCTTCAGATGCATGTTCATGAGTGGCTCCAATGGTGGAGGCAGCTGTGCAAACTAAAGGACAGATGGAGATCGCAAGTTCATAGGTTGGTTTGTGACCTTCATTTGTAGTACTACTAGCATGGCAAAGTAGAATGTAAGTTAATCATGTAGTAAATTGGTTGTCATTTCGATTAGGGATGACTCCCAGTTAAATTGGACAGTTCTTACTTGCATCATACATTTCTTTACTTCCTCAAATTTACCAGTCTCTGAATGAGACGTGTTTAACCTCAATGAGTAAAGTATTAATTTTTATTACCATACAAGTCATGTAGCTACAGTCTGTTACAAAAAGGCTTAAGGCACCAACTCATTTATGTGGTGCAAAATATTTATAAGACATTGTGTAATTGAAACTGCTCTTGCCCATTAGATTCCGAGATTTTATTCAACCCTTGAAATAACAACTTTGATTGGGCAGGGTGAGATGAAAATTTTACAAATTGCTTACCTTTTTGTCAAGATGTTGTTCAAGTTTACTAGCCTGGAGTACATTGTAGTCTTGTAGTCATGCAAACATGCTAGCCCGATGTGTTGCTCTTAGCTTAGCCAAACTATTGGACACCTTTTTTGTTTTGTTCCTGGATAAAGAAAGCCCTTAAATTTCTCTATAGATCATTCAATCCACTCAACTTTAACGGTTCTAAAAAAAGTAAACGAACTGAAAAAAGAAAATGAATTATTGTTGTAATCTTAATTATTGCAACTTGACTTAGTTGGTTTAACCTGTTGCTTATGTAGGCTCACATTTTTCTTATCCAGATCAGATGCACTATGCCACAAACAGACTGGATCAAGTCTTCAGCATCTATTTTAAGCTTTAGAGGTTATCTGAAGTACCGTAAGTGCTGTATAGATTGTTTTGTAGTCCAGCTCTTGAGTGAACCAGATAAACAAAATGTGGCTTGCTTGTTCAAAAGACAGTTATTAATCTTATCCAGGAAACAAAATTAAAAATGCATTTAAATGCACTTTAAAGGAGTTAACAATAAAGTGCATCTTTAAGGGGTTGGTTGGTTTGCGCACACCCAGTAGTTTGCCACAACATTCACATGATACAAGGCATGTGGCGATTTCTTTGTGCAGGGTTTTTTGTGCTACGAGGTTTCTTAATACAGTCTTTCAACTGGAGAAATAAGTAAGTAAAACATACAAGGCAAAATTCAACAGCTGATTCCTATGTAGTTGAGGGCAAGATTACTTTAGTTGCTGTTGTGCAGAAACGTTGGTTTTTATTTTAAACGGAATCGGGAACCTCAAAGAATTAAAGTTAAAAAAGTGAGTTTAATCAATGTCAATTTTGAGAGCATCTGGTGGCTTAGTGTAGTTGGAAAAATTCATTTGACCCTAACTTTTTCAGGAAAGCAGTCTGTATTTGAAGCTCAAAAGGCAATCCAAGTCACTGTCTACACAAAATGAAGGAAAACATTTACTGTCCAAAACACTTTTGTGTTCATACCACTTAGAACTTAATAAGAATTCAATTTTATAATCCTATTGTGCAAAGAACCACTCAGTTTAAAACGTTTGCCTTGATAATAAATCATGTCTAATAGATTTTTGATTTTACTCCTGGATAAGTATTAGTTTGCTTTTGATCAGCTGTTTTGCCACAGCTATGTTATAGGCATTAGCTAAGTTCTGCTATAGTTAAAAAGCAGTTTTACACCATCTTCATGTGCCAATTTTTGCACTTGCAAAGTCTTTCCAAAAATTTAAAACTGCCATATTGTCAGTGAACCAATGATATTGAAAACTTTGATTAAAGCTCACAATCATTGTGTCAATAAACATGTAGAAAAGCGAAGGGAAACAAGGGGAAATGTGGCTTAAAAAGGACAAACAATCTAGCATGAATTTTTTCCAATGTGAAGATAAAATTAATAATTCATGCAATGTGCTGGAAGCTTACATTAATATGCATTGAATTTTCATATTACCACTCATTCAAGTCAATTTCTGGTTCAAAGAACCTTATGTATACTACAATTGCACCAAGAAAGTTTAAAGAAAAGGTTTTCAACAGAAAGCAATGAATTAAGTTTAGAGTGTTGATGAAAAGAAAATATGCAACTCAAAGTGGCAACCTCAACAACTCAAAAAAAGTTAGCAAAACAAATGGTTGAACTAAGGACTTTATGAAACAACAACTTTGTAAAAATTTTAAAATGAGCTGATCACTAAAATCTCATTCAGAATATTTTGTAAAATTTAGACATTAAATTTGAAAACCATAAAAAATTTTAAATTTTGTTGGCACTATGGTTAGAACTTTGTTCAAAGTTCTCAAGATTTTCACATGGAAGATGAAGAGATGTAAAACTGACTGTTGGTTAGATCAGACATGCAATCTACATTGCGGCTTATACAGCCAGCGTCACCAACTGATTGACTTGTTAGCTGCCTGACAGACTAGCATACTGCCTGACTGGCTTACTGTCAGGCTGATTGACTGACTTGCTGACTGACCGGCTGACCGACCAACTGGCTGACTGACTGCCTAACTAAGTGACTGACTGACTGGTTGACTAACTGACTGACTGACTTGTTGACAGACTGACTGCATAGCTGACTCGCTGACTGACTCTGGACAAAAATTTATACGGGCTGAATTATTTGTTGCATGAAAAAACGACTTATTAATCGTTAAATTGCTAGCACCTTTGATTGGCTGAGGGCTTTATTTTTAACTAGATGATCATCAGACATTATTTCTAGACTTATTTTGCCAAAAAAAAAACAAACAAAGATTTGCAATTTTTGAACAAAATCTTGGGTTAACTCCTATGTACAAATCTCAGTATGTCAACTTTGTAATATCCAAATTTTTATAGTCTAGGAGGGCTTGTTTTGTACCTCAGTGATCATCAAACAATATTTCAAGGCCCATTTGTCCAAACTTTTGACCAAAATCATGGCTTGACCACTTTGAGAAAATCCAATGTGGTAACTTTGTAAATCAATATTTTATAGTCTAGGAAAACCTGTTTTGTTACTTGACTCAAAGCGAGTTGAATAGCGATGTTGTGCGTTTTACCACCCACGTTCAAACTGTTAACAACCTGATTTGTTGCAAGACAGGTGTTATGTGGGTGGTAAGACGCGTAACAAGGCTATTCAACTCGGTTTTTAGCAATGTTGCAAAATGAGTTGCGCTTTTTGTTGTTGTCCGTTTTCGTACCTTAAGTTGAAATTTTCAAGTTTGGACCAAATCATGTGTTAACTCCGTTGAAAAAATCTCAGTAATGGTCACTGTTTAAAATCAATATTTTTATGGTCTACGACGGTTTGTTTTCTAACTAGGTAATCGTCAAACACTACTACAAGGCCCATTTTTTTCCTAAAACGAACGAAGAGGAAGTTTGCAATTTTTGACCAAAATGATGGGTTATCCCCTTGAAAAATCCAAAATGGCGACTACGTGAAATCCTTTTTTATAGTGTAGGAAGGCTTGTTTTCCTAACTAGTTGAACAATTTACCTCGTTTCTTGCTGACTGCATGACATACTGATACATCTTCTTATTTACTGCCTAACTGGTATATCGACGTATTGACTGAACAACTTAGTGCTTTATTGACTTTGACTTTATTTACTAACTGAATGAATGACTTGTCGTGACTGTAAAGGCTTTGTGGATCGCATGTCTGTGCAAGGTTATTTCTTGGTTTATTTACTGTGAACTTTTTGACGAGTCTCAAATCTACCTCAAACTGCCTAAATTGCAAGGGGAGTGGGTACTAGCTTTTGGCGCCATTAACTAAGGGATCGTTTGAGTCAACCAATCCGTTTTGAAGCTGGAAGGGTGGTTAGAAGAAGAAAACGACAATTTAGGGTATTGGTTTGGCACGCGAGAAATCAACTGTGAGAATTAGCAAGGAGAATTGACATTTTCATCACTTGGGAACTAAAAGAAGTTCACAGTATCAAGAAAAAGGTCTTGGATAACGCTTAGTGTGTAATTTGAGACTCACTTTGTCAATGATTTGTTTATATCGCAAAATTCGCCACAAAGGAGTGCGTTATGAATCCTTTTTATGTCAAGTTTGCTTCAGAATCGTAGTCTTGTTTGCAGTTGCCCTTGAGAAAGTCACGCAAGGCGTTTGTCTGTGTGTGACGACACCAAGAGCCACTTCAGGGAAGATTGCACCATTTTATTTCATAACAATAAAACAGTCGAGATAATTATTTTTTTGGTCGATTTCGTTTTGAAAAACACTCATTTGTGGCTTACTTTGCGTCGAAATGCAAACTGCGTGACAAAGATAAGTCTGATTTTTACAACAAAGATTTACTAAGGGTTTATCAAAAGCAGAACTTAGCTTTCTCTCTCTCTTTACTTAAACCAGCTAGTGCTTCAGTCTGAAAATGCGAGTGTTGGTGCGAGTTTGAGAACAACCTTGAGGTGTTCTAATACAGTTTATCGGAGACCATACCGATATTTTTCATTCGCCTTAGTGTGAATATTGTCAATGTTTTACATTCAAAAGTTGCAACAAAATTCAAACTAAAATGTACTAGTCATGGAGGTATGTTGAAAAATTAGCATAACGTCAAAACGATGAATGTTGTACTAACACAGAGTTTTGGCCGGTCTATAGGCTACGTTTGCCTTGAAATTTCAAGGTGTTACAGATGGTGAGATAACAGCTTAGTTTTCAGGATCACATTAAAAAAATTCACCAAAATTTCCAAGCAGCGAAATATGATATTAAGCAGCATAGGATTAATTTGAGTCATTTAGAACTTTTTTATTAAGCAATTTATCGCGGCTATTCAATCCAAAATCATTCAGTGGTAAAAACTTTATAGCGATCACACAAGGATAAAATCACTTTTTAATATGAATGAAAAATATCGGTATGGTCTCCGAAAAACTCAATCGAAACACCTTAAAATGTTGCAAAATTTGCGTGGGCGAAAGTTCTCTTAATAGTGTTTTGTTTTTCCAAGTTCGCATCGACACTTGTACTTTGTTGTTGAAGTACTTATGGGTTTCTCAAACGTGAAGGCTCGGGCACATTGAAGCATTGCGCGCAGTAAATTTACGTCGTTTTTTAGCGCTGAGATTGTTGCTTGCGATGTGCAAACAAAAGCAATTTGTTCAATAAACCTTCAACAACATTGAATGCAACAATCGCTTGGTTGGAAAACGGTGTAAGTTAAAGATTAGTTTATACTAGCGACATAAACGCAAGCAAACCGGTACAACTGAGTTCAGTGAGATCGTCAACAACAAAGGCATAAGCACAAACATGGGAAGAAGGAACACACTCATTGTTTTCTTGATCATCACCAATTCACCAAATTAAAGAGCAAGCGCAAGAAGAATAAAACGAACGCGTTTGGTTTTCTTGTACTTGTGCTTTAAATGCGTGAATTACTGGTGAGAATAGAAAGAATAAGTGCGTACTTTCTCCTGTGCTTGTGTTTATTATTGTGCTGTTACGTCCGCACTTACGCTTGTGTTTACGTCGCTGGTGTAAACAAGTCTTTACTACGCGCAATGCTTTGCTGTGTCCGGTCCTTTAGGGTGTTTATGTGGTTCACTCAAGTAGTTAGATTACAAAGTAAACAGCACGGGTACTGGAGATGACAATACTTTATTGAAGAAATAAAACTTGTCTCTGTTGTCCATTAATTTACAATAAAAAAATAATAATAAAAATAATAATCTAGCCTTCCTCGCCCCTGCCGGGCTGCTTCCACTCTGCTCCGAGTCGGTGCTCATTCTTCTGTCTTCATTTAGTATTCCAACTTTAAAATCCTGGTCTGTTTTATCTGATCCCTTCATTCAAGCTGGGGGCAGTTGGACACTTAGAAAATTCAGCCGTTTGTTTCCAAGTGGGGTGGGCAGCGTAGAGGAAAGTGAGGGTTTGCTCCTCATGCCCTCAGGGTCTCATTCATTTACGTCACAATACCACACCGGCCAAAAATAATTCTCAGCAAAAATATAATTTGTTTTAGTTGAAGACGCGTATCTACAAAGTCAATATATCGTGAAAATATGCTGAGACTCGGACAAGAAAAATGAGGGTTCTACAGAGTGTTAACTCACTTTTCAGAGGGTCTCCGTCAGAAAAGAAGGCAGAAAATTGAACAAAGAATCGCGCTGGTTTGACTGACCTTCATTTCACAAACTTCACAAAAAGCACAAGTCAATAATAATCTCTCCCCTGCGAAGCAACTAATGCTGGATTTCTCTCGCCCTATTTTAATGTTTAGTGATTAATGTTTAGGTCAAATAAGATTTTATTCTAACGTCGTTTATTATCATTTATCCTAAAATACCGATGTGGCGCGATTGAGTTTTGGTCTTAATATCTAAATTTGCCCGCCCTATTATGAATTAGGATGCCGTTATTTAGAATCAGTGCCGAATAGATTTCGCCTTCAAATTTGGCCAAAGGGATTAGATCTAGAGCGATTTTGTAAATAAATATTTCATTTAAGTTAAATTTTGGATCGTTTTACTTCTAATGAAAATAACCGACAAATTTTCGCATTTCGAAACGAAAATGGAAATTACGGAAATTAGCGGAAATATGTATTTTTTTTATCCTCTAAAGTAAAATTAAATGTTAGCTGGAAAAACTTGGATTTGATTTAAGTCTTAATTTATGCAGCTAGCCGCGATGAGTATCCGCATAATAATGAAAATTTGCCGGAATAGTAATTCGAGCCAATTTCCCTAGAGATGTTTCAGCTGTCGTGACCGGAATGGATACTTAACATCAGGTTTCCAACAAAAGACTGGAGCTAGTCAAATGCGTTTTTTAAATAAAAAAAAGAAAAAGACAGAAGAAGCATCTTCCAGTCCTTTATGGGAAGGCCGATTTTAATGTATCAATTGAAGTCACTGCTGAATGAAATTAGCTGAAAATTTAAGGAAGATTCTAAAATCTATGCTTATGATAAAAGTTTTTTTATAAATTTATGCCTACAACCGAACCTAAAGTATGAAGGTCAAATTAACTTGGTTTAACACAAGCCAAGGATATCTACTCTGTGTCCCTTTCAAAAAAAGGAAATAGAGAAGACTTCCACAGCAGTCTGATTAACCAAGTTAATTTTATCGCAATAATTTGATCCTAAATTAATACGGTTTAGTTATCTAGGTTTCCGAAGGCTTAAGTAATATCAAAGAGAAGTTAGTCTTTAACATCAACAGCCAAGTTTGTTTGACTGTTATTTCCAGTTAACACAAAAACAACAGACAAAAAAACAACAGATGTTTATGTAATAAAACCTTAGTTCTGATCAGTTTTAGATAGTTCAAGCCGGAAATATGAGAATGAAATGATGATTGAGATAATAATTGAATCCTAAATTAAAATGGTTTTAATTAGTTACTTTGCTTTCCGAAGGTTTAAATAATATCAAAGAGAAGTTAGTCTTTAACATCAACAGCCACGCTTGTTTGACTGTTGTTTCCAGTTGACACAAAAACAACAGACAAAAAAACAACAGATGTTGATGTAAGAAAATCCTAGTTCTGATCAGTTTTAGATAATTCATGCCGGAAACATGAGAATGAAATGATAATTAAGATAATAATTGATTTGCATGTATCCTCTGCGATGGTTTGAACGGTTATTTATTATTAGGCCTAAGCAAGCTTGAGCTATATGTGAAATTTTTAGGTTTAGAAGAGAACTCCATTACCAGTTGCCCCCCATTAGAGAGATTTTTATGACCATCAGCTCAATTTGATGTCATTTGTAAAAATCCACCCACGCCACACCAGTGAGATTCAATGTCAAGTCCTCTGTCCTCGAATCCTCCATCGACTCCTTACTTCGTTAGTCAGCACAATGTTAGCACCCCCGTTTTTCATCCTACCGCAGTGGACCATTCCCAGACATATTGTTTGCAGGCAAGCACCTTACTTTTTTTTTTGGAAAAAGGTGTGGGTAGTATTGTGACAAAATGAATGAAGCCCCAAGAACATAAGAAGCAAACTCTCACCTTCCTCCACACTGTCCTCCCCACTTGGGAACAAACGGCCAAATCTTCCAAGTGCCCAACTGCCCCCAGCATGAACTACAGGATCAGATAAAGTTTCCCAGGATTTCTCCATTGGAATATCTCAGAGGACATCAGAATTCACACCTTCTCAGAGACAGAGCTTCCACAGCCCAGCAGGAGCGAGGTTGGCTAGATTAAACATGAACTTTCCCAAGTGATGGGCTCCTAATCTTGTGAGTGTGCCACCTTAGATCTGAAATTAAATAAGAAGCTAAGATTTTAAGTCGAAAATGCAAGCCCATTAGCACTTTAAAAACATAATAGCCCTATATTACTTGGTGTTACAGTGAAATTCCGAAATAAAAAAATACTTATAACCCTATTTTTTGTACTAGTTTTCTACCGCTAAGAAGCACAACTAAAGTAACAAAAAAAAACAAAAACAAAAACAAAAAAAATAACATGATATTTCAGCAGGAACTTATGTAACACCAAGAAATATAGAAATGCATATTATAAAATAATTATCTGAACTTAATTAAGAGAATGTGATCCATGGTCACCAATAGCCTGCAGTGTAAATTATGCTGTCTTGAATAATGTTGCTAGGATGCTTGAAAGCTGTCTAAAAAGTTCTTCGTGTTCTCCAATGGTAAAACCATTGCAAAGCTGCAACTGTGTAAGTTGTGAAATTAGGTGCTACTTTGTTTTCTAGATTTGGACGAGATGACAGCTGAGGATGAAAAAGCAGACCAGTGATGACCTTAAACAGTATTAAATAAATATTTCGCCTTTGAAAAAATTTAACCTTAATAATGGCACTGAGTTGACACCCAGTACTTTGTGTTATTGTAAGTTAACCTTACATGAAAAATAGCTTTTCAGTACTTAATGGTTTTGTTAAATTGTTTCCGTTTGGTTTCTGTTTGATGGTAAACTTTTAGTAGCCAGAGGCAGCAAGAAATTATTCCTTGTAGTATGTTGTATGAGATAATAAACTTAAACCCCAAAGCTCTTTTTTGTCTGTGCATGTGTTCAATCAAATACATTTAAATTGACCCCTTTTTTACTAATAAATGATTTATGCTTGTGAGGGTTTAATTAATACCAGTTAATGCCTGGTTAAAAGTCCTACTTGTGATGCTAATGGGCTTGCTATTTGCTGTGTAAATAATATTAGGATTTCAATAGACCATTAAGTTTACAGCGGCTTCACTTGACTACAAAATACTACCAGAATTCCTATTAATTCCTCTAGGTTCCATAATTAAATTCAGTGATCGCAAAGAAATTAAATGAATCAAAGTTTTAATAACTAAAGGATCCTTGAATAACTAAGGAATCCTCTGGTAGTTTGCAGCTGTATGAAGCAATTGTGCCAATGGTCTAATGATAAATGATAAAAGTAATAATAATAACAATAATGATGATGAAAATAATAATTATAAATATTATAAGCAAGGGAAGCATTATAACCAAACAGATCCCCACCCAACTGTAACAACTAAGTTTTGAAAGCAAACAATTTCAAGTTAAATATGATTACCTGAATTACTCCCAGAGTACCAACAGGCTGAATCCTGATAATATAAGAACTGTGACAAAAACTAAATCTTTTGCATTTCAGTGCTAAATTTGGGATTTACTTTGTGTCCCGCAAAAGCAAATTACTTTTTCCCTAGAGAACATCAAAAAGAATCAATCATTTCATTAAATCTTGGCATTCCAGTTTTTAACTGCTTCACCTTGCTTACAAAACAGGGACAACACAGTGCTACCAACATAATGCTGCCTTAATGTGAAAAAACCTGGACCTGCAGCTGATTTTTTCCCCAGATTACTTGAATAAGTAAAAAGTAGTGTTGCTCTTAATTGTCAGGAGGGCAGAAAATGCCTATCCTTCAAATCTGTGAAATTTTGGTAGCAATGTGTTGATTTCAACATGCTGTCAATAATTTTTGAATAATTATTGATCAATTATTAATAATTAATGATGAAAAGATCTGATCCCACCTAGCATCCCCAGTGATGTTAAACAAGATTCCAATGAGCAGCTAAAAACATCAGGTTACCAATTTTCAGTGGCCAAGGAATCTAAACATGTAACTTGAGAAAACAGCTCACATTCTGCAATGTCTTTTCTTGTTACCCCGTAAAATGATGTCTGAGGAAACGCAGTGTTTAAACCCTCTAATTAAAATTGCCATAGCAGTAAAGAAAACTGAGAAACCAAAATATGGGGAAAATGTGGTAACCTAATTGATGTGCTGACAAATGTGGTAACCTTAATGTATTGAAGAAAGGTAATGATAATTATTGTAGAATTATGATAACATTATTATTGTCTAGCATGTGTCCTGGGTACCTTTACTCTATTTCAGGCCAAAATACCATTATGTCGTTTTCCCTACCTTCGTTAATAAGACCTGACATACTTTCCTTAAGAGTAATATTATCCTGTCCATGACCCTGGTTCCAGAAAGCACAAAATCTTACTCTACTTTCTTGGAAATACCATTAATACTTTGAACAAGAGCTTGGGGAGACAAGGGAACATCAATTCTTTCTGACTCACAGCAGACACTCATTTCTGGCTTTTTTCTTTCTCATTGCAACTTGAAGTTTTGAAGAATTCCCAGGAAATCTTTTCTATTTTAGTGTTTTTTTTATTCTCCTGTTGCTCAGGAAATGCAAAACGCATTTGTCTATCATCAGCCATAATATGAAACAAAGTTAATTCAGCAAATTTTGAAAAGGCAACAATTATGAAGTTGCAGCTTGATGTAGCCACTCAGTGTTTCAAATGAACAATATGGCAAGTGCTGGGTTCCTGGATGTAATAGTCTAAATGATTCTTTGAGTGTGTAATTTCCCTGTAAAATCCTCCCACAGACCCACACCCTCCTACTAAAATCTACAGGAGAAAGAAAGATATTTCAGAAAATAAGCATAAGATCTGATATAACCCATTGGTTGATTATTAAATTCATCACTAATAGATGAGCTTGGGAATTGGCGCCTAGAAAACTGATGGCAATTAGGATGTTTCGTTATCAAGGAAGGCAAAAGGAGGTAACCATAGCAACCTTCGAACAGCAACCTCAAACTGTCTTCCCCCCTTAATTTTCAGACTGATTTACTACTCAAAATAATGAAACAAAAACCTGTCCTTGAAATGTGACCCTAACCTTTCCCAAGCTTTATGAGATTGTTTGACTCCTATTGCTGCAGTCATAAGCTACTACTAAAGATGTTGTGTTTAATAAACAAAACCACTGCTCAATGAAATCTTGTGATGGAAGCTTTAAACCTTATCAATAAGTGGTTGTACAAACATGTGTCTAGGAATGACTTGCCAATTAAAGATCAAAACTTTACAATCCTTTGTATAGAAGTGATTTATTCAATGAAACCAGTCCCAAATAATTATAAAAATGCTGGTAAATTGTCATTTCCCAATGACCTCTGTTTGTACAATGGTGGCACACACACACACTGGACTAATTACGTGTATTATTAAGGAATGTTTTTTTTGACAATCAAGGAATTACTTCCAATTTATCACACGACTGAAAAACGTCAGACTACATGCATAAACGTTTGAAAATTTCACCCAACCTACAATAATGAAGATCCCCCAAAATAATTTTTGTCTTGACAAAAGCCAATCAACATTTCTGGACATCTCAGACTACTTTCTAGCAACACCCCTTAAAATGCTTAAATGTAATTTCTTGAGTTTCCACTGTTTCCCAGAAAAATGTTTTCTAGACCCCAGAAATTAAAATTTGAAAAGGTTTCAATCTAAAAAAACATTGGACTCCAGACCTACAGACATGTTATTTCAGTCATACAACAATTGGGTAATTAAATGATTGATGTGCATTTTTATGATCTATAATATTACACTTCTGTTCTTTTGTTTAAAAAAATCTTTAGTGAATGGGGGTTGTGGAACAACAGCTGGGTGAAAAACCTCCCCGTACGTCCACTAGCTCCTAGGAGGAAAACCCCAGGCCAGCTGTACCCCACATTCAGGCCTCCCGGGCAGGGCCAGAAATTTTTTAAATCATTTTTGTGATCAGGACTTAGAACAGTATTACTGTTATTAATCATACAAGTTAATATATAATTAAGATTTCTAGTCAATACAATTATCACACAATACAAACCAGGTTTTGCAAGACTCTCCACAAATCCACGACTCAACTCTTGAACCAGGCACACATGGTGTCTCATATCACTTGCCGTCCATCCTCTCCATTGACACTAATTCTTGCACAAACTGTACTAGGTGATCAATGCCATCCAATTTGCCCCATCCATTGCCCAGCCAGCTGTCTTGTTTGCCCTCCATTCTGCCCTCTTAATTATCCACTTGCCTTTGTACTAGGTGTAGTAAGTTATGTCATCCAGCCAGTTGATTTGTTCCCATCTAGTGTCCAACACCACTACACACTTACTAATGCAAACCTCCAGCAGTCTATTTCCTATAAAGCAAGAAAGAAATTTTTACATGAATATCTACAGGTACATGTACAAAATACATTCTATAATGCAGTGGTATTACCGGTATTATGTTTCTAAAGATAAAATAAAATGCTAAGTCATTGGTAAAAGCAAGGTGTACTGAAGAGTAATATAATCACAAATTCTGCAATAAAATTGGCTAACATATTGACTATTTGTTCCTTAATCAATAGTGAGAATTGTACTGGCAATTTGAAGAAAAATAACAAAAAATAATATTGCAAAATTTACATCAACAAAATGTCAGTCAGTCCACCTATCAACCATTCAAAAAGTGAGTCAGTCAGTTAACAAGTTTAACAGTTCACCCGTTAGTCAATCAACCATTCAAAAACTAAGGCTGCCTGTTATCAATCAAGCCACTCGGTTAATCAATCAAACATTATTTCATCAGTGAATCAACTATTTAAACAGTTACAGTATCGTTCAAAAGTAAGTTGACAGACCGTTGCAAGTCTTGATTCTCGACGCAATTTGTGTTATAAAAAACTTTGATTACATGAATTGAGTAAATAAAACGAACTTACAAAATAATTATATTATATTAAGACGTATGAAAAATGGAACAAGTAACATTTCAAATACACAAACAAGGAATGTGTAAGCACCGTACAAAGTGTGAAATGACCTACAGAATGATCTAATAATCCATGTGCAACCCTAAAAGAGACCCTTACAGTTAAATAATGATGTTTTGCTCAGAACACCCCAAGTGAGACCAAAATCCAAAAATTTACACCTCTAAGCGAGACTACGAGCATCCCTGCCTGAGTTCCCCCGGGCAACCTGCCCGGATCACTGCTATAAAGTTCCTGAGTCCCATGAAGCAGTTGGTTGCCCATCAGGTCATTGTAGCTTTAGTTGTGAAACAGGGTGCTCTGATCATTGCTGCAGTCTTCCTACTGTGTCAACTCTGCCGATGTCCTTCTCGCCCCAGTTGTTTGAAAGGTGGATAACACTGTCCACTGGATATATTACTATCCACTGGATAGTGTAATAATTATTGGTTGTCATAATACTTATCCTCTGGATAGCGATTTATCTGTTGGATAGCGCTATCCAGCTTTCGAACAACTACGGCCTAAATACAAAGCAAACTGTCATGAATTATGCCCCATGCACTGTTGTAAAGTTTCTTCATTTTCCGTATCTCTTTGTCCAAGCCACTGCAAGACTACATGTGATCATCTGTGCAACCAACATGTAATCCAGTTTGTCAGTCACATTAGGGCCATTTATACGAGGAAAAATATGACGCAAACTGGACCATTTACACGAGCATGTCTTATCTAAGATGAAAACAGCTCTTATAAATGGTTCGAATCTTATTTCTGTTTTTGAATTGTTTTTATGTGAATGTTGCCGGTAGCAACGGCAATCCAACATCATGTGCATTTCCAAGATATGGCGTCATGTTTTCCCGCCAAAAATTAACACATGCATACTATGCCTTCACGTCTTATTTAGGACGTGAAGGTCAATTATACGAATTTAAATGTCTTCTTGTCTTAGCTAAGATGCATCTTATCTAAGAACAGGTGTTAAGGGCTGTTATAAAATAAGATGCATCTCAGCTAAGCCACCTCTTATTTTAGACACAATGTGCTGTTTAAACAGAAAAAAGCTCCCGTCATAATTATTTAAGATGCGTCTTATTTTTCCTTATATAAATGGCCTATTGTATTGTCTTCCTATGTGCCCCGAATTTTGCTGCCAATTCAAATTTGTTCTACCCTCAACCTGTCCGCATCATTGCCAGAAAATATGCCAATCATCTTGTCCCGCACACTGCTGTGCGTCTTAACACATTTCTACTATGGAACAATCCAATCAATACAAAGAATCGTGTCCAACATTTGTAGTTCCAACTGCCTACCATTGTGCCCAGTTTTTGTTGTAAGGTGTCTCCACCGAAGCTAAGCTCATGTCCAAGCAGTTGCTCTGTGCTACGTGACAAACTATCATTGGAATGTAAAAGCTACCGGTGGTATACATTCTATTTTTTGGTCAGAACTGGCAACTTATTCAGTTACAGCATTGTAAACCACAACAACCTGCTCAATCAACATCACCTCAAGATTAATCAAAACCTTAAAGTTGTAAAAAATGTTTTATCCTGCGAAAAAAGTATCTTTTGGGTTATTTATTTTATTCTCACCAGGGCTTGTGAAAAAATCTATTTTCTTATTAAAAGCTGCATTTTAGACAAAACATGTCAACTTCACAAGGAGCAATTCGCATTTTCACGCCGAAAATGTGACATGTTTCTTCTCTGCGCATTAATTTCTGGCAGAAGAGGGAGATATTATTGTATTTTCTCATAGAGAAATCGCTGCAGAAGAACGCCTTTTCACTTCCTCCAGTGCTTCAATGGCCTCTTGGGCAAAAGAACGAAATTCTTCGTTTTCACTGTCATGCAATAAACACGGCTGTAGAAAAAAATAAATTGGAAACCATCCAGTGGAAGAAGCCAAGAAAATGAAATATTATAAAAAACTAAGTTAAACATATAAAAAATTTGTCCAAATCTCAGGTCTTTGTGGCCCACAGTTTCTGAGTTATTTGCCGAAACATTTCACGCACCTTTATAGAGCTTTGTAAGGAGACGCCATATTGGTGGACAGAAACTGTCCACCAATATGGCCACCGGAAATCAACAAAAACATCTGTAGTTCACTTTTTCTATAAAAGCTATTTCTTTTCACTCGAGAGCTAGCATATGTGCGCGTTAACACACCTTTTAATACTTGAAATGGTTAAAAAGCAATTTTACTGTCACGCCAGTAAAATGTAGTTAATGGAACATGACGCCAGTTATGATATGATATGATAAACTTTAATAGTATCTCCTCTAAAAGGTTTTTAAGAAACTATTTACAATAAAATGAAAAACTACTTACTACAGTAACTATAACTACAAATAATATTATGAGATAAGAGGAAAAATCAATCAATGGATACATTAATACTATATTACAATGTCGGCACTTTGTATGCTGTCCCTTAGTTTCTTTTTAAATGTCGCAACAGATGTGGACGACTTCAAAGGGCTTTTTAGATCATTCCAGATCTTAACCGACCTGTACGCAAACGAGCGCTGCCCTGAGACTGTCCTGAATAATGGAATGGCCAGATCATTTCTGTTGCCCGTGTATCTTGAGTGAATAGTGGTTCTCTGATTTACGTTAGAGCTAAGATACATTGGTGTAAGGTTGTTCACGCATTTATAAGTCATTACAGCATCTCTGAGATACAACTGTTGCTTAACCCATTCATGGCAGTTCTTTTTCAACAAAGCAATTGTGTAGTCAGGTTGTCAAGGTCAGCGAGCTCTAAGATGCTTTGTATTCTAGCGTAGAACTTTGCGGCCTTGTTGTCTTAAGCAGGCTAGTTCGAGCCACAGCATTGGCCAATATTTTCAAAGCACTATATTCATGGCTAAGAGTTTGCACATGCAACGCTGAGCTGTCTTGTAGTACAGCCTTTTCTACTGGCTATGCCAGCAGACATTTGTCTCGCTATAAAAGCCTAGAGCAACTGTTCAGAGTTCACTTGGGTTCCAGTGCTCAGTATACTATTCTTGTAAAATTTTTTCCTCCCTCCCTTTGGAGACGAGGTTTGGGCTTTGCTTTGTGCTATGCCATCAAATAAACTAGGAACACTCCTCGCAGTGCGGTTTTAAGTCTGCGCAGCGACTTCCCCCAAGCTTGTTGGCCGCATTGCCGTTAAATATCGCCTGCAAACCGATACTCTTGTCCGATCCAGCACGTGCTGTATTGCATTCAGCTTGTAGTGCTGGGGAGATAAGTGAGGTTCTTTGCTCATGCCATCGCCGGAAGTCGCACAGGCTAACCTAGTGCAAGGCAGTGCTCCCCCATTATCGCCAACTTGTCATTATTTGTTTTATATTTAAGCCACTTCGCATTTAACATGCACCATAAAGGAGCAGAGACATTAACTGCTGAAAATCAAGAGGAGAGACTTTTTTTCAGTGAGATACTGTAGCATTCCTATTTTGGGGTCATGCACTGTGAAAACTCGGAAGTTAAAATTACTGTATTTTTGAAATGAAACATGCTTCAGGGCTGGAAACTTGTACAAAGATTTATTTTCTACTTTTCTTCAACCTAGTGTAAATAAGAATTCGTAAAAACTCGCTTTTTTGACTTTGCAATCTGATGACGTCACTGTGAAAACCATCAATTCACTGTTCGCATTACCAGCAGCAAGGTTCACAAAACATCGAATTCCATTCTATTATTATTACTATTATTATTATTATTATTATTATAGGCCAGGAATTAACTAGACCACAAATAATCATTTATTAACAGATCACAGGTAGAAGAATGCACGACAGAGTCTACATGTGTTTGGTAAGGCATCCCAGTCTGTTTTTCTACATAAGGGAACCATCCTGCATTGTTGTTTCTTGAGTGTTGCTTTGATATTTATACCCTCAATAAACACTGCATCATGATCACTAATACCTCGGATGACTCGAGTCTTGATGATAAGAGTGTCGTTTTATAGTTATAAACAAGTCTAAGACATTAATAATTACCCCCACGTTAAGATTGGTTATAAGTTACATGTAGACTAAGCCATGATCGTCAAGACAATCAGCAAATTTTCAGGTTTAAGTTTCTCCTCTAAAGGGAAATGACACATTGGAAATAGGCAATTGTGCTTCCAGTCAAATCCAGGGACGTTCTTATCTCCTGTTATCCAGATAATTATGTGATGAGGTATTATTGCCACCAATCCGTTAGAGTGGTCTGTCAACGTTTTCTAAATTTATGGTGTCTCCTTCATCCAGGTTATAAAAGACACAAACTTACAAGGTCTTACACCCCACTACATGTACAGTACCATGTATGTTGATATTAACTCAAAGGATTTCACACTCAGTCTCTGAAGTATATTCCCAGGGAAAGAAGTTATAGCAATCAAACATTTAAGGTGGTAGCAATCCAAATCCACGCACATTTCAAAACTGACATTAAGCACACTCTACGCACATTCCACAACTGACATTATAAACTCTCTCCATGAGGAATCAAAATCCGCAATAGAGTTTAAGCTTAAGGGAAAATTGTTTATCTCAGTTAAATGTATGTACATTGTATCAATCAAATCTAAGCTTCAACCTCTCCACCACACAGGCATACCCCAGGCATTTGACTCCTTTGCCGTCTCGGGGAGGAGGGAATTTGATTATCAGTCAACCATTTAAGCTGTTAGTCAGTCAGTGACATGTACATGTATTGTAAGTAATCAAAGTGTCAGTTTGTTAGTTAAAAAAACATTCAAACAATTAGCCTAGTCAGTTACAGTGTAATCAATCTACATGTTTGTGTGTATATATTATACACCTGTAAATAATAATTTTATTATATAAAAATTCAAGAATTATCTGATAAATAAATTGATGCAATGCAAACAGGTTAGAAAAATACTAAAATTGGCTTATAATTAAGTTGGAGACACCTGAATCAACTAAAACAAGAACGCTCTTAGTAGCGTTGAGTCTCTCGTGCTTGGAGTAAAGCAACCGGGGCTGTTATACTACATACTTTTTCGTTTGGAATACAAAACGAGTGTTGTATGTCATAATGTATATATACTCAAAAAGTAGAAAAAATTGCAAGGAGAGACAGGCCGCACATCTCAGCCTCAAACCAGTGTGAAGCCTTTGAAAACCTTCTACACATTAATATTGCTCCATTGAGGAGTACTCTTTCAGGGATTTTACACTCGAAAAATTGAACGATGATTTTTATCGGTATCAGGAGCCCATGACTCTGTCAGTATAAATATACATAGCTTCTTTGTACCGGACCAAGAAACGGCTCGTTACAGTATATGTTCAGCACAGGAAAAAAGTGTAAGTTTAACAGAACCTTATACGACACACAGTTAATTCAGTTTGCGCGTATTCCTGCTGAATTTGTTGTCCGTTTTATAAAATATCAATATCGCGTGAAAGTAATGACATTTTCCATAGCTGTTTAGTATCTACTTTTAATGTCTCCGTACAGTCTCAGAGTACATTGTTTAGAGTTGTACACAGCATTTATTTTTGATAGATAGATAGATAGATAGATAGACAGACAGACAGACAGACAGACAGACAGACAGACAGACAGACAGGTAGGTGGGTAGCTAAGAACCGTAGTTTACGGCACGATAAAAAGATCAGCATTGCTGGTGGGGTCGTGCATACAACAATTACAAGAAAAATAAGGAGTACTGAAAGCAAATGTACACTTAAAAATTAAAAACTGTTAAAGTTTTTTCTTGTATTACAGTATCACCGGGATAAAGCCTTTCATTTTCCAGGAAAATTTCTCTTTCTCGTCAAAACAATCACTGACTCAGACAGACTCGGATTAGTTTACTTGAATTTAGTGTTCAGTACAGAGAACGAGGTTATGTTCTGTGAAATTTATCTACAGCCTGTGGCCCACATCACCACTGATCCACGATTTATTTATTTATTTTATTTTCAAGTTCTTTTTAACCAATCCTTGATCCCTGATTTCTCGATCCTCGATCCTGATTTTCCAGTAGACCTTGAAGTTTTGCTCATTAAGATTATTCTTTTTTTTTCGACCACTGAAGTGATCAGCTGTTCCAAAATAATCAACACTTTCAAGCTATAGAATTCTTGGACCAACCCGTTCCGGAAAAGCTCGATATGGGATTTCTATTCTGTGGACATAAAGTGCTGCAAGACCCGTATAAACTCATCCGTGACACATTAGGGTGGATTTCCACTGATGCGTTTTCGGCTCCGCACGTTAACGCACGTTAATTTTAATCACGTAAATCAAATAGAGGTATGACAAAGTACTGAGATTAAACGTCAAATTAAGCGAGATTCTACTTTTACGCTTACATAATTGTACGTGCGGCCTTTCATACATTGCCTTTATTTTATTTGCGAACACACTACGCACGTGCGCACGTAAACATTACATGACAGTGGATACTTGATATCTCAAGTATTTTTTGAAGTGCAGCGCGACTTAACATCTTAACAACTGCGAAAATCTGTCAATTAAATACATAAAACAAAGTGAATCTATTTAACTGTACATTTCCTGTAATTGCGACAATATTCTGAGAAACGTAACGCCTTAAAAAGCCACAAAATCGTGAGGATTTCCCAGCTATAATATTTTCTCATCCTGCTTGGGGATATTTTCTTTTTTTAAAGTGCCTGCATGTCGTGCATAATTACACGAAAATCAAGGACCTCCATTCGAGGATAATTACATCATTGCCAAACTTGTACGCGTCATTTCAGTCATCGCCGAAAATAAACCGCATTCTCATCACGAGATCATTTCCATACAATCAAAGTCGTCACGATTCTTATCCCCAGTTTCCATGGTCTTCGCTAGGAAAGCGAGGCCTACAAACTAGGTCCGACAAAAAAAAAAAAATGACTGCATTTTAAGAGTCTCGCGTTGCTCAAGCACGCGAGACTAATAATAATATGGTATGTCACACATACTGGTAAATACATTGTATTACTGTAAAATAAAGAAAAATTAAAGAGTTTTTTTACCTTGTGCCCAGGGCTGCTTTTACTGGCTGATCTTGTTTTTTGATTGTATTAAAATGTCTCTCCGTTGCCATGCTATTCCTCTTCATCAAGATCCCAAAATCCCAAAGCAGTCTATTACTGAAAGAAAAATTAATAGGATTGAAAAAAATTAAATTAACTTGTTTAAAATTCTGTTAGAACTTAATCTACTTTAACACATTTCATTGCATTAATTTGAAGAATAGATTAAGGCTGATAGCAGATGTCTTGCAAACTGATGCAAAGTTTGTTATTGACAGCATCATGCAGTTGTGGTTCCCTACATTTCCAAGAAGAGAAGTGGTTGCCATTTCACCAACTGTAAACATTTAATCATTTTTTCCACAGAGGGAATAAACACTATCAGCCTTTCATTGTACCCAGTGGAAGTTATGGGCTCACAAGATCTCTGGACGTGTAGTATAATATTATTTTATTACACCCAGCTGACTTTATCAAAGAAAACATTAAAACATCCTTATAACAATGAACCATGACAATGGTCCATAAAATTAACTATAATAAAGAAATTGAATAATTTACTGGAAATACAGGGAAATGTCTGCAGTTTGCCAGACTGTAACTATCACCTTTCTTAACATGGGTGTTACGAAGGCTTTTCTCCAGTCCTCTGGTAATTGGCAAGATGATAGGGATTATCTATTACTAAGGAGAGAGCTCTTAGAAGACTATGGGAGAACGACCATCAGGCCCAGTGGCCTTGTGTGGCTTTAGGTTGTCTATAATAGCTTAGCGATACCGGCAGTTGTAATTGAAATGGGTGGCATACATAGATGGCATACAGTTAGGGGTATGGCCGAAGACCCTGTCACACTGTCAGATTTTCTTTGTGCTTGTATGTGGTATAAATCGTTTGATACCAGAAGTCAATTTCTCTCGAAAACTAGACCACAAAATAAATACAATGTACCGTAATCATTTATTGACAGATCACATGCAGTAGAATGCTAGACAGAGCCTTCATGTGTTCTTTAACACAATTGAGGCATCCCAGTTTGTTTTTCTATACAACGGAACCATCCTGCGTTTTTGTTTGTTGAGTGTTGCCTTGATATTTATACCCTCAACAAACACAGCTTCATGATCACTAATACATCGAATGACTCTCTAGTCTTGATGATAAGACTGCTGTTGTTATAGTCACATTGTATAAATAAGTATAAGACATTAATAATATTACCCCACTTAAGAATGGTTATACAAGGTCTTACACCCCACTACATTGTACTGTATGTTGATATCAACCCAGAGGATTTCACACTCAGTCTCTAAAGTACATTCCCAAGGAAAGAAGTTAAAGTTTGAGTTAAAGACAGCAGGGAAAGCCTCGGCAAAGGAAACTGGAATGGTACACAGGTTAGCATATTTAAAATTAGTGCTCAGCTCATTATTCATTGATTCAAGAATTTCACTGATGTTAAAAATTTTCAAGTGGGTTTCTTCTCGATCCCCTTCTTAATGGAGTGTTTAAGTCAGTTAATCAACCATTCAATCAGTTAGCCAGTCAGTTAATCAATCAAACACTCACTACACACTTAATCAACCATTATTTTATTTTCGACAATAATATTACTTTATGATATCAATGAAACAAATGAAAATACAAATTTTGAAATTATGACTCGGACAAAACAGAAAATTTGCCAGATGATGAAATCTTAAGCAGGAAAACCTATCACTCCAAAAGAGACTCCACGAACATAATAAATAATTATCGAAACTTAAGACAGTAATGAAAGGAAGAAAGCAACCTGGATTCTTTTCTAAATGAAATGATCAAACATGGACAATATTTTTTCTTCCCTCATTAGAAAAAACCTTGAATGATATAGTTAAGGTAAATTACCGAACTGACTGGAATATTGGCAACGATAAAACCCATTTACAAAAAGAAAGGTGATAGAAGGTGGACCCCATAAAATTACAGAGGAATCAATTCTTTGACAAGTTGTCTGGAAAAATTGTTCACATCAATTTAACAATCCAGCGTTAATTAATTTCTTTATTAATTTTTATGAATGACTGGCCGGAGTATTTTAGAGCACATAACTGCCCTGGCGTAAAGTTAGGCAATCAATCACTAAAATAAAATTTATTTTATTTGCATATTTGAAATTTGTTTTAATTGTTTTTGTTTTGTCCATTACTGCTAAATAATACTATAATGATGTTAGATTTTTTGGTATTTACTTTGAGCTTCCATTCTTGAGCCTGTTTATAAATTACATCCAGCAGTTGTTGCAATCCTTCTGGTGAATTAATTAATGATAGAAATTGTTAAGAAACAAACATTAACTTAGGAATAGAAATGACGTCATCTGGTCATTACGCCCATGCAAGGGAAATTCACAATTAAACAATTACTGTTGAACATTGATTCTTCAGCGGTCGAGACAAGGAATGAACGTTTTGATGCCCTTGTTAAACCTGTACTACTTTACGGTTGTGAAATAATTATGGGGACCAGAACTACTATCTCGTAAGACACTTTGATAAAAGTACAATATTATTGAGTTATTAAATTCTGTAAACAAACATTAAATATTTTTGTCTCACGGCACACTTAAAGCAGCACTGCTTATAGGTACATTGTAATTTGTTTCGCACGTGTAGAGCAGAACTTGGCTGATACCCTCTATCTATAGACATAGAGGCTTCCCTTTTAGGTTACTGGCAAAGATTAGAACAAAAATCAGACAACCCTCTCTTAAATGAAGCTCTTATTTATGCAAGAAATCATACACAGTTTAATGCTTTGTTTAAAATAGTGACAAAACATTTACACAGTCCGTCAAATGCACTGCAAAAATGAGGTAATAAAAATCAGCAATGTGTTAAGAACACTCATTTTAGCATTAAACAACAGTTGCAGAAAATGTTAATTATTTTCTCAAGATTGGTTAAAGGCTCAAAATGACATTTCGGAGAGCTATACACAAAAATGTACAAACAAAGAAATTAAAAAAGATCATCGTCTAGAAGAATACCTAAAGATAGTTAGAAATCCAACTCATAGAATCAGTATGACTAAACTGCAATTGGGAGTTCATGTACTTTATGTATACGAAGTATGAAAATAAGGGAAGCTCTATAGCAGTAGAGGAAAGGCTTTGTTTAGTTTGCAAAAGAAACTGCATAGAAGAGGAGAACCCCTTCTTAATTGTTTATTGTTTAATGTCATTTTTGCCATACACAAAATAGAAAACTTTTAAAAGAATAAAAAGATAAGGCAAGGAAGCCCAAGAAAGCCAATAAGGCTTATGAATAGGACCACCTTTTAAGATTATAATACCTAATAAATTAATAATTATGTACAATGCTGACATTGGCAATTTAACTCTAAGTACGCAATTGATTACAAGTACATTGAATATGATAGTCTTAGACAGAAACTTTATTTTCATATTTCTGAAAATGAGGCAAACTTCATCAATTTAACAGATGATGATAGAATGTTATACATGTATTTACTTAGATTAGACAATGACAGTACTTCACAAGTTATAGCGTATTGCCAAATATGCCCATCTAAAGTTTACAAAACGAAAACAGATCCTGAGTCACAGCTAACCTTGCATAAGTTGTGTGTTTCTTCTTTCCTGTGTGGCTTCCAAGCCAATTTAATTTATGGCCATGCACTTAATGGTAACCTGAGATCAGGCCCAATTTGAGCGGTTCTCATACATTCTCTCTAATGGCTACTGCTAAAATTGGGCCTGATACAAACTATTGCAAGTTTGTGCTCGTTACGGCCAGATTTTGGCCGTAACGCTGATTAGCTGTTAGACAATAACACAAGATCTGATTGGCTGTCGGAAACGTCGGAAGCAAAAATCCTCGCGCGGTTGTTTTCGTGAATGATTCGTCGTAGGCAGAGAGAAGGATCGATTTTGATGTCTTTTTTTTATTGTTTTATGGTCTTATGGTAGAAAAATATGCCTTAATATGTGCCATGGAAATTCAGAAAATTCATATGGTTGTTCATATCTTCTCAGGATTTGCTTTATTTACAGAAAGTGAGTGTATTGCGGAGTTGAATCCCTCTGCAAGTTGTTGACCGCTAACAAGGTGCCTTTTGATTTACCAACAAACGGGTGCAAATCGAAATACTGTCCATCTTAAAACTGGTTTCATTTGAAAGTTTAGCCGAGAATGACTTCTCTTAACGGGGTACACAGGCGGAGGCTCACTGTGAAAGAAACCTCAATTGCCAACTGTGAAGTATTTGACGAAAAATATCGCATTGCTGTTCAAGGAATTTTCAGTGTGCTAACAGACTGGTTGTTTGCCTTTGCTTTTTGTAAAAAGTAAACCAGGAAAACTGGTGTCCTCGTTCGTTGGCTGTTTGCTTTTGTTTTTAAAGATTTATGTACTGAAAATCGGGGGAAAATGCCGAGGAAAATATCACGACAACGGAAAAATAGAGATTTTTAAATTCCAGAGCACCTAGCCAAAATAATAAAACTCGTAGAACATCGTGTCGCCGTCTTTTCGAAAACTTTTTACCTTCTACGCCTACAGAAGTAACCTTTGAGATCTCCCTTAATCTCGCAAGAAGTTAATTGTGCTGACTGTTTTTTTAGCTGAAAAAATTAACAGATAAAAGCTATTTTTTAAGTCAGCTAGTCTGCATTTCTCCCACGCGTGAAAAATTTGCATACTAGAAAAACAAGAAACGGAAGTAATTCTGATTGGCTGATTCAGCAAATGTCAATCAATCAAAAAAGTGGGCGGCAGACTTTTCGTTAAAGGTTTGTATCAGGCTCTCTTTTCATTTAGCCATGCCCGCCAGAATGTAATTTTCAAAGCGAAACGAAAATAGAGCCTGATCTCAGGTTAACTTAATGGGTGTTATTGGAACCGGTTTTTTCTCGCTATAATACATTCAGAAGGTTGGGTACGTATACTGGAACGAAGTAGTCATTTGGATCTGCTAAAGGAAAACAGCTGTAAATTCGCTCCAAAGGCTCCAATTGCCTCCATGTTCTGCCTATATCCCAAAGGATAGTTATCTTTTCCTTTTGTGATCACCCCGAACATGAGTAACTTGAGCTATCTTCAACCATTTGGTTAAGGTGGAGCTTCAAATGAAACTTCTGTCGATGGCTCCAAACGGGAATGTTTGCAAAGATTAGTGACCTTTAATTCGTTCTCTTCGCAAATGTAACTTGAACGAAGATCACAAATGGAAAAAATGACTACCCTTTGGGATATAGGCAGAATATACAGGCGATTGGAGCCTTTGGAGCAAATTTACAGCTGTTTTCCTTTAGCGGATACAATCGACTGCTTCGCCCCAGTACCCAACCTTGGGAATCTATTATAGAGAGAGCAAACCGGTTCCAATAACACCCATTAAATAGCCATAAATCAGCTTGGAAACCACACAGGAAAGAAGAAACACACAACTTAATGACAGTGCCCACTAATGGGAAGTATTTTTTTCCCAGATAATGACTATGTGAGACAAGTAGATCAGCTAGGGCTATTGAAATCCAAAAAGAAAACTGGGGGTAACCACGCGTTTTTCAGGGATAACTATGCTTCAATATGGAGAAAAACGCTGAATAGGCATTTTTTAGAAAAATGATAAAAAGTTATTTTTTCCCCAAATTTCAGAGTGTACACATGATCTGGCACAAATGCAATGATAATTGTAACAAGGTTTCAAAATAAGAAACAAATGATAACATAACAACTGCTCTTTATACATCTTTTTTTGAAATATCAGCACAACTGGGAAGTTATCAGCAGTTAACCCTCTCCACGCATTTGCCTTAAAAATAGTGTAAACGACATTTTCCTTGATCCAAAAATTGATCGTTTGCTGAGTAGGCTTATTACTTTCATTTGGTAAGATAAAAAGTACAGGTTACATGCGTTTTTTGGTTGGTTTCGACCTTAACTTAATCGCTATAGGGGTTATTTACAATGTTTCCCATCCCCTCCTCGGTCAGTTTCACTATTGCTTCCCTCAATGCGGAGTACTCTGGGATATCCACAATGGCTAACAGTCAGAGAGAACAACAACCCACGGAGGAGAGCAAAAACAGAAAGTGAAACAGGACATCTCATGGACTCTAAGGAAAACAAATTATAATATTTCATTCAACTGGAGCTTCTCCGTCTCAAAAAATTAACAAAACTTTTCGGAGAAGAGCAATCTCCAAGGTATTAAAGATTACTTCCAGCGCACATAGAGTAGTAAAGCGAGCTCAAGATCCAAGGCTGGTGCTGTAAACCAACTACTGTACTGTAGTGGAAAATAGTCGACACAGACTCTTGGACAGGTACTCCTTCAATCATTTGCTTACCTGTACATGTCCTCAAGAGTTTTTGAACTGTTAATTGATGTAAAATATAATATGGATTGTAAACCCTCTATCGTTTTTTCATTATTTTACTGGGTACATGTGTACCTTGATCGAATGTGTTATTAAACTTGCACACATTCAATCTGTGCTTTGCGTTATCTCTTTCGGGCTTTGCCACGTCATATGACAAATGATTTGCGTAGACTCAAATTCCATAAATGAGCTCTCTTTCAAAAAAGCTGAACACTGCGAAAGCAGTTGTACCGAATGCATTTATGTACCCTCATATGTTAACTGGGCTAAAATGATCATTTTACATACATTGCATTTCATTTTGATTTTTTACTGTAGCATTCTGTGTCATGATCATTCGCTATTTTTCATTCCTATGTAAATGTAAATTTTCGGCTTGACAGTGTCTGTTAAACCTAACAAAGTCTTAGAATGGAAATACTATATTTTACTTTCAATCTTTAGTTTGTCCATGACTTGTCTCAATGATTGTCCAGATTATGTGTGGCGTGAAATTGAACAATCCTCATTAAGAAATACTATCTACATGACAAACTGCCCAGTGAGTCAATAATTCAATGCTTAGTAATGCCAAAATGCTCATTAAAATCATGATAATAGTAAAAAGCATAACAATTTTTTACGATGAAAGCGTTTCCTTTGCAGTCTGCAACTATTTACGAAGCTGTGATCTCAGCAATCCAAGCAATCTTGTGATAGTTTTTTTCTTGTTTGTTCAACAAATAAAAGCCTCTGACTCTCAATAAAAGGGACATCTGTATGTACTCGAATGCTTTAAATCTATCTTCTGGTGAACAGTTACATAAAATCTTACAAAATTAAAGAAATATTCAGGAAAGTGTTTGTAGCGGATTAGCCGATAAAACATGAAGGGCACAAGTGAAAGGTAAGCTTGCAGTTTCTCGATTAAGCAGAGGACTTCGAACTAGTTTCCTTCTGATTTATTGATCCTTGCCTATCAAGGGATTTTTTAATACCCAAGCTCCATGCGTGACATCTTGAAGCAATAACTTTTGATGTTTTAGAACTGAGTTTTGTTTGACTATAAAATGTTCGGTCAGATCGATCATACGGCACAAAAAGTAATAGCAACACGAGCCATGATACTTCTTCGGTTTTCAAAGAACTGACAAGGTAAATAGAAATTATTATTTATCTGTTGAAAAACGACGCATCTTTTCCACAAGAAATAACTAGAACCACCCAGACTTACAGGAGACAAAGCTAGTCTGTGTGTCCTGTGTGTTGCGCATTTCTTTCGTGTCTCGTGTGACTACCTTGGCATGCACAGAAAATGTGCGCAGTAACAACAGTGGGCACCATCCTTAAGCAAGGTTAGCTGATTTTTATTTCAATCCTTTACATTGGTAGGCAACAGAAACAATTGTTTTTCTTCTCCCATAAACTGAAATCCTTATATTTTGCGGTGTATGACATTTGCAGACTGCAGACTGCAGACTGCAGACTGCAGACCCCATACTGTTATTTGCGTGACACTAATTGTAAAATAATACACATTGAAAACATAAGAATAAAGATGACGTCATCATCAATAAAGCAACGTCCAAAAAAATTGGAAATCAGCCTTGGCCTGGTACCCTGGGGTACGAGGTTGATTTTTCCCGCGTAAAGTTACAACAGCCTCGTTCCCAAGTTGTCTTTGGTTGTAAAGTTTCAGAAGAAATGGCTTCGACGGATTCAAGGTACGATTCTTTCTTTTTCTTCTTAAAAGGTTATCTTTGTATGGTAATAACAAGTAGCCGACTTATAATTGTCTATTAAGTAATTCTTCAGCAAAGAAAGTTCGGAATGCGGTGGGATATTGCACAAGAACATTGTCAAACCCGTTGTTTGTACGGCGCGCGGGAAGCGAATATTGAAACATAAACATGCGATTTGTTTGAGCAAGTTGTCTGTGGAATGTTAGAATATACCAGAAATGAACTAAACCCTGGAATACCGGAAATAAATCGTCGGCCGTATTTGTGATGTGGAAGGAATCTAAATACTGTGAATGAGAAACCACGTGTAAAAGACGCTCTATTCGCAATTAATAATATGAACACCGCTCGCAGAACCATTTCGTGTTAACACGCACCGAACCAATGTTTTCTCGTGAAGGAAATAACATCATGTAAAGGCTCTAGTGGGTAGTTTTAGTATAATTCTTAAAGTGATGCTGGTTATGTAATAAGTAATGCGTGTATTCAGTGTGAGAAACAAAATCTGAGAGATTTATTAAGTTTATAATATCTCGCCCCTCAATAAATTATTGCGGTGGTCTGAGAATTTGCGATAGTAAAAAAAGTGTTATGTATACACTTACCACTGAGAAATCTGGTATATTGAGATATGGTAGGATGGAAAATGTTTCATTTTCCCTCCCTTTTCAGGGGAATTGTGGCTAATTTTGTAGTCTGGGAATGCGACTAATTTGTCATGACATCGCAAATTCTCTCAACATGTTTCTAAATATAGTGTCATGTTCGCTCCTGATAAACTCCTGTTTGCTTTACAAATACAGTTCATAATTTTTGTTCCTATTGTAACCAAAAAGCTAAGAATGTTTAGAATGTTTAACAGGTAACAAGTAAGTTTGTTACCTAAAAGAGCACTTATCTATTTTAAATGGCCTGTCAACGGGCTTTCTGTTTGGGCGCAGAATGCAGAAATTTGATCTCCACTAGACTCAACCAGAGTTGATGTGTTGCAAATCAAGCCGGCGCAAATATCATTCACCTTGTTCACAAATAACTGGAATATCATGGATAGCATGTTACTGATCAGCGACAAAAAATTACAGGAAGAAAATACTTTTGGTGCTTGTTCGGTAAATCAAACAGGTAAATCAAATCTTTACAACTACGTTAGCGATTGACCAGTTCTTGACTCGAATTTCTTGTTAACTCGAGGCTTTACGTCGTACAAAGTTAAGGATTTCCGGGGGAGGGGGTAATCAGTATAAGGGCCCCGCCCAAAATTTTTCAGACTTCATGTGTGTGAAAGAGTGGGAGTTTCACTAGTTGAGGTACATGAAAGCGTAGGCAAATCTGTCATTGCGGTTAGGGAAAGCCCTAAAAGGGCAAACAGGCGCATTTTATGGTTTTGAAAAAGGCCAAAAAAAATTCCTGACTTAGTGAGTTATTCATATTTTAATGCCGTTTTGACAGCATTTAAAAGTGATGTAGGGTTTCAAAGTAGAACGTGAAATTGGTACCATTTGTCAATAAAAGGTATAAGAAAGGGTTACCATTTCTTAAAAAATGGTGTATTAAAGGGTGGTTGGTTTGACCCCTCCGGAGCCTCTCTATATAAAACTTTGTTTAGGACAGGGTGTGGGTCCTGAATTGTTAGAGAGTCATGTTCACTCGAAATATGAACCTGTCATTGAGAATATGTGTCAGGCAGGCTTCAAATCTAGTTGATAGGGGCAGGTACCTTGTACCCTTATGTTTTAGGGGTACAAATGGGGACGGGTGTTTGTGTGGATATCTGTGTGATAACCTGGGAATTTATTCACGTTATACTGAATTGGGTCACATTATATCCAGGAGGAATGGGGAGAGGAGAAGTCTATTTGGGAAAGATCAAAGTTAAAGACAGTGCCAATGTTTTCTTGTTCCAAAACTGGGGCTTGCTTATTTGTAGACCTTAATGGTGAACCCTAGTATTAGGGTCAGGGGTGTGGTTTAGTCATCTGTCTCAGCTCTGTATTTTGCTCTTTTTCGTTAGTGATTCAGATTGTAAAATTACATTTTACAAGGATGAGAGCTCCCAGGAAAGGTAAGAGATCACCTGTCTCTCATAATTATCAGCTTTCTCAAGGTTTAATGCTGTTTTCTTAACACTGCGGTGACAGTACGTCTGTCCTTTAACTCAACCAAAGTAAATTCATTTAAGTATCAAGTCTTAGCTCCAGTGAAGACAGGTGCACGTCATCTTATGTTTTTTGCTTAAATAGTTTAGATGTTTGTGTGTGTGTGTGTGGGGGGGGGGGGGGGGGAGGAGGGGGGGGTTATAGGTGTCTTATTTAGGACATCAACATCTGCCCTGTTTTGTTGTTTTTTTTTTTTTTACTGAGAACTCGCTCGATGCCAGACACCCTCCGGACAAGCTGTATCTGTATCCCTTATAGAGAACTTCATTGTCGGCAATCAGTCGAAATCTGACAAGAAATAGTCATCTCTGATGTCCTCTTAAAGAGGTCTCTGTCTTACAGTGCCGCTTTAAGAAGGTTGGCTGTAATACACCTTACTGCATTAATGTTGAAATAGGAAAATGGAAAAGAAACAAAGGGCAAAAAGTAATCAATAAGTACATCTCAGCAATTGTCATGGCACATTCATTGATAAATATGTTCATGCCTCCTAAATTTCTTCTGTTCAAAACTTACAGTGATGATATCGAGTAGAACGTTCCCAAAATCTAATGATTCTTTGAAGTCCATAACTTCTTTGCGATCTACATATCAATGTAAATTACCTGGTTAATTACAATTTTATTGAGTCCTACCTTTTTTCCATTTTTCTATTACAACGTTATTGAAGGGCTGTTAGGTATGGGAATTCATATAGGAAGATAGAACGAGAGTCGAAGCAATTTTAACAGATCGAATTGTTTTACTGTTTCATAGTTATGAATGTACAGGCTATTGAAGTTGCCTATTTTCATTCCTAAAGCTCTTCCGAGTCAGAGGGGATGTCATTCTCATTGCAAGACGTCAAGAGAGAGGACGTCGATTATTTTAGAGGGCAAACAAGCTTACCGTATCTTGCAATTCAAGACAACTTTACTTCTGAGGAGCTTGCGCGGTATCTGTTAAATCCTCCCAGTTTTGCAATTTGTAAAGACAGACCAGCAGTTTGCCAAAAGAACGCTATGTTTCTTATTGATCGAGAAATACCTGCAAGTGAAGACCTCAAGTCTGACGACTTCTCTTGGAGAAATAACGGCACGAAAATGTCAAACATCACCTTGAGGAATAAAAGATATGTTCTTCAACGTACCTACTTTGTGCATGCTAAGTATAAAGACTTTAAGCGTAGGATCTACAGTCTTTGTAAATCAGATGGTACCCCATACCAGTACATCCTCTTGTGTTATCGATTTGAGAAATCAGAGCACCAAGTGTCCCCATGCAAGAAAGCCCGCATGCAGCCATCTACACTGAAAGCGATCAAGAAGAAGTTGAAGTCAGGTAAAAGCTCACGAGATGTCTACGTGGAAACTCGAGAGGAGGCCGGTGGCCTTTCAGCTTGTAAAGTTTCTGCTAGACCGCGTTCGGTCAATCAGGTTCAAAAAATTAAGGAACGGTCAATTCACCACCAAAGCAGTACCTACACTGCAAGACCCGGTCAAAAAGACGAACTTTATTCCGTGATTCTGAAATGTATCGACGACAGCACACATCCGAATAGATTTCTCCGATTTGTCCAAGGAGCGCCTCAGCCACTAGCGTTTCTTTCCGATGATCGTCAGCTGCTAGACTTGGAGCGATTTTGTACGAATCCATCCAAGCCCGGAATATTGAGCGTCGACACTACTTACAACTGTGGGGAGTTCTACGTAACACCAACCACATACCGGCATCAGCTGCTCTTGTCGAAGAGAACAGGCAAGCACCCAGTGTTACTTGGACCTACACTTATTCACAAGCATCGAGATCAGGAAGCCTTCAGTTATCTCGCAAGCTCCATGACAAGACTTAAGCCATCACTAGCACGAATTTTAGGTGTCGGTTGTGACAGAGACAAAGCGATTAAAAACGGACTGACACCCCATTTTCCTTGTGCCGTTTTCCTGGCTTGTAAAAAGCACTTTGAGGATGATATTCTGCGGAAGCTTACAGATCTTGGTGTGAATGGTAATGAGAGGAAGGAAATTGTTGCTGATATCTTTGGCTCTGAAGTGACGCGAGAGAGGGGTTTGATTGACCGAGACACTGAGGCTGACTTTGACAAAGACCTGGCAGAATTGGAGCAAGTATGGAACGAGCGTGAAAAGGCCGCCAGACAAACCAGTAGACCAGAATTCCATTCATGGTTTGTGCGTTACCAAGCCAAAGACATGAAAGAGATGCTTCTCTATCCGGTTAGGCGAGATATGGGTTTAGGATACGATTTCTACTACAATAATGACCCCGAATCAGTGCATCGCAATATTAAGGCAAGGCAAAACTACAAGGCCACCGAAATGCCAACAGTTGTAGAAAACATTCGAAAGGAAAAGAACGCCAATCTCTGTTATGTGGAAGATGCCATAATTGGTAACGGACCCTTTGAAATAGCTCCAGGGTTCGAACATTTTAAGGTTGATGAACACTCTTGGACATATGATTGGTCGGAAGAGAAAAGGCAAAAGCATTTAAGGGAGTTCCATGAAGCCCTTCCAGTCGTAACCACGGTGCCAAGAGGAGGCATTCACAGCCAGCAAAATGAACTGGTACTTGGGGAAAGTGGGGAAGGACGTCAACAAGACCCTGAAGGTGGGGAAAGTCCCCCTGAAGAAACGAGGGAAATGCGTGAGGAGACTTCAACAGCACATTCCCTCTCCATTCCTTTTTGTGAAACTGGCTTATCCTCGGTTTTCTTACCATCATACAACAAAGCTGCGTGCTTGCTTCTTAGCAGCACTAACATCGTGGAAGCTCCGGGAGATCATAAAGGTTTTCTTGTTGCAAGTGATACCGGGGCAACTCCTTATTTTGTGGCGGTAAAGAAAAACGGAGTCTGCATTTGTCAGTGTAAAGGTTTTAAAACTGCCTCTATTTGTTCTCATTCACTTGCTGTAGCGGATCACGTTGCCAAACTGCACGAGTACCTTTCCTGGTTTCATTCTCGCGGTGGTCCAAACATCACTGCAGCAGCGTCTACGTCCGCACCCAAAAATGCGGGGAAAAAGCCTGGCCAAAAGTCTCGCATTCGACGAACCGGGGCCATCGAATCATCAAGAAATGATGACAGCTACGCAGATAGGCGTCCATACGTGGAGACTGCAAGTGTCGAAAATGAGCAACGATACCACCTTAAATGGCTAGACAAGACGACGGCTAGAGTATGCTATGGTTGCGGAGGAAAACTTCGACCTTCTGATTCGAGTGTGCCCCCTCCTCCATTTGACGTGGTAGTGTCAACT
The DNA here is from genome assembly GCA_038088405.1 of Porites divaricata. Taxonomy (NCBI): domain Eukaryota; kingdom Metazoa; phylum Cnidaria; class Anthozoa; order Scleractinia; family Poritidae; genus Porites; species Porites divaricata. The sequence continues at coordinate 54,056,487 of JBBMOI010000001.1, read as the reverse complement.
AAAGAGTATCGTTCTTGGTATGACAAGTCAACAGGAACAACAAAAATTACGAAGAAACCGGAGGCCACCCACTACCACGTAAATCCCGTTTGTCTCCAGGCAAAAAATGTCGATTTCCAAGCATCGCTTCATGTAAGCATCAATTCCGAAGATCGCCAAAGGATGCTCGATGTCCACAAGAATTTTTTAAAGCAGTCTTTGAACATCACCATTATCTAAGACCGAAAGGACATTAACGTTGTGTTACCACTTAACAAACACATTTCATGACAATGATATGTTCAGTTTTAATGTTTTAAACACAAGGAGAGTGGACGATGGATTTCCCTTTATGAGCTTTTCCCTCCTTTGGACAAAGTGACTATAAACAAAGAATTTGTGTTGAAAGGATTCCAATAAGCTTGCACCTAGTCTGAGAGGTACTCCCATACATAGGTTGTGTGCCGCCTGGTAGGGAATGGTTTATGCTCATATCGGGTTACATTTTTACCCATTGTTACTATTTAGTTTTTAATTTTCCCCTTCACAAGGGTTTCATTTTCGGGTTTGAGCATTAAATAGGTTATCAATCTATGTTCGTCTCATATTTAATTGTGTCAGGGTTAAGACCCTGGGCGGCACATACCTATTCGAAACTTATGGGATTACCCCTCCCCTCCTCAGCATGCCAAAGTTTGGAATAATATATAATGTTTACGTTCCTGTTATTGAAGTTCTGACCTTTCAATTCCTTGTTATTTAATGAATAAAAAGTTTATGTTAATTGATACATTTCAAGTTCACATTCCTTGGAACATCAAATCAGCTTAAAATTCCTGTGACTTGGATACGCCGATATATGTAGACACAATTCAGGACGATTTGACCTGTACAACTAAAGAAAAGTGTTAGCAGCAGCTCGCCAAGCCATGACGTGAAGTAATGTACACCTGTCTTAGCAGTCCGTAAACATCCCCATTACCCTTTCATGTTGCAAAACATTAAGATAAAACGTCTTAACAATAGGCTTTAAATCGTTCAATTGAGCTGCTTTCTACAGCCCAAAATGTACCAGGCGTCTTACCGATCGATACGTCGATGTGAAGATTTTTACTCATTTCCTGCAGTACTGCTTCTTCTTCTTTTTTCTCAAAACTAGGAATGTCTTTTCCTTACTTAGTATGCCTCCTTCAGAAAATAATAGCTCGGGTTCCCGATGAGAAAAAGAGAAACGAGCCATACCATCGCCATGTTTTCTTTCAGTTTCTTAGAAGCCTGGGAATAAGGTGTTCCCGTGTCAGTCATATCACAGGGTACCCACAGTCACAAAAGCCTCCTCGAAATAAGGATTTCTATGGAAATTAATCGTAAGATTCATAAAACGTTGAAAATTCACGTAAACTGCAATTTAATATACATACCTCAGAAAGACATGTAAAAAAGCGTCATTTTTAGCAAGTTTTGATGTTTTATCGATAAACTCCGGCCCTCATATTATGCACCTATCAATGTTAAGCCCCAGGGGGGTGGGGGGGGGGGAAGGGCGGGCAGACCCAGGGGAATTTGACATTTTAATGGCAGCTAGAGTCAAATTCCCCACCCCCAGGCACCTACTAAACGTCAATTTCCCGCCTCTGGGGTAACTTTTTCTAACAGAGTCAGGACTTAATAATCGACAGGTTGGAAAGGATATGTCATTTACAACCTCACATAGAAACAGAAACAGAAGGAACGAAGACTCTTCTATTTATAAAAATTCGATCATACAATGAAAGAAGTGATGGTTCATATATACCGAAAAATAAAACAGATTTCCTCACCTTTCTTTCGCTCATGTTGTCTTGTTACTTTCAAGAAAAGCAGAGGTCTTTTACCTCTGGTGACTTCTGGGTATTACCAAGATGGCAGGTCACTCATTTCCAGTTTCTCTCGGTCTTCCAAGATGGCGGTCATGTAAAATTCCCGACCCTGGGGCAACGCTTAAATGTCAAAATCCCTACCCAGGGGAAGGTATGCTCAGTCAATTTCCCGTGCGTAGCCCGCCCCCCCCCCCCCCGCCTCCCACCCTGGGGCTTAACATTGATAGATGCATTAATCATATACGTAATTTAGCTTAGGAGGCTGTTGTGAGTGTAGGTGCCCTGTACGCAAACTACAACTGGTGAAAACAATTTACAGTCTGCGGTCTGCAGTCTGCGGTCTGCAGTCTGCAGTCTGCGGTCTGCAGTCTGCAGTCTGCAGTCTGCGGTCTGCAGTCTGCAGTCTGCAGTCTGCAGTCTGCAGTCTGCAAATGTCATACACCGTATATTTTGAACGTTACACAACGGTCCCAATGGTCATATTTTTGAGCATGGGTTACCTGTGCTGACATTAAACACATTACACGCACACTCCACAACTGACATTATAAACTCTCTCCATGAGGAATCAAAATCCGAAATAGAGTTTTAGCTTAAGGGAAAACTGCTTATCTCAGTTATTTATCAAAAGAGCAATGTGTCCTGTACATGTCAAATTTCATGTTCACTTTAATTTGTACCAGAACTCCTAGACTTACTCGATGATTTAAACCATAAGCTTGATTCCTTAATTACCATTACCAATATATCACTTACTCATGCAACCATCATTTTCGGCGAAATAGCCTTAAATTTAAGTTTAAGTTAAGCCAATTAAATTCACATACCTCACAAGACTCGCGCCCGATTTTTCACGACTTCCGCCAAGCAACGTGCGAGAATTTTTAGGTCATCAACAAGGCCAAGTGTTGACGAGTAAGTAAAAGAAGTGCTGGAGCTCAAATCCAAGTTCCAGAAGTCTAATTATGTTAGTTTAGATCCAATTTACTACACACGTTTTCTGTGTAGTCAATCCGTCGCCATATTGGTTTCGTTTAGAGCCCAGTCTCTCAATTAGCGCGTGAGTCTCTCGCGCGAGCTTTCTCAGTACTCGTTTCGCGTCTCTCGAGTACTCGTAAAACGCGCTCAAATGGCGTCAGGAAAATAAACATTCATGCCTATTACTTGTTCATGAACTTTCACCATTAATGAGTGAGATAAATAGCAACTCACAGTGACGAGTGATTGCTGAAACCCCAGCATGAGCTTATGTGGACTCAAAATATGGTTCGCGCATGCCCAGGAATCGAGGCACGATCTTAAATGTGAAATGTTTGCGATAATCGGTGTAGGAGAACCCCAGAAATGGGGTAGCCTCGCACGCAGACGTTCGCGTCACGCGTTCCTACCCTACAGGAGTAGAACAGGAACGCGTTACGAACCCTTAAGAACGTCTGTGTTGGAGGCTGGAAATGGGGTTGGTTGCGCCATTGCGTGTGACACACGAGCGTAATTTTGATGAGGGCGCCGCGCAAAGAATAAACAAACGAAATGGTGTTGGAAATTACCTTCATGGGAAGTGAATAAATTCCATTTTCTGTCATTATTTTTCGGGAGAACTATATGGAGCGATGTCAACCGGAAGTGGACTCCAATCATGGTAATCATTGGAGTGCGATTGCTTTTGTTTTAGATTGGTACCAAGGGCACAGGGCCCAGGGGCGTGATTTTGGAATAAAAATTATAGGAAATATGGTGACGTACATCCCGAATGGTTTGAAAACTGGGTGCAAAAAAAGAACAATGTAAGAAATTGAGTTAGGAGAATTCTCCCTGCTGTGGTTTCATATTACCCTGGGTGTCGGAGACTCTTGTAGCGCGATGTTCGGCTTCTGTCAAGCTCGGCCTACGGCCGAAGATATGTCGGCCTTCGGCCAACACCGAAATTCCCGCCGAACGCGAGAAAAACCTCTAGTACCCAGGGTAGTTTCATATGGACAAGATGGAAAAAAAGCCCAGTTGCCCTAATGCGCTTTTCTCTAATATGTATACGCATCTCGTTTTGCTTATCGCTACTTTCTGAAAAATATTGAAGGGTTTTCCTCTTCCCTCCACCGATAGTGCGACCCGGCACCGCAGGTTGAGCCCGCAATACAAGGAAGTAAGAGTATGAGATCTGGTGAGGGTCGGTTGACTATAGCAGTCAGTATTTTCTCATAAAACAGGCAAATGTTGAGAAAGCACTTTCATTTAATTAATGAGCAATATAAGACGTGTATTTACATACTAAAGTAATAAAAAAAATACCAGTAGGTAATGGAAACATCTGACTGACAACAGGCAAACCAACCAATTCGTAACTACCATCGGGACGATTAGATAGAGGCGGTTTTATTTCACACAAACAGACCTTATTCACGATTTCACTACGATACTTGTCGTCTTTGCACGCACTATAGGATTGATGTCACGTGGTATTTCAGAGGGTAAACAAAAGAAAAAAATGCCAATACGAATAAAAGCGGTCGATTTTGTTTATTCTTGTAAAACGAAACGATGATTCAATAATAGTCATTTAAAATGCACGGTTCGAGTGTCGTCAAGTTTTAAGTCATTATTTGCTTGCTGGGAGGCCCATCTACCTGCCTCGTACCCAGGCGCGATACTCCTTGATGGCTAGTGCAGTCGCGTTTTCCGTTTTCCACACTTGAGACGCCTAGGAACGAGGCAGGACATATCTACAGCGGCAGCTACAAAACGCAGGTCACAGGCCACAAGTGCAGGATAGAGTACAGGTCACCATGGTGCGTTAAATAAACAACACTTAAAATGTCTCCTAGCCCTAATCATAATCTGAAATAAAGTTTTAGCTTTTAGCCTATCTCCGTTTTAATCAATAGAGCCGTGTTCTGCAGCTGTGACCTGTGTTTTGTCCCTTCCACATCTACAGTCGCTACTGCATCCAAAAAAAAAATTTCACCCATAATTTGCCTTATTATTCATTCAAAATATTTCCCCGATTCTGATTGGCTAAAAGCACACGTTTAATTCCCCATAACCAGTTACTGATGACCAAATTTGGAAGAAATTTGACTTTAACGAGGAAATGACGTCAAAAATGCAGCGTTTTCGCAGGTTAAGGCACCGTTAACAGAGAAGACCTGGGGACGAGGTTGAGTTGTTTTGGTTGTGAACTAGAAAAAATGGGGGACATTTCACTCGTTTCAAGAGTAAGAACTAGGCGAAAAGATAGCTAAAAACATGGCAAGAACAGCAAGAAGACAACTCGAAGGGCGACATCTGCTATTTGAAGAATATTTGTGGAGCTGGACAAACCTAAACGTACATTATCGAACATGAACTGAACATCGATGGATCAATGGAGGTAAGCATGTTTTAGCTGTGTTTTTAAACTAGGAATTATTTTGAATGAATAATAAAACAGTTATTGAATTCGGCTTTCGTATCATATGAAGAATTATGGAGATCTCGGAGGGTGTTATACGCCTCGGCCTACGGCCTCGACGGATAACACCCTCCTCGATCTCCATAATTCTTCATAAGATACTCAGCCTCATTCATTAACTGTTAAATAATCGTCTTTAAGATGACAAGTTATAAATTTTCTGTCGACCGAGATTTTTTGTATTGGCAGATTTAAACTTTTTTACCCCCTTGAGAAACCACGTGACTTCACGTTATTCCCATCAGTCCTCAAGGGCGTGCAAAGACGGCATGAAGGTTTTGAAAATAATGTAATTCTATTTTCATTGGCTAATTAGTCTAATTTCGTTTAACTATTTTAAGGTCTTTTAATGTGGTAGTTTTTGTGTTATCCGTGATCTCCTGTCCAACTTAAAGGGGTTGTGTTACGACAGTTTAGTTATTTAATTTTGACCTCTCAAGACAAAAGGCCTCGAGACATACATGGATAGAATAGGAATTAGATGTACAAGGTAGTAGTTCGAGCAATATATATCTTAAAGGCCCATGTTCACCCAATCGGCTTTGCGCGCTCGTGATTTTGTTTGATTTTTGTCAAATGCAGTGTTTTGATTGGCTTCCACTTCCACTTTTGAGGAGCGCTGCGTGACGATACTAAAAACGACTGTGAGGGAGACTAGCTTTTTTCCCGCTTGCCGAAGGTTGCAGAGACAGTACAGTGTATCAAAGAGGCCAGTAAGACTTTAATTCTTTCCCAAATGGAGGAAGATAGATCGCCGACTTCGTTAAATGTCGTCCCAGAAGACGTTGGACTGCTCTCTTATCATCTGGTCGAGGCATCCTTGCAATTGCTTCAACTTTCATGGGATCAGGCTTTAGTCCTTCTGATGTGAACAACTGTCCCATGTAAGTTACTTGGTCTAACTTCAACCTCAACTTGTTCTTGTTAAATTTCAGATTAACACTGCATGCACGCTTTAGCAAGTTCACTAAATTGCGATCGTGATCTGCCAAATCTTCTTCCAAAGATTCTCTGCTGCCATAACATAAAATGTCATCTGCAATTACTTCTTCTCCATCAAGGCCTGCGAGCGCTTCATTCTGGCGGCGTTGATATTCTTCTGGGGCGCTGCTTATTCCTTGTAGCATGCGAAGGTAGCGATATCTCCCAAAAGGGGTTCAGAACGTTGTAAGGAGGGAACTTTCATTGTTAAGCTTAACTTGATGGAACCCATCAAGTTAATTTCTTTGGTATCTAATGCTGTAAATACTTTTGCTTTTGACAGCTTTGGTAGCACTTCGTCCACTGTCGGCATCTGATACTTTTGGCCTCTTTATGGGTCTATTCAAATCACGCGAATCAATGCACACCCTCAGTTTCCCTGGCTTCGGCACAGCTACAAGACTACTGATCCATTCTGTTGGCTGACTTTCCTTGACAATGATGCCTTGCTTTTCCATTTCATCAATCTTTTCTTTTAACTTTGATTTGAGTACACGTCGAGGAGCATGCTGCACTGGCGTAATGGCTGGATCTACTTCAATGTGACATTCTCCGGGCAGGCAACCAAGGCCTGTGAACACATCTTCATATTCCTTCAAAAGTTCCTCTATAGTGAGGGGTTCATAATGCATGCTATTTAATGAGTGAACAAACGCTTCTGTTCCTAGGGATATCCAACCTTGGTCAATGCATGTTCTACCATCTATGATTGGCCACGGTGCATTCTCCAGGACTCGGTCAAATTTTATCTTGCATTTAGGGCCACTGTTCTGGCTGACTGAAAATGTGTACGAACCAAGTGGATTGACAACACTACCATCATAAAGCCTTTTCTTGCGTCCAGGTGGATCCAACTGAACTTCGCCAAATATTCAACAGGACATTGCACTGCATCATCGCTCCAGTATCCAGCTGAGTTGTATTAGTGTAGGGCTGTACTCAGTGTGAAAGATGAAGGGTACCATAAAGGAGGATCTGTTTTCATTGCTAATGACAACTCCAACGCGCTCTACAATAAGAATAAAATCGTCTGATTCATCACTATCCTCTGCAAATCTCTGATGCGCTCCACTTGTTTGGTGAACTTTCTTGTCTGGTTTACTTGGGGACTACCTCTTTACATGACACTTCACGGCAAAGTGGCCTTGTTTGCCACATTTATGACAGGTTTTACCAGACGCAGGACATTTGGCTCTATTATATGGATGTTCGGTGCCACAAAACTTGCATAGACCTGATGGTTTTTCTTTTCCAGGCTTGTTACGACCTCTTAAGTTTCTATTGCTACTACCACCATTTCCTTTCCTTTTTTCTTTTGCTGAATGATGATTTTCTATATATATATATATACAGATAGATCTTTCTTGTGATCTATCTGTATATATATTACATACGTGTAACCACTGCTCGCCTCGACTAGCTAACCTGCTAACTGCGGGCAGTGGATATTGCTTTCTGTAAAATTTGTGATAATTAATAAACAGTTGAAACAGTTTCTGCTGCATGAACACTGTTTGTAGAATCAACAGTGTCCTTAACTGCTCTTTGTGAATCCTGGATAACTCGCTGGCTCGAAGAGCTTCAATACACCTTGTTAATCCCGGAACAGGGCGTTCTCGAAGTGGCTCTCACAATTCTCAAATTCACATGACTCAGCAAGCTGGCGCAGTCTCACTACATACTGATCAATGCTTTCATTTTCAGCTTGATTGGCAAAACCTAATTTTATTCTTTCGAACAACAAATGTTTTTGAGGCATAAAATGGTCGCTTAAAGCAGAAAGAATCTTCTCTGGGTCTTTCGTGTCAGATGCAGTTAGAGTAGTTAGTTCCCATAACACTGCATAAAGCCCCAGCCTGTACTTCTTTAGGTTTCTTGCCATAGTTCAATGGCAGTGACATAATAACGCCAGGCTTCTTTAAACATTTTCCAATTTGTTGATACATCATCCTTTACGTTTTTACGTTCATGGGCGCTGGCGATGGTATTTGATAAAATGGCATGTTGAAGAAAATGAATACTCACAGTTCGGGTGCTTTCTAGTTTCTTTCAGCTAAACAATATGGCGACGTCTCACCACGTGCACGACTCGCGAACGGCTTCTCTGAAACGTTCCTCTTCTTCTTCTACTGTTTTAGAATTCTTTTAACTACGATTTTAACTTCTGGCACCATGTTATTCGGCCTTTAACTGAGGAATTGACTGAGACAACTTAAATGAAACGAAGCCATGCTTTCTCTACTTTAATCACACGAGGTCTCCTGGGAAGACGCCGTAAACTACTTCAACCGTACGTTTCGATGGCGTCGCCATCGAAAGTACTGCAGTGAAACAAACACTCATAGAAACAAAAGGCTCGATACCAGACCAAAATATCCAAAAAGATGTAAAGAAAAATACCAAGAGAACCAATTTAGACTTTCTTTTAAACCAGATTTAGCGAACTGTGGACGATTAACATAACAAAGATTGACTCTACACACTGAAGGCAGTGATTTTCAACTACGCGAAATGGTATTTCTGGAGTACAGTGCGCGCAGTGCATCTAGGGTGAACATGGGCCTTTAAGGTTGGCTTTATGAAAAACAGCAGAACTATATGATCGAGCGACTTTTATGTTACCAGTACTAGAAAACATTATAACTCCTGGAGAGGCGATTAAACAAGCCGTAATGTTCAATTGGTCAAACTCAGTGTTCAACCCATTGGCGGATCCAGGGGAGGGGCCACGGGAGCCTAGCCCCCCCCCCCCCATTTTTTTAGACCAAACTGAGGCCCGAAGGCCAGAAAAGATCAAACTCCAAATCCAAATCAAACTGTTCTCGCCCTTTTCTTGAGAGAAAACAGTCCTTGTTTAGATCAAAATAAAAAGACTAGAAAATTAAGATGTAATTCGGTAGGAAAAGTGCACCTCAGAGAAAGTGTGAAAAGATTTGTTTAAAGTATTTCGTAAGGAGAAATAAGTTACTTTTGAGAACATTTAAATAGAATGATATTAACTTTACTAGCCTGATGAACTTCTTCATGACGTTACTGTGGAAAACATACAAGGCTTCTACCTGTATAAAAAATAAAACCACCACCGAGTAGCTTACACTAACGCGAAAAAATCTTTCCAGATATTATTGGTTGGTACTGCTTCTTTTCATAAATGACAAGCATATACACTTAGCGTTGTGAAAAAAGATGACTTGGGATACTTTGCGATACCATTGACCATGGAAACTTTTTATCACTGTGCCGCTAGCTATCGCAAAATCTCTTCTTTTTTCAAACAGATTATAGTAACCAAATATTTAAAGATACTTATGACTAACTTCCTATCAATACCGATTCTAAACCGAACAACAGACGATAGCCGAATAGATATACTTTACACTTTAGAAGCTAAAGATTACGGTTCACAACGCGATTAATTCCGACAACACCTCCCATCTGTTCCCAATACCAGGCACCCTATCGACGACCAGTCGTCGACATGAGGTACTGACCGCTGAATTTACGAACACGACTTCTTTCCGACTCTTCAGTGAGAATTTAGTCTTGAAACAGCAAGCAAAGCAAATTTTCCCGCTTTCTTTTTTTGGTATTATTTACAGTGCATATGGAATATAGTGCAACTCACGGCGGAGTACACAATACCAGCAATACATCCTGTCTAATGTTAAGTTTCTATTTCTTCTTTCCAGCTTGTAGCTAGTCTTTGTTCCTCTTCAAGTTTCTTTTGCTGTGATATCGTCGAGTCGCTTCGTCCAGTTGTCGTAAAACTCCTAAACTCCTTGCATCAGTGAGTCCATCATGTCCAGATTCCTTTTGGCCATTTCGTATCCAGGCCCACCGAGAAGTTCAAGTTCATCTGCAATAAGAACAAACCCTAGCTGTAGTGTTCTAATGGAATAAATGGAAGAAAAAGCCCTTTTAGTTAGGAGGCAGGGAGGTAGGAGTAGTACACAGAATTCGCCACTTTATAAACGGGAAGTAAAAGCGTTCTAAACGCCTGGAACAGTTTCGCTAACACCTCTGGGATCGTAGCTATTGGCCGGCACTCCATTAATAGTCCCAGAAGTCCTTGCGAAAGTTCACTCGACCCAGTTTCCTTCTCGTTTTAAAATTATACATGTTTACGCCAAACAAGCAAATTTTTCGGCGCACCTTCGTCGCCGACGTCGCGTTTTCATTTCTTAATCTGTCTTATGTCACTTTTAGGAGTCCAAAAAAACTATTCTGAAGTGATTTACAGGCCCTTCCACGCAAAGAAAGTTGTAAGTAATGAGGAGAAAGAAGGTAAAATTTACCAAAGCTAAGAATACAGGTGACTGATGTTTTCATTGTTCACGTGGGTGTTGTGATGAGTTGGTCTTGAGTTTAACGATGATGTGACTGATTTTCGTAACAGATGGCGCGAAAGATCACGTGGCCATCTCCCTAACTACTTAAATGGTTTACGACGCGTTACTTTTGTCATTGATGACGTTAGGATGACGTCATACCATTTAAGGCCGAATGATGTCAAACTTAAGCGTTTATATTTAACTTTATTCGTTATTATATTTTTAAAGACTTTATTACATTTAGGGTGAGATGCTATTACATTTAGGATTTTATTAGGGTCTGCAGTTATTACATTTAGGCAATTTACAAATTTTACATATAAGAAGTCCTACGGGGAAGTCCTATAAAAAGAATTTTGTTTACAAACGAGGCTTCGTGGCGTAATTTGCTCTGCTGACGTAACCCCACATAAGGGCCGATATAGCTTCAAAGCTGACTTGATGCACACAAAAGAAGGTAGGAAAGAGAAAACGTGCCTTGCGCTTCGTCACCAGTCACTCGCGTGTCACACACGTTTCGCGCTCGCCTCTATGCGAAAACTAAGCGCCTAAGGAGGAGGCAGACTTTAAAGGCTGCGGAAGAAATAATATGGTAGAACATGGTGCTATTGTGGCGCGGTACGTGAAAAAGGATGTGTTTACATTAGTGCACATGGTACTCGGGAACCGTACCCGGATACTGAAGTGTGAACATGGCTTCAGCCTTTCGTCTTACCCATCTCTGGCTTTTTCTTCCAATGCCTCATGTATCCGTAGTCCCAGATGATGCCACAAGCCGACAAAAAACCGCAGCAAGACAACGCAGGTGTAAATGGAGTTCTGGAACAGAGGAGAGTTGGCGTCTGAATAAGCCGGATGAGCGCTCCACAGCCGCACTCCCTGATGGACCTATGAACAACAGGAAAAAAGAAAAAATATATTTGTTGAAGTCAATGACATCAGTGGTTTGTCTGTTCTCGTCCCGAGAGAACAATGTTTCTTTTGGTCACGTGGTCTCGTTCGTTAAATAAATTAAGTAGAGTGGCACTCGGGACGAAAATGTAGTCTGTCTATTCTCGTCCCCAGACCGCTTCGTTTCGTTTGGTCACGTGGTCTCTTTTGTTACGAAATAAACCGAGTGACTCTGGGACGAGAATGTAGTTTGTCTAGTGCAATCGAGTTGTATAATCGTTCGTTAAAAGTAGTTTTGTTGATGGATGAATAAAGTATCATCAGTAGTTGGTGTTATTGTGATCTTTAATGTGTGTGTACGTGCTTGGTTAAAATGTTCATCTTGGTGACTAAGAGAAAAACGCTGTAATATCAATAATTTGTCTGGTGTAAAATTCCATGCGGGTTCAGGGTCTTTAAAAAGACTCAGTGTTGTTGGTGACTGATTTATGAACCCAGTAGTATTCAGTAGGAGTAGTCCTTCAAAAGACTGTAGTTGGTGATTGATGTCTGAACCCAATAGTATCAGTAAGTTGTCTAGTATGATCGTCTATGCGAGATCATGTGAGTGTACTTTGTACTTTGTGAAGTCTTCTGTGTAATCCTCACAGAAAGCAAAATGACAATGAAGCTACCCACCGATTTTGACTGATCATTAACCAGAACATAGCGAGTTTAAAAGATTTCCAAACAAACTTACCTCCATTGGCTTGGTATTCGCTTTTACTATTTCGAAGATTTCTGCTTGGTTTTAGAGAATGTTGTCCTTGAAGCAGTTCTGAAGGGATTTTTTTTCTGACAATCGTCCCTCTCCAAATACCACTCCACAGTATGAGTTATGATCGTTGAATTTTTTTTTTTTACTCGGAGCTCTTCGCTGGAGAATTCTTTCATTTCTCCAGGGACGTACGTGACCACAAGAACACCTTTGCATTGCCACACTACTCTTTCAGCGGGCCCACAAAAGACACCAAGACATTGTATGCTACGTGAAAAATAAATCAATTCAATGAAAGATATGTTATTCATCGTAGTTTGATCTTTGAGTTTTATTGCTAAGGCCCTGTATATATGGAGAAAACTTATCCCGGGTAACGGGACGGGTCACTCACCTACTCGAGCTACGCTGGAAGGGCCAACCTTTTCTTAAATTTCTTACAAAACGTGGCGAACCGTTTACATGAGAAACAAAACGTTGAATCGGCTAGAAGGGTGATCCTCCCAGGGAGGTCACTTGATATGGATGACCCATATAGGCTCGCCCAGCCGGGTCAACTCAAACAAAGCAAGAAAATCAGAGCATACGCAAGCGTTCATGATGTCAGCTCTTAGCTCGGGCAAAGGAGTCGTTCTTTTCTCATATACTCGCTCGCTAAAGTTCGCTGGGACAGTGAACCTCTTTCCGCGACTACTTTTCTCCATATATATTCGGAGCATTAATCAGGCAATGGTGTCGATTGGCTAGACAGGAGCAATATCGGTATCATCAAAGTTATCGCCGGAGAAAAATCCTCACCAAAGAAACTGATTGCTGTATGAAAAAATATATAAATTTTATGATATGACGTTTTGCCTAATTTTTTTCAAAGCTTTTGTTGCACACTGAATTTCTTCTGACTGCCCCGCACCAGCTACGTCCTTGGATATCTGTGGCTATTAATCATGTTATAGGATCATGTTGAACATGAAAGAATCTACAGTCTCTCTGGCACTAGTCCTTTGCTATCGATGATCATCTCTCTCACGTCAGTTCAAGTTCCTTGGCCACAGCATGAGCCCGCTAACATCTAAGCGGTGTATGCTCTTTGCTCGCTAACATAATTTTGTGGGTAATCCACTGCCGATAGGCTAACGTTGTATTTAAGGAAAAATCACTTCGTCTTTGAGAAACGCGTCTTAATTCTTTGGGTTTTCCGGTAGTGGACTAGCATGGAGTTGCTTTATGTTACAAAAACCTAACATTATTTGGTGGGTACCTTGGTTGGTTAGGGTTTTAAGGTTATTTCGACACCTAATAGACCTCTTACTACCGGGATACACTTTAGACATACAAAAACCATTTTCTTTCTTCGTCCAGTGACTGTTTTTTTTTTTTTTATAACGAGATAATAAAGAATGGTACTCACCCAACGGTTGTCATGGTAACAAATTCCCACCAAAAACCTTCTCCACTCCCCCCAATGAACGACCAGGGAAATTTGTCGGTATTGCACCACGTGTCCTAAGCAACTCATTATGGTGATTTTAAAGCACTTTACCCTCTTAACTATAGAGCCATGCACCGTTTGTTGGTTCTTTATTGGGTGCCTCCGTAACAAAGCGATGTATTAAAACTTTATAATCACGAAGTAACTTTAAAAGCTTAAAGGGATTTTGTAATGAGAACTTGTCAGTTCCTCGTGTAAACTGCGTGTCCGGTTTAAAAAATAAATTGCCGTTGAACAATAAGAACAACGCCTACTTTATAAGCTTTGGTAAAATGGGCAACAAAATCGTGCAACTTGTTTTGCAAAATTGTTGCTGAACAAGTTGAAAACTTGTTAACAACATGATTTATTGAAAGACAGGTTGTGCTGGAACACGCAACTTCTCCATTCAACTCCGCCGGACGTTTTGTAGTACTGTTGCGTGACAAGTTGTTTGATTTTTGCTGCCCGTTTTTCCGTACCTTTAGTATCCACCTCTCTTACTCAGCCAGCGGAGATTTTAGGGAAAGAACCTTGGAAGGCCTCTGTTAGCCGAGAGCTGCAAAAAGATAGTCTCTGGGGAAAACTGCGCACTCTCCATGGTTAGCCTGGTTTAGTCTCCAAGATAGTAATGTAGAGTCGTGCAGTAAAAAGTGCGACGCAAAGAAGATCGAGCGGTTCCTTTCCAAAATCGGGCGAGTTTGGATTATTTTATTCTCGCGACGCTCCCACTATCTGAGATCCTGGCACAGGCTACCAGGAAACACTCGTTCACTGCTTACCAGTCCCGAAATGATGATACCGGACAGTAACCCCATCAGTTACGCCATTATATGCAGCGTAAGCACCAACACAGGCCACCCAGACAAAACAGAGTTGATCAACACAGCGTTCGCTGAGGTAATAGGTGGTTCATAAACAACAATGAATGTAATGTCAGGAAGGCGTACCAAAGGCATGAACTTGTGGATCGTCTGATAGTAGCGATCGGCGTTCTTCCCACGGAATTGAAACGTGATGGTATCAGATTGATCCAAGTATTTACTGTCTTTGATGTCAACCTGCTTTAAACGTAACAGGATGAAAAGTCTAAGAGTATGAACAAGTTTGGTGAGAGTGCAAAGGAATGACACAATAACGAGCTAGTAAAAAAGGAATACCGATTCCTTCCAATTAGGAATTAAACCTAAGGGCTGTTTACATGGAGAGGGGAAGATCCCAGCACCAGCAAGATCCTCAGAACGCGGATCATCCTGGCCAGGTGATCTGCGACGTCATTGCGGGGGCCTGGGGAAAGACATTTTAATGCCGTATCCCATAAACCAACGCGCGCACCAATTCAATTCAATTCAATCTGTTCCCGTCAGCTTTGGTTTATGGGATACGGCATTAAAATTTATTTCCCCAGGCCCCCGCAGTGACGTCACAGATCACCTGGAGCGCTATTGGTTTTTTTAAATTTTACCTGCAAAGGGTTGCAATTGTCCTTAGGACTAGGAACTTCCTTGTACTAGGATCTTCCTGCAGTGAGGTACGAAGATCCTAGCACCATGCAGACGGCTTTGGATTCTCTAAAATGGTACGATTTGATTGGTTTCAGGGATACAGTCTTGCACGCATCACAGTGGTGATAAAGCGAATACTGTGTCCCGACTGGCTATCCGAATGGGCAAGATGAGGCCAGTGAGGCAAATGCCGAGCTATCATGACCAAACGAACGTGGTAAATATGATATTTCTGACAGTGCAGTATAACGAACAGTCAGAAATAGCTGTTTTGCCGGCACGGATCAGAGGACTGGGCTGGCTAGGAGGAATTCTGGGAAGCTTTTTGAGCCTGTTTATTTGGAGTCCTAAATGGCCTACAGGCTCCTGTATTTATTTTTGTGTGGATGTGTTTCTGGGTAGAGTAGACAAAACAAAGGATTATAGTAGTCGAGAACCCGTCGGAGGATTCGTGCCGGACTAATGCAATCTCGTTCCCAAGGTCCTCTCCTATTCGGCCCCATAAGGAACGAGGTTGGATTAGAGTGTTAATTTAAGCCCAAAGTCAAAGGAATAGGAGCTTTCAAATTGATCAACTCAAAATATGCACTAAAATTAAATTTTATTTGATAACTAGAGTGTTCCTCTCTTTAAAGGAGCTGTGTCACGAAATTCAGCCAAATTAGAAAGTTACAAAATGCCCGTTAAATTAAGAGAAACTTAACAATAACCGCTTAAAACATTAAAGGAAGGTTAAAGTAACATAACAGAAACAACAGATGCTACGGATGGGCAAAACTGAAGAAGATTGAAACGGATTGAAATTAGTGTTTTTGAAAACTGTTCAGCCTAACAAGCTTTTCAAAGTTGATCCCTGCTGCTAGCAACTTAAAAAATAATGCTCAGGAGACACATTTGTTTGTCTCAGATCTCTGATTTTGTCATTCACCTGTAATTTCTTTGCTTACTTTAAGTTCCATAGCGATTTAGAGCGAGTAATTGGCAAAATTAAACAAAATTAACTGGACTACCGTGACACAGCCCCTTTAACACCTGCGCTAATACTCAGGCTAACAACTTAGACCGCTTGGTTGTTTTTAAGTACATGCGCATACTTTAAGACCCATTTTCACGGTGGGTAATAATTAGCTCGCTCTGACAAACATTTTATAAGTGTTATTAATGTAAAATTAAGGTAAAAATACCACTGCAAAAACCGTGTACGATCAGTCTTGCTCAACGTCGAATCCAAAAAGATTGTGATCAATCAAATAGATCAAATTGAAAACGTTACAGTAAAGAAGACTTTTGAAGGGACTGATCAAACAACGTGAAATAGAGTTTAGTTGCGATATTTCGACTGGCCAATACCAGTCTTCATTCATGTTATTTATGTATATTTCAGAAATATAGTAGCGATGTCCTGACAACTCAACCATTGTAATAGTATTCCTAAAGACAAGAACGCCTCTCTTGCCGTAGAAAACATACTGGAGTTGCCAAAGTCTGAAAATTAACTGTCTAAAAGACCAAGCGTAGTGAAAAACGTTAAAAGCTTCATTTGGAACTTGTTTTAAAATAAACACCACTTTACATCTGCCTTGGGGCAGCTGCAATAGTCTTATAATGATCGTTTCATAATTTGACTGGCTCGCAGAACAATTAATTAGCCCTTGAGCTGTTAATATGCGTGACATGACTGTGAACTTCCGAGTCATAATTTCCTGCACAAATTATTAGCATCAACTTTTAAGCTGCGGCACAGAAGGAAAAGAGGGGAACATGTATGTTCCCCTTCATGTTTGGGTTTTCTTCCTACCGTTGTTTTTCTTAAAGGCTGCCTTCGCCTGCATTGATGGTATGTGTTCTAAATTCATTTTACATTTTAGTCTACTTGAAAATTAAGACATAAAATATTTGGACCTGTAACATTTGGACATCTTCCAATAATAGAAACAATACATGAATACATTACAGTAAAATTGTGAGTTGTTAAGAAATAGAAAAAAAAAATGGAAATCGACATAATAGAAAGCAATCAAAACTACTAAAACTAA
Organism: Porites divaricata; assembly: GCA_038088405.1. Lineage (NCBI taxonomy): Eukaryota > Metazoa > Cnidaria > Anthozoa > Scleractinia > Poritidae > Porites > Porites divaricata. The sequence goes on along the minus strand of JBBMOI010000001.1, from coordinate 54,039,235 downwards.
AGATCGGAAACACTGTTTACACTTCAGTTAAGGTCGTTAGACGTAATAAAACTATTACGGAATCTGTTCGTCTTGAAAACGGGCCTAAATTTTCGTGTGTTTCTTGCGTTCGACCTAGAGGTATTAATAGCAGGGAGAAGGCCGCAAAGCTAATTCTTTTTTTCCAAGACCATGAAACATCAGCACCTGAAGTTTTCTGTAGCTATTTGTTTATCCCTCGCCGCATTTTGAGACAATTTAGTGATGGTCAGTTTCTATGGTTATGAGATATGACGCCATAAGTAGCAGGTGGTCAAGCCATTTTTGGGTGAAAATGAATGTCTTTACAACTTCTTTCACCAATAAATGTAAAGCTTGTGGATGAAACGATACAAAATGCTTATATTTATGTGTTATTTTACTCGCCAAGTACAAAAAAAAAACCATCTATTGCCGTTTCAACGAGCTCCATGTTCTAATATAAGTGAAAACTCGGGGAAACATTTTATTCTGCAAGGAAGACGAGTAAGGGAAACTGAAAAAATAAACAAACCCCTAGGCCTGATGCTGCCGACTGCCAAAATTGCTTAACCTTAAGCTGACACAAAGGAAGCTTCATTTGTTAAACAGTTCTGTGTCTCATTTGTCTGTTGTTGGCATTCTTAAATTTCCAAATGCAGAGAATACATAAACTCTAAGAAATCTAGAGGAGGGAAAAAACTGCTATCTTTTATTGCGTGAGGCAGACGCACTTATGCATGGAGATTATTGAGAGTGGGTGCAAGAAACTACTGCTGAGCGAGCCCCACAGGACTCAGGAATCTACATCAAATCCTCGTCACTTTCGTGGATATGTTACGAAATGATGTCACTTTCAAATCGAAATCAGTTAAGAATGTGTATTACTTCCTTAAACGTGTTCAAATTTGAAACCAAAACATTAACAAGCAATTAGCCCCTCAACACAGGCATATTGAAATTTTGCCGCAGCTACCCGTAGATGGGAAAGTATTGTCTTTTTATAAGTATGTTCTTATTGGTTGAAACTGAAACCTGTCATGACGTATAGTTCTCTATTTGAACGCGTGAAAGGAAAATTAATAGGGTCATCCTGCTTTCAATATTGTTCCCGTTTTTGGCGCACGTTTTTAGTTTTCAAGCCACTGAGGTGCGATGGTAGGGATAATGGTGAGAATGGACGTTTGCCTCCAACTTTGTGCCTTTGTTCTGTCGCTGTTTTTATTCCCAGTTGCCTTTAGTTGCATTGATGGTAAGCATTTTACATCATCTACAAATTTCGTTTATAACCTTCTTTAGTTAAGTTACCGTACCTCCAAACATCCAAAAGTGGAATTAACAATTCAAATGTATATTATACATTCTTGAAGAAGTAGAATAAATTTCTGACACTTTGTGTTCCACTACTCCAAAATTTGTAATAGAAACAAAAATAAATATTTATACATAATAACCGGAAAAGAAAATACGCTTAACGAGTCTTCGAGTCATGCTGCAAGCTGAGAAACGCTCAAAATGAGATTAACGGGGTAAACAATTAAGGTTAACAAAGAGCGACTTTTAAATTCCGCTTTTATACTTTTTTGTTTTTATTTTCAAAAGTGCGGTGAGTGTTTCTATTTTTAATTTTTCTCTTTTTTGACGCATTTTGTCTAATTCAACCAACCGGAATAGTCATGCAAAATTCTCGTATATTTTCAGTTTTAATAGTATATGTTGTATAAAGAATTGCATATAAGTGCTTAAAATATTGAATTTCTCGATTGGTATTTTCCATATATCTTTATTAAAAGCCTGTTAGCCCTTTTTTTTGTCATGCAAACGGACTGAGTTCAAAATATTTTACACAAATACACTGTCTGTTCATGCCGCCATGAAAAACTAATAACGCCGCCACAATTATTGCGTCTTTGAAGCAAAATAATTCGGAGGGCTTTACTACCAATGGTTTTACGATGATTCTAAGTTCGTATACAAGACCACTAAATTTTGTGCAAAATGCCCTTGCAAAACTTTGGGAAAAAAAACGAGCTTCATTATCTCAAAAAAATATCAGGCTATGTTAAGTCGGGTATTCAAATTCTTTATGAAGAAGAACAGTTTAGTTCAATATTTGGGGGGTAATTTTTGCTTATGCAATCCTGAATTGATTGAGTTCTGACTATTTTTCGCAAACTCCTGGCTTTTTACGCCGCAAGGAAAAATATATAACGGCAGAGAAATCGGCATGTGTCTTTCAAGAGAAATTATTCGGAAGGCTTTATCGGTGCATCATAAATCTAAGTCTACTTCTTTTTCTAAGAAGTAGACATCTATAAGCTCTAAAAATGGACCAAAAAGAAATCTGTACGTTGAATAGGATAAGCATATGTCGTTATGGCGGTCGGACGCGTCCATTAGCACTCGTTCAAATTTCGACGCTAAATGCCAATATGGCCACTTTGGATCAAATAAAGGGGGTTTTATGGCGGAAACAGACAAAATTAATTTGAAGCTCGATAAATTGACAGCAAAATTTGAGAAACTTTGCAAAATAGTCAAATTTCTTAATGATAAGTACGACGAGCTGCTTCCTTAGGTGCAGAAAACAAACGTGAAGTTAAACCAGCAGGCAAAAAGTATTGATGCTGTAAAGGTGGAACTTGACAAAGTTAACAAATGTGCTACAGATGCGATGTCCCAAATTGAAAAAAAAAAAAAATGAAAACCAATTAGTGCACTGTAAAATGAAAAGAGCCAATTCGGCCCCAAAAATGGGGCCGAAACGGGTGAGTCCAGAACGGTACTGTTTTTGGGGCCAGTTCAGCCCTATTGAGATGGGGCTGTTTTGGTACCAAACTTTGGGGCTAAATTGGCCCTTGCATCGGGGCCAAATTAGACCATGAAAAGGGTCAATATGGAAAACACTAGGGCCATTTTGGATTTTCCAGTAGCCAAAACAGCCCCTCAAATTTTGGCCCTCTTAAAAACTACCCCTCAAAAAGTAGCCGATTCAGCCCCATATCGGGCCATTATGGTTTTTTTAATTTGGGTGGTGGCCTACACATTTTCTTCCCTTAATTAGGTATTGACAAATAATGAAACCAAACTAAGGCTTATTTCAAACATTTATTCAGTTCTGCATAAGTTACTGCGATCCGTGTACATCATAACAACGCGTATTCCAACCTATTTATGTAACATTATCTTCGGTTCATCTCAACTTTTCTAGACTGAACATTTAGAATTATTGGAGGAATTAAATTGGCCAAGAGAGACACTTGTCTTTGGTGCAATCAAAGTAACTACTTCATAACTGTTTTCACAAAAGACAAAGTCAAAATCATAATCAGCATCATAGGAAAACTTAAAACCTACAGTGAAAATCAAAAATTGGAGTTGTAAAGGGTTTTATTAATTAAAGCTCACCAGAATTAATTAAGGTTTCTATTATAACTCCCCTTTTGACCAAAAAAAAAAAGGATTGTAAGAGTTGGTCAAGTGCTCTTGCTAACAATTCTGACAATGTATATTAGATTGAAGCAAAAGAGTTGTAAGAGCAATAATGAACTAAGATGCTTTAGCTATATCAATGTTCAAGCTTCTGATTACAACTCCGACACTGTCTACCTTGCTAGTGCGAGCCTTTAATGACTTGACCTAATACTGTAGAAGGGTGCTTTTCACTCGTGACAAAGTCAGGGTCATAGTCAGAGTAGTAAGAGCACTCATCACCTTGTGAAAATCAAAAATCAGAGTTGCAAGGGAAGTCAACCAAAAGCTCGATGGAATTTGAGTCATCACAACTCTCTATTCTTCCGATTCTGCTTATTATGTAGAAAACCAGATTAAGGCAGGGTGGAATTGTTGAAGGATAAACCACTTACTAGTCAAAATTCTTGTTTCCATGCTTTATAGTTTTTACTAGATCAAAAGTGAAGGAGTCATAATTGGAGTAATTATACCTTGTTAGTGTTTTATCTAGATCAACACTCTATGCTTTTGATTACAGTTCCGACTCTGTATCCTATTGGTAAGCCAGCCCTTATGACTTGGCAAATGTTTTAAACTATATTTTACTCCACGGATATTATGTTCACAAAATCTTGCCAAATCTTGGTCTATAAGGGTGAAAGAAAACTTCCATGAAAAAAATTTCGACAGTTTGGCTACACCTCATGAGGTTGTCCTGGATTTACATTCAGCAAGAACTGAGGCATTTGCCAAGTCATTTAAAAAGGGAAGAAACATTGACAAGTGTCTACCCCAGTCCACTTTTAAAGCAATGCCTGATCTAGAAAAGTCAAGATGGCTTTGCATTGGCTGCATGATACATTAAATACATAAAAACACCCAAGCAATGCTATCACTGCATCAATCTTCTTCTGAGGAAGCTGGCATATAATGCATCCTTTTGTCACAACAAAATCCTGAATTTTCCTGTCAACATCTGCATCCCTCTGCAATAAAAACAAATGTTGTAATTTTAGAAATGATAATAACAATAATTAAAACACAACAAACAGTGCCTACACATAAAAAGTCAGTATGGTCATAACAATATTATTGAAAGTGAAGAATGATCATCGCAGTGAATTTTCCAATTTAAGCAATTGGAAAGAAGAAGCCTGAAAAAAAAAAAAAATCAGGGCTTCAACGGGATTCGAACCCGTGACCTCCGCGTTGCCGGTGCGTTGCTCTACCAACTGAGCTATGAAGCCACACATTGGGAGCGAGGTCAATTTATTGAGTTCATATCTCCCGTAAGGAGTGAAATGAAGTGAAACTTTCATCTATAACCGCAGTTCAAATTTCACATCAACAATATTATTGTCAAAAAAAAAATGTTGGTTTAATTACTTCTTTCCAGTTTTCAGGTATGCATGTAAGGTATACTGTATAAATAATATATTGTAGTTTGTTGAAATTATGCTTACTTTAGGTTGTGGGAAAAAGAATGATAGCATAATTATGTCTAATACATTCACACATCATTGAGGAGGTAATTAAAGTGTGCTTGTCCTGATACAAGAAGAGTATTTCAGTATTTCCCACCAATCAAGAAATTTTGCAGCTGTAAATCAAAATTCATTAAGTATTTATGTAGCCATTATTATTCTGTGTGATTCAGTGTAGTCTGGTGACTGTAAAGGAATGGCTCCTAAGGGATGCCTTCATAATAAAAGCTAAATTGCATCTCCATTTAGTCTGACTTCCACTTGTATCTGGGCTTCTCAAGCATTTAGGGTTCAATGTACGGTTGAGTTTGTAGCACTCCCGTCAGTGTGTTTTTTTGTATGACAATATCAGGAAAAACATTGTATTCCCAAAACACTTAACTCTACAATTATAGTGACAACTTCCTCCCAAAGTCCTCTTGGCACTCTGATCAATGCTGCAGAACCTTGTTCACTACCAAAAGGATGCCCGGCTTTCTATTTCTGCCATAGAAGAAATGTTATTAAATTAAAACTGGTTCCCTAGGAGCACCAAGTTTATTCACACACAGTTCTGGGTAATTCTGGGAGCAAATTGATTGACAGACCCTCTCACCTCAATCACACATGCAGAATTCTGCAACCTAACATTCTATTTCCTAATTTTATACATATTAATTCTATTATTATAATTCACATGCATTATTCTTTCAACCCTTTAAGCCTTAAGAGTGATCAGCATCAAATTTCTCCTTGAAATATCAATGCTTTGAAAAACGACGTGCTCATGAGAATTATGGACATAATCACACAATTTGCTTGATATTTTATCAACTTCTTCCCACTACCTCTGTAGGAAATGAATAGGGCCAACAAATGAGAATTAAAATTTTGATCTTAGGATTAAAGGGTTTTAAATTTGTCTATTTTTAATGCATTTATTTTGCACTTATTTATCAGACAAGACAACTAATGTATTGGGAAGCCAAGTACTGAAATCTACATTCATTGTACATGTATAACCAGACCACACCATCCTTACCATCTTCTTTAGTTCAGGTGTTTACTGTTGAAATTTCATTCTGTTTATCATTCTCCCTGTTTTAAATAGGGGACAGTGAGGGGATAGAAGAAGTGCTTTTTAACTCCTCCACTGGCTTAACTATAGAATACAGGGTCACTTATTTCCTTATCATTAGAAAATAAAAGCATCAAATATGACTCGTTCTTCAAAGCCTTCCGACAAGGTGGACTTGAGTGACCCTGAATTCTGTTTAATGAAACGTGGTTAAAATAGCTCAGACTTTTGCATTGGTAGAAAGAAAGCGAATCAGGGTGGCTTACCTCGTCTTACTATCGGCTTTTTCCAGCAAAGTCTTGATTCTTGGAGAGCCTTTGTTATATTTGTGCAGTTTATCTCGAAAACCGTTGCGCCTCACGAGGCTTGTCTCCGATTCTTCACGACGAACTTCAAGAGCGAAGTGATGGATCAGCGACGGCTCATAGTTCGAAAATAATTAGTAATAACACCTTGAATGTCCTTTGATGCTATCGAGAAGTATAATACAAGATTCCTGATCCCCAAAGAAACTGGCCTGTTCGCAACCGTTGCACTACTGTCAAATGGACGCCAAAAGGATCAATCCAAAGAGCATGTGCAAAAGGAAAGCCCGCTGACCAGTTGTGTATTGTTTGCAGGCCGTCTGCCAGGCACATTTTTATTCGTAAAATATGTTTTCGATTGTGTGTACATGTCGTGTTATTTTTAGCCTGCGTGGCAGGCGTTCGAAATTTTAAAAACCTTTTACTTATAAATCAGACAATATATGTACATGGCTGGGTCTTTGTTTGCTATCAGTACTGAGGGATATTGTATGGTAAGGTACGCCCTCCCAGCGTTTAGTTTGCGTGACGCATCATGCACATGATTTCAATGTCGATAACATTACATGTATGCAGAACATTCGGGAGCGTGATCGTAGTTTTGTTTCCGATTTGTAGCCTCGCTCGAGGCAAAGGTTCGCTCGAAACCATGAGTTACCTTACAGTCTTTGACTGTTGTCACGGTTTTAGGTCTACGTTAAAGTTATATTAGTTCCTTGCTCGACTAAACGGACCGTACTTTGGATTGTGTCAGACGTATGGTTTCGATATGGTTACTTCAACTTTGACGGCAAAAGGCGGTCGCTCTGCATAGACCTTGTTGGGGCCAAATCGGAATTTTTATTTGGCCATCGGAAGGGCCAAATTAGACCGGGAAGTGCCAAAGTAGCTTTTAGTGTAGCCAATTCAGAAATTAGATGGGCCGAATTGGTACCATCTAGTACTGTTTTGACCCTTTCTGTCCAAAACGACCCAGCATGTTCCAAATCGGCCCTCGAGAAATTGGGGCCGATTTGGCCTTTGGGGTCGATTTGGCTCTTTTCATTTTACAGTGTGCGCAGAGACTGTCTGGAAATTTCGGGTGTAAAAGCTTCTGCCGAGAACACATGTGAAATATTGTCTCTCAGTGGTAAAGCGATTGTTGTCCCTATCGTAAAGGAAGAAATTTCTATCAGTCATCAAATTCCCACTTATAAGGCGGATGTGCCTCCAAAGATAGTTGTTAAGTTTACAAAGAGGGATATCCGAAATAGATTCTATGGTAGTCGTAGAAAGCTGGCCAAAAAGACTTAATTGAACTACCTTTTTATGACTTAAATTTAGATTCTGTGAATTCCCGAAGTAAACAGGTACGTGGGTTTATTCATCCTTTGAATGATAATATTTTTCAATATACCAGCAGCATAAATCTAAGCAAAACCTCTGCAAGCCACGTTTTCGAACCAACATCGGCAAACAATGTTTTCGTATCAGGCAATAGATCTCTGGCACGATACTCCTCATCACGTGAAAGACCTCACTACAGTCTCCTTTTCCAACGAGGAAAAACGTTATCTGCTGTCAGAACAATAATCGAAAGTAAGCTCAATAGAAATTTTGTTGTTAACTAATGTACAGATTTAGCCAGGGCTAAAAGCGAAGCTCTCGATAACATTAATTTTATAGTTCGTTCAAACAAAATATAAAATCGTGTAATGTTAGGTAGGAAAGGCCTGCAACGCGAAAAACGGTGAAAAACAACAATAGGTCTCATTAGCAAAAGCAACTTTGCACGTGCAGCACACTTTTTTCTGTACATTTCTTTGCCGCGTTTTTTTGCACGACTACAGCGTGTAACTTCCAGTAACTTCTGGTGAGGGTAAAAGGCGGAATGAGTTTGCGGAATGGCATGTGGCATGGCTTGCGGAATGACATAATTATGCGGAATTTAATATACGCAGCTGAATGAACCAAAGAAATAAATTGAACTGAAAAGAGCGCCCTTTTTGGCGCCAATCAATTTGCAAACGCAGCTGCTGTTTTAATGTTGCGGGCTTATACGATGACAATCAAAAAACCACGAAGGCTCATTGTCGACCAGCCTTTTCCGCACAGCCAAAAAGATTCTTCGTCTATTGAAGAAAAGATGTTTCCGAAGGTCACGCTCCCTTCTACTTTAATTTTTTCTGCAAAAGATGTTTGTACGATTAACTTAACAGTTTCTTGTTACCTTTATTTTTATTCGAAACCGTGTGAGAAGTGTTTCGTTATGAGACTGTGAGTTACGTGATTATGACATAATTGATAATATTCAGAGATGAATCGAATCTTGTATTTGTTTCCTCAGTTGCGAGCTTGAGACGAGCGAAACAGAAAAATCGACCAAAATCTTAATTTCGTGGCAAGAGTTGAAAATTCATAGAAAGCTTTTGGAAACCTAACGGAGATTTTTCCCGCGGAAAGCCTTTTATTCGTGACAAAGAATAGAAGATCGGCTTTCGATGTCGGAGTCTCAGACTGCATTAATTAACTTTTAACCTGAAATTCGCTAACATCAACTTTCCTTGCGTTTGCAAACGAAGCTGGATGGAGAAATTTGGACAATTTCCACGAACAGAAAAATTCTTTCCCTACCACTAGAAGATACTTTCTGGACAGTAGGCCAGCTGGTCGTACTGAAATAATTTAAAAAATAAGGGATAGGTTTACAGGATAACAAAAATTTAAGTTCGTTACTCATTTTCGACGGCAATATTTAACATGTGGTATAACTCCAAATTCTCTTCTTGCTATTTAAATCGCACATTTAGACATTCATTTCAAACATACCTGGGAATTGGCTTGGGTAAGTGAAGGAAATCTCTGTAAGACACCATCGAAGTTCAGGAATTTTCATGGTAGGCTGGCGATGATTGTCTATATTGTGTAAACACTTCCAATTTCGAAACGCACATAAATAGATATTTGCAGCCTAAAGGCTCGTTTTTCGTACGTCTTGTAGGTTTTCCCTTTGCAAAATTGCTTTTTTCGATCAAAGAATGGGGTTAAAAGTTGAAACTGGGTCAATTTTAGCCATTCTTTACCTGCCGGCGACTCTACGTGACAGTCTGTTCCGTGACTGCACGTGGCACAACGTACGTTTGAAGAGACGGAGCTGTCAAAATGACAGTCACGAAATCAGGGTAGTAACGCAACGTAATTCTTGATCGAAGGAGTACGGTGCCGACAGTATTTTGAAGAAGCAAAAAATCAAACGCACAAGTATTTACTTTGGTCACGCCTCACTATATTTACCGGACTTCAATATTTTCGTTTGGAGGCTGCCTTCAGGAACTCTAGCCAATTCTCAGGTGTGTTCTTATAGATATTACCGTAAATCCTCTATTAAGTCCCCCGGGGGCTTATTTTTTTCAAGCACTTTTGAGGGGGGGCTTAAAAGAGAGGGGGGCTTATTTAATTTAACGAAACGCATCACCTGTAGCAAAAATACCGTGGTATGAGACAGAGTAGACTTACGCGTTGCACAGAGAGCTAGAGCGCAAAATTGAGAAAGTTAAGCATATGAAGTTGGAGGTCATGCCGCCGAAGAGCAAAAACAATATGAACTTCCAGCCTGAATAAATCATAACTGATCAGTCCACGTTAATCGTTATTTTTTTTTTTTGTGAAGAATAAGGATTGGGGGAGGGGGAGGGGGGGCTTAATAGAGAGAGGGGGCTTATTAACTTTCCTCCTCTAAAAAGGAGGGGCTTAATAGAGGATTTACGGTACATGTCGAAATCTCGTACGCAGTTGGAGATCTGGGTACGAGATTAGCGTCAACCAGCAAAGCAGTTGCTCACTCAAATTGGCGCCAAAAATGGCGCGACAATGACACGCGTATGCCTTTCAGTTTAATTTATTTATTTGCGCCAATTTCCATATTTTACATTCCGCATAATTATGTCATTCCGCAAACTCATTCCGCCTTTTACCCTCACCGAGTAACTTCTTAGTTACAGGTTTTATGGAGGAAATGTCGTATGTCGTGCGTTTTCGTCTTTATTGACTCTCTTTTGTTGTCTCTGCTTTACAAGACGCCGGTGGCTGTGCGATTTTCCGCCAAAATAACCTCGAGTTGCATTTGGGTTGCCATACCGGTTGATTGAGTTATCTTAAATTGGTATGCCTGTGGTGCGGACGGACGGTCTCTCGAGCAGGCGGTCGGTGTACGGTCACGTGATTACCAAATTTTCTCGGATGCGTAGATTACTTCATTTTCTTACCCTTGGTGCTCCGCTGGCGCGCTTCGCGTGCGAGAACTCCGCTTTAACTTAATTCTGCTTTAGCTCCTCTCCCCTTGTGGCTCTCTTTTTTTTTATTAATTAAAACAAACTTAAAACAGTATTAGGGGCTTACTCGAAAACCTCACGGTTCCTTAAGCCTCTAGGCTCCAAACAATTAACTATTTATGACATTGTAATTTTGTAATGTATAACTTTTTTTCTTGTAATAATTCTAAGGGAGCGATTCAAAAAAATAGTGTTATTGTTGTCTAAGTTCACTTATAAGAAAAAAAGTTTGCGCAAAATCACCTATGCGCAACTTCGGACAAAAACACCAATTTCAGTATCTCGAAAAATATGCTATGTAAAGTTGGCATTTCAAAATCTTTTTGCAGTAGAACAGTTTAGTTCACTATTTTCAATTCAATTTTCTTTTATGCAATCTAATCGCGTTTAAACTACTTTGCGTAAGTTGCAGTAATTCGTGACATTTCTAGACAAATTAATCAGAGCACGCGCGTATAGAAAAAATATTTGCTCGTTGTCACTTAGCGATAGCTATAACTAGTTTATATAACATCTGTCCCATCGACTACTTAGCAAGAAAGAACATAGTAAATTATATACGTTTTTTAAGCCCTCTTTACACCAGATTCGCTTGCTGATGAAATACATTTTTGCAAGGGAGAAGGGAGTGAGAGCGGCCATAGGACCCCGTTGGGTTCTGTTATGTCGTTATATTCTTCATGGGACAAACTTTGACAATCTCTACAGGCGCGGATCCAGGAGTTTGAAATGGGGGGTAAATTTTTGTAATAATGTAATAGAACCAAAGCCTGGTTGAGGTGTTTGAGGTCTGTGCATCAGCATGATTGAAGAGGGGCTCAGAAAAAGAGGGGTGAAAATTCACCCATTTCACCTCCCCTGGATCCGCGCCTGCTCTACAACTTTGCATCAACATTTGACCCATTGTTTCTGGAACATGCCACTGCGAATACTTGTGACGTCATTCAAAAAGGTCGCCCTATTGGCCAGCATTTGGATTTTGCTGAAAATTCATTGTTTGCAAATACTGTTGGAACGCACCTCTTTACTATACTTAGACATTGTGCAGGAGAAACTAACCAAATTTTATCAAGAAATGATTGGTTAACTATAGGACCACAATACAAGGCTGCATAAGTTCGTCTAAGCTTGAAGAAAATATCCGCAAGTAGAATTAACATGTTTGATATATCACAGATATGACTCATAAACATAGTTTCGTAACGAGCTTGTAACCCTGAGTTTGTGTTCCAGAAATAAAAACATGACAAAATTGCACATTATGCAAACGCAAAATAAATCTTGGTGTGCGCCTCTCTACTGGGGCATACAACATTTCACAAAGTTCTGCAAGAGTGTGCAGCAGTCTTTTGATTGGTAAACAGCAGTGTTTTCCAAGGTGCAAGGCCAGCACAACACAGCAAAGGCGGTAATCTGAACCTCGGAGCTTCACTTTTGTTGAAAGTACTCATCAAATAGAACTTTTCCTTCATCATTGAGGTGTTTGGGTAGTTCTTTAAATGTGTTTTTGATATGCTCTTTGAGGTCATGAAGAGGCTCTACTGGTAACACTTCATAGTTTCCTAAGTTGAACTCTTGCAAGGCGCATTCTTGTTGGGGGAAACAAAGAGCTGCAACTCGCTGTATGTCCCTCAGTGCTTCTTTCAAGTTAGATTCCAATACAGGTTGTAGTAAACCATTAACCGGTAAGTGCCGCCCCTTGCACTCTCTTATAAGCTCTTCTTTGCTCATGTTTTTGAAAGAATGCACTACACTACAGTCGAACCCCGCTATTTCGAAGTCCCAAGGGAAATGGAAAAAAAGTTCGAAATAGCGGGGTTTCGAAATAACCGGGGAAGTGTAAAATTCGTAACAATGAATCATTTTTTAATAAAATACAGTACAGTATGAAGAGAGACACTGATTACATGAAAATACAGTAATTATATGTCGGATAAATCGGTAGATTCTGTTGCGTTAAAAAATCTTTGAATGTTCTGTTGTTTTGGTTTTTTTTTTTTAATACTTTTGTCGATCGTGACCAAATCATTCTCTCTTGTCGTGAATAAACAACACAGCTGGAATTTCTTAGAGGGACAATGCACGTTATTCAAGCTCAAATAAAATGCACTACGTTTCCAGCTGTGCTCTTATGTACGTACTCTGTTTTTGACAAGTAGAAATAACGGTGCTGATTTAAGGAGAAGGGAAAGAACGATGAGTTCGAAATAGCAGGGAATTCGAAGTAACCGAGTTCGAAATAGCTGATAGTAAATGACGGCATGAAAACATAAGGGTAAATCCAAGGGAATTCGATCTTCCTTCGGGGACTTCGAATGAACCGAGTTAGAAATAGCGAGGTTCGACTGTATTTCTTCTTTTTTTTTTTCCAGCTGGGCCTTCCAGTACCTTTCTCCTTCTTTCTTCGAGGGTAATTTGTAGTGCCCTAAGTGAACCCACATGGTCAATACAGCTGGCTGATGCACCAGTGCATCCACAGTACCCAAAGCAGCCATCAATCTGCTCTCCACTTTCTAACTCTTGTGAAGGATGATCCCCATGAAAGAACCTGCATATGTCCTTAATGGAGACTTTTTGGGAGGAAATAAGTTGATTTTCGAGCTCATTTATATCTTCCAGCCCAGTTTCACTGTATAAAAGCTGATCTTATTGTGGTGTACCTACATCTAGCCATGATGTAAATGTGAGGCTTCTCCACTAACTCTTGAACATTCTTCCCATGGAGCACTTCAGAAGTGTAGTAGAATGCAGGATCATAGATTGCATTTACGGTTAGCACAAGGTGGCCATGGTTCATAATGCTGGAATGGTCTGACCAGATCATGAGATGTCTTTTGCATTCGTGTAACTTTAATACCTTTAATAACTCCTCCCTTAGTCCATCTACTTTAAGCTGTCCAAGCTCCCTTAAGCGACTTTTTATGTTATCCACACTCATGCAATTGTAGTGGGCATCTGAGATCTGAGTGGTCTCTGACAAGACCTTCCTTCTCATGCTCCTCCAAAAGCGCTTTACGAATCTCAAACAAAAGTATCTTCCTTCCATTAACTGTGAAATACTCTGTTTTTAATGTACCGTCAGGCTATAGCATTAACTTCTTGTAGCGTTTTGGTGCAATGATCTCACCTAAGCGATATTCTCAAGTCCTAATCTTGGCCCTCAAGGTTTTCTCGTAGGGCAGCATTAGCACGGAGGACAGGTGTTGTGATTTCGCCACCAAAAATTCGGTTGAGGCGTCTTCTTGTCACAGGCTGAGCATTTTTTCTTGGACCTGTAAACTTTGCCACATCCACCCCGTTAGTTTGAAGAAACTCTTTCACCACCATGTTTCCCACCTTACTTTTCTCTGCTGTTCCATACTTCCTGGACAGTTCTAAATAATTAATCTAAAAGTATGTTGAAGATTTAGCATTCTTGTTTATCCCTCAGATTTCTAATAAAAAATAAATGGTGGCATGAAATGCTCATCAAACAAAGACATCTGCTTTTGTTGTTCTGTTTTAATCAGAACTGAGTGATTAAAAGTTATCTTCAAAATAATCAGTTGATCATGCCTTATCAGAACTAACATCCTCACCTTTTCACCTTCTTTCATTAAATTTACTTCTTGCAAAAGTCGATTGACGCTGGATCAGGAGAATGACGCTTCTTTTTGCGCAGACCAGCCTCCTCAAGTGCCTTCCTCTTCAAAGTTCGTACACTTGCCTCATGGGTAGACTCGAAGTAGAGAGATTCTCTTTACAGATCCCACTGCTCGTATGCTTGCCGCGTTCCCAGCATTGTGTCACAGTCAACCTTAGACCACTGGTCTTCTGTTTTGCGTTTGATTGACCTTAAAGTTTCCCTTCTTTCTTTTTGTTTTTGCGCCTTAGTTGTTTATTGTGTTACACCAATCTCAGGTACTTTTGTTAAGGCTTCAGCGAGGTTCACGTTGTAGAGGCTCTTAAATGGTTCGTTTATTTTGAGATATATCTGCTTAGCAGTATCCTGAATTGTTGCTTTACTAGGTTTTACAACTTTCGTTGTTTTCTTTTGTAAGCTTGTCACTTCCTTTGCACATGCAGACACCGGGTTGTGCACCTTAAGTCGGTTAGACTTCAACGGGAATAGCGTCTGCACAGGCAGATGATTAACGCACATGCATTGCAGTTAGATATTGTGTGCAATCCTCTCTTTGGTGCTGAAAAAGACTTTCATGCTGTTTGACTAAAATGCGTCAAATATTTAGCAATTATTGGACGAGGTTGAGCAAAATAATTGATCTGCGAGACACTGACAAATCACGATATTTTGCGATAACCGAGTTCAATAATTGTTTTATCATTCGATCCCTGAATTTGTCTTTTAATAAATAATATCTTCGGAAAGCGGTTAGCGCGCGCTGCCTTCCAGGAGTAATGACAGAGATCACATAAACGAGCAAGGAGCAAGCGTGGTTTCATCTACGCATGAGCAGAATAGTATTTGCAGACCAAAAAAGTTGAACGACATTGCGCATGAGCACACCATTATTTGTAGGCAGTTATTTGCAGGTCACGTGGTGGGCTCTCGGCCAATGAAAAGGAAGAAACATTTGCATCGAATGATAATTTGCTTTGTCTTCTCCCCGCCATTTGTCAAAGTTTCTCAGCAGCACAGGTGGTCTCTTGTACAAAAATCGTCTGAGTAACAGCAAATGCCTCTCTGTTGTCTGTAAATGTACTCGAAAACGTTTGTAGACGAGTGCCTTTGTCACGAATAACTTTTCCATTCTCGTCCAACAAACTGTTCTTGGCTGCCACACGCGAGAAGCCACAGTTAAAAAATCCGGCCATTACATGGACGATTTTGAGCCAATTTTGTCCAAATGTTAGGAACTGATTTTCTCTGTAGCGATGGTAATTTTTGAATTCCTGCGAATTAATTTGGCTTAGAACAGTGGAAAATAATTTTCAATGAAGAACTTCTGAAACTACACCTTGCGATTGAACCCAACATGCAAATCTAAAAATCGCGCCTAATTTAGGATAGAAACACGATATCTTATCAACAGACAAGCGTTGTTATTAGAGCCAAAGCACTGCAATTTAGGCCCATACAGAGACAAGATAACATCTCTACTGTAACTAAATGCCTTTAACTCAATACAATCGCAAATATAATTTACAAAAAATGAATGTTAGAATGAAAAACTTACACATTTCATGCAACACGGTCCAATTGCAAGATCGTCCGCCATTTTGAAAATGAACGTGTTGCTATGGCAGCATCCTCGGTTTTAGTCTCCCTGACATTGAGCCGTGTGCTCAAACATGGCGGACAGTCGGTCACTTAGTAAAATATTAAGTCAGAGGAATACGGGATCTTCTCATGGCTACAAGTGTCTTCTCTACATTCCAAAAGCAAGAGCTGGTAACCAAAAACTAGGATCTAAACAGGGTTTTCTGTTTTTCTTTAAATTAAAACTAGGATTGCTTTCATTTTAACCTAAGTAACAAGCAGTGGAACCACTTTTGACATTTCAGGCGCATTGGAATAAACGCGGAAAAGTTTGAAAATCGCGAATTTATTTTTAAAGTGACGTTTCCGCTCCTGTCGCCGTCGTCGGTCCTAAAGCTCCCTAATATCTCACCTCCTCCGCAAAAAAAGAGCCTCGAGGGGCTTCTCTAAGTTTTAATGATGTAAAGTGACATTTCCTTGCAGGTTATCTGGATGTTATGTAAGGCGAAGGATCTGTTCATTTGATTAAAGGCCTTGCTTGCATCTGTCAGTAAAATACCATGTGTTCCTTCCTCTAAAAACACTTGAATCATAGCATGTATCCCAGCCTCTGAACCTGTGCTATGGCCTGCGCAAACCTGAAGGGGGCCCGCTGCCTCTTTGATCTCTTCCTTCAAAAATCCAGCAGTAGTTTTTCCCAACAATTCGCCTTAGGACCTCATCAACGCCAATAGGTCTTATTCCAGGGTTTTTGACCAAGGGATGAGTCTGCAAGAGGTATAGCCTTCAAGCAAAGATGGATGGTAAGCGATCTCCTCTCTCAAAATCTTAACCTTAGCCTTGAAATTCTTGGAGCAAAGGATTCTTCGATATAGCTCGGCATCCACCCCCGACGGCCCAGCTGAGCCCTTTATTTTGGTTGCAGCATCAAAGATCATTTTCTCGTCGATCAAGTAAAAAACGCCAGGAGGAATGTAATCAGTGGGCCCGTGTAATAAACTCTCATCCTCGATAAATGCTGCTTCCGGGTGTTTCCCCTTCAGCCCTTCTACCAGGTGATCTGTGACTTCACTGCGGGGGCCTGGGGAAAGAAATTTTAATGCCGTATCCCATAAACCAAAGCTGACGGGAACAGATTGAATTGAATTGAATTAGTGCGCGCGTTGGTTTATGGGATACGGCATCAAAATTTCTTTCCCCAGGCCCCCGCAATGACGTCACAGATCACCTGGAAGTTCTGGTGTAAGGTTGAGTAAGCCGTTGAGCTCTCGCTATCCAAAAGCTTAATAGCTGCAGATAACTTTCAAAGAAAACTAGTTTCGCAAAAACTTTGGATATGTCCTCAACTGTCCTAGCCTTCGAATTCACAAACTTTCCTTGGATGAATCTCATTTCTTATAGCAAGAGATCTAAATCTCCTTGCCTCCAAAGGTTTAATCTTCATTCTATCGCTGCACTATGCTTCTTGCTTTTAGAAGTAGCGGACGGCTTTTGTAGGATTATGGTTTGGAGCACCATAAAAGTTTTCAAAGCAACGGAGTTTAGATTCGAATTCGAATTGGACTGCTTTATCCAGAATGTTAGCTCTTCTACAGAGGCTTTTCCGGCTCTTCCCTATGATACATTGGTAATGGTGTTTACAATGTCATCGTAAACACCATTGATGGTATCACAGAACCTCTCGTGACTGATATTGCTCCATGTTTTGTTTTTGATTTTAGTGGGAAACACCTCGTAATCGGGTAGGTTTGGTTGAATTGTGCCTAATGCGCTCTCTGTGTTGTATCTTGAGATCTCTGGGGAGAAGTAGTTTGATAAACTTCATTACTTGCTTGATAAGCAGATTGACTATTTTCTTCACAAACCTCTCCTTCACTGGACTCAGGTTCTCCCTCGTTTTCTTCCGCTAAACTGAAGTTCCCGTTGTTCCTCGCACGATCCTGCAGCATTTTTTCCAATCTTGAGGCCTGATCTCTCAGGTTTTGACTCTTTAACTCAAGACATCCATAACCTTTCTCCTCCCATAAATCTTTCAACACTTCTATATAACCTTTCTTCCTTCCATTTGTGTAATAAGGAGGGTTATTTGAAGACACCATTTCCTTGGCTTTTTTCTGGCACTCTAGAATATCGCTGTTTATTCGTTCTGTCCATTCAGGGGCGTAGCTAGGGGGGGGGGGGGGTCCTGGGGTACCCGTGATATATGGATAAATGTCACCTATATATTAAGAATCAGGCTTTTTGCTGGAAAGGTTTAATTGTATTTACTCAGTTTACTCAAACTGAGCTAAACTCATGGTAACCCGATCCTTAAGTTAAGTTCCAAGCTCTAGAACAAGACCCTATGTCCTCTTCCGTTAGTGTCGTTCGTAGACTGGAAAATCTCTAAACACATGTGAGATTTGATTCTCTTTCGTAATAATTTTATACGTAATGTTTTTTTCGTATGCTTATTTCCAACGTTCACAAAAGCGTCATTGTTATCAACTCCTTTGAGACACGCCTTTAATGATTTATAATGTTTTTTTAATGTTTTTAAATTCGTTCAATAAACTCGCGGGTAGGGTTTTTATCGGGGTATAAACCCACTCGGCTTCGCCTCGCGGCTTTATACCCCGATAAAACCCTTCTACTCGTTTATTTAACGTTACATCTTTACCAGTGTTTCCTGGCGCTTGGAATAAGAGATCTCAGATTCCCTGTCACAACCTGTGCAATTTCAACAGCATTTTTTGACCAATTTTCTCGAGCAATAGCGGGAACAGTCCCGCGGGATCTCTTCCGAGATTGTCCTCTACGTAGGGTGGGATATATGTACCATTTAGCGTGGATTATTTTTGGACAATTGCACTTTCCTGAAAGCCAAACAAAGTTACACAATTAGATTTCAGCATAACATTTTGTCACACACCTAAGGCCTGTCTCAAACGTCGTGCTACTGCGGTGCTAAGCTGGCTCGACTGCAGCACGACACTAGCACGACTTGGTTTCAGACGTCGAATTTAATTCAATCGAATAGAAGGGTTGTTGCCGAAAACAAAACACAATAATAAAGAAACGGTCCAGGAAACTTTAAAATGTATTCTAATGCATTTTTAATTCGATCAATTGAGTTCGGCACGGCAGTAGCACGACGTTTGAAACGGGCCTAATTTACTTAATTAAGCGTTAGCGGATGGAGCACCACGAATTTATAAAGGACACTTATTTGATGTCTCTTATTGGAGATGGAACCTCTCGCCCCATGTAAAAGAATCCGGAATCTGGGAAAATTTTGCTGGGCTTTGTAATCCGGAATACAACTCAAGCAATCCGGAATCCCACAAACGATTGGAATCCATAATCCAAGTTGTACTTGCAAATACTGGAATCGAGCAACTGGAATCCGGAATCCAAGGCGTGGAATTCCGGATTCAGGACTGTCTTGGATTCCCTTACATGGTGCGAAACCTCCATTTCTACATGACCATTTGGTCTGTCCGTTTGAGCAACGAGTAAAGGCTGCCGCACGTATTAATAAGTTTGGCCTGTGCCAAACTTAATTTACCTAAAATATCAATATCCTAGAGACATAGCCCCTTTAAGATTAGAATGCCAGCCGCGACTTGTGCGCAATCTCATACAAATAGGCGCAACGGTGAGATGGGACTTGCCAACGGGTGTAAATCCCGGAATCGTCGTCACATGTGGGTTGAGATTCCTGTTGGCTATCTCCCTAGCTGCGGGAGCTTTTTCTCAGGGTTTTCCAGATTTCTACTCTCCTTAAAAACAACACTACAGAATTCCAGTTCAGTTCGCAACGGACACAGGTACAACCGTAGCTTAAAAGTCCTATTCTAAATATCTCAAAGTCAAAAGACGTTCACATTAACGGCCAAAAGTACTAAGTAAGTAATGACTTCATTTCATTTCATTCTTTTTGGTATCCTCCCCAAGAAAATTTTGAAATCTAGAGGCTCGGACAGGGCATTTGCAACATTCTCAATGAGATATTTCTCTAGAAACCTCAACCTGGATAAGGTGTAAAATGACAGGTACTCGGCTTACAGCATGTGCCTTACACTTACACAAAAACATTTTTTCCTACAGAAAGGCCCCCCCAGTAACCCTGAGTTTGTGTTCCAGAAATAAAAATGTCATAAATTTAAACAAAGGAATGAAAGAGGATCCCAGTTCTAAAGGCCTTGAATGACAGTTCAGTCCTTGTTTCTTGGCAAGCTAATTATGAAGACTAAAACAGGGCCATTCTCTACTTCTTTTCTCTTCTTTTTTTGTGGCATATTTCATTCTCCTATAAAACTGAGAACTTACCGATAGTAAAGAAAAATCCTTCGACGTATTTTAACAGTTAAGTTGAGCATTGTATTAAATAAGAAGATAAACACGATTTACATACGTCATAGGACAGATGGAGTTTTAATTTAATTTCTTACTTAAAATTGCTGTCTATAAATATATTTTTGCATGCAACTTATAGTTATATGCCTCCATTCGAATTAGCTCAACTTTCTCTTTGTGTTTGAAAAACCGAAGGATATAATTAAGTTTTAAGTCAGCGCAACTTAGGTGAGGGAAGTTTGGTTACCCCTTATCCCTGTACTTGAGCTTAGTTAGTTCACTATTCTTATAGTCAGTAGTACCGATATTTTGATCTTTAAATCAATCATCCGCCTTGTAGTTATGACTATTTTCCAAGTCACCCCAGTCCTTAAAATATAAAAAAAATAATATTAATGATAAAAAATAACTAAAAATATATATATAATAATTTTAATAAAATGGTCAGTTATACTTTATATTCCTAGAATCATTATTGTCAACTTAGCAAGGCAGTACGCTAACGGCAGGTGGATAAATGACACCTTTATATTTAGTATCAGGCTTTTTGCTGGAAAGGTTTAATTGAATTGACTCAGTTCACTCAAAATGAGCCAACCGCATGGTAAACAAGAACGTGTTGTTAAAAAATTTATTTACAACTTCATTAAAATTTACAGCTTCGCGACGCATAAGTTGAAACTATTTCCTGCATGTGGCTCAATATTTTAAAACTTGCTTCCTCTTTTTCGTATTATATCATTAATCTGTACAAAAAAAAAAAGGTCGAAGTTGGTAGTTCCAAGAGTAGCTGTTTTGTGAGAATTCATAAATTCAACGATTAGTTTTGGCTCTCCCCTGGATTATTAGCTTCTAAACAGCATACTTTCAATTAACTTTAAAACTGACCGTTTTTATGACCTACAGTTTTAGGTAGCTCCATGTTTTAAGTGAAATTTCGGGAAAACATTTTATTTAGCAGGGAAGTCGAGTAAGGGAAACAGACAAGGTAAACAAACCCCTAATGCTGCTGGCTGCTAAAATTGCTAAACACTTAAAGTTGACATAACGTGAGTAACGTGAGAGTACTTCATTTGCAAGACAGTTTTGTATCTCATTTATCTCTTTTTGGTACTATTACACTTCCAAACACAGAAGATATATAAATTCTTATGAATATAAACGAGAGAAAAACTGCTATCTACTTTCGCGTAAGAGAGAAACATTTATACACCGAGAATTACTGGGAGTGGGTGCAAGAATCTTCTGCTGAGCGAGCCCCACAGGACTCAGGAATCTACACCATTTTCTCATCACTTTCGTGGATATATATATTAAGGAATCATATGTCACTTTATACGCCTCCATTCGAATGAGCTCAACGTTTTCTCTGTATCAGCAAAACTGCACGATATAATTAAGTTTTAAGTCTGCACCATTTAGGTGGAGGGAAGGTTGGTTACCCCTTATCCCTGTAGACTACTTGAGCGTAGGTAGTTCACTATTCCTATAGTACCGATATTTTGATCTTCAAATTAATCATCCGCCTTGTAGTCATGATTATTTTGTAAGTTATCGCAGTCCTTAAAAGATAAAAAAATATTATTAATAATAAAAAAAGTAATAAATAGTAATAATGATTTTAATAATTTTAATAAGTGGCCAGTTATACTTTATAATCCTAAAATCCTTATTGTCAACTAAGCAACGGAGTACGTTAACCACAGGTGGATAATCTCACCTATATTTTTAGTATCAGGCTTTTTGCTAGAAAGGTTTAATTGAATTGACTCAGTTTACTCAAAATGAGCCAACCACGTGGTAATTAGCCAAACAGGAACGTATTGTGCAAAATATATTTACTCCTTCATTAAATTTACCGCTTCGCGAATCATAAGTTTAAACTATTTCCTGCATGTAGCTTAAAATTTGAAACAGAATTGCTTCCCACTTTAATTCCGTAATCATTGATCTGTACAAAAAAAGGTTGTAGTTGATAGTTCCAAGCGTAACTGTTTTCGTGAAAATTCTTATATTCAGCAATTAGGTGTGGCTCTCCCCTGGATTAGTAGCTTCTTAACAGCACACTTTTAATTAACCGTTTTTATGACCTACAGTTTTAGGTAGCTCGGGAAAACATTTTATTTAGCAGGGAAGTCGAGTAAGGGAAACAGACAAGATAAACAAACCCCTAATGCTGCTGGCTGCGAAGATTGCTAATAAAACACTTAAAGTTGACATAACGTGAGGGTACTTCATTTGTGAGACATTTTTGTATCTCATTTATCTCTTTTTGTCACTATTACCCTTCCAAACACAGAAGATATTAAAATATAAATTCTTATAAATCTAAAGGAGAGAAAAACCGCTATCTACGTTTGCAAAAGGGGGAAACATTTATGCACGAATAATTACTGGGAGTGGGTGCAAAAATCTTTTCCTGAGCGAGTCCCACATGACTCAGGAATTTACACCATTTTCTCGTCACTTTAGTGGATATAATACGAAATGATGTCACTTTCTTCAAATCGAAGTCAGTTAAGAATGCGTATCACTTCTTTAAACGTGTTCAAGTTTGGGACCAAAACAATATCAAGCAATTAGTCCATTATCACGGGGATATTGAAATTTGGCAACAGCTACCGTAGATGGGAAAATATTGTTTGCTCTCTGTATGTTCTTATTGGTTGAATACTGAAAGCCTTTTAATATTTTTCCCGTTTTTTCGAGCACGTTTTTAGTTTCCAAACCACTAACTTAAGTTGGTCTAGGGATAATGCCGAAAATGGGCGTTTGTCTCCAACTTTGTGCCTTTGGTCTGTCGCTGTTTTTATTCCCAGTTGCTTTTGGTTGCTTTAATGGTAAGTATTTTACATCATCTTCAAATTTAGTTTAAAACCTCCTTTAGATAAGTTAACTTACCTAGAAGACAACTCAATTAAACATCCAAAAGTGAAATTAACAATTCAAATACATATTAAACATTCTTGAATGAGTGGAATAAATTTCCAACGCTTTGTGTTCCACGACTCCAAATTTGTAGTAGAAACAAAAAGTACAGTGAGTGTTTTTATCTTTAATTTTTCTCTTTTTTGAGTCATTTTGACTGATTCAACCAAACGGAATAGTCATGCAAAAGTGTCGTATATTTTGTTAATAGTCTATGCTGTTTTAAGAATTGCGTATGGTGCTTATTGAATTTCTTTATTGATATTTTCCATATATCTTTATTCAAAGCCTGTTAGCCCAATTTCTGGTCATGCAAACGAATTGAGTTCAAAATATTTTACCCAAATATATACACTGTCTGTTTATGACGCCAAGAAAGACTATTAACGCCGCAAAATTTACTGTCTTTGAGGCAAAATAACTCGGAAGGCTTCACTATCAATGGTTTTTCGAGGATTCTAAGTTCACATAGAAGACCACTAAATTTTGCACAAAATGTCCTTGCGCAACTTTGGATAAAAACGCGAATTTCAATATATCGAAAAATGTGCTATGTTAAGTCGGGTTTTTATATTCGGTATGAAGTAGACCAGTTTAGCTGACTATTTTCGGGGCAACTTTTTTGCTTATGCAATCGAATATTGAGAAAGAGAAAGCGGAGAAATCGCTGTGTCTTTCAAGACAAATAATTCGGAAGGCTCCATCGGTGCATCTTAAATCTTTTTTTTTTTTTCTGTTTATTTTTTCCTGAGAAGTAGACTTCCTAAACTTTGAAAATGGACCAAATAGGAATCTGCACGTTGAATATTCGCGGACTTATGTTTTTTCGAAGATAAGCATAATGTCGTTAGGGAGGTCGGATGTGTCCATTAGCGCTCGTCCAAATTTCGACGCTAAATGCCAATATGGTCACTTTGGATTAAATGAACGAGGTTTTAAGGAGAGAAACAGAGAAAATTAATTTGAAGCTCCATAAACTGACAGCAAATTTTGAAGGACTTTGCAAAAATAAATTGAAAACAGTCAAATTCCTTAATGGTAAGTAGGACGAGCTGTTTCCTCAAGTGCAGTAAACAAACGTGAAGTTAAACCAGCAAGCAAAAAGTATTGATGCTGTAAAGGTGAAACTTGATAAAGTTAAGAAATGTGCTGCAGATGCGATGTTCCAAATTGAAGAAATCGCCCAATACGTGTGCAGAGACTGTCTTGGAAATTTCGGGTATAAAACCTTCTGCCGAGTGCACATGTGAAAAGATTTTCACCTCCACTGGTAAAGTGATTGGTGTCCCTATCGTGAAGGAAGACATTTCTATCGCTCATCAAATTCCCACTTGTAAGGAGAATGCGCCTCCAAAGATAATTGTTAAATTTACAAGGAGGGATGCCCGAAATAGATTCTATGGTAGTCGTAGAAAGCTGGCCAACAAGAAAATTCAAGATCCATCCCATCTCAATCTGACGTCTACCGAAAATGTGTATGTTTCCAAATCACTCACGCCCTACAAGAAGCAAATTTTCAGTGAGTAAACAAGCAAAAGAAGAATCTGAAGTGGATGTACATATGGACACAGAATGTAATAATCTTTATCAAAGCAAACGAGAATTCTACTACGACTCCTAGTTTCGACACATTGGGGGACTTTGCTACACTTCAAAATGAACTCCAACATCTCACTGCCTAGATCCTTCCGTCCACAGTCTTTCCAGTTACGAGGAATAAGACACCATGTTAAACGGGAACATGCTGTGCAAAATTTATTTACTCCTTCGTTAAATTTACAGATTCGCGACGCATAAGTTTAAACTATTTCCTGCATGTGGCTTGATATTTTAAAACTTGCTTTTCCTTTTCCGTAATCATTAATCTGTACATACATCCGTAGTTGGTTAGTCTGTTTTGTGGGAATCATAAATGTAACAATTAGGCGTGGCTCTCCCCTGGATTACTTAGCTTCTAAACAGCATTCTTTCGATTAACTTCAAAACTGACCGTTTTTGTGACCTACAGTTTTAGGTAGCTTCATGTTCTAAGTGAAAACTCGGGAAAATATTTTATTTAGCAGGGAAGTCGAACAAGGGAAACAGACAAGATAAACAAACCCCTAATGCCGCTGCCGGTTGCAAAAATTGCTAAATACTTAAAGTTAACATAAAGGATGCTTTATCACATTTATCTCTCTTTGGTACTATTATACACTTCCAAACACAGAAGAAATATAAATTCTTATAAATCTAAAAGAGAGAAAAACTGCTATCTACTTTAATTTTGCGTAAGGAAGAAACATTAATTTTTATGCATGGAGAATTAATGGGAGTGGGTGCAAGAATCTTCTGCTGAGCGAGCCCCACAGGACTCAGGAATCTACACAATTTTCTCGTCACTTTCTTGGATATGTTACGAAATAACGTCACTTTCAAATCGAAATCAGTTAAGAATGTGTATTACTAACTCAAAGGTGTTCAAATTTGGTACCAAAACAATATCAAGCAATTAGCCCATTACCACTGGGATATTGAAATTTTGCAACAGCTACCCGCAGATGGGGAAAAAATTCTTTTTCTTATCCTTGAAGGCAAGTCAATTAAACATTTAAAAGTGGAATTAACAATTCAAATATATATTTAATATTCTTTAATGAGTGGAATACAAATCTAACACTTTGTGTTCCACTACTCCAAAATTTGTAGTAGAAACAAAAAGCGCAGTGAGTGTTTTTATTTTTAATTTTTCTCTTGTTTGACTCATTTTGACGGATTCAACCAACCGGAATAGTCATGCAAAAGTGTCGTATATTTTGTTAATAGTCTATGCTGTTTTAAGAATTGCATATGGTGCTTATTGAATTTCTTTATTGATATTTTCCATATATCTTTATTCAAAGCCTGTTAGCCCAATTTCTGGTCATGCAAACGAATTGAGTTCAAAATATTTTACCCAAATATATACACTGTCTGTTTATGACGCCAAGAAAGACTATTAACGCCGCAAAATTTACTGTCTTTGAGGCAAAATAACTCGGAAGGCTTCACTACCAATGGTTTTTCGAGGATTCTAAGTTCACATATAAGACCACTAAATTTTGCGCAAAATGTCCTTGCGCAACTTTGGACAAAAAACGCGAACTTGAATATCTCGAAAAATATGCTATGTTAAGTCGGGTTTTCAAATTCGTTATGAAGTAGAACAGTTTAGGTGACTATTTTCGGGGTAACTTTTTAGCTTATGGCAATCGAATTGATTAAGTTCAAATTATTTTTCGCAAACTCCTAACTGTTTCCGCCGCAAAGAAAAATTTATAACGCCAAAGAAATCGCTGTGTCTTTCAAGACAAATAATTCGGAAGGCTTTATCGGTGCTTCTTCTTTTTTTTCTTTTTTTTTTTTTTGAGAAGTAGACTTCCTAAACTTTGAAACTGGACCAAATAGAAATCTGCACGTTGAATATTCGCGGACTTATGGTTTTTCGAGGATAGGCATATGTCGCTATTGGGGTCGGACGCGTCCATTAGCGCTCATCCAAATTTCGACGCTAAATGCCAATAAAATCACTTTGGATCAAATACAAGAGGTCTTAAGGAGAGAAACAGAGAAAATTAATTTGAAGCTCCATAAACTGACAGCAAATTTTGAAGAACTTTGCAAAACAGTCAAATTCCTCAATGATAAGTAGGACGAGCTGCTTCCTCAAGTGCAGTAAACAAACGTGAAATTAAACCAGCAGGCAAAACGTATTGATTGTGTATATGTGGAACTTGGCAAAGTTAAGAAATGTGCTACAGATGCGATGTCCCAAATTGAAGAAATCGCCTAATTCGATGCGCAGAGCCTGTCTGGAAATTTCGGGTATAAATCCTTCTGCCGAGTGCACACGTGAAAATATTGTCATCTTCATTGGTCGATTGGTGTCCCTATCGTGAAGGAAGAAATTTCTATCGCTCATCAAATTCCCACTTAGAAGGAGAATGCGCCTCCAAAGACAATTTCCGAATCACTTACGCCCTACAAGAAGCAACTTTTCAGTGAGTAAACAAGGAAAATTAGAAATTGAAGTGGAAGTACATATGGACACAGAATGGAATAATCTTTATCAAAGCAAAGGAGAATTCTACTACGACTCATAGTTTCGACACATTGGTGGATATGTTACGAAATGATGTCACTTTCAAATCGAAATCAGTTAAGAATGTGTATTACTTATTTAAAGGTGTTCAAATTTGGTACCACAACAATATCAAGCAATTAGCCCATTACCACTGGGAATTGAATTGAAATTTTGCAACAGCTACCCGCAGATGGAAAAAAATGCTTTTTTATCCTTGAAGGCAAGTCAATTAAATATTTAAAAGTGGAATTAACAATTCAAATATATATTTAATATTCTTTGATGAGTGGAATAAATTTCTAACACTTTGTGTTCCACGACTCCAAAATTTGTAATAGAAACAAAAAGTGCAGTGACTGTTTTTATTTATAATTTCTCTCTTTATTGACTCATATTGGCGAATTCAACCAACCGGAATTGTCATGCAAAATTGTCGTATATTTTATTTTCCACTGCATGCTCCAAAATTTGCTGTAGAACCCAAAATAAATACTTATCAATAAAAACCAGAAAAGAAAAAAGGTTAACGACGCTTCGAGTCATGCTGCAAGCCGTGAAACGCTTAAAGTGAGATTTAAAAAAAAAAACAACATTTAAAACTTAAACAAAGAGCCGCCGACTTTTTTATTCCTTATTATTATTATTTTTTTTTTACTTTTTTGTTTTTGTCTTCAAAATTGCGAGTTTTTGATTTTATTTTTTCCTTTTTGAAACATTTTCGCTAACTCAACCAACCGGAATAGTCATGCAAAATTCCCCTATATTTTTTTAATAGTATATGTTGTGTAAAGAATTGCATATGGTGCTTATTGAATTTCTTAATTGATATTTTCCATATATCTTTATTCCAAGCCTGTTAGCCCCCTATTTTTGGTCATGCAATCGAATCGAGTCACCCAAATATATACACTGTCTGTTTATGCCGCTAACAAAAGAGTAATAACGCCGCAAAATTTATTATCTCTTTGAAGCAAAATAATTTGGAAGGCTTCACTATCAATGGTTTTTCGGGGATTCTAAGTTCGCATATATTATAAAGACCACTAAATTTAGCGCAAAATGCCCTTTGGACTTTAGACAAAACGAACTTCAATATCTCGAAAAATATGCTATCTTAAGTCAGGATTTCAAATTCTAATTATGAAGTAGAACAGTTTAGTTCACTATTTTGGGGGGCAATATTTGCTTATGCAATGGAATTGATTGAGTTCCTAATATTTTTCGCAAAGTCCTGGCTCCTGGCGCCAGAGAAATTACTGTGTCTTTCAAGACAAATAATGCGGAAGGTTTCATCGGTGCACCATAAATCTTTTATTTCTTTTTTTTCTAAGAAGTAGACTTCTTAAGTCTCAGTCTAGATTTATCAGACAATGTACAGATTTTACGAAAGAAAGAAAGAGGAAACATCCGAAAAAAAAAGCAGTAGAGCTCAGATATCAATCGGTATTCTCGACTGCCCAGACTAAGCAATTGCGCTCTATACTGAAAATGAATTGACCGTCCATTACCGTCATTCATCCGAGTGCTATTGCATAAAATTCCTATTAATTAAGCGCGACTTTTGACCGAGCTCCGCTTTTCCCTTTACATAGCAACCTTTTTATTGACCTCAGTTGTCTATTTCATAGTGAAACATGTTATGAACCCGCGGCCATTTTGACTTGAAATAAAACCGAATTAAACACAGTTTATAATAGCTGACTTAGCAACGGACAGCTGGTACGAACAATCCATATCAGGTTCTTTGTTGATTAGTTATCCAAGTAAAAAAGGCGTCTCTTTCAGTTAAATATTCTCCGTCATTTTTTGAATTCTTTAAATTGCTTTCAATTGCTAAAATGACTTTTTTGGCGTTCCTGGCAGTTTCTTTCGTTGAAATGCCCTTAATCTCCAAGCTATACTTGAGTTGAACTCAAAGTTAATGGTTGATTTTGGACAAGACCAGAGTTTGTGCTGGTGTTATTTTACTGAGCAAGCACTTTCTTTTCAGGGACATTACAAACTTCACTTAGCACACAAATGTAAAGCTGACTTTTAATAGTCGAATATTTCAGTCGCTTTTCAAAGGTTGCCTTACGTTCTATTCAATTGAATAGTATTACTAGTCTTAAGTCGAATTCAAAGGGATATATATCTTCGTCAGTCGGCAGTTTAAAAATCTTGACTCGCTTTAAAGGTGTCTTTTGTTAATTTAGAGCATAGCCGCTTTTATAGTTTCATTTGTTGTTAACAGTGCGTCTTATGTTAGCTATCATATTATATAGCATTCTTTGTTTGAGCCGAAAATGTTTTTCCTTGAATGAAGCTCAAGTGTTGCGTGGAAAACCCCACCCACCCATGCGAGAACTGTAACAGGTGCTTTATCAACAAGAGTCAACAAGCCCATATCAAATTTCTCTCCACTCGCTGTTATGT
The DNA here is from genome assembly GCA_038088405.1 of Porites divaricata. NCBI lineage: Eukaryota > Metazoa > Cnidaria > Anthozoa > Scleractinia > Poritidae > Porites > Porites divaricata. Next base: position 54,009,646 of record JBBMOI010000001.1, on the reverse strand, counting down.
CGGCTTAAATCCAGACTTTTAAAAGACACACTGCAGTAAAATCATGAAATCTTGTCAATGCTAACAAAGAAAAAAGCCAATATGTTATGCATGGCATTTTTTGACCAAGTAGATTTTCAAAAGGAGAAATTAAGATATAATAGCGGAGCTCCACGCGCGCTAGGCAAGCCCCATAGCTACCCATCCCAGAAAACTTGGTAATCACGTGACCGTACACCGACCGACCGACCGACCGACCGCCGGAGGGACCGTCCGTCCGTACTACAGGGAAACCAATGTTTACTTTCACACTTTCTAGCTAGTTTGGGAGCTCAGGAGAAAAGTGATTGCACATCAATGTTGTGATCAATTGCCAGCTGTCAAAACAGTGTATCCAGTATCACCTGACCGTATCGCGGGCTCAGATGTCGACCTATCGAGGTCTATTATTCTTTCGAAATTATCCGCTGACAAGTTACTAGTTTTCAAATGATCGTAGGCTCAATTTTAGTTTTTAAAAAATCATATAAAATATGTTGCGTTTATGTCACTATGGCCCCGAACTTTTAAGATTTTGACTTGAAACTGACCTCAGACGGGAAAATTCAGCCAGTTATTTAAAAATACAGGCGGGGAATACCTTTTCTTACCACCTCCACGCGCTGGTCACGCTCTACGTCCAATTTGTATGCTCTGATTGGTCAAAATTTGATAGGTGAGTTCATGTGAAAAATTTCTGCAGCATCTTGAAACTTGTTTACTTTGACTGCTGAAGCTGACAGAGTTTTGTGTAGTTTACAGTAGAGTCGAAAAGACCCCATTGGGCTAATTAATCGCGCTAAGCGACAAGTATAGACATTTTTCAAGGTGAGACATTAAATAAGTAATCTATTTATTCACACGAAACTCCTCTGTACCCTGTGCATATAAGTTTTTCAACTCGATGTAAGATGTTTCACTCAAAAACCAATTAACCTTTCCCTCAAAAGACACATGAATGTGCCCTTAAGTTAACTGATTTGGGGATTACAAGTTTACAGTTTGATTTAAATTATAAATTTATTAATGGGAACCTCGCTTTTAGCCCTGGCTTGGCTTTGAATGTTACTTCACTGAAGTGATCCCCCCTAATAACATTTGATGACTTTCGCGATCCTCCCTCCATGTCTTTATTTTCCAGGCAAATTTGAGTGGTCACCCCTCTGAATCCTTTCAAAATTTTCAGTGATCCTCCTTTTGGGTTCTCAGTTACGATTGAAACCCTTTTGTTCTCCTAAAAATCAAGTGTCCTCCCCTAAAAAATCCTCCCCCCGGCAATAAATAATGACCGGTCCCTTATACCTAGGCCTATCCTCCATATATGATTGTATTAGCGCATGGTGGTACATGTCAGGAGGGTCCCCAATACCGTTCTTCAATCCCGTAATCCCGACCCAAAATTTCGTGCAATCCCGTAATCCCAAGGGTTATTTTTCACCTCCAACCTCCCGTGATGCTTTCAATCCCGAATCTTGCCCCGATTTTCCTTAAAATCCCAAATCCCGAGTTTCAAATATGGAATCTTCTGGATCCCGAAAGCCTATTGCGGGTCTTCTATCAGGGACTACGAGGTCTGGAATTCGTTTAAGAGCTCCAAACTGTGAAACGTTCCTGAAAATTTCGATCATCTACCGCCAAAACTTGTGAAAAAAGGTGGCTATTAAATGGGAGGGTTTACTGATCTAAATTTTCCCTCTGCAAATGTTGTTCAAGTTCGACACTGCCGAGACAGACAGAAAGACAGAAAGGCGTCACTTTTTGTAGTACCTCCGTCACAGTTTTGTTGTGAATATGCGGCTTGAATCGCCAGCTTCGATGTGCCACTAAACACTACCATCGCATCCAAGTCCCTCCATTAACAAACCCTCCTAAAATGTATTAAACCAGGGTTTATAAGCAGAAGTTTACAATGAGTAAAAAGGCGGTATCACAACCCAGTGTTATTGAACTAAACTGTTATTGGGAAAGACCTAGCGCGAGCAGCTGTCATTCTAACGACGCATTTATCAAATAAGCAAATTTAGCACTGATAAAGAAAAGGATCCCGCAATACATCCTAGAGTACAATCACCTTTTACACTCTCAATTCCTACAAAATACAGAGCTTTCACGCCAGCCGATGTATATGAAATCTTATCAAACCGAGAAGCTGAGCTTCCGCATAAGACTTGACTAGTGAGTTTGTTAAATAAAACCAAAACAGAGGAGCTAAAAACAAAACAAATAAACAAAAAGAATTACATATTTATTCAATTTTTTCTTTCCTGTTTCAGAAAACTGTCGCATACTGGTGTTCCCACCACCTTTCTTCTTCATTAATAAGCGGTTGGTGAACCACAAAATAGGAACTAGGGATGGTGTCGATTTTGAGACCTGCAAGCTGCATTGTTACCACGAAGACAGCTGCGTGAGTGTCAACTATCGCGTGAACACAAAAAAATGTGAGCTCAACAACGCTACTCACCTTCGGCATGATAATGAGTTTGAGAACAGAAATGGTTACCTATATCATGGAGCAGATGTAAGATTGTCTTAAATTTTATTATTGTTAGACCTCCTTCCGCTTTTCATCCCCCTCCTTTCCTCCTCCTCTTCCTCCTTTCCTCCTCTTCCTTTCCTCCCCTTCCTCCCCCTCCCCCCTCCTCCTCCTTTCCTCCTCTCCTTCCTCCCCCTCCCCCTCCTTCTCCTCTTCCTCCTTTCCTCCTCTTTCTTTCCTCCCCTTCCTCCCCTTCCCCCTCTTTCTCCTCCTCCTCCTCCTCCTCCCCCTCTATAATAATAATAATAACAATCAACTTTATTTAACGAGGGTAACACGGGACAGTACTTCAACTGAATAACTAGTGGCCCTCAAACTAAAATTATAAAACGAAAATTAAGTTACAAAATACATATCGTTAGCGAAAAGAACTATAAATATATGTATGGTTAAGACTAAAAGAGTAAAAAAACTATATTACAATTATAAAATATCCTTACAATGAATATCTACAAACTATAATTACAATAAGAATACAGCTAGGATGGGTCAAGCGAAAGGAAGGTTGTGAAATGCCGGATTAGCATAAAACTAAGAAATAAAATTAAGTTTCACTTAAGCTAAAATGATCATCGTCATTGTATCTCACTAAAAATGACTATAAATAGCCTTTCTAAATGAGGTTACACATATTTCTTTTTTAAGGTCAATGGGCAGAAAGGCAGAAAGTTCCAGAGCCTGGTCGCGGACACGCTAAAAGTTCTCCCTCTCTCAGATTCGCGATTATATCTGGGGCAGACGAGGTTTAAGGCACTACCTTTTCTTCTCTTCCTCGTCCCCCTCCGTTCCTCCTCCTCCCCCGTTCCTCCTCTTCCTCTTCCTCCTTTCCATTCTCCTTTTCTACTTCTCCTGCTGCTGGTGTTACACCTCTGATCCTCAAACAGTATGAAAAGCCAAAAATCGTTCAACATAAGAATGCCCACAGCGATGATACTTCTTAACTATGAAACCTCTGCTATTCCCTCATTTTACTTTCTTTTTATTCTTTTTGAAAGAGTGCCTGTGATAAGTCCCCTTGTTACAATGGAGGAACCTGTGAATCCGGATTCTCAGCAAGACGATATCGGTGTTTGTGTCCTCCCGGTTTTGGGGATTTTCGCTGTCAAGCAGGTAAGAAAGTAAACGAGGTAACTGAAACCTTATTTTCACTTAAGATTTGCGGCCTTCGATAATTACTTTTCTTACTATGATTTGCCGGCGTATTAAATCCAACCCACACTTCAACTTTTGGTTGACTCTTTAGCGACGGATTTCAGTGGACCTGTTGGGTGGATTTCTGCATAGCGTACAACTCGGACAGCATGTTAGTGACAACCAAACAATGAATGCTATTTTTTCCTTCTACAAAAAATTAATAAGTGATTGAGAACGCTCGAGCGGATTGATAGTTTGGTTGCATGAATAGAAAATCTTCGAGAACAAATCCACTGGTTGTCTTCTGAAAGAAAAAAACCCGAGGGTCCGATCGAGTGTTAGCAAAAACATTTGATCAAAGAGTAATTGCGGCAGGCGACAAGAGGAGCCAGCAATCCTAATCTCCATCACGCCGGCACTGTACGTATTGTAGGCAGCTTCGTTCAGACTTCCACCAAGAATGCAGTGGAATGCAGAACTCGCAATCTGATAACGCTCGTTTGGACCTTCTATCACTCGTTATCTGATTACGCCTGATTTGACTTTCTATCACAGCGTTGGTTGACCAAGAGCATCATGTCAGACCTTCGCTGTCGTCCGCATTCCGTAACCTTTAGTATATAATATATCTTTGTTGTCACATACTGTCCTGCGTAGAATTGATTCAAGATACATCTTAATTAAAATTAATTAACATTCAGATATAGACGAATGCCGGTTTAGGTTTCACAATTGTAGTGACAATGCCAACTGCATTAACACCAAAGGTTCCTTTAACTGTAGCTGCAAACCAGGCTACAGTGGGAATGGCCACAACTGTTCAGGTGGGTGCTTGCGAAGTTTTATATAATTACTTAGGCTCACCAATTGTTGCAGGGTCACCGTTACAGCGTACACTGAATTACTGGGGCCCGTAATTAACAGTTCCCTCCCTCATGGAAAATAGACCACCACACCGGGGACTACGTCCCCTACTATTTTAAAACAGTACGCGGGTTTTTTATCGTTCCAAAGAATTTATTTGTGCAAGGGTTGTGAGACGGGGCCTACGACGTATCGTACTTATTTCTTCACCGTGTTTTTTTTTTTTTGCATTTGTTTACCTTCTAGTTTTGAGTACTTTTGGTTATAAAAAAATTAGTAAAATAAAAGGTACACAAGCACAGAAGCGCTATTATATTATGTAAGCGATTCCTCGAAGTATAGGAAAACAATTTTACTCGTATGATATGCTTTGCGCCTCGTATCATGTTAGAAACCAAAGTTAAATATATGCTGTTCCTTTCTTATTGATGCAAAGCAACTTGGCAGCGAGTTTCAAAACAAAAAAGTGCGGTTTATTGTCACATTAGCAGTTCTTGTATATTCTTTCAATAATCAGGTGACCACTTCGTGGAATTCCTCTGATACGACAGATAATGCACTTTTGCAGTGTTTATGTTTATCTTTTCTTACCAGCACCTTTAAATTTACTGAGTTCATTTTTCAGACATAGATGAGTGCAACGCTGCAAATAATAGCTGTCATGAAAACGCTTGGTGTAATAACACCCAAGGATCATTCAATTGCTCCTGTAAGCCAGGGTACGATGGAGATGGACACAATTGTACAGGTAAAATAATCTGCATGCGTTTGGTTAACGTATCCACTTTTAAGTTTTAAAAAACTGTGATCAAGCAATCTCTTTTTTTCTTCGGGGGAACGAGAAAACATAGAGATATAGGGAGGGCATGTTCTCAGGTTAAATATGTCTATTTTCTCCTAGTTTACTGCCAGATTATTGCAATCGCTTAAGCAGCGAGACTCATAATCTGCAACGCGTTTTTCGTCATATTTAGGACACAAAAGGGGGTCATTGTGTCAGGCGTTCCTTGCGGACACCTTGGAACTGGGACTAAGAATCGTTGCGTGATGAAGCTTTGGAAAGATTAAATTTCGAGCTTTTCCGAAACGTGTCAGTTCACGAATTCCATCGCTTGAAAGCGTTGATTACTTTGGAACAAGTGAACACTACTAAGTGGTCGAAAAAAATAAGAATCGTAATTAGCAAAACTGAGATGGTCGGGAGTTGTAAACGTTTATTTTATGGAAATGGGTTATGTGATGAGCATGCGGTTTATTTTTGGCAATGATTGATATGACGTGCCATGTAAATCACTTTTTTGATCTCTGGCAATGATGTTATTACTCTGGAATCGATACCCTTGGATTTTCGTGTATTTATACACGCGTATAGCCTGCGACCGCAGACGTTATTTCCAGTCGTCGCTAACACGGGTACTAGGACGTCGATAAAGTAGATAATAAAAAACCTCTAGCGAGTAAATCGTATTTCGTGTAGAATTAACGGCCTTCTTATTTCTCGAATATCCTGATTGTCGTCTGAAAGATAAAAAACCGAGGGTCCGATCGAGTGTGAGAAAAAAAATATATTTGATCAAAGAGTAATTGCCGCGGGCGACAAGAGGAGCCTTCAATCGTAATCTCATCACGCCTGCACGGTACGTATTGTACTAGGGCAGCTTCGATCGGACTTCCACTAAGCATGCAGTGGAAAGCAGAAGTCGCAATCTGATAACGCTCGTCTGGACCTTCTATCACTTGTTATCTGATTACGCCTGATTTGACTTTCTATCACTAAAACTTACGCAAAACACAGCGTTGGTTGAGCAAGAGCATCACGTCAGATCTTCGCTGTCGTCCGCATTCCGTAACCTTTAGTACATAATTTATCTTTGTTGTCACATATTGTCCCGCGTAGAATTGATTCAAGATGCATCTTACCGAAAGTTAATTATCATTCAGATATAGACGAATGCCAGGTCAGCTCTCATAATTGTAGCAACAATGCCATTTGCAATAACACCCAAGGTTCCTTTAACTGTAGTTGCAAACCAGGGTATAGCGGGAATGGCCACAACTGTTCAGGTGGGTACTTGCGAAGTCTTATATAATATTGTTATATTCCTAGACTTTCAATCAACTGAACAGGGGCTGTCATTGGTTGATTCCTGGTCACGTGGCCTTGACTAAAATTAAATGTATCCCGATCGTGATACATCACGCAATGTACCCCGCTCGGGATACATTACAGCACGTGATCAAAGCATTGTGGAAGGTGGTGTGACAGAAGGCGGGAAAAACACTGCCAGTTTTCTTTTTCGCGAATGAACACAACAACACAAACACGAAGCCTCAAACTAAAAAGCAACGATTTTTAAAGTCATCCTAGAAGAGAAACAGCAGCTAGTGGAGGAAAAAGATGCAGATAATGTAAGGAAAGTAGTTGCAAATAATTCATTCAGTGGTTTTGAGAATTAAATTTGTGTTGTCATTAATAATGTGTCGACTGTTCTGGTTCGCTCCAGTTATTCTTTTGTTGCTGTTGAAGTGAAAGTCTAGAAATATAACAAAACACTTAATGTCAGTTCCCTCGGAAAACAGTTAGTTTTGTTTTCCCGAGAGTCCTGATGTTTCCCGAGACGAAGTCGATCCTTGCAGGGTCACCGTTACAGCCCACACTGAATTACTGGGGCCCACAACAGTTCCTTCCCTCATGAGAAATAGACCACCACACCGGGGACTTATAACGTCCGCAATTATTTAAGAACAGTACGTGGGTTCTTTATCGTCCAAAAGAATTTATTTGTGCCAGGGTTGTGAGACGGGAACTATGATTTATCGTCCGTATCCGAGAAGACTAGAAAGTCTAACCGTTTGCAGATTTCTTCACCGTGTCTTTTTGCATCTGTTGACGTTCTAGTTTTGAGTACTTTTGGCTATGAAAATAAGTAAAACTGATAAAAGGCACACAAGCACAGAAGAGCTATAATATTATGTAAGCGACTCCTCGAAATATAGGAATACAATTTTACTGGTATGATATGCTTTGCGCCTCGTATCATGTTAGAAACCAAAGATAAATATATGCGGTTCTTTTTTTATTGATGCAAAGCAAATTGGAGGCGAGTTTCAAAACAAAAAAGTGTTTATTGTCACATTAGCAGTGCTTGTATATTCTTTCAATTATCAGACATTCACTTTGTTGTGGAATTCCTCTAATACGACAGAGAATGCACTTTTGCAGTGTTTATGTTCATCTTTTCTCTTACCAGCACCTTTAAATTTACTGGGTTTATTTTTCAGACATAGATGAGTGCAACGCTGCAAATAATAGCTGTCATGAAAACGCTTGGTGCAATAACACCCAAGGATCATTCGATTGCTCCTGTAAACCAGGGTGCGATGGAGATGGACACAATTGTACAGGTAAAATAATCTACATGCGTTTGGTTAACGTATCCACTTTTAAGTTTTAAAAAACTGTGATCAAGCAATTTTTTTTTTTTTTTTCTGGAGAACGAGAAAACATAGAGATATAGGGAGGGCATGTTCGCAGGCTAAATATGTCTATTATATGAAATGAGGTATGCTAATTTCTCCTTGTTTACTGCAAGATTATTGCAATTTTTTTTAATCTCGCTTGAGTAAGCAAAGCGTTTTCGTCGTATTTAGGACACAAAAGGGGGTCATTGTGCCAGGCGTTCCTTGCGAAGACCGTGGAAACTGGCACTAAGAATCGTTGCGTGATCGAAGCCACGCATGTTTAGCGAAGAAAGCTTAGGAAAGATTAAATTTAGAGCTTTTCCGAAACTTGTCGGTTCACGAATTCCATCGCTTGAAAGCGTTGATTACTTTGGAACAAGCGAAAACTACTGAGTGGTCAAAAAAAAAAAAATAAGAAGAAGAATCTTAATTAGCAAAACTACGATGGTTGGGTGTTGTAAACGTTTATTGTATGCAAATGAGTCTTGTGATGAGCATGCGGTTTATTTTCGGCGATGTCGTGCCATGTAAACCACTTTTTTGATCTCTGGCAATGACGTAATTTCTCTGGAATCGAGGCCCTTTAATTTTTCGTGTATTTATATATGCGTATAGCGTGCGACCGCAGACGTTATTTCCGATCGTCGCAAACACGCGTACTAAATCAGAAACAAATAAAAAGTATCGACGTCGATAAAGTAGGAAGTAAAAAACCTTCAGCGAGTAAATCCTATTTCGTATAGTATTAATGGCCTCCTCATTTCTCGACCTAATTTTCAAGCAAGCGAGACTAAAAACCGGTGTAAGAGCGTTCTTGTTCAGACATGGGCGAGTGTAACACAGATTTTAAAAGCTGTCAAGAGACATCTTTGTGCCACAATACCCAAGGATCATTCGCTTGCTCCTGTAAGTCAGGGTACGGGAAGGTGATGGATACAATTGTACAGGTTAAATTCTTTGGGTTTTTCAATCCATTTAAAACAATTCGCCTTAGTTTGAGAGGTGACTGATGTCATGTTCCGAAATCAGTGCGAGAAAGGAAACTATATAATTATATTATACTGGTGGCTATATTGACTACCTGTTTGTTCAGGCAAAAGGCAAAATAAATTTAATTTTTACTGAAATTATCACTCAGACGCAGACGAATGCCTGAACAACTCTCACAATTGTAGTGAAAATGCCACCTGCACCAACACCGAAGGGTCCTTCAACTGTAGTTGCAAACCAGGATACATTGGAAATGGCCACAACTGTTCAGTGACAGGTTAGTTCTTGGAATTCCTGTCTCGCTCTCCGTCAGTTTTGAAACTTTTGGTTCAGCACAAAAAGGGTCAATGCTCAGTGATGTACTATTATAAATTGAAATAAATTACAAGAAATTGTTACTCACTCTTTTTATGATAATTTCATTTATTTATTCAGTTATTATTTACTTACTTATTCAAATCTAACATCTTAGTCGTCACGACTATTGTGGATAACGTCAGAACTCATCTCTAAATATTTGCATCATCATGAAAAACACGTCCTCACATAACCCTTAAGGAGTAACTATTAACCTTCCTTTCTGTACTACGATGGGAGTATAAGGTAAGATGATTGACCGAGATAAACACTATCCATTAATGATAGACTAATTCTTTAACCCTTTAAACCCTAAGATGTAAATTAAAATTCTCCTTTGCCGCCCCTATTTCATTTACTATAGAAGTAGACAGTGGGGAGAAGTTGACAAAATATCAAGCAAATACATCTTGTGTGATCATGTCCTTAATTCTCATTACGACTCTGTTTTACACAGCATCGCTATTACAAGGAGAAATTTGATGCTGATCACTCAAGTAAGGCGAGGTTTTAAACGGTTAAATGGAAAAAAAGAGATCCGGAAAAGCCTTGTTCAAGTCTAAGAAGGTGGCTATGTAGGTGGAAAAATTCTGAAGTCATTCTCAGTCACAGAACAAACCAGTGACACTTTTTCGAACAGCTCTTGCACAATTTTATTTTGGATAGAAATATCGCGGTGGTTCATAATACGACCAATATTCGATTACTGCTAAGTCAGGTTGTGGATTGATAAATGCAGAAGCTCTTCTTGGCGGAGACACCACATCAGTTCATATTAACTATAACCGCAGATGACGACATTACTAACACGGGACAAAATTGTATGACTTGTGTAGAATTTGTACGACCAGCGCAAGATGCAGATGCATGCATGTACGAGTGTAGCTCTGTGCCAAAACAAAAACGAACAATTATACAGAACTGGTTGTGCTCGAGGTGATGCATGGCTGAGACGCATATTATTCAGCGAATAATCTACTAACTTTGCAAAAGGCAAGCGGTCTCTTAAAGACATTTTTACGGCGATGTCCAATAGTCTGAACTATTCTAAAAAAAGATTGGTATTGTTCTACCTATCAGTCCGTCAAACCCTTTATTTCATCCTTCCGTCCACGATTATCCCATAAAAAAATGTATTCAGTTTTACCAGAAACCCTTATGAGTTTCTGGTTTTACGTCGCGTTTAAGCAAAGAGAAAAAGAGAAAAGAAGAGATGCACTTTACCAAAGCCGTGCTATTACTCACTTTCACGTTCTCGCTCATTTCGGAATTGTCGCGTGGCTTTGCTGCTATGCCTGTTTGCTATGAAGTTAATGGTCCTTTTTGTTTGTTTTGACTGGTTTTGTTTTTAACATTATCTTCCGCTTTCATTTTGTTCATTATCACTCTAATATGCATGCATGCAGGTTTTATTTTTTTAAGAAAACTTAGTCATCCATCCAGCAATCCATTCATTCGTCGTCGATTTATTATACCACCTATATATCTGCCTTTGTACCTAATCTACAAACAGGACACGAGTTAAATGAGGTGGTTGGCAAGGTATGCAGATACCCTGAATAGATTCGCTGACCGTGATATTTTCTCATCCAAAATAACCTTTTTGTATCATCCATGCGTTTCAATTTTCAGAATTTTCAATAAACTCGACAATATTACATGGAAATCAGTATTATCTCCGACATCTTCACCGTTTTCTTGCTAGCGCTCCTGAGGTTGGAGAGGATTCTTCCTGGCTTCTTTGCTACCGTGCTACCTTACACAATTGGAAATCTGAGACCTTCCGTGATAGATGCGTCGGTAAAAGAAATACTGTGACCATCATACAGAAAGGCCAATATGTCTTTGGAGGATACACTGACATTCCTTGGGGTAAGATTTGATATTGATGTTTTATTACCTTTGAAAGGGCTTTAGTGCCACGGGTGTTTACTGACACCTTAAAATACTCCTACAGTTGTTCCTCGTAACTGCAATATGATTCCAATAATAGTACTAGCATTGTATAGTTTACAATAGGGTAATGCTTTAATAGAGATCGAGCGAGAAATACGATTGCTCGAATGGGGAATTATTTGCCCGAGACATACGCCTTTTACATTATACTTGTCATGAGCTCTTTACGTTTCACCCGTTCAAATGAGGTCCGTTTCAAACGTCGTGCTACTGCCGTGCCGAACTCAACTGATCGAATTAAATTCGACTTTAGCACGGCAGTAGCGCGTCATAAATTATAAATACATTAGAACACGTGTAAAAGTTTGCTAAACCGCCTACTTATTTTTGTATTTTGTTTTCGGCAAGAGCCATTCTATTCGACTGAATTAAATTCGACGTCTGAAACCAAGTCGTGCTAGTGTCATGCTGCAGTCGAGCTACAGTCGAGCCACTCGCGGCTTAGCACGGCAGTAGCAGGACGTTTGAAACTGGCCTGAGTTAAATTCTGACGACATTCTAAGTACAGATTCGACTTAAATCCATTTTTACCAGCTACATTATATTTTCAATTTTTTTTTCTCGCAACGGAGCTACGTTATTTTTTAAAAGGCGCCCCGTTTAAACGCCCGGTGTAATTTTTAAAGTAAAAAGATAGACTCTGCATTCAAGCTATGGGGCCCATCCGAGGTTGGAGCGTTAAATCCCTGTTTCCACTAACATAAAGCGATCATTAGTATTGCTTCCTCCTCCCTGGATAAAATGATATTTCATCGCAAGGATATCATAAAGAAAGGCCCATGGGTCTTTGGATGATACACTGACATTTCTTGGGTAAGTTTTTATATTGACTTTTAAGTATCTTTAGTAGATAATGGATTCAAGGGCTTTAGGGACTGTGCAATAAATATCAATAATTACAATTGTTCTGGCTTTTCCCACGTTCACTGCATGAACGTCGCGCTCCAATTGGTTAAATGATGAGGCGCGTTGTTCTGGCGTGATTCTAGCATGTTTGTCTGAAACAAAATGGCCGTCACGCAGTTACGTTTTTTTTTTTTGACGATGCTGTTAGAAAAAGCTCTTCGCTACGTCGAGCTACTGCCGTGCCGAACTAAATTGATCGAATTAAATTCGACTTTAGCACGGCAGTAGCGCGACGTTTGAAACCAAGTCGTGCTACACGGCAGTAGCACGACTTGGTTTCAAACGTCGCGCTGCTGCCGTGACAACTGTCAATTCATAAATTATAAATACATTAAAATACATTGAAAAGTTTCCTAAATCGTTTCTTTATTTTTGTGTTTTATTTTCGGCAACGGCCTTTCTATTCGACTGAATTAAATTCGACTTCTGAAACCAAGTCGTGCTACAGTCGAGCCAGCTTAGCACGGCAGTAGCATTACGTTTCAAACAGGCCTTAGTTCCAAAATTGTTCCAGAAATAAAGGAAAAAGGAAAAATGTTAAAATTTGTTGCTTAAGAGGAATGATGTTCTTGGATTGCTTCCATTTGGGTTTGGAAAAGGGCTGATTTACTAACCTTTTTGTAATTAGGCGTTGACAGGCCAAACACTACTCATAAGCTCGTGATAATGTAAAACGTGGCCTTGGAATTTGTTGGAACAACAGGTTTTCCCTCTTTTCTTTCTCGCCGCTGTGTTCAGACATAAACTAAGCTTTGACTGAGCAAACCTTATTTTTGTCTTACAGTATTAAGGTGATTCATTCCCTCGTAGTTGTTATTTTTCCTGTGGTTTATGCTGCTGTCGGTGTTTCTGGTAGCCAAAAAGGTGACAATTTTCTAGTAATGGATCAACTTTTCATTGGTCCTTTTAACATTACCGCTGTCAGTCAATATTTGTCGGCGTAGGTGGGCGAAGAGCCAGAAGTATGGACTTTTTGCACGCGCTTTATTTTTTCTTCTTACCTCGTCTCGCGCTTCGCGCAAAATGCCGCGTTTGCATCGCCTGGCTCATAAAGCGCCTGTTATGCAGGCTAGCCTGGAATGTGCGACGTGCACAGCGAGGCAGATGCATGACTCAGCTTTATATGCAACTCGACGCCACAATTTATGACGTCACTGCGACTGTTAACCACTGACGTCATCGATTGTGGCGTCGAGTTACATCAAGGTTTCCAAGCAACACGACTACCAATTGGGTGCAAAGGCCAAAATGTCCGTTCATCCTCTGTGAAAAATGTTTACTGTTGGTTATTAGGCATAAACAGATTGTGCTCGGCAACTTTTGAGCAACTTTTAGCGTTTTCAGCGACTTTTGTACTGCGAGCAACCTAGAGCAACTTTTGCCTTCCTTGGCAACTTTGAGTCAACAAGTAGTTAAAAACTGACCAAACCATCAAAAAGGTCTTTATTAAACGGTTTTTATCAAAACTGGCCAAAACTAAGGATAAGTAAGTAAGTAAAGACTTTATTTTATGAGGGTTAGCACAAAAATAAAGTCTTTTCTTACTTACTTACTTACTTATCCTTAGTTTTGACTAGTTAATTTTTAATTTTTAATTTTTAATTTTAAATTTTAAATTTTTAATGATGTACTAGTGAGCAGCACACTTACACCTCCAGTGAACATTTTCAGTTGGAACAAGAAGAAACCTTGCTCGCCCGGAGCAACGAAAATTTTCGTGCCCCGGGCGAGGTGTAAGTGTGCTGCTCACTAGTACATCATTAAAAATAAAAAATAAGTAAATAAAAATTGGCTCTCAACAATAAGCAACTTTTTGGGTGGCAACTTTTAAGTTTTTTTAGCAACTTTAGAGCAACTTTTGGGTGTATTGTCAAGCAACGTTTGCTGGATTTACTGGCACAATCTATTCATGCCTATTGGTTATTCGTCCTGGGTGAGAAAAGGTTTACTGTTGGTAAATCGCGATCGATTCTCCTCATACAAATACTGTACAACATCGTAAAGAGACTTATATTCTTTAAATGTGATGATTTGAGCAAAAGTAAGGCTTTTACCTTCAATACCCTACTCATTTTCCTCGAATATCTCTTTGAATTCTTGACAAATACAGCTCCACCAGCTTCTGACAGCGTCTATCAACAGAATTTTACGGCAAAAAAGCTTTAAATATTATAATTTCCCCTTCACCCCTCTCCCCTCCCGCCCCACGCCTTGTGGTTATTTTGTTTTGTCTTTTTTTTTTTTACCATATTGCTTTTACCTACTGGCTGGTTTCAATTTGTTTGTACTGCTGCCCATTTTCGCCTCCGCGAGGTGTTGCGATAAACGTATTTCATGTAGTTACAATAATCAGATTAAAAAGTAAAAATGACGTCATTGTACAAACAGGCTATTTTACTGTCTTCTGAAAGGAAAATACACATGGTAACCAATATGTTAATTAAAATATATATATAAAAAAACATGAAGTATATTTAATTATTTGAAATTATTATTTCATGTTTTTGTTTTGTTTTGTTTTGTTAGAATCCAGTAATGACTACGCCGAAACCCCCAACGCGTTTATCTTTTCTCTCAACAATTCTGAAGGGCTTGCACCTTTTGTGAGCAAGGTAAAGAACAAAAAAAAAGCAATTGACAGGAGTCGATTTTATGGTCCAAAGTTTGGTGAAGACCTCGTCATTTTTTCTAACGCCAATAGTAACAAGTATTCCAAAGCAGTCTTGGGCAATCACTACTCTGTTCCAGCTTCAGTGAAGAACAACCCGCGATCGCTGATGTTAACTAGTGAACAGAACTTCTCACCTGATGAGGTGGAGGTATTTTATCTTATCTGAATGCAGATAACACGAACTGAGTTCAACTGAAAACCGGAGAGATGCATTTAATATAACCCAAACTTTCAATCAGTACCTTTTTAGTTTCTCTTTCTTTTTTTCTTTCTTATTTTTTTATAAATAGAACATGATTAATTTCTGGAATTAGGAAATTTAAGGTTGTCAAAAGAAATCTTCATAGCAAAAAGCTCAACGTCAGCCTTCAAATTCTGAAAATTTAATTGTCTAAATCTGCAGTATAGTAAGAATTGGTTCATTAAATGCTTGCCTATGGTTTATTTTCTGGACATAGTGTCAGAATAGGCTGTTTAGGTTACAGGCTCCGGATTTAGTAATGTACGTTGCCAGACACTTTTCTTGCTTAGGTAACTGTCACCGATCAACTTCATCAAGGCTAAAAAGGAGCATGTACTGCTCATCACAACACTGTAACCGCTCGTCGAGTAACTAAACAAATGTTCACAAATGTGAAAACAAAAACAAAAAAAAAAATGAACATTCTGTTCTATAAATCATAAGCAAAAAGACAACTTTACAATGGAAACCCTGTGTACCAGAGAGTGCATGCTTTCTTAAAGTCACCAGGGCCAATATTGTTGCAAATCTCCCTGCGACGCATCCTACAAGCATGTTTTACCCTTTTAAAGCAGATTCCGTTTGAAGAAATAAATTTTTCCAGTGAGAACTCTACACTTGTTTACTTGTATCTAAAGTCAAGCGTTCAATTATTTACAACACAGTTTTGTTTGATGTACGTCACAGCTACTTTGTTTCCGGGAGGCTTCCGAAAGAAGACTAATTCATGATGTTCCACAATAGCGATTAATTTTGAACGTTCACATTCAAAAAATCACATTGTGCTCATACGGAAAAACGTGATTTTTTCGGGAAGGCTCTCGTAGTAATGCGTACTTTTAATTGAAAAAATATCTTTAGTTTATGGGCACTTTAAGGAGTGATACACTACATTAAAAAGATAAGCCTACAAAGTGCAATAGTCAAGCCTCTTCAACAAGGGTCATAGGATGGTTTATGGGGCTTTGTCGCGCGTTCCTGCCCCACATTTTGAGGGCAGGTTTTGTATCCCCTTCTTGTCAACTCTCATTCTACATCTTTATTTGCAGACGTAACGAAATCTCAAGATAGAATTTTCCCGCTAGCGTTTGTCATTGACTTAGATATAGTTAGTTACTAGATTTTTAATATATAGTTAAGCACATATTTCGATGCAATTTATTAATTCCTATACGTAAGCAACGATAATTGCGATATATTTCCATTTATATTATCCCACCATTTTGTACTTTTATGATAATTATCCAATATAACTTGCCACACTATTTATTCCATGCCATCAGATATTCATGTGATGTCATTTTGCATTTTCATAACTTGAGGTGTTCTGATGCAGTTTTACTCACACTGAAATGCACTGAGAAAGCAGGTTTAGTTTTCAAGATTGCAAGAAAGAAAATACACCAAAGTTTCTAAGCATCGAACGCTACTTAAGATTAATTTGAATTAATTAAAAAATTTTTATTAAATAATATATCAAGGATAATAAAGGGTTGGTTTGAAATGTATTTGGTTTGAAATATACTATCTTTTCATTTGAATTCAAACGTACACAAATTTTTAATTTCTCACGCAGGCTACTTGCTAAACACCAAACTTTACGTTCTTTGTGTCGGATTTTCAGTAGCAGTTCTAGATCACTCAAAATTCGGCTTTATAGATTTCCGACTTTTGTGTTAATTTTTGTCATAGTGGTATCGATTTTACTTGAAACTGCATTTTGACAAACTTCATTTTGATAGTCATTCACTGGTGAAGGACAAGGATATTAAATAACTTTTAAAGCGATTAAAAAGTATCGGTATGGTCTCCCAAAAAAACTGCACCGAAACTACTTAATTTGTTTCAAAATATTATAATTCTTAAAATTATTCTATTTGCGTAAATGGCGTATTCCGCCATCGATTGCAATTGTTGAAATGTCTGCCCCCAAAAAATCTTACTAGCTTTCGTTATCAGGATACAATTTACCTTCCTCGCCACAGTCGCTCGCCATAGTTCTCGTGGTATTTAAGCTGAATTATCAAGTAAAGCGAGACAAAGGAGGAAACGGAAAGCGAAGAAAAAAAAAGGCAAATGTTTTACCTTCCCATCTTTCATTAAGAACCTTGAAAAAGCCTGCACACGTGTTAGTGCAGATAATCCGAGGCATGGGATGTTATTCATTTTATTTTCATCCAGTGCTGTTTGTATCAGTCATAGTTTATGACTTCTATTGATTTTTGGTAAGGGCGATTATGCAGTGAATATAATGTAAAATCGTACTATTATTACACCAGTGTAACTATTGCTGTAGTTTATTTAAAATACTGTTAAAGTCTAGCATCTTTACGATTGATTATGAGTACTATTAAGTCACATTTGTGAGCACACTATTAGAGGAAAAAATGTAAACTAAAATTGTCAAGCGTAAATAAAGAGAGAGAAATAACTCTTTTCTTTGGTCATTTCATATTACTTCGAGCAAGAGAAATTCTTTGGGTCGATTGGGCTGTGAGCTTTGCATATAGTATTGATTATTCAAAGCTAAACCCATCGCGGCCAGGCACAGTTTTTCTTTTTAAAGTGCTCTTTCTCTCGAAAGCTTCAGGAGGACTAAGTGTCGTAGTATAAAACAGTGACATGAAACAAAGCAAGGAGCCTTCGTTGTTAGTGAAAACAGTTCGTTGCAGTGTCTATGAAAATAACTGCCGCCATCCTTTTTGGCCACGCCTTAACATAAGTAACATTCCTAAACTTTGCATTGATGTACCTGAGTAGGCTCTTTGCCATATGCTTGAATGATATTTAGCAACGGCTCACTGGATGGCAAACCATCCAATTACAAGCGTTCATTCAGGCCCCCTCCATATGTATCCGCATACTTTTGAATCTGCAACTATTTCTTTCCGGATTCAAAAATTTCCACGTCTACACGTATTCATTTTCAAATAGAATTTGCCTGTCCACACGTAGCCGGATTCACTCTAGTACCCAGGACTCCTCTGGGAATATTGGCAACAGAGAATGCATCGTAAAGACGGGTAAGACCAGAGTTAAGGGCAGGGCGGATAAAGGCTGGGTGGTGAAACGAGCGCGTCTAAGCAAAAAGGTGTGATGCAGTGGACTGGGACTCTGCTTAGAAATGTCGCTTGTTTTCGCTTGTTTGCGACTTCGGTCAGGGCTTGCGATGTGGTTTATCCATTAGACACTGCCTCTGTCACTGAATTGTGGCGGCTTGATTTTTTTTTTTTTTGCATTTCTTCCTCGTTCCTTTGTGCTGGTACGCTGTCTCCGAGAGGCAAAAGTTGCTATTTTTTGCGGGAGTTTTAGTCAAGAGTAGACAAACTGATCTCTTCCAAAGGGTTTCTCTTACATTACTTCCATCACTCTACCACTGAAATATTATTTCGTTCTAATACTTGTCAATGTCGATGTTATTCTAAAACAAAAACAACTAAGTACTGTCTAATTAATAAAACACGAAGGAAAATCTCATCCATGTCCTCCATGGCAAAACTAAAAGACAGCAGATCGTGTTTCATAACTAGATGACGTGTATTTTATAAATGCGTGCAGCTCGTGCAAGGTGAAATTATGCTAATTTCAATCACCATCATCCTTCTTTTTAATTTTGAAAAAACTTCTCATACGTCTTTCTGTTTCTTCGAAACTTCAAAATTAGTTTCCCCTCAGTTTTAACTGTTTACCTTGTTTTGTTTTAGAGAGAGAAACTGAGAAGAAACTTTAAAACTAACCTCAATAAATTTTGTTTCCATGCGGTTGCCGGATTTGTGACGCATTGCGCGAATCGCCATGGCGCGTTGCACCCGAAAAACAAAGTTTGAAGCAGTACAACGCCACTATATCAAAATATATCAATCTAATTTTTTGTTATGTTATACAAAATTTATCCCCCTTTAACATATGTAAAAATTGAGGTTAAGAAGTGTTAAGCTTTTCCAAACGAAACGTCGAAAGACAATTGGGTGATATATAGTGCAAGGAGGAGGTATTCAACACTTTCAATTTAAACTCAAATTTTGGCATTATACGACCAACAAGTTTGACTTATAGGCATATAGACACAAACATATGAAACTGTTTATTGATATTGTTACGAAACGAATTTATCTATTTAACACTGTAGCCTGAAATTTCAGAAAGAAAATAGGATTTCTGGTTTGCAAAAAGGAAAATTTCGCCGGCCTTCAAGCGCACCGGAAGCACGGAAAGAGTGCCCGTGCCAGTCCTACTCTGCATCACACATTAAATGAAGAGCGGAGCGCTCGTTTCACCGCCCAACGTTTATCCGCTTTGGTTAAGGGCAAAGAGAAAACCAGGGAACGAGGTTGCCATCTTGAATACAGTATTCATGGCAAAGAACTGGGCTGGATCTTGTTACGTCACCGGAAAAAAATATCCGGATTTAGCATTCACACGATTCCGTAATCATAGCGTATTCTAAAATTTCCAATCTAGAGAGCGTAATAGTTCCACTTTAGAGCTCCCAGTCTCAAAAGAGCGCTTGTAATTAACTTTTCGTTTTGCGCTCTTCTCGTACCATTTGAGCCTTCCTTTTAAAACTGAAGAAAAGTACGACTAGAGCTGCGTCTGGATTGAGTTAGTCAACCGGTGCCGTTTTCAATGTACAGACAGGTGGTACAATTCCTGGTATTGCACAAAAAAGAACCTGCAATGGCCCGTGAGAGTGTCTGTGAACTGGGCAGCAAGGATGTCTCTAATATATAGAATTGCCAGGGCTAAAAGCGAAGCTCTCGATACTATTTATAGTTTGCTCGAACAAAATATAAAATCATTTTATGCTAAGCGGAGAAGGCAACAAGAACGGTGAAAAAACAACGATGGGTCTAATTGCACGTGCAGCACACTTTTTTTGTACATTTCTTTGCCGTTGTTTTGCAAGACCACAACGTGAAACTTCCAAAATCTTCCTAGTTAAAAGTTTTATGGAGGAAATGTCGTACCTGTTGTTGTTCACTTTTACTCGCTCATTTTCACCTTGGTGGCCGCTAGGATTTCTCATTTTCACACCGCCGCTAAAAAAATTCATGTCGTTCTTCCAACAAATAGCTCCTTATCTTCCGCTATAGCTCTCTGTCTCTCTTTTTCTCGTTGAGCTTCGCTGGCCTGTCACCCACTTTATCTTTTCTCTATATTCCAAATTTGTGGACATGACAATTAATCTAGGCTTAATACTCTTAGACAACAAGGATACAGAAACAATTTCCGCTTTCCGTTTTCGTCTTTATTGACTCTTTAGTTGTCTTTGCTTCACAAGACGCGGGTGGCTATGCGGTTTCCCGCCAAAATAACCGCGAGTTGCATTTGGGCTGCCATACCTGTTGGTTGAGTTATTCTACATTGGTATGCCTATGGTGCAGACGGACGGTCGGTCGGGCGTACGGTCACGTGATTACCAAATTTTCTTACGCCTGGTGCTCCGCTTCGTGCGCGTGGAGCTCCGCTAATATTTTTACAACGCCGGCAGGCTAAAAGCAGAAGGTTTTTAGCGGAGCTCCTCGCGCGCGCGAAGCGCGCGCGTGGACGTAGCCCCATAGCTAACGTAATCTACCCATCCCAGAAAATTTGGTAATCACGTGACAGTACACCGACCGCCCGCCCGCCCGCCCGCCCGCCGTCCGTCCGCACCACAGGAAAACCAATGTTTACTTTCACACTTTCTAACTACTTTGGGAACCCAGGAAGCCCAGGAGGAAACTGATTGCACATCAATATTGTGATCAATTGACAGCTGTCAAAACAAGGTATCCGCTGACCAGTATCATCTGACCATATCGCGGGCTCAGGTGTCAACCCATCGAGGTCGACTACTTTTTTGAAGTTATCCGCTGACAAGTTACTGGTTTTCAGATGATCGCAGGCTCAAGTTTATTATTTTTTAAATTCATATGAACTATGCCGTGTTTATATCATGATGACCCCGCAATATTAAGAGTTTGATTTCAAACTAACCATGGTCGCGAAAATTCAGCAAGTTATGTAACAATACAGGCTAGGAAGACCTTTTCTCACCAAGGTCACGCGTTGGTCACGCTCTACGCCCAATTTTTATGCTCTGATTGGTCAAAATTTGACAGGTGAGTTCATGCGGAAAATTTATGCAGCATCTTGAATTAATTTGACAGCTGAAGCTGACAGAGTTTTGTGTGAACTTGTGATGTTTTTAACTGTCTTTTTCCACTGGATGTACAAAATGAAATACAGCTGCTATCAAGTCTGTTATTCATGGCTAGTTTGTTCATTGGTTTTTTGGCTGAGAGATGCGTCGCTTGTCAAAGTCGGAAATCCGATTTCGGATGGCATCGTTTTCGTTTTTCACCTTGCTTGATGCGTATTAAAGAGGATTCAAAATTCTCAAGCGACTCTCGCGTTACTTGATAGCTTTTACGAACCGCATCTCGAAAGGTAAGCCTGAGTAATGATTGCATTTGAAGTTTCTTTTTATATCTAATTTCATGTAGTCGAGCACAATTTATGCGGCAAGTTTATGCACGTTTCACTGACGTTTGTAAGATTTGAGACAATAAACAGACCTAATATCAGGTTTGATATAAGCTTACAGGACTTAAAAGAGCCTTTAGATATATTTTCTCACCGCAAATAGAAGAACACGTTCCGAAGAATATTTAGTTATAAATTTGGCTGTAGAAAGAAAACTTTGAGCGATTTTCTTGCCTCGAGTTCATCTTTGAGAAAAGCAAACACCGCGAGGCCGGCTTAAAACATAAAGTTATTAAGCTTTAAGACTCAGGATTTTTCGAAACGCTTTAATACTTATCTTCGTGAATGAAAATTGTTGTCTCTGTAAATGTTTAACCGAATTATATTTCTTTTAGTGATTGTTAGTAGTCTCTCTTGCAATTTAAATCGCTGTGCTGTTTGTTTTCAGTCGTTCATGAACATCGCTTGCAGGAGTTATCTTTTTGCCGCGCGTATCAAACGCTTTTCAAGATTACACATCGTTATAAAACCCTTAAATAAAAAAAAAAAACAATAAATTATTTATGTTGAAGCATAACTCTTTTAATGTTCACTGCGCTCGAGGTCTGTATGATAAATAGTACGGTTTCACCTCAGATGTGATGTGTAAAAAGTATAAAAGGTTGGTTTACATATCCCCGGATTTGTTGGCAAGATTTTATAAAGTAAACTTGTCGAAAGCAAAAAATTCGGCCTGATTTGTTTTCCAAGAATTTGTTTTCCAGGTATAATCCACTGTGATCAAGAACCATTACGGCTCTTGAATGTGATCGAAGATGATTGCTATGTTTTGTTTTGTTTTTGTTTCTATTTTTTTACTCCATCCTTTAATACATTAGTTGTACAATAATAATACATTAATTGTACAGTAATACAGTAATTGTATTCAATAATACAATTAAGTTGCTTAACCTACGTGCACATAATAATAATAATAATAATAAAAGAAGAAAATTAGAATGGAGAAGGGCACATTATAGTGAACTAATGGCCCTTTAACAAGATTGACTTTAATGTTTTGTAGTTTTGTTTTTCACAAAAAAAACACACACACACACAAGTCAATACTGAGCAAGATAATATATTTTAAGTGCCTTTTTGAACAGGATTTTTGATGAGTTATTGCGAATATGAAGGGGGAGATCATTCCAATAGTATTTACCTAAGTATTTAATTTTGGATACTTGCTCTAAGCATTGTCCATGCAGCTATCGATAGCGGAAATAATAAATCATAATCTACTTTCTGACGAGGTTGAAAGGTAAGATATTTAGTTTTTCGTAGATTTAAGGTTAATTTATTTTCACATAGCCAGTCATAAATATTAGGTAGTTCTCAAGAAAATTAATTTATCTCAAATAAGAGTTCATCTATAGTTTTAGCTGAAGCTGTTAAAGAGGTATCGTCTGCAAATAGTCTCATAGAGAAAAAATCAGAAGATTGAGTCAAGTCGTTTATATATATCAAAAATAACAATGGTCCTAAAATTCATCCTTTGGGTACACCAGAAGTAATTGGCATGGTGTCAGAAATGTTACCATTTACAAAAACTCTCTGCTTTCTTTTATTAAGATACGATTTGAACCAGTCGATATGAGGTTTTCGAATGCCATAGGACAATAGCTTTGATAATAAAATAGAATGATTGACGGTATCAAATGCTTTACTCAAATCTAAAAATATTGATACAGCATAATCTCCTTGATCTAGACACGTAGAGATTTCTTCAATGAGATCAACAAGACAGTCCACAGTGGTACTGCCTGGCTTAAACCCATATTGAGTATGAGTAATCATATTTTCAGACAAAAAATAAGATATAAGTTGATTATAAATACATTTTTCAAAAACTTTACTTAATACTGGAAGAACTGATATTGGTCTATAATTATCGCACAGTCAGGGAACGGGATCCCTGTTTAAAGATAGGAATCACTTTAGCGATTTTTAGATCATCAGGAAAAGTTCTTTGCTTGATGGACAGATTAATTATATA
The DNA here is from genome assembly GCA_038088405.1 of Porites divaricata. Classification (NCBI taxonomy): domain Eukaryota; kingdom Metazoa; phylum Cnidaria; class Anthozoa; order Scleractinia; family Poritidae; genus Porites; species Porites divaricata. The sequence goes on along the minus strand of JBBMOI010000001.1, from coordinate 53,986,011 downwards.
CGTTTATATATACGTTATAGGCCAACTCGATGTAAGATGTTTCACTCTAAAATCACTTAGCCTTTCCCATATGAATTTCCCCTTAAGTTAACTGATTTGTGGATTACAAGTTTATTGTTTGATAAATAATAAATTTATTAATGGGAGCTTCGCTTTTAGCCCTGGCTAAATCTATATATTAGAGCCATTCCTAGCGGAGCTCCTCGCGCGCGCGAAGCGCACGCGTGGGCGTAGCCCCATAGCTAAGGTAATCTAGCCATCCCAGAAAATTTGGTAATCACGTGACCGACCGACCGAGCGAGCGAGCGACCGAGCGAGCGAGCGACCGACCGACCGTCCGTCCGCACCACAGGGAAACCAATGTTCAATCTCACACTTTCTAGCTAGTTTGGGAGCCCAGGGAGCCTAGGAGAAAAGTATCAATGTTGTGATCAATTGACAGCTGTCAAGACAAGGTATCCGCTGACCAGTATCACCTGGCCGTATCGCGGGCTCAGGTGTCGATCCATCCAGGGCGAGTATTTTTTTGAAGTTATCCGCTGACAAGTTACTAGTTTTCAGATGATTGCAGGCTCAATTTTTTTTAAAAAATTCCTATGAAATATGTTGTGTTTATGTCATTATGGCCCAGCACTATTAACATTTTGATTTCAAACTGACCTCGGAAGCGAAAATTCAGCCAGTTATTTAAAAATGCAAGAAGGGAAAACAGATGGTTTTGGTCACGCTTTGGTCACGCTCCACGTCCAATTTTTATGCCCTGATTGGTCAAAATTTGACAGGTGAGTTCATGCGGAAAATTCATACAACACCTTGAAACTTGTTTGCTTCAACAGCTGACGGAAGCTGACAGAGTTTTGTGTCAACTTGTGATGTTTTTAATAACTGTCTTTTTTCACTGGATCTACAAAATGAAATACAGCTGCTACCAAGAGTCTTCTGTTAACGTTATTCATGGCTGGTTTGTTTATTGAATTTTTGGTTTAGAAATGCGCTGCTTGTTAAAGTCGGAAATCCTATTTCGGATGGCATCGTTTTTGTTTTTCACCTTGCTGGATTCGTAAGCGATTCAGGCCTTACTTGATAGCTTTCAGGAGCTGCATCTCGAAATATGGTAAGCCTGAGTTATCATTGTATTTATATCTGTTTTCATGAAGTCGAGCGCAGTTTATGAGGCTAGTTTATGCACGTTTGTATTTAGATTTGAGACACTGATCTGACCTAGTATGAGGTTTGACATAAGCTTACAGAACTTTGAAAAGCCTTTAGTCGAGATTTCACCGCACATAACAAGAAAAACCGTTCCGAAGAATATTTAGATATTATTTTGGCTGTAGAAAGAAAACTTTGAGGGATTTACTTGTCGCGAGTTCATCGAGGAAAACAGCAAACACCGGGAAGCCGGCGGCTTAAAATTAAACTTAACTTTTAAGCTTAAAGACTCTAGGATTCTTATAGACACTTAAATACTTGTTTTCGTGAATGAAACTTGTTGTCTCTGTAAATGTTCTACCGAATTATATTTCTGATCTTTTATTTATTGTTAGTTGTCTTTTGCAATTTTCATCGCTTTACCGCCCTTTGCGGCCGTTATTTGTTTACAGTCGTTCATAAACATCGCTTGCAGGAGTACTCAACTACCGCGCGTATTACACGTCGCCGTGACGGTCATAAAACTATCAATAAAAAATAAACACAATAAATTCTTTATTATGTTGAAGCGTAACTCTGTTAAAATTTCTTTGCAAACTTGGTAGGTGATTTTGGAATTTTTTTGAACGGTTTCGCTAAAACCCCACGCGTGCTTCAATGGTCCTAAATCTTGAATGAATGGAATTAGTCTTGAAAAATTGTGAAAATGACTGCTAATTGTCTGAGGTCAGGCGGTCTGTATGATAAAAACAGCGCCTCATAGTACTCTTTCACCTCAGATGTGATGTATAAAAAGTATAAAAGGTTGATTTGCACGCACCCAGATTTGTTGGCAAGATTTTCTAAAGTAAACTTGTCGGACGTAAAAATTCGGCCTGATTTGTTTTCCAAGAATTTGTTTTCCACGCCTAATCTACCGTGATCAAGAGCCATTATTGCTCTAAAATGTGACCGAAGATGATTGCCAGTGCTATTTTTTGTGTGTACATATAAGGCTATCAACTCGATGCAAGATTTGTTTCACTCTAAAATCACTTAGCCTGTCCCTCAAAAGTCACACGAATGTGCCCTTAATTTAACTGATTTGTGGATTACAAGTTTATTGTTTGTTTTAAATTGCAAATTTATTAATGGGGCTTCGCTTTTAGCCCTGGCTAAATCTATATATTACTACAGTTTGATGAGCAAGCTAGATCGAGTGTTTGTGAATAATGCGCGGGACATTAGGTAATGCTGGATTTTATGTAGTGACGAAGGGTGTGGTAGCAGTCCGTTTGTTAGGTTTGTTTTTGGGTACGTCAGTGCGAGGAACGTCAGAAGCCCGTTGTATTGTTTTAAAAAAGGTTTTGTCATAACCGCGATTAGTAAGGCAGTCTATAAGTTCATTAATACGTCATATGTAACTGTCTTGGTTAGACCAAATGCAGCGAAGGCGAAAAACAAGGCTGCATAAGAATAGAGCGCATGGTGTGTCGAGGGTAACAGAATAAGGTAAGTAAATTCTGGTGTTTGTCAGTAGGTTTAACATCATGGAAGTCTGTTTCTATGAAGCCATACTCGACTGAAACCAATTAAGCATCAAGGTCTTGTAAACTTTTCATTTTCATTGTCATTATCATTATTATTATTATTATTATTATTATTATTATACTCCCAGGTCCATCTTTTGAGTACTCGTCTCGTAGGCAACTTTCAATTAGTTTCACATTTCTCTATTTTCAAATGGGATTGCAGTTTGCGTACGGCGTATTATGTAGACCTAACTGATGTCACTTTTAGCTCTCTAGAATGATATACAATTTAAAATCCTCTGAATGTAGAAAACCCGATATCTTCCATTCTTCTTCAAACAAATCTTAAGTAACTTGACTAAAATTAATATAAGAAGATTTGTCGCTAACTGAACCACCTTATAAGGCCAAGATGTATCCTGCTATGACGGCACTTTGATGCTATGGCTAATTTGGTGTCTGTATTTGGTATCTGAAATTCAGGTATTAATAATATTAGCCTCAACTAGTTTGCTTTAAATATTCCTGTTGTAGAGGAAACAATTTCAAATACTTCGTTTCTTCTCGGTTAAGATGAGACACTTTGTCGAATTAGTCCGTGGGGAAAAAAATCCCGGGTGTGTAACTCTAAGCTTATTATTGACGTTAATTGTACATCGTATTGTCAACGGGGACCCCATCCCACAGCCGAAGGCATACTTTAACAGGTTCTACTGAAAGAAAATAAAAACAGTTTGCAACCACTCCCTTTGAAAAAGAATTACTTTAATGAAAAAAAAAAAAAAGTAAAAAAATATATAAAAGGTTTTTAAACATACAACCGAATAAATACTATATTTCTTGAGGTAAACCTCCAGAACAAGTTGCTTCCGAGCCTGTTCAGAAACCGACGGCGGGAGTACGAAGGAGCCACAACCGGAATTAAAGAAGATACTTAATGAATAAGTCGTGAGATGTGTCTCTTTCCTTGTTTCAACTCACCGTTTTGAAAAAAGCGAATCACCAAAATAGATGAATTGATGTTGCTGAATTTACTCCGACCTCTGCTTTGCCACAAACCTTAAAACATTTCTCTGCGCAAATTTCATTTCTAATTATTTTTTTAATTATCCAAACATATAGACCTGGACTCAAGCATGCTAACTACGCGTGAACAGACCAGTGCTTCAAGACGGAAGCACATCAAAATGAAACGAGTCCTTTTTTGCCCTCGACTGGCCATGCATTTGTCCACTTGCTCTCCGTTGCATCATACGAAACTGTTAGAGAGCTTAAGCAATGACTGCCACGACAGTATTTAACAAGGAAGAGAACTCGGGCTATATATATTTGTATATACACACGCAGTGTCGAACTCAGTGCTCTTGGTGCTTCAAGCAATCTGATTGGCTCGCTATTTCGGACTATGACATTTTAGTAAAATCCAACTGGTGGTCTATTATCAATGGTGCGTTCTGATTGGTTCTGCTACTACTAGGCTATATGTTATAGCCCACTAGTAGCGAAAAGCGCCGGATTTGAAAACCAAAACAATGGCGGCTGAATCGCGTTTTGCTAGCTAAAGTTGTTTTGCCTTGATATTTTTGACCAACTAGTTGTATTTCACTAAAACAATTATTCCTCTCGCCCTTATGGCCTGTGAGTCAATAGTCCATTCGGCCTTCGGCCCATTCGGGCTCGAGGAATAATTGTTAAATATTCACCTCACTACGCGGTGAATACAAAGCAAAACACAATCTCTGTCGTAAACTGGGTGTTTTGCCAAAGTTTCAGAGTAAGAAATTTTTGAAAATACAAGAATATTCTAGTGTTGATGATTCTGAAGACTTAGTTAAAAATTGTTTTGAAGGCCTGCCTCTATGACGGCTCATCTTAAATAAATTGACTGTGTCAGGAAAGTCTACATGTGATGATGATTTATGTGGAGAAAGCGAGAGTCATTGAGAGAGAGTAATTGGAGATATTTCGCCCCTATTAAGTGTGGAAACATTGTGCCTGGTTGGTTATGTATTGTTTTATCAGTGCCGCGAACGTGGTTAATTGTGTGATTTCCTGAAGTTGTTGACAGACAGAATTCAGGTATGTCGGGGTGCTCTTGTTACAATAATAATAATAATAATAATAATAATAATAATAACTTTATTAATCTCCTCAAAAAGACTTTTCAGCTTAATTTACAATGTCAAATATCTAAGACTTACTTTTCCAAAAATACCCTTAAAAAATGCCGTTTTATTTTTACTTTAAATACATCTAAACTGAAACTCGTCTGGGAGACTATTCCACAAAAGCTGTAGAGCTTTTGGCCTCTGAAGGTAAACGTGCGCTGACCTGCAGCCGTCCTACAGAGTGGTATATGTAGGCGGTCCCTATTCCTAGTGTTCCAGTTGTGCACTGGTTTTAAACTTCTGACAAAGATATGGAGGTGCAAGTCCATTTAAGCATTTAAATACCATGGTAGCATCCCTAACCGTAAGTTGTTTAATAATTGGCAGCCACTGTAACTCCTTGAGAATAGGTGTAACATGATCAAATTAGATAGGAGTTCATCCATTTCACAAGTGCATGCCTTTAATGTTACTGATTCTTGTTACAGAATGACAAGGAAACTAAACGAGAGCAACGCGGGATGAAAGAGTAGTACCCAGGCCCCTGTCTTAAAAGTTGGGTGAATTAACATATTATGCTCAATCTCCCCCCAAGTCTTTAATGATCCTGTGGAGCGCAACTGTGATTATGAAGAGGGGCAATAAAGACTGATATGGGTGAAATTACAGCTGCAATCTAACACAACAACAAAAATAAAGGAATGTTTTAACAGTCAATGTGTCACTGATTGCTCGAGATGTTCATCAGCCAAAATTGTTATCTTGTAGTGTTCATAGTTCTAGAAGGCCTTTCTTGTTGTAATCCATCAATCTCCGCACAGCTAGGGGCGCCTTCTTTGGTGGTGGTTGACCCGCAGGGGAAGATGTAACAGGGGTAGTTGGGCTGGCGATTGTAGGCAGTGGGGAAGCAGGAACATCCGAGGAGGGTGTGACTGGTGGTAGTGGGGGCGCAGCTTTGGGGGCTGGTGTTTGGTGGCTGGGGCAGGGCGGGGATGCCTGTGCAGTGGGGCCTCTGGTGGCTGGAGCTGGTAACTGATCACATTGTGGGACAGCTAGTGTGCTGGCTGGGCTTGGCAGGGAGGGTGGTGTGGTGGTAGGCTGGAACAGCGGCCTGGAGATGTGTCGGAGGTCATCGTCGACGGTTCGCTTGGGTGGTGGTGTCTGCACGGGGACGTATTGTCGCAGAAACTTGCGGTTGCGTAGGGTAACCCTGCCGGAGCCATCTATTCGCACGTTGTACTGATCAAACTGGCGGACTTCAACAATAACGCCTGTCTTGTCCCATTTGGTGGGATGCGGGCCTGTCTGGTTCTGGATACGTACATGATTGCTGACCTTCAGGGGTGGGAGTCGCTTAGTGTGTTCCGTCCACCGCTCAGCTGCTTTCATGTGCCTGTTCCGTAGCGCTTCCTCTCTTGCGGCGAGGGTGTCACGCCATGTGGGATGAGGGATGTATCGACCTGGCAGGATAGGGATGAAGTCCCTGATTGGTCGGCCGAATACACACTGGGCTGGGGATAACTTTGTGTCGGGGTCAGGGGTGTTGCGATACTGGAGGATGGCGCGTTGTAATGCATCGGTGTCGAGGCTGCCAGTGGGGCTAGTGTTATTAGTGATCAGTCGTTTGACAGTTTTTACAGCAACTTCTGCTCTGCAGTTTGAGTGTGGGAATGCCACAGATGACAGGCGGTGGTGCACACCCCAGTCTTTCAGGAATTGGCTCGTAACGGCGGCAGTGAATTCGGGACCACCATCTGTCGCACATTCATCAGGGATACCGAATGTAGTGAATATGCGGCGTAAACAGGAAATCAGGCCTTGGGAGCCTTCGGTTGCACGTTCAATGATGGGCCAGTTTGAGTAGCGATCAACTACGACGAGGTAATGGATGCCCTTGTAGTGGAAGAAATCAGCACATACGCACTGGAAGGGGTATGCTGGTGGCACAGAAGGAGAGGGTGGTGCACTGGGTTGGGAAGGTGCCATCCGGTTGCAGTGGTAGCAGTGGGTTCGTAAGGCTGTAATAGCAGGGGTGATACCTGGCCAGAAGACGGTTGTTTCTGCGCGGGCGATCATGGAAGTCACACCCTGATGTGCTGAGTGGAGGACAGACAGGACATGCTGACGGAGTGAAGGTGGGATGACTATTCTGTCCTTGTAGAGGATGACGCCGTCTACTGTGTAGAGGTGGTCACGGAACTGATAATACTCCCGGAGTGTGGGTGGCAGCTCATGGCGGAAGTTGGGGAAGCCAGACTCAATGATTGACATCAGGTGCACCATATCACGGTTGCTCGCTGTCGCCACTTTGACTCTGTCCCATGTTACTGCTATAGTATGCAGGGCTGACGAAGCGGATGATGCCAGCTGGTCATCAATGGCAAGGGAGCATGATGCGAGCGGAGGCTCTTCACAGCGGATGTGATCCAGGAATGAGCACCGGTATGGATCAGGTGGGGGTGGGTAGGTGAATCACTGGTGGTGGCGATGTCGTCTGGTAGGATCAGCATTTCTGGGGTTTTCGGGCCAGTGGGGTGGCGGGATACGGCATCAGCTGCTTTGTGCCGAACGCCAGGGATGTATACCATTCGGAATCTATAGCGCAGGGTCTTCTCCTTGAGGTTACGGAGTCTAGCGTTTGGAATGTCCTCAAGGGATCGATCACCGAGCACTTTGAGCAGGGGCTTGTGATCCACAGCAACAGTCAGGTCACTGCAGCCAAGGACAAAGAACCTGGCTTTGTCAAGGGCATCGGCGACGGCAAGGGCCTCCCCCTCAATTGGGGAGTAGCGGGATTCAGCTGCATGGGTGAAGCGACTTCCGACCAACGTTGTTTTCCAGCCTGTACGGCAGCAGAAAGGTGTGTTTGTGGGGCATCGGCAGTGTTTTTGAAAGAGCCAGTATCCGATGCCAGTCTTGGACCAATCTGTGGCCAGGCAGGTCGGTTTGGATTTGTCAAATATGCGGACGCCCTCTTCAATCTCATCAATGATCACTGATTTAGATTCTTTAAACAGGTTGTTCAGGTCGTTATCCCAGACGAAGGGTGTGCCAGGTTTCAGTAATTGGCGAAATGGCAGCATGCGCTCAGTGGCAGCAAAGGCGTATGACACCTGATTGATTAGTCCAAACCAGGAGCGCACATCGGTGATGTTGGCGGGTGTCGGGAAATTGCGAATTGCATCGAGGTACTTCCTGCATGGGCGCACAGTGTCATTGGTGATTTCAAAGCCGGTGAACTCGACAGTGTCCGCACCGAAGATGAACTTGTCCGGGTTAAGGGTAATGCCATGGTGGCCGCAAATATCCAGCCAATCAACTGCCTGCCAGAAGCTCTCATTGAGGTTGTCTGCCCAGAGTAGGGTGTCGTCAATGCATTTAGTCTTGTTAGGGACATGGGCAACGATCTCATCAAACCGTCTTGAGTAGCCATCACCGGATGCTATGTATCCCTGGGGTGCAGTTTTATATCGATATCGCCCCCACGGGGTGATGAATGTGGTGAGGTGGCGGTCGTCTGGGTGAAGGGGAACGCTGTGGTAGCCGTTCCAACAGTCAAAGACAGTCTTCCTCTTGTGACTGGGTATAGAGCGTACTTGATGAAATGGGCTCTGCGTATGGTGGGTTTCACGTGTGGCATGAAGATTGAGTGCCTGGAAGTCCACTGTGCGGCGAGGTTGACCATTTTTCTTTGCACACACGACCATGCGGTGGCACCATGTGACTGGTTCACCTACTGG
>JBBMOI010000001.1:53785000-53972500 GCA_038088405.1 Porites divaricata | reverse complement strand
GCGAGCAGAAGGCTGTGGTTTATGGCGTCAAACGCTTTGCTCAAGTCCACAGCGACCGCCGCAACAGCTTCCTTGTTGTCAATACTGCTCCTCCAATCTTCCGTCATTTTCAGCAATGCAGTGCAGCAAGAATGAGCTTTCATAAACCCAGATAAGTTTGAGGGCAAAACGTTATGAAATGCATTCCAAGTTTGATCGTAAATAACTTTCTCAAACACCTTCGATAACGAAGTTAATATTGAGACAGGGCGGTAGTTTGCTTTGTCTGTGTCAATCTCCCGTTTAAAGACAGGCGTAAGGCGCGCTTGCTTCCATTCAGACGGCAATGAGCGATTCAGAATACAGAAGTTGATCAGCTTAGTCACCTCTTCGGAAAGAACTGGGGATCCCAACCGCAAGATTCGTGGTGAAATGCCGTCTACCCCAACTGCCTTTCTTGGATTGAGGTGGTCTAAAATGTTACGGATATATGAAATACTGACTCGGGAGTAATTAAACTCACTTGGGAAACGTAGATTGCTTATTGCCTTGATACTAGGATGGTCAGTGTAGTCAGTGTCAGATCTATGGTCAAACTGAATAATATTGGCAAAGTAATCACTAAAGACTTCGGCCACACACCCAGGGTCGGAAACAACACTACTGCCCTCAACGAGGATGACGCCTTGTATGTTTTTACTAGTAGTTAGCAAAAGGGGCTTCATTTTTCTCCAAAATTCGCCCGGATGTCTAGCACTCAAGGAAGCGTCACAGCAAAACCTTTTCAGAGCGTTGCGCTTTAGTGACGTAACCTTGTTACGTTGCCGCTTATACTCATCCCAAGAAGTAGATGTAGGATTCCGCTTGTGGCACTTGAATAATTTGTTTCGGTGTGAAATTTCATGCAGCAAATCAGGTGATATCCATGGCAACTGGTCGCCCCGAATGCACTTTTTCTTTAGGGGCACGTGCTGGTCTAGAACATCTTTGAAAAGTGTTTGCCAATGAGCCCATACATCATCGGCATTGTCGAATGTGTAGGCCGAACACCATGGGACCCTTTTTAAGTCAGCCAAAAAGTCAGGCAAGTTAAAATTCTTCATGCTCCTAAACTCGATCAAGCGCGGTTTTGGCCTTGAAATCTTATTTTTTTCGCACTGTAAAGATTAAGTCCTGATCGCTCAGCCCAAGGTGTAAAGAACCACTTGTAGCATAACATTCCGCGTGACTAGTTAACAAAACATCGATGAGACTTTTGGATGTTTTAGTTACTCTTGTCGGATTATTGATTCGGTTTGAGAGACAGAATCGATTACAAAAGTCAACCAGCCTTGTGTCAGGAAAACGGCTTTCATCTCTATTCTCATACATGTCCATATTGAAGTCTCCAAGTAAAAGCAGCTCCTTTCTGGTGTTATACATATTTTCGGCAGCTGTTGATAGGGAGGCGAGAAAATCAGATTCCTTGCACTTAGTTGGACTTCTATAACAAGCACACACTATAAAGCGGCTGTTATTAGAGTCCTTGACATCCAAACAAATGGATTCAATATCGCTACTTTCTAGTTTTAAGCGTCGATACGCCGAGAGGTCATTCCTGATATAGGCAAGCAGACCTCCAGCCCCCTTCTTACGATCTTTGCGAATAGTGCGAAATCCTGGGTGTGAAACCAAGTGCGATGAGACAGTACTGTCGATCTTTGTTTCGGCCAGAAACAGGATATCAAACATATTTCTATTTAGCAACTCTTTGACCTCATCGATTTTGTTAACTACGCTGTTAATGTTTAAGTAACCGATTTTGATATTGAACTAAAAGTACCCACTTATGTTCGATTGGTACCTTTTCCAAAGAGTCGCAATCGTTGACCTCGAGTTCGTCATCCTGGATGCTTCCCTTACTTCTATTTAGTTCTGTATCCGAGTCAAAAAATGAATCAGATAGCGGCGAGAGTTCACATCGAGCGCAACTCCAAAGGGTAACATCTAATTTCAATTTTCCTGCTTCACATTTGTAATGAAAAGATCCAGAACATAAATTGCATGTCAATTCCTTTTGGTTTAGCCGTATAGTTTTATTGCATGTTAAACAATTCTTCGTAACTGCAATATTTTGCACTGACTTTTTCCTCCCAGTTTTAGCGTCATCAGGACCGGGATTTGTTTCAACGTCAACGGCGAGAACAAGACGATCTGTGGCAACCGAGTTGGGGTAGTAAGAATGACTTTGTTTAGATCTTTTTATCTTCCCGGTGATTTTTGTTCTTCTTTTACACTTTGTGATTAATTGTGTCGGGGGTGGCAGGAATTCCTGGCTGGTTTCCCATTCAGTGACAATACCAGAAGGCGGGGCCACAGTATGAATATTCCACAGTACCTGATTCGAGCTTCCATGAAAGAATGAAGCGTTAAGACTGTTAAGCCTTCCATTCTTATGTAAACTCCATCCAAGTAAAGAAGACAATGGATCATTAGCCAAGAATTCGGCGCTATTGTTAAAGGCCCGGTCGAATACGACATCAAGATACGAAGTTACCGCCGATCGAGAACCAAAAACTCCATCTAGATCTGTAGGCATAAATAGCGACTCTGATGTCATGAAAATTCGCCCAGTTATGTGTCCAAACTTTAGGAATGAGCTGACGTACGTGTGGTTGGTATGAATTCGCCCAGCGAACAGTAAAAAGGGCAAAAGCACAAAGACCAAAAAGACGTGGCTGCTCATTATGAATTCGCATTAAAAATACCCGCTTACCGTCATTACGACAGTCCCGATAGAACTGCCAATCCACAAGAGCACCCGTCTCTCGGGCAATTTTATGAGCTTGCTCTCTTTTTGCCATTTTCTCTTTGATCTAGATCTTCATTTATAAATGAACATCTCCGATGTTTGATTTTAATTTTCTTAATAGATGCATGATTATCCAGAACCCGGAAAAAGGCTTCATTGAAATGAAGCAGTTTCTCATTTACATCATCGGACAAAATGTTTTCATACCAAGGGATCTTGTTAAGGTCGCTCAAAAAGCTCCGAGGATCGTGTATTGTGTACAAGATAAAAAGGCTTCCCGAGTGTTTAGTTGAAGTGATTTTGTCTTAGACAACCGATTCTGGGCTCAAGGAATGTGGATCCTAGGTCTGTTTTAGTAGGGCATCTCGCTATGAGAATTTGTCCTCCTAACCCCTAACTGGCGACTTTCAACTGATTTTTATTCACCAGTCAAAGGTCAAATTGTTAAAACGCACTTTTTACAAATCCAGTCAGATGTATAAACCAGTAGGTGAACTACTCAAATCTTGAGTGCATGGATATTTAATTCAAATCTGTTTCGTAGGCCATTGAAAAGGTGACCCACTCATTAGTTAAACTCTATTTTTACGTACTGAAAGGTCAGGGTCATCAACAATATGTTTGCGTGATGAAAAGGGTAGGTAAGTGATTTAAAGCAAGGCTTTTTACACCATAAAACATCACAATCCCACGATTGAGAAAGAATACGACTTTTTATAACTTTTTTGCTTATTGATTATCGAATTCTATTTCAATAAAACGTAATTTTGAATACAATTTCTCATCTAATAATATATAGATTTAGCCAGGGCTAAAAGCGAAGCTCCCATTAATAAATTTATTATTTAACTCAAACAATAAACTTGTAATCCACAAATCAGTTAACTTAAGGGGAAATTCATATGGGAAAGGCTAAGTGATTTTAGAGTGAAACATCTTACATCGAGTTGGCCTATAACGTATTATAACGTATATAATTAATCTGTCCATCAAGCAAAGAACTTTTCCTGATGATCTAAAAATCGCTAAAGTGATTCCTATCTTTAAACAGGGATCCCGTTCCCTGACTGTGCGATAATTATAGACCAATATCAGTTCTTCCAGTATTAAGTAAAGTTTTTGAAAAATGTATTTATAATCAACTTATATCTTATTTTTTGTCTGAAAATATGATTACTCATACTCAATAAAATTATGGGTTTAAGCCAGGCAGTACCACTGTGGACTGTCTTGTTGATCTCATTGAAGAAATCTCTACGTGTCTAGATCAAGGAGATTATGCTGTATCAATATTTTTAGATTTGAGTAAAGCATTTGATACCGTCAATCATTCTATTTTATTATCAAAGCTATTGTCCTATGGCATTCGAAAACCTCATATCGACTGGTTCAAATCTTATCTTAATAAAAGAAAGCAGAGAGTTTTTGTAAATGGTAACATTTCTGACGCCATGCCAATTACTTCTGGTGTACCCAAAGGATGAATTTTAGGACCATTGTTATTTTTGATATATATAAACGACTTGACTCAATCTTCTGATTTTTTCTCTATGAGACTATTTGCAGACGATACCTCTTTAACAGCTTCAGCTAAAACTATAGATGAACTCTTATTTGAGATAAATTAATTTTTTTGAGAACTACCTAATATTTATGACTGGCTATGTGCAAATAAATTAACCTTAAATCTACGAAAAACTAAATATCTTATCTTTCAACCTCGTCAGAAAGTAGATTATGATTATTATTTCCGCTATCGATAGCTGGACAATGCTTAGAGCAAGTATCCAAAATTAAATACTTAGGTATCTATATTGACTGCCACCTATCCTGGCAAGATCATATCGACTATGTGTGTGATAGAGTCAGCAAGAGTATTAATATTATGACAAAGATAAAAAGTTATCTAGGTAATCAATGCTTAACTAGTATCTACTATTCTCTTGTTTACCCATATCTCATATATGGTAGCTTATTGAGGGGAAATAATTATGATAATCCATTATCACAGCTCATAAGTCTGCAAAATAAAGCAGTTAGAATAATGAATGACGTTCCTTTACGAGATCATATCACTCCTCATTATGTTCATCTAGGTCTATTAAAATTTCGCGATATTGTTAAATTTATGTACAATTGTTTGTTTTTATATGACTGTCTCTGATAATAAGCCGTGTAATTTTCCATTATTACTTGTATCTGAGCAACATGATTATTTTACACGAAGTGCATCTGCCCAGCAATTACAGATTCCCCACTCAAGAATTAATATTCGAAAGTTCTGCCCCACCGTCATTGGTAAATACTATTGGAATGATCTCCCCCTTCATATTCGCAATGAATCATCAAAAATCCTGTTCAAAAAGGCACTTAAAATATATTATCTTGCTCAGTATTGACTTGTGTGTGTGTGTGTGTGTGTTTTATTTTTGTGAAAAACAAAACTACAAAAGAATAAAGTCAATCTTGTTAAAGGGCCATTAGTTCACTATAATGTGCCCTTCTCCATTCTAATTTTCTTCTTTTATTATTATTATTATTATGTGCACGTAGGTTAAGCAACTTAATTGTATTATTGAATACAATTACTGTATTACTGTACAATTAATGTATTATTATTGTACAACTAATGTATTAAAGGATGGAGTAAAAAAATAGAAACAAAAACAAAACAAAACATAGCAATCATCTTCGATCACATTCAAGAGCCGTAATGGTTCTTGATCACAGTGGATTATACCTGGAAAACAAATTCTTGGAAAACAAATCAGGCCGAATTTTTTGCTTTCGACAAGTTTACTTTATAAAATCTTGCCAACAAATCCTTGGATATGTAAACCAACCTTTTATACTTTTTACACATCACATCTGAGGTGAAACCGTACTATTTATCATACAGACCTCGAGCGCAGTGAACATTAAAAGAGTTATGCTTCAACATAAATAATTTATTGTTGTTTTTTTTTTATTTAAGGGTTTTATAACGATGTGTAATCTTGAAAAGCGTTTGATACGCGCGGCAAAAAGATAACTCCTGCAAGCGATGTTCATGAACGACTGAAAACAAACAGCACAGCGATTTAAATTGCAAGAGAGACTACTAACAATCACTAAAACAAATATAATTCGGTTAAACATTTACAGACACAACAATTTTTATTCACGAAGATAAGTATTAAAGCGTTTCGAAAAATCCTGAGTCTTAAAGCTTAATAACTTTATGTTTTAAGCCGGCCTCGCGGTGTTTGCTTTTCTCAAAGATGAACTCGAGGCAAGAAAATCGCTCAGAGTTTTCTTTCTACAGCCAAATTTATAACTAAATATTCTTCGGAACGTGTTCTTCTATTTGCGGTGAGAAAATATATCTAAAGGCTCTTTTAAGTCCTGTAAGCTTATATCAAACCTGATATTAGGTCGGTTTATTGTCTCAAATCTTACAAACGTCAGTGAAACGTGCATAAACTTGCCGCATAAATTGTGCTCGACTACATGAGATTAGATATAAAAAGAACTTCAAATGCAATCATTACTCAGGCTTACCTTTCGAGATGCGGTTCGTAAAAGCTATCAAGTAACGCGAGAGTCGCTTGAGAATTTTGAATCCTCTTTAATACGCATCAAGCAAGGTGAAAAACGAAAACGATGCCATCCGAAATCGGATTTGCGACTTTGACAAGCGACGCATCTCTCAAGCAAAAAACCAGTGAACAAACTAGCCATGAATAACAGACTTGATAGCAGCTGTATTTCATTTTGTACATCCAGTGGAAAAAGACAGTTAAAAACATCACAAGTTCACACAAAACTCTGTCAGCTTCAGCTGTCAAATTAATTCAAGATGCTGCATAAATTTTCCGCATGAACTCACCTGTCAAATTTTGACCAATCAGAGCATAAAAATTGGGCGTAGAGCGTGACCAACGCGTGACCTTGGTGAGAAAAGGTCTTCCTAGCCTGTATTGTTACATAACTTGCTGAATTTTCGCGACCATGGTTAGTTTGAAATCAAACTTTTAATAGTGCGGGGTCATCATGATATAAACACGGCATATTTCATATAAATTTAAAAAATAATAAACTTGAGCCTGCGATCATCTGAAAACCAGTAACTTGTCAGCGGATAACTTCAAAAAAGTAGTCGACCTCGATGGGTTGACACCTGAGCCCGCGATATGGTCAGATGATACTGGTCAGCGGATACCTTGTTTTGACAGCTGTCAATTGATCACAATATTGATGTGCAATCAGTTTCCTCCTGGGCTTCCTGGGTTCCCAAAGTAGTTAGAAAGTGTGAAAGTAAACATTGGTTTTCCTGTGGTGCGGACGGACGGCGGGCGGACGGACGGCGGGCGGGCGGGCGGGCGGGTGGGCGGGCGGTCGGTGTACGGTCACGTGATTACCAAATTTTCTGGGATGGGTAGATTACGTTAGCTATGGGGCTACGTCCACGCGCGCGCTTCGCGCGCGCGAGGAGCTCCGCTAAAAATAGAAGTAACGCACCTATCAAGGTAAAGCCGGCGGCTGAGGGGGGAGGCAGGGCATGGGGTGGGGATTTGACACGGGGGGAAATTGTACGCGTAGAATTTGTACGGCCAACGCTGAAGCACGGGTCATTCAAAATGCAGGCGCATGAACAATGTAGCTCTGTCCCAAAAGGAAAAGGAATAATTATACAAAACCGGCATTGCTCGAGGTGATGCATGGTTGAGACCCATATCAGCGAATAATACACTTCCTTTGGAAAATGCCAGATGTCTCTTAAAAGACACCATTACCGCGATGTCCAATAGTCTTTGAACTACCCTGAAAAGGTTTGGTATTAATCTACTCATCTGTCCATCCGTTAATCCCTTTATTACACCATTCCGTCCACGATTATCCCAGAAAAAATGTATGCAGTTTTATCTAGAGGTCGCGCAAATAGAGCACCTTATCAGCTCTGCTAAAAGTCTTTATTGAATATACAGGTCAATGTCTGCCAGGGTTTTTGGGTATACAGTATTTTGGGGTATTTAATTTCAGGTATACAATATTTTTATGCTTAAAATTGGGTATAAAGTATTACGCTTTTTTTGAATTTTGGTATAAAGTATATTAGCTCTGAAAGATTAATATCGTCCAAAGCGAAATTAAGTCACGTCAAGAACCATAATTATGGCTCTCGGTCACGTTTAAAATCTGGACAGCGAACCGTATTTCATCTGGAGCTATCCAGACTTTCTTTTGACTGCGTTTGTGTGCCATGCCCTAAGTAAAACAAGTCTTAGTTTCCGGCAACCATCTGTAGTCTGTTGTGAAGAGGGTCGACCAACACTTATTATGACAGACACCAATAATGGTAGATTGAGGATGATAACAACATACGCTTGCCTTATACTCCAAACGTTACTGGAAAATCTTCGGAAGCTGTTTTAACATGTTAAAATATTTGCTGCGGCCATCCTCTCCGAGCAGTCATTATGACAAAAGCGTTAAGAAATTCATCAGTGTCCAAAGACGACGCCATCTCTAAGTGGCAACAATGGGTCTTCAAACAGAGAAACAAAAACAAATATCGCTTAGCTCGCACTCTTCGACGTCCTTGCTTCGTTAAGAAAAGGTCCTCCAAAGTCTACTGCACAGCTCTCGAAAGGTCTGGAGGATTGCTGCAGTGTAATCTTCGGTGCCGGCGCTATTTGCTGGTGAGCTGGCTTTGACCGAAATCGTCTCGCACACTCAAAACATTATCTCATGACTCTTTTCACTTGTTCACGAACATGGCACACTAAGTATTTCTCCCGTACACGATTAATCGTATAGTTAAGCCTCATCTGATGACCCTCTAATACGTGGTAGTACTTAATGATCTGTCCTGTAAAGTGATTCCTCTTAGGCAGTATGATTGTACACTTTACATAATATGGGGGATCATCCGCATCCCGTAGTCTGGTGACCATTAAATAATACTGGTTTAAACGATGCCAATGTACGTCCTCTTAGGATTTCCCTGTTCCTTCTCAATGGCGCTATCTCTGCTGAGTACACTTTATACTGAAACTCCCGAATGATAAATTCCTCAGCGTTTTGAAGCTCAAATGGCTTCAGTTCTCTCTTTGCTCAGCTGGTTTCCCACAATTGTCTTTACATCGGCGCAGCCACGCTTTCACACGAACTAAAGACAACCCAATTTCCAATCATGTCACTCAGGGTGTCGCGAGGTGGGATTGAAAGTAACTGTTTTCGTGTACACTTGCAATATTTGCTACGCGGTCCTTAGATTTTTATTAAATTGGTCATGAATTAACCTTCACTTTTCCGTAGTTTCGATATTGAACGCAGTGACGACCGCTCCTCAATAACGCTTCATATTTCCGTGGCCGACCAGTGACTATCCCCACTACGTGTGAATCCTTACCCTACCCGTGATTGTTTGCGCCTTAACAATTGGTTAAAGTGAAGGACAAGAAATATTCACTTTATTAAAAATATTTTCAGTACGCATACCCTTAAAATTCACCAAAAGTTGTACATGTGCGTGAGTTTCAGCGTCAGTTTTTAGCTTGTAAACCATATCGACGTCAATTCTTGATATTGCAACCCTTTTGTTACGTCATCACGTAATTCCCATGAGGGGACACAAATCGCCTGAACTGTAAGTATCCTGGGGAGTCCCATACAATTTACTGTAACGACGTTACAGTAAATTGTATGGGACTTTTGGAGCACCTCAAGCAGTATTCGAGCGAGGCGTTATAATCCTTTTCTTTTGACACGGATTTGATAATTAATTTCCTCTATACAGATGCAATTACCGGCCTATACTTGTCATCAAGTTGTAACAAATACGTCTCAATTTTCGCCAGAACAATGAGGCTTGTGTTTATTTACTGCCGACTGGTCCTCAGCAGCACGCACTTTGGGAAACGAGACAATTTAAAATTACGGGTATTTGCCTCGATAATGACTCTAGTTGGAAGAAAATATTATCCCTCCCGCCGCCGTTTTGCGAAAACGCGAGGCGCAATACGGATACCTTTAGTTTCTTCCAAAGCTGTCAATGCCATCACAACTAAAATAAATTAATAAGTTTATATCGCAAATAAAAGGACTTGCTGACCAAAGTAAAATTATTCCTTTCGACGAACAAAATTTTTATCGCTCGCAGCGAATTAAGCCGCGAAAATAAAAATGTAAAACAAAACCGGATCGAAAAAAATAAATGAAATCACCAAAAACCGCCTAGACGGCATCTTGGGAGAGTCGTGGGGATTTTATTAGATAAGCTTCGAAAATTGTACACAACTGGAACGATCATATAGAAATTTCTAGCCTTCCTCATGCTATAGAAAATTCAAATATTTCAGAGAAAACAGTCGTTGGGTGCCCCTGAATAAATACAAGCTCGCTGTTCCAAAACCCGTACCGAATTTTATAAAAGAAGCCTCTCTCATAGCGGAAATGTGTTTTGAAACAGCTTGGCTGTGGAGGTGCGGCAATTGACATTCCTTTATGTTTTTCAAGGAAAATTCAAAAACCTAATTTGGAGATATGTAATATTTTTATACGGCCTCCTTGTTAACTATGCTTTTTATTATTATTATTATTATTATTGTTATACTGAAAGTGAAAGCGCTTTCTTTATAGAAAAAAAAAATGTTTAATTCCCACAGCAATTAATTTTGCGAAATCACGAAGCGCAACACGGTCCAAAGCCGTCATCGCAAAGGCCGCGAAAATAAAGATGAAAAAAAAATTGGATCAAGAATATCACCAAAACGCCGTCTCGGAAGCTTTGTCAAACAAGCCGTGGGTAGGGTTATTTAACATATAAACCTGGAAAAGGAGATATCTGCACGCAGAATACATTTCATCGTAGTAGTGATGATTTCGAGAATGGACCTCGGGAGCCTCATTGCCGTAATATCTCATACATTGCAGAAACGACAGAGAATCGTTCTGTTCGCGTAGTGCTAACTTTTTGCTCCACAGTCGAAAATCATTGTCCATCAGCGCGTAGTTATTTAGTTAAGCAATAATGGTGCGTATCATTGTAAGAGACGGACCATTAGAAACCTTAGGAGGAGGCGGGCGAAGTACAAAAAAAATCGCGGAAGAGAAAATTAAATGAAAAAAAAATCATTCACGTTATGCTATGGCCTAAAAAAATTCATACAAGGAATATGTTAACGAAAAAAATTCCTGCAGCTCGAAAACTCCCCACCCCCAATAACTTTTCTCATGGTCCGTCCCTAAATAACACGGTTCTAGAATATGTGACGGCTTCGCGTTTTGCTCGTCCACAACCCCGCACTGAATATTTTTTTTAAAAAGAAGCCTTTCTTATAACGGAAGTGCGTTATGGAACAGCTTGTCTCTGAAGGTGCGGCAATTGAAAATTAAAAAGGAAAATTAAGAAAAACTTAATTTAGATATATGTAACCTTTACACAAGGCCTCCTTGTAAAACAGGTTATTTTATTATTGATATCTTAATTATTTGTTTTCATCTTAGATTCTAGTTGAGTTAGGTAATTATTTTTCTATACTTGAATGTAAATGTACCTTAAAAAAATACCGTTTATGGAAAACGTTACCTTACCTTACCTTATCTCTGTGGTGTGCCTAAATTTGTCTTGCTATGGTTTGTAGGCAATACGACTTCCCTTGACCATCAATTGTGTGTCAAAACAATATATCAAACGCGCGATAAAGAAATAGTCGAAGTGCCATGGTGTAGCAATTTATGACAGTTTAAACTGGAAAACTTGTTGCCATCTGAGTACGGGTACACCTCTATAGTCTATGCTTGCAAGCTCTGCCTAAATAAACACTGGGTTACACTGCACCCATGAAAAAGTGCAGCCTATGTTTGTTAGCTTTACCTAAAGAACCACTGGGTTACACTGCACCCATGGGTGTGCCACCTAAAGTGCAGCCTATATTTATTAGCTCTGCCTAAAGATTCACTGGGTTACACTGCACCCATGGGTGTGCCACCTAAAGTGCAGCCTATGTTTGTTAGCTCTACCTAAAGAATCACTGGGTTACACTGCACCCATGGGTGTGCCACCTAAAGTGCAGCCTATGTTTGTTAGCTCTACCTAAAGAATCACTGGGTTACACTGCACCCATGGGTGTGCCACCTAAAGTGCAGCCTATGTTTGTTAGCTTTGCCTAGAGAATCACTGGGTTACACTGCACCCATGGGTGTGCCACCTAAAGTGCAGCCTATGTTTGTTACAAATGTAGCTCTGCCTAAAGAATCACTGGGTTACACTGCACCCATGGGTGTGCCACCTAAAGTGCAGCCTATGTTTGTTAGCTCTGCCTAAAGAATCACTGGGTTACACTGCACTCATCGGTGCGTCACCTAAAGTGCAGCCTACGTTTGTCTGGATTACACTGTACTTACGAGCGTTTGCCTTGCGCTCTCTTCAAAGAAAAAAATTCTATAGTCTGTTGCGCCAAAAATCACGATTTTTTTTTCTTAAAATTTTAGCGGGGTCGTTTTCGTTTTATAGTCTTTGTTCTGGCAGGAATAGATATGTTTTTTAACAGAGGAGTTTTCATTACTGATGCCAAGATTATTATGAGCGAAAACGACCCCGCTAATCTACGCCTCTTTGAAGCATTTTACATTAGAAAGTGCAAGCCTACACTCAATTCCTGAGAAGAATGTACTGAATTCGCAGACTTTCTACTTTAGTATTTTATTTTAGAGTCCATTCTTAAGCGCCTTTAGAGGTCCTTTGTCTAGAGACACTCCATCATTAGAGGTTTGTATTCTACTCACAGTTTATTTTTATAGCCTATTTACATACGTCACATCTTTTACATATTTCACCCTACACTTTCTTTGCATATATATAGCGCGCGCGGAATATTTTCTCATCCCTGATGATGCCGTTGATCGGCGAAAGCTTGGATTTTAGTTTTTACTTTTTAAACAGCAGTTCAAGGCCTCAATAGAACAGTTTTATATATTTTCATTATGCTGCCGAAGGACAACATGAACATATTATATTTTGCTAGGGTTAATACAAAGGTGCAAAAAAATATCAGCATAATTATAGCAGACAAGCATTGTCATATAACCTCTGGCACGTAGCCGGAATAAGCCAAGTAAATAAAGCATATAACTAGAAATCGTCGTCAAATGGTCTCGATAAGTACATTATACTTAACTTTGAAAATCAAGTTTATCGTTTGTATCCGTGTCACGCACCGAAAAAGCGCGGAGTCATTGCATGACATTAGGTAACAGAGGTAATACGCACGGGTTTCACGAGTTCTAAAACTTCTATGCGCGATTTTTCGCCGAGTAACAAGTTAAAAACTTCAATTCTTACCTTGCAGTAGTCGGTTCTTTTACCTTACATTCGCCAACACTAGTAAACGCGAACAAAGCGATGAAATCCTGACTCTTCTTTCACAAGTAGCATGCTGCACGAAGCCGCTGGAAGTAAAATCCACCGAAATCTCGCTACAAAATTAAATATTTCTCGTGGGGAAAGTACGACGAGGGGGAAAAATGCCAGATCTTCGCCTCAGCAATGTATTCCAGCTACCAAGCTGGCGTATCTCCAGAAGGTGACTCGAACTCGAACGAACCTTGTGATTTTTCTAGGAGCCCTTTGCGCGCAAACTAATTTATTCTGGCGCGAAATGAAGATTAAGAAAATGTATCTGAAATCTAATACACAACAAGAAAATTTTCGCACTTTCGAGGAGCGCGACATATTAAATGGGATTAAGTCGGACTAGCTACCCGCGAAGAAAACTTCTCTGCGTGAGATTGTACTTACAGTAAAAAGCCTCTGTGTCCTCTCATGAATTGGCCCTATAATTCGGATGTGAAGGAAGAGTCGCATGTGAATTTTATGGTGGGGTGAATGTCATTGAGAAAGGAAGTGAATGTGTTAAGGTCCTGTACGGATTGTGTCCATATCATGAAGATGTCGTCTATGAAACGCCACCATATGAAGGGTTGGAAAGGGGCACGTGATAAGGCGTCCGTCTCGAAATTGGCGAGAAGAAGGTTGGCGTATGAAGGAGCCATCCTCAGTTGTCCCCGTAGCGGAGCGATGTGACTGTAAGTAATGTTTGTCATTGAAAGAGAAGTTGCATTGTTCATAGTGAGAATCATACGTATGAGGTCACAAAGTGTTTTAGTACTGATGGATGAAGCGTTGCGGTCGCATGTATTGAGAAAATGACGACAGGCATCTATGCCCTCGTTATGAGGAATGTTAGTGTGTAGAGAGATGACACGTCTGGGGTGACAACAAAGGCGTTTTCGGGTAGCTTTCCAAGATGCTCCGGTTTGTTAAGGAAGTTTGTAGTGTCTTTTATGAATGAATGTGTCGTATGCACTAAGGGTTTGAGATGGTGGTCTACAAATTGTGAAATACGTTCAGAAGGATGACTGTTGCTGGAAGCAATGGGGCGGCCAGGGTTACCTGTCTTATGTATTTTAGGTAAAATGTAGAAACGTCCGGATTTAGGGTCAGACTGTATCAAGAAACGTTTAATGTCGTGGTCAATGATTTTGTCACGAAGCATATGCGTTCAACGTAGAACTGTACCCGTTTTTGGATGTCATCGGTGATATCGTTGTCAACCGTTCAAGCGAGGATGGCATGATGAGCTGAGAAGGTGCACCTTCATGCCATCCTCACCACACTATCACACTAAGAAAGCCATTCCGTTCAGCTTAGCCCTCCGCCTCCGCCGTATCTGCTCTACAGCCTGCTAAGTTTAAACATCGCATTAACGAACTTAAAACATATCTCCTTGCTCGTGGTTATAATAATAATTTCCTAGAAAAACAGTTCCTACGCGCTACTAATATTTCTCGTACTAACGCGTTACAGACTAAACTCAAAGCTTCTAACGATGTTGTACCATTTGTTGTCACATAACCCAGCACTTCTACGCATTTCTAATATCCTACGCAAACATTTTAACATCTTACACTCTTCTAACCGGTGCAAAGACGTCTTTAAGCAACCGCCTTTTGTTGCTTACAGACGTAGCTCTAATCGTCGTGACCTCTTAGTTAAAGCACAACTACCCGTTTTCTCCACCAATCATTTTCCGCCAGGCTCCTTCCGTTGTGGACAGAATTGTGCCACTTGTCCATACATTACTAACGGCCTCACAAGTTATACTTTTTACACTACAGGTGAAACACGCTCCATCACTTCACACATCACTTGTAACACTAAAAATGTTATCTACATGGTTCAATATAACCGTTGTAATTTACAATATATAGGTGAAACTAAGCGACGTCTCAAGGACAGATTTAACGAACACAGACGTGCAGTCGACAAAACTAACATTAAATCTAAACCCACTACTGTTTCTGAACACTTTCTCTCTCACTCCAACCATTCTCATACCGACATGCAGTTAATGCCACTAGAGAAAATTCATTTTTCACCTGACTCAGTTCGTAAGGCTAGGGAGTCGCATTTGATAGATAAGGCCATGACTCTTGAACCTCATGGCCTAAACCGCCGTGACGAATTATTGTAATCCATACCCTTAGTATTTTTCCTTTCCAGTTTTTATGTTGTACGTCATTTCCGCCTCTCCCTTTTATTGCGACATTCTCCATTTACATAATATTGTGATTGCTACATAAGTTCAGTAACATCTGTAAACCTGAAGAAGGCTGGTATGGCCAGCCGAAATACTGTTATAAAAAACAATATACGTTGTTTTAAATCAGCTTCGCAGTAGTCTTTGGACTTCTTGTTTTTTTTGTTTTTGTTTTTTTTTTAATAGCCTGCGATGAGGGACTCCTATAGAAACCTCCTACATTACACAGTACATTAGACTCCCTCAATTTTCCTATTTTCTAATCGAATTACTGCACTAGCTGCCTACGTAGGCTGCTACTGCCTTGTAAGGAAGCTAGCGACTATCCGCCAAGGAAGTGGTAACTCCTCGTGCAAAAAAGCCAAAGCAAACTCTAGATTAAAACTAAACGCAAGGTCCTGCGCGGGATGCAGGTCTGTGAGAACATTTTCGTAACCGGGTCAGTCCACACCCAGTAGTGGAAATTGCCAGATCTAAATTCATAGATAGCTCCAAAACGATATTTTGGAGCTCTTAATCAATTGAGATGCTCCATTGTTACTATTGGTGGTTGTCCTTAACATTTTAAAGTGTGAACATTGTGTTAATAAGTCACGTGATATGTCACGTGACTATTTTGCTAAAAATTGTAAATTATTGACCAGTTGGTGGCCTGTTTAAGAGAAAAAATCGGTAAAAAACATTTTTCTAATTCATATTAAATATTTCTAACACTTCACGTTTGGAATGACCGTCCATTGCACTTCAATAAAAAAATATGAGGGAAAACATTTTAAATGCCCAAACTTAATCTTGTTAAAACTTTAATTTTAAACTTCGCGTACATTCATTCCAAACGTAGAATGTTAGGTATGTTTAATTTCTTTCAGAAATACTAATTTGTTTATCGAAACAAAGAAAATTCGCCACCAATTCGCCAATTTCCTTCATTTTCAATTTTTGGTCACGTGACATGTCACGTGACAATAATTGAACGTTAAGGTACAAGAAAACCTCAAGATTTACTTTTGGGGAAAAGTTCATTTTGTTGTAGGTCTCATAGCGAGATATATTGCCAATTATTCATATGCTCATAACACACCTCTGACCCAGGCCTTAAACCCCTTGAGTATCGCTAAACGCCACCTTAGACGGGCGCAGCCACGAAATACTTTCAATTAGTTCGGCAATTTGTACGAATCCACCATCCTTTTTATTTTCACCAGAAGCTCCAGAACAACTTGAACCACTGCAACATGAGCCCGCTCCACCTCTGCCTTGTTTTTCATGTCGGCCTGATGCACAGTATCTCCTGCTCCACCTCCTCCTCCGCCAAACCCTCCTACTACCCCAAGGGGTGGCCCTCCATTGTAGCCACCATTCATACTACCGGCTCTCTCTCCCACCCAGCCCTGAGCGCAAGATCCACCTCTCTCTCCCTGTGTGGGTACAGTGAACATTTTAATCACATTTTATTGTTGAAATGTTAAGTGAAAATTGAAAGATACTTTTGGGTTATAAATCAGAACGCAACGTAGCAAAACATAGCCTAAACAGAGCATGCGTTTTACTAGCCTCCACTAGTAAACTATATATGTCTACAACACTTCAATGGGACTTCAAAATCCAGTGTTTCGGAAGCCAGTACACTACTTTTTTTTCTTGACTTTTTAGGGGCTCAAAAAATGTTTCGAGTTATCGAGGGTAAAATTATATAGAAATTATCTGAGTGGAAACAAAAATTACTTCGAGTTAGCGGAAGGTTCGAGTTATCGAGGGTTCGAGTTACCGAGGGTAAAATTACAGTAAATGTACGAAGGAAATCCAGGGGAAATCGATGTTGCTTCGAGTTAGCGAGGGTTCGAGTTATCGGGAGTCAACTGTGCTTATTCTACCAAAGTTTTCATGCCTTTTTTAGTCTATTCATGAATAAGCTAAGAGACTAGGGAGCAATTAATTCGGAGACTCCTCTAGCTCACTTAATTCACTAGCTGTCTCACTCATCGTTCCTTTATATCAGTTGATATGCTATAGTCAAGCACGGAAAAATTGAAATCAATTTAAGGGCGTATGCAAGTCAAATATCAGGGCACCCAACGACGATTTCCTCCCAAATACGTAGAAAACACTTTTTAGTCTATCCAGAGTACTTTTAGATCCCTAAAATACACTCTAAGTAGCGCTATAAAATTTGTATCTGTTCGGTCATCTTAGGGGACTTTGAGTCTTTTCGAAATTTCCAGGTCTTCAGTGCTATTTTCTTAGTATTTTAAATGCAATTTATTGCTTTAAGAAGGAGAGAATTTTTCTGAACCATATCACAATCAAATATTAGGTTTCCTTTTTTCACGTGTCCGCGCAATAAAATCAAAAGACAAAATTAAGCTGAAAGAAACATTCGTTATAATTTACAAACATATACAAAGAGACCTTTTAATTACTGCATCTGTTACTGGCCTGTCACTTTTAAAACAGTCGGCACGTCAATATTAAAAAGCGGAAGCTCAGCTTCACAGACGTAATATCCAGAATCGGTTTCTTTAAGAGAGATAATCGTCAATGTTCCATTTTGGTCTGCCATACGTTCCCTTCCCCAGCCTCCACCGACGCATTTCCACAAAATCGAAGCTTGATCAGAAGCAGAACAATGCAAAGTCAACTCATCGCCAACACGTTTATTAACTTTGCTAGGAACTTTATTTACGAACGTGGGCGGGGACCGAACAACAATATAGGCTACGGAGGACTCATGTCCCAGACGGTTCCCCGCTGTGTATTCGTAGGGTTCAGTATCTATATTCTCTGCTGCAATTAAGGATAACGACCCCTTGCTAGAAACGTCTCTGATCCTCGGAAGAACGCCCTAATTAAACTCTCCTCCATGTCACAACAGGAGTAGGAAATCCCGTTGCAAAACATTTTGGAAGCCTAACGGTTTGTCCTGTCTTAACATGAGTGGGACCAGGATCAAGTTGAATTCTGGGAGGAGCTAAAATTGAAAAAAGTAGCGTCTCTGCAAGGAAACCATGACGTCATTTAAGTGTATGATCGATCGCCTTGTTGGAGTTACTGGAGATTCAGATTCTAAGGGGAAAGAGTGATGTTATAAAGTGTGATAGCAAGTAATAGTCCTTGTTTTGACTTCCTTTGCATAAAGATCACTGAAACTGTTATTGCACTTTCACCCTACAATAAACAAAGCCCGTGTTATTATTGGTTCATATCCACTTTGCCACCTTTACGATTCCAGATATTGTCTTTCAAGGTTTGTCGCCATGGTCTCCAGCAACGTTTGCCGAAGGCCACTCCTTGTCACCAAAATCCGGCGAAGTCCATCCCTGTTGAAAGACACTATCGCATTTCCAAGTTTCATTAGTCGGCTCAACAGCAGTGGCCATGGACTACTGAGTATTCCAAACTGGAACCCTGTGTCTGTTCCTTCTACTGAAATAACCCGGGCGTGTATCTCCTGGTATCTGTTAGATAGAAGGGACTCTCCATTCATAATCGTTTTTGTGTTCTGTTCTTGTGTCATCCGCAAACATTTTCATTGAATTGTCACACGTGAATGCTGCAGTGAATTCTAGTTAAGGGAAACATAGATAGGTCCATGTTACTACTCGGTTTGTTTCTGCATCGTGTGCTAAGGATAAATCATTTGCGAGGAGTGCGACAGTTTTATAATTTTCGAGCAATTGACTAAGCTCAAGTAAATTTTTCTTCTGTTAATTATCCGGATTGTCTGGTATAAAATTATTAAAATTTCATGGAAAGTGGTGGAAATGTACCTCGCCGTTTTGCAGCTCGGTATATGTTCCCCGCCATTTAACTCTACTTTGGCGCAAAAAGGTTGTTCAGTTTTCAAAACCTTCTCCCGCCCCAATATTTAATTTCATTGTAATTTTTCTATATTATTTCACAATAGAATTAGCTATCAGGATATGTCAGCTGAATGGTAAGTTTTCTTGAGAAAGACACGTTAAACATATTGCATGTCCAGAACCGTCCGCCACACTGAAAACTGAAAGTAATGAACCCAAGAAAGAACGGGCGTGCGAGGGAGAGTGAATGTATCAGGGCGTAAAGGATATAATAAAGGCAACTTAGTAAAATCAACGGAGAATCCCAGAAACACATGAATTAAAGTAACCGTGCGAGCACTTTCCTCCACTTTTGTTCATCGAGGTGCTTGAAAGTAATGGGCTCAAGCGAACAGGGCGCGCGCAAGAGAGAGTGACTGTATGCTCGGCTTCAGTCCCCTCTTCTATGAAAGAGGGGCAGTTAATTGGAAAAAAAGGAGGATATAATAAGGCCGTCTTATTAAAATCATTGGAGGATCTTAAGAACACAAGCATTTTTGATATAACCTGCATTAAGTTTATACTTGATATACTCCAAGAATCCGAGTGGTTTCGTTCTATTACCAAAGTTATCTCCTCTCGGATCTTACTGAATTCAGGGATATTCAAAAATGTAATTGTTTTTGGGGACCCTCCTACGATCTGTTCACCTCTGTTCGCAAAGCAGTATTTCCCGCGCCAACTGCGACCAGCGTTCACAGATTGAGAAACGCGTGGTCTTCTCTGTGAAAAGTAATTTGCCACAAAAAAAGTTCAACAGTTCTTTCTGAACCTAAGTTTGGACCCTTCCTCCCCCCCCCCCCCCCCCCCAAATAAAAAGTTGCTGGATCCGCCCCTGATCATGATCCTGTGCTTTAAGAGTCATGAATAGGACTGACAAGTAATCATTATTAATAAACCTCGGACCAGTGTGGCATTTGTCCAGGATATCTATCATATCTGTTATTTTCTTCAAAAACGGAAAATAGTTTTGAGGTCTCTACGTTCGAAGGGTCGTTATTTTCGGGGGGATCGCTACTTTCGGGATCTGCTAGACATGCGAGCAGTCTCTTATTTTTTTCTTGCAAACTGAAGTTACTGCACGCGAAAACCAAGCACGGGAGCGGTGAAGGCGCGATCCGGGATAAGCAAGCCCAAGAAGAAATCAAAGGCTCCTGTGAGCCAGCTCATGAATGGATTGGATTAGTGAAGACGACATTGGGTATAAAGAATACCTTGTAGGGGAGGTTCGGGAAGAAGCGTTTAATCAAATGTTAATGCATAAATGAATTGTCTAACAGAATGGAGTGAGTGAGTGATCGAGTGAATTCCCGGTCCATTTATACAGCTCATTGCATGACTACGTCATTCATGAGCTAAAAATAAGAGACTGCTGACTCTTTTGTTCTGTCTGGGGACAACGAAGCTGTCAAGAAAAACTGTTCTACTCGTTCCACAAAGGTTTCCCAGTTCTCTTTTGTGTCATCAAAACTCTCTATCTTCCCAATAGTGGTCATAATTTCTTGAATTTTACCTCGTCGCCACTGTCATGTCTTTAGGGAGTTTTAGCATTTATCGACAACGGCTACGGCAGCGAAAACCTCACTTTTAAAATGAATTAGCGTTTTTCAAACGCTATCGCGTTTATTCTAATTCGCTGAAAATGTTTAATGTAGGCAAATTTCCCTGGAGTTGATTTCTTGGGGACCGCACTCAAGTTTAGAAAAAGAAAGAAAATTTCATCGTCGCTTGTTTACGTCCACCAAAAAACGTGAAATTAGGCATTTTCACGTCATAGTCGAGCAGCAACAGCAAAGAAATGTACAAAAAAGCGTGATGCACGTGCAAACTTGTTGTTTTTCTGAATAAACCTATTGATGTTTTGACGTTAACTTTGCCGTCGCCGTCGTCGTTGCTAAAACAACAGCAAGTGGTAACGTTGCGAGTATGCGCGAGCCGCTGGACGGAAGTTTGTCGTGGTATTCAATCGCAGCGAATGCAGCAAAGAAAAATGGCGCCTGTTTTAAAAATTACCATCGTCTTAGTCATCTGTTCTATCTTTGTGGAGTGCGGATAAGACAAAGTCTTCTGTGTAAATTGCGAGATTGGTCTCAAGGCTAATAAGTCGCGGGTCATTCACAATTTTGCGCGGTTTGTGGTCCATGAGTGAATATTGTTTCGTGTTTTGGCTTGCGCGCGGACACGTCAAGCTTCGATGGGGTTCTGTGTAACAGCTGCAAAACTCCTCTATTAAAACACTAGATAACTGGGAAAAAATCTCTTCATGTAAGTTGTGACCGAGTACAAAACGTCCGACGTTTAAGATTTGAATAAAACGCTGTGAAAAAAAATTCTAAATGCTAGTTTGTTTATACTGTTTATGTAGTCATAATTGCAGTTCTTGCGACAATCTCCTTGCAATAATACGATTTCACATCAGTTATGGTTCAGGAACGCCCTGTTACTCAGAGATGTGCAACCTTAGTGCAGTGATTCTGCCAGTGATTACTTTTCAGAGATACCCCATCCTAACCACCGGTGTCCAGACCAGGTGCAGTGCCCTTAATTCTGCGACTGATAAAATTTCAAAGATATCCCACCCAGGGCTATAAAATTGTGTTTCCATTTTTGACTAGATGATATAAAACTAAAGACCCAAACTCTAGAAATAACATCTATTAAATGTATGTGACACCTTAACTTATTCAGGGGTGTAAGCAGATTTTGTAATATGGAGGCTCTTGACTCCAAGATGCCCCTTACACTTCTAAGATAAAGAATTAGATGAGCCAAAACAGGAGAGTGGTACAGGATGTTTCATATTACAGATGTGTTTTATTGAGGAAACCCTAACCATGAAAAATCCTTCCCTTTACTCCCCACACTTCTACTTACTAGAAAATTGCAAATATGCACACAACAGTGAAAATACTTAAAATAGTAAAGATCACAGTCATACCTAAAACTGTATTTTTTCCCTGAGATATTGAAGTGAATTTTCTGCTTCTGGTAATTCCATGTTTGCACTCATTTTTGCTTTCATAAATTTTGTTGTTGGTATTTTCTACCACACGTGTTAATTATTTAATAAATTACTAACAAGGCTTAGCTCCCTTGACTTGCCCAAAAATCTATTTGGGGCCAAGTTCTTATGATTTGAAGACTAAAAAATTGAAAATGAGCTCTAACTTTTCCTTTTCATTTAATTTCAACATGACGAGAACTTAAGAATCTTAAAGACTGATATTTATAAAATCTGAGTTTATGGTAGCTTCAAGTGAGCCAATGTATGACTCAATGAAATTAAAGCTTGTCTGTGTGTCTTCTGGGGTACCAAGGCTATTTGATGCAGTTCAGGATGGAGTGGCAGACCCTTCACATTCTGCAGACAGCATAGGGTTAAAAAAAAAAACAGATAGTCGCCATTTTGTACCAGCTCTGCTATGACTTGAGTGAAAAGTGCAACTGGTTTGAAAGTGACAATGCAGTCGTCCTCAAGGACTATCACCTGAATCAACAAGGTTTAGTGCTGAGCATCTCATAGGGAGCTCCTGCAACGGGCAAAAGGCAAATGAAATTTTTCATAACTTGTCATCTTGCAACACCAGGAGCATCAATGAGCTTCTTTAGGGGCAATTTTATATAAAATTATTGCAACTTGTGCAGCCTATGACAGATGACTATATACACTACTACTGTGTATACACAGCCAAACTGACACTGGCAAGCCAAGTGCTCCTAAATTCATGTGCACAACTAAACACTGAATATATGAGACCCAGAGTATCAAAAGAATTATTTCTATCGGAGAGTGAACAGTTACCCCTATGGCATTTTGTTGTTGCCAACAACTAGCGAACCCCTTTAGATTTTCAGGATTTCTAAAGTGTCATGGACATGAATTTATATTCAAGAACATCGCGTAGAATGCCCGGTCACATCCGGGAATTTAACAGGCTAGAGCCGCATTCGAGCCACGATTTGGTCTTTAAAATATGGCGGAATAATAAGACTGAAGCGACTTTCGGAGTTTTTTGTCTCTGATTGTGAGTTACTCGTAACCAAATCTCAATGGGTACCACCGGAATATTTATATCAAGAAACACCAAATTCAAGATCTTACCTTCGATTAATGCCAGCTTGTCGGATTTCAGTGGGTTTTTCGCGCTAAAAACCAACCAAAAAATCGCCATTTTTGTATGGATTTTCACCTGCGTAGACTTTTGCGGAAAGATTACAACCAAAGTTTGCAGAAATCGCGAACGGTACCACCTGATATCGTGACATCTCTTGTCTACCTTTAAAACCACCACAGTCTTTTAAACGAAGGATTGTGATAAAAAGTGGGTTTTTTGTTTTCCTTTGAATTTGACCTGAGCCCGTGAGGGGTAGCGAGCGCGAAGAAAATTTCCAGAAAGCTTCTTTGAAAGCTAGAACAAAATTCTCGCAATTTCGGCGCCATCTTTTTTATTTTTCAAACTTGTTTCCAGTACTCTTTGACCGTTTTATTGTTTTTACCTCATGTATGCTTCATTCAGAAGTGTCACGGCTAAAAACGGCAAATTACTAACCCCTACCCGGACAGGGAATTTTTTGTTGACCTCAATAGACCCGGAATTCTACGCGATGGGAAAGACCTCTTTTGGATAGAAAAGGAATAATAACATTTATTATTTTTGTAAGCATACAAATACATTGTATGTGATGAAGCTAATTCTTATGTGGATGTCAATGCAAGGAATCAAATTCAGGGATTTTATGTACAGGGTTTTCTGCACTTCAAACAGGAATGGCAGTCCAGCAAGTGCAAAGCTGAACAAGGGCAAGAATTGTTTTGTGCTTAAACTTGTGCTAGTGTCAAAGTGGGAGTAATATCGTAATGGTCATGTGAAAATGCATTACCAGTAAATCACAATTATCATTTTCATAGTAGGGCAGGGAAAAGAATGCACATATTTGTATTTTCATATTTATATTGATTTCAGTTATGTTTCAAGACATTATGTAAACATTTTAAGCATAACATTAAAATTCTTTTTGGCACCAATTTTTTATGACGGTATAAACAAATCATCATCCAAATAGTGAGGGTTCTTGACAATGAATCTGAGAGCTTGCAATGCATGATTATTAAAACGCAAATTCATCAGAGTTCCCCCCCTTGGATGCAAAATCAAACGTTCAAGAATGAAAGTGTTCCCAAACAATGCTTTTACAAGAAGGTTTTGTTGGGATACACTTTTATATGTTCACCAAAAATCTGAAAACAAGGTTGAAAAGGACAAGAAAAATTTGTCTATCTTTAACGAAGTTTTAGCAAATAATATTTCACAATCCACCACCTCGATCTCTTAATCTCTGAGAATAAGTAACCGCCATAGAGCACCAATGTAAACCAGAAAAGCAAATTTTCGAAAATGGAAGGAAACATCCGACTACGGCCTTACTTGTAAGAGTAGGAAATTTGCTTGTTGATTTCATGCCGCTAAATAGTATCAAAATACTCGAACTTCCCCCCTTTGAATTAACCATCAAAAGTGAAAATACGGAGTGACCGAAAGAGAAGTTTTACCTGTTTAGTCGTTTGTGTGGGATATATCACTGGATCTCGCTGTACGGACAGGGTCAAATACTACAGAAATACGGGGTCAGATAAATTACGTTGAATTCAGGCTGCTATAATTTTAAGACATAACATGCGATGATGCGGTCACTCTAAAACAAAGTGTGTTACTGCAACACACCTATTTTTGTCCTCAAAAGAACACACAAAAAGGTGAGAATAAACGCACTCCTTTTCATGTGTTACCCAAACACACCTCGGTGAGTTATCCAAACACACCTTGGTGTGTTCCCTCAACACACCTTAACTTGTGTTTCATGCTTGTCCTAAATTTGACACACTTTCAGGTGTGTTCACAAGAAAGATGTGTTTTGTCACACATCTTGATGTGCAAACAAACATATCTTTGGATGTGTCTAAAAAACACATTGCTAGGTACCCCAAAATATAAATTCACATTTACATAAAGCACAAAACATCAGCAATGGTCCAGAAGTAGTTTATTAACCTTTTATAAACAAATTTTAACATTAACAACTGTTCTCAATTAAAACATTCTGAATTAGCTTACTTAAGTTTGCCTATTATACATGAGATGTTTTCTTGATTCCACAGATTGTTTAATAAATAATCATGTATTTATGGAAACTTGAATAATTGGTGCTGTCATCCAATATTGTATAGGGTTTTCTGGAAACTACCTTCCAAAAGCACTTAACCATATTCTTACTTGTCTCACATTCATAAAAATGTTAAATGCAACTTGTCTTACTGTCTTTCGGTCTCTTTTTAAACTCCACCATGAAGGTGGCATACTTTGTTCCTTAATTCGTTATCAACTTGCAGTAATGCAACCTCTTGCAAAAAAAAAGAACTCCTGAGAAACACTGGGGGTATTTGACACAAAAAAACAGAGTGGTTTCAACTGAGTGTCAAAAGTAATTCTTGTTTGCTTATAGGTTTGGCATTACTTCGCTCTGTGGTTGGTTGACAAAACTTGCACCATTTTCTCAAGCAATACTAAGAAACAAAACCAAACCCAATCATTACTTGCATTTCCCCGTGCTTGGAGTCAGCTTCATGTAATAATTCATATTCTGATTGGTTCATTGTGCTGTTTACGACTTTTGTGATTGGTCAGAGTAATAACTTTGGTTTTGGTTTTATGATGCTCAATTGAAAACCACTCTTATATGCCAAAATATTATTAAATCACAACTAATGCCCTTATATTACTTTCTTTGGCTGTCCTTCTTAAACTCTGCCATAAAGGTGGCATACTTGGTTCCTTTAAATTCACTATCAACTTGCAGTAATACAACCTCTTGTAAAAAGTAAAGAACTCCTGAGAAACACTGGGGGTATTTGACATCAAAAACATAATATGCTGCAATTAAATCAACTAATGCTCTTGGCAGCTCACAATCACATTCGAAAAAAGCCTGGTCCTCTCCACACACAAAAACTTGCTCTACTTCCTCACTTGTTCCTGTGCACACCAACGAAAATTCCACTTTCTTATCCTTGAACAACTTGTCTGGTGGTGTTGCCGGCTGAAATGTATAATGGCAATAAGAAGAGATTATTAGCCTGATGTAAATTTGTATGTTAAGGAAACAGTGTCTTGAGTAGAAAACTACAAGTTATGACATGCTTGAAAACAATAAAACAGGTGATAGTGTGCATGATGTTGAGCTCATGGTATCAAAGCTGTTACGATTAGTTCTGGTATGGTAAAATAAAAGTACATCACAATACCGGTATGTGAAAGCTTGATAACCATGCAAAATAAATTATTTATGATGTTACTTACATCTTGAAATTTTAACACTGCTGGATTGCTTCCTTTTCTTTTGGTTCGCTGTTGAATGACATGTACAGCTTCCACAACTTGAGTGTTTGTCAATTTCTCACCACTATGCCCCAGAATGACTTTCAGAGCACTCACTAAACGGTCTTCTGCACCTTTCACACAGTTCTTGTCAAGTATGCGGCACAGCTCAGAACGAACCTGAGAAAATCAGAAATAAATTACACTAGTTAACAAAAAAATTTCACCCTGCAAAAACTCATTATATAAGGTTTTAACCCAACGCGAGTGAAATTCCCCAACTTAAGGTTGCCTCTGCCTTGCTACAAAATTTCCCAATTAGCATTTCATGGTCCTGGGTGTCTGTTTTAAGAGGGGATTTTGAAGTGCCTAGGAAGTATAAAAAGTATGTTTGTTTATTTGAAAGGCCTTTCAAAGTAACAGAGTATGGCATTTTTTTTGAAGATCTTGCTAGTCTATTTCATGCAGGATTCTTTTCCCACATTGTTCGCCTAGATGAGCTAGTAAGGAGACATGAGGTTCATCTAACAGGGGTCTCAAGTATGTTTCAAGAAGGATTGCAGCTGTGCATTTATCTCTCACTCCTCAATGATCTGGTCAAAAGTAGAGATACGTGTATTTGGTACAGATCTTTCAAAAAGGAAAATGCCATTCTTACTCACTTTGAAAGGCCTTTGAAATAACAATATTATTTTAACAAAGAATCCATTAAATAACTGACTTTCAGTGTTTTCATTAGAAGCCAGCAATCAGCAAAAAAACCACCAGCTACTTTGTCAGAAATTTACCTCTAACTGCTGCCTACTTTGTCTGTATTTTCACTCAAATGATGTAAAAACTTCATCAGGACCCGGCCTACATTAGTCAGCTCAGACAGCTATTTCAAAACTTATGAAACCCCTGGACATAAAATGAAAAAGAAATGCATGAAAAAGAAATCATCAACAAACTTACATGAGATGATTTTCCAAGGTATGGACACATATCTAAGATTTCCTTGGATGACTTCGCCTCTTCTGTTATAAACTTTCTTCTCATTTGGTAGGTCTCCTCCACAAGGTTTGAGAATGTAGAACAAGACAAGGCTCCCTCTTCAGTATTAGACAGCAGCTCCAAGTTGCGTCTTTGAGCGAGTTTGTCATCACCTACAGGGGAGGACAGTCGTGCCTTTTTGTAGGGCCTAGCATCTACACTCTTGCCAGACTCTGACGACCCATAGGGTTTTGATCCTCTTCTCTGATTCCTAAAATATTGGCTCAGCTGCTTTTGTGTCGACACCTAGAGGAAATAAACAAAGATTTATCATGATGTTTCAAAAGTCTAGGGAGGGACAAGCCAAGCACTTGAAAGAAAAGAAATATAAACCACTGAATGTCACTTTTTTCAACAGTGTAGTATTTGAATGGTAACTTATTCTTGAGTTTACTTCTCCCTAACCAAAAATCCAAGACCTTGGGAACCACCAAATTTTACACTACAAAAACAGGCATGTACTAAAATGATCAAGTCATACAAATAATATACTTATTATGATTGACATCTATAGACCAGTACACATCCTAAATTCAGGATAACAAAATAATGTACAGCAAACATACCCAGTAGCTTGATGGATTGGAATCTCTCAGCTCAGGAAATTTGTCACAGATTGCAAGAGCCATTCTCTTGTAGTCTCCCTGGACTGGGTGTTTGCTCAAAGCATAATAAAATGAGCCAAGGTCAGCAATGAGCTGCCTCCTCACTGACAGGAGGTTATCAGCAGTAATGGCTTCCTCAACTCTGATGGAAAACCTGTCTGGAAAGGGCAGGTGGTCAGGTAGCCCTGTTTTTGCAACTGTTGGAAAACTGCCTTCAGGTTCCTCTTGAGGAAATAAAGCCTTGCGCTTTGAGCATGAATTTGTAGTTGTCTTTAATGTGGTAGAATGAGTAAGTGGCTGGCTGGGTTCAGTACTGTTTGATGTGTTGGAGTGGATGAGCTTTGGACTTGGTGTACGTAGAGGAAGACGTGGCTCAATGATGCTAGTACTAACACTGTTTGGTGTACTGGACTGGACAGGTGTTGGCCTCGGTGTCCATACTGGAGGGCTTGGCTCAATGCTGCTACATGAATCCAGCAAGTCAACCACACTAACATCACTTGCGTCAGAGAACATCCCCAAGGATGGATATTCTCCCACTAACTCAATAAGGCTGGAGTCTAAGCTGGGCTAGAAGATAAAAAAAACCAAAAGAAAATTATTTCAGACCAAAACAAAGTAATGTTTAAAACATTAGAAATCATTAATGATACATATACAGCCAAATAAACTTAAAAGGAGCCTGAACTACTCCACGGCTGCACAAATCATTACTTCACAAGACTTGTTACAGTCAAAATACTCAGCGCGTGCCGCCTATTATTTGAGAATAGTTTTGTTTAACTGCAGACAGACTGAATATTGTAATCATGCAACTGTAGCGCGAGTGTGACCTCATTTGAAGCATCAATTGTTGATTGGTTTTGGTTGAAGACTTCATGACGTGGTCATGTGCAAAGTTTGGTGCCATTGAATCTTCTTCAGTTGTTTGTCGCTTTTTAAGTCATTTCACGTGGTTTTTGTTGAATTTGTTTTGATCAAGAGAAGCCTAAGCTCTTGTTGAAAAGAATGACAAATTTTTGGAACGGATCTTCAGATCTGAAAAGCTGCAAATAGCCACCAAAAGGTCTTCTTTCAGCAAAGGGCGGTAGCTTTTATTGTCACAGGTTTTTAACAGTGTGATTCTAGGGCCGCTTTTGGACATGAACACCACATGAAGTGTTCAAGCCACGTGGGAAATACACCAATCAACAATCTATATAAAAATTATTTCAAATGTGGTCACACTCAGGCTAGGGTTGGATGATTTCAATATCCAAATTAAATTTGAAAGTCTGAAACGAATAATACACTCCGTTCACAATTAATCAAAACTATTCTTGAATAACAGGT
Organism: Porites divaricata; assembly: GCA_038088405.1. NCBI lineage: Eukaryota > Metazoa > Cnidaria > Anthozoa > Scleractinia > Poritidae > Porites > Porites divaricata. The sequence continues at coordinate 53,942,965 of JBBMOI010000001.1, read as the reverse complement.
GGCACACACTGGTTATTTTGACTGTAAGTGTAATGTTGTGCTGGACCTCATTTTCCATTTAATATAAAGCAAATTGCATTGGATCACAATGGGTAATTCCAGAAAATATCCATGCTCTACCGTGGGTGACATTATTGCTATAACCCCCCACACCTCTAGCCTATGGAAATTCCTAAATATACTCAATCTTTCAATGACCTTGGAATTCCAGAATCTTTAGCTCCACCCTCGCTTTCTGGAACTTCGAAATTTGTTTATAACCACCTAGGCTGGAATTTGCTGTTGACCCCAAATGCCTGAAACTAATTATAGCCTCCAGCAGCAGCTGTTATTGGGTTCCCCACACAATGCTCCTCCCAAAATCATGATTTTCAGAAAACAAGCAGCTTTAAGTGTCAAGGTATACCAAGTGTACCTCCAAGGATATTGTGCAAGCAAAATGTATCACAATGATTATAAATCACATCACATTTTCACATTCTGTACTCCTGCAGGTGCGTGATTTATCTCCTTGTATCCCTGTGATTACAAAACCTTGCAACCATCCCAGAATAGCTGGTTTACCTTTTTTGAGATGATAGCTGAAGCACTTTAAAATGATAGCCATGACACTTTGATTAGCTGGCACCATTTTGTTGGAAATACCATACTGCACTCATAGATCAAATGGGTTTGTTGGGAACATCATAGTGCAGGGTTAATCATCTGAATCATAGAAGATGACCTTGAAAACCAGCTTTTTGAAACAACATTGTTGTATTTTGGCATAGAGAATGTGTAGTAAATTAGGTCCATGTTCATCATGATGATGCCTACAAGCAAAGAAATCAGGTTGAAAAACTAACTGCAAGTAAGGAGGTAAATAGCGATCTGGTCTGCCTCCTGCAAGTTGGGATCACGGGGACCCCAGACAAACTGTTTGTTTACCTTTGTTATTTTATGGCAATGTATGGGAGTTACCATATTTTTCATGCTCAAATCGCTAAATATAATTATGTATTGAACACCGCTATAAAATAAAAGTTTGAATGCCTTATCTGTGGTGTGCTGTCATTTTTGTCTTCACCATCGACTGTGCCTCATGAGAAACAGAAAGGGAGGAAAGATATTTGAATGGCTCAAGCACTGAGCCAGCGCCAAGGAGATTTTCCTCAGAAAATTACATTGCTCACCTTTCAAACCACCCAACATAAAGGCCAAAAGATCCACTCTTCTTCCTGTGCCTCTCGATCGAAGCTCTCGAAGAAAATCAAAATCCTACGTTTAACAAGCAATCAAGATGCGTAGCAAGATCTTCATGTGCTGGTCAGAAAGCATCCTGCTGATTGCCTCTGAGGCAAAAGGACTACAGTACACCACAGGTAAGGCATTCTAACTTTTACTTTGCTGTGTTCAATACATATATTTAGCAATAATTGGTCACTAGAGCATGAAATTTACCGTAAATCCCATACACTGCTATAAAATAGCAAAGGGTTACACAAACAGTTTGTCTGGGGCCCCTGTGCTGGGATTCGTAACCTGTTGCGTTTAATATTTGAATTATTTGTTTCGTGTATTTGCTCGGCCCCACTAGCCTTTGTGTGCTATAAATACTGCCGAGGGTAAATGATGGTCATTTATTTATTTTACAACAGCTAGCTTGTCTTACATGTAGGCCATAAAATGTGCAAGGCCTGTTTCAAACGTCGTGCTACTGCCGTGCTAAGCTGGCTCAACTGTAGCACAACACTAGCACGACTTGGTTTCAGAGGTCGAATTTAATTCAGTCGAATAGAACGGCTGTTGCCGAAAACAAAATACAATAATAAATACAATAATAAGGAAACGGCTCAGCAAACTTTTAAATGTATTCTAATGCATTTGTAGTTTTATGAATTGAGTTTGGCAGGGCGATAGCACGATGTTTGAAACCAAGTCGAGCTACTGCCGTGTAGCACGACTTGGTTTCAAACGTCGCCCTAGTGCGTTGCTGAAGTCGAATTTAATTCGGCACGGCAGTAGCACGACGTTTGAAACGGGCCTAACACCGCTTTGGACGTTTTTACGTCATACTTCAAGGTAACAAAGACTTCATCATGACAAAAGATCAACTTCTCTTTTTCTGACTAGTGAGGAAAAGCCAGGAAATGGCCTCATTACTTTTCAGATAAGGATATATTCAAAAAACCATATAATAACGGAATAGTTTGGGACATTTGACACCGTTGGGATGACACAACTCTAAAACAAGCTCAAATTACAAGCTTACTTGTGCTTCTGTTGTCTCTAACTCTTTGGTTATCCGCTTTATGAGAAGTCGATGTCCGGACTTTGGAACAACCGCCATAAATTCATCTATATCATCTCTCAGCAAAAGAAGGGTGGATCCATCAATGCCATTATCTAGAAGAGAAAATGTTTCAGTTAACTACTCGATTATTGATATGATGGAAAGGATCGATTGGGCCTTGAACATTTCAGATCAACGAGCTATACAAACCTCTCAGCAGGTCAAGGGCTTCTTGCGGCACATTCCTTGCTTTTAAAAGAGCAAGAAGTTTCTCCGTGGTGAAACTTGTGAGCGCCATTTATGTTTTGAAGCTGGATTTGACGTTGGAACTCCTGAAATGAATGTAAACCTCAAGAAAATTTGAAAGATAGTATGGGGTGTAATTACCGTCAAAAATAAATGTTCAATTATGATATCCACAATTTCAATTATGACATTGAGATATGCAATTGTGCTATTGGAATATGACGTCAAGATTATGGGGTCCAACGACTGCCCAAATTAGTATTTGGTATTTTGTAACTGCAATATGCTATTTGGTCCTTGTGTTATGACATTATGCTATCACATTTGACTATTTTGCTTCTACAGTGTGCTGATTTGTTACTGTACCTTGACGTTCGGCTATTATACTTTGCCATTTTGCCATTGCATTCTAGTATTCTTCAATTTCGACATTGGGACAAGCAGTTTTGTTGTTGTGATTTGTCATTTTCAATAGCGTGCGTTTCATTATGGTGTTTTGACAAGGTAACATGCAATTCGGCGTGACACTCAGAAACGAGTTTCGGACAAAATAATTTATTTCCCGCCAAAATTATAATTATGTTAATATATTTCCTCTCTGTCGCCCTGTCTTCGTTGGAAACATGGCGGCTCTTCGTGAAAGAGCGGTGAATTTATTGGAAGAGGCGACCCGTCTTATTAGGGAACACACATCCCAGGGTCCCGAGAATGGTTCTCCCAGGAACAGTGCAGTAGCCGTTGCAGTGAACGGACGGGAAACCAACGGACGAGTACTGGAAAATTTTCGAAATTTATTTCAGCCGTACACGGCTCGCGAAAGGTCAACCAGTTTCTCACGCAGCAGCAGACAGCAGTCGGCGTCGGCGGCGTCAGCTCCAGCTACTAAAAGAAGGAAACGGAACACAACAGTAGTGTTCTTCAAACGAGATACGTGGACCCACGAATTTTTTTGTCTAGCTGATAAAAAGCAGATGGCAGTCCCAAGCAGATCATTAATAAAAGGCAGTCTGTGACTGCATGTGGCTACTGGTCTAGTTTTGTAGAATATATTGCAGTAAAAAAATGCGAAAAATGTAGAGGGGGAAATGAACAGGTGTAGTGAATGCCAAAATCGAGAAAAAAGGATGGTTTGGTTTGAAATCTCTAGCTTGCGAAATGAGAATCTGTAGTTTGCGAAATGAAAATCTGTACTTTGCGAAATGACAATCTGCAGTTTACGAAATGACAATTTACTTTCTCGCTGTGTTTACTCGGATATTCTAAACAGAAAATTCTCCCCCAAAAAGCCGTTTCGCCCAGAAAATTCAGATTGCGCGGAATGCGTGAGGTTTTCGTTGCTACGTATAAAAATTAAGCTCAGGCGCTCAAGTTAAGCCCTGTCGGTCGGGGTTACGAATTGGATGGGTGACCAACCGCGAATATCGTCTCCATAAGTTGTTCTTTCTTTTTTTCTTCTTCTTTTTATGTGGTGTTATTGTTTAGCATTATTTCTGCGTCCGGATTTAGAGAAAGAGAAAAACAAAGAACAAATATGGCCCGGTGCAGTTCGCCTGAAAATTGTTTCGGCCGCAATATCGAGCTGAATCTTTGCCGACTTTGATCTATATATCGACGAGGAAAGCAGCAAACTAAGAAATCTGGGTTTTCGACAGTGTAAAACGATCATAATGCCTCTGATTCCAATCTCCTGTTCCTCCGTCTCTTGTTGTCGGGGTTGCCTTCGCTGTGCTAAGCGATGTTCCTTCTGCTCCGCGGTTTCTTGTTGACGTCTTCTCCTTCGTTGTTCACGCTAAATTTGAAGTCGGCGTTCTCCCTCCAGAGGATTTCCATTTCGCAAACTACAGATTTCAAACCAAACCATCCTTTTTTCTCGATTTTGGCATTCACTACACCTGTTCATTTCCCCCTCTACATTTTTCGCATTTTTTTACTGCAATATATTCTACAAAACTAGACCAGTAGCCACATGCAGTCACAGACTGCCTTTTATTAATGATCTGCTTGGGACTGCCATCTGCTTTTTATCAGCTAGACAAAAAAATTCGTGGGTCCACGTATCTCGTTTGAAGAACACTACTGTTGTGTTCCGTTTCCTTCTTTTAGTAGCTGGAGCTGACGCCGCCGACGCCGACTGCTGTCTGCTGCTGCGTGAGAAACTGGTTGACCTTTCGCGAGCCGTGTACGGCTGAAATAAATTTCGAAAATTTTCCAGTACTCGTCCGTTGGTTTCCCGTCCGTTCACTGCAACGGCTACTGCACTGTTCCTGGGAGAACCATTCTCGGGACCCTGGGATGTGTGTTCCCTAATAAGACGGGTCGCCTCTTCCAATAAATTCACCGCTCTTTCACGAAGAGCCGCCATGTTTCCAACGAAGACAGGGCGACAGAGAGGAAATATATTAACATAATTATAATTTTGGCGGGAAATAAATTATTTTGTCCGAAACTCGTTTCTGAGTGTCACGCCGAATTGCATGTTACCTTGTCAAAACACCATAATGAAACGCACGCTATTGAAAATGACAAATCACAACAACAAAACTGCTTGTCCCAATGTCGAAATTGAAGAATACTAGAATGCAATGGCAAAATGGCAAAGTATAATAGCCGAACGTCAAGGTACAGTAACAAATCAGCACACTGTAGAAGCAAAATAGTCAAATGTGATAGCATAATGTCATAACACAAGGACCAAATAGCATATTGCAGTTACAAAATACCAAATACTAATTTGGGCAGTCGTTGGACCCCATAATCTTGACGTCATATTCCAATAGCACAATTGCATATCTCAATGTCATAATTGAAATTGTGGATATCATAATTGAACATTTATTTTTGACGGTAATTACACCCCATAAATCAGAATGCGTCATTTGTAGAGTAATTTTCGCGCTTGGGAAAGAGCTGTTTTCAGAGGCACATGTAGTGAAATTTTCGCTTTATTCCAAGTTTGTGTAGGTAATTTCGACATTATACCGCCGTGGAAAGTTGTTGTTACACTTTATCTTGTTCGCAGTTGCGTTAGTTTTAAATATTTTGCTTTCTTGAGCGTTTGTGACAAGTTTGAATTGCTCGGTCATGTGCAAGGGCCATGATGATTTGAGTGTTATTTTCGCCGCTCTTCTTGGATTCATTGCTGGTTACTGTTAGTGGTTTTATCAGATTATTTCGGTGAACTTGTTACTTCAACCTTTCTTCTTTGCAGATTTTGGGGTCTACCCGGGTCTACTCCTTTTAGTTTCCCCGTTATGAGGCGTTGAAAGTGCCTTGGAATGAAGAGATTGTTTCAGCCAAGTAGCCCAACTCCCGGGAAACGGGCTGAGAAACTTGCCGAAGCGAAAGCCGACGTGAAGCGAGTAACGCAAAAGGTAAAAAAGTTTGAATATTGTGATAACCTTTGGAAACAAAACATTTTTCGTAACCCAGTGCGGAAACTGAAAGCGTGTCTTTAATATTAAATTTGTATGCAGTGTGGATGTGGATGCAAATCTTCATGTAAACTAACGCGAAGGAATAAATCTCTACCAAAACACAAGACCATTATCGATGATCTAGACAACATCATACAGGATTTTAAAACTGTGAGGTTAGGTTTATAGCAAAATCGATTCACCTCACTTTAATGAACGTACAGACATGATTGTGGTTTATTTCAGTTATTTCTGCGGCCGTAGCTTAGCTTCGGCGAAATTCCCATTGTGCTGTAGCTGTGCGGGCGCTACTTTTGGTCTGTCTTTCCCTTGCCTATAGAAGATTTATTTCCTCATAAGGATTACAAACAGTCACTGTTTGCAAAATAATATAAAATTGTCGATGAAAATTTGTTATGAGAGACGATGCAAGATTTCTCACCTTGCTCTTTGTTCGCGCTCCCCCTCCTTGTCCTGTTAATAAAGTCCATCAAACGGTACTTTTAAATGGACGAATATTTTATTTAAGCAAATCCAGGTATGAACTACAGATCTCTTTCACTCCTCTGAGATAGAAATATACATATAAGCACAGCACTAAACAGTACCTAAAATCTTCTGAGAAGCAGGAAATCGCCGGCTAAAATCGCACCTTCGATCGTCTCCAAATCGCGATAAACTTATGGAAATTACCATATGAAGCCAATAGCAAGCATATAAGGCCAGTATGAGATCTTGAAAATTCTCCAAATCGCTCTCCTCCGTAATGTTTTTCAGAAAAGGAAGCAGAACTTTGATCCCGGGTTTTGATCCATCTCTCTCAGGAGATGCGAACTCGACCCTGTCACGATTGAAATGAGGCACATAAACAGTTTTACCCATGAACCTTTGTGGGTCGTGACGCACACCGCCTGGGGGAACCCTGGAGCAAGATTTGTCTCTGATTGGTTTCAGCAAAAAACAATAAAAGTGTTTCTGATTGGTCTATTCAAGTTTGCACGAGAGCGGTTGAACGTGCGGCGTGTCTGGCGTGTGAGCGGGTTTTTTCCCTAGACATGTTGAAGTAAACACGGCCAGCCGATTCTTGAAAACAACATTTGAACGACTAATTAGGCAGAATTACTGGATTTTCCAATTTTCAAATAAAATAGCTTAGCTACATATCGAAAATTGAACCGTGAACAGAAAAAGATTTGAATGCAAAAAAATAATAATAATAAAAATACACCGACATCTTTGCCAGCTATAAGTTAAGAAGCGTGACACATTGCTGATTTTTCTTCGACTTCCACGTTATCTTGTTCACACGAAGTAGCCGAGTATGAATGAAAACTTCAGCGTCTTGTCGTAAATTGCCCAAAAACAGACTTCCAAGAAAAAAAAAAAAAACAGAAAAAGTAAAAGTGATACGTGTACAATGCGGATGTTACTAAAACGGGGAACGGGGAGCGGGGAACGGGGAACGGGGAACGGAAGTCTGGGAACGAGTAGTCAGCGGGAACCTCCATAAAATCCAATATGGCCGATGATCGGTGAAAGAGATCCGTCGAAACAAACTTAAATAACGTCGCTATTTTACTTGAACTAATTATGCTCATGAGGTGCTTGAAAGAATACGGAGGTAATGACATTTTTCACCTTTTTGCGTTGCGTTTTACTAAACAATTATCCTTGGGAAACAAAATATGCTCCAACAGCAGTTGACAGAAGCCAATCGGGACAAAAACTCTCAAAGCACATGTACAGCCTTATTTGGAACTCAAGTGAATCTATATTGAGTCTAGCCCACAAAGCAATGAACTACTTTTCCACGATAGATAACATACATCGAAGTAGCCAGGCAGCTTGCGTGCAGACTTCTCCTATTTCCTTTGATAGAGATGTCTGCTTTGAAAAATGTTATTGACCATGTCATCACATAATTACTAAGACTACCTTAACAATCTGGTTCTGCTTTTAATATTATTAGATAAACTACACTGCAAGCATTCACGATATTGAAGTGTTTCACTGATCCATGAAAATAAAGTAATATCATTTTATTATTCTGTGATGAAACAATTTGTTTCAGGTCAGTTCGCCCAGTATAGACCAGTATAATGACCCTAATGGAACCGAATTCACTCATTTTCCTCACCCTAATCAGTAAACTTCAAACTCGTACAGTGGCCATTTGTCTTTCTGCAAAATACCCCTGACGACCCTTTCCTGAATCAAAACCATTGGATTATTGCATTAAAATGCAAGATTCGCACTCACTGCAGATCCTCAATTAATCCCCCCCCCCACCCCCCGCTAAGAATGAGATCCCAAACTCTTCCCTTTCTTTTGAAGAAAAATGAAAATTATCTTAAAATAATCAAAGTACCTCTTCATGGGCACAATACGTTTGGTGCAACTCATACCATACAATATCACTGTATCAAGTACTGTTCTCAGTGCAGGAGGGGTACTATAATGGCCTTAACAGAGAGGCTCCCCCCGAAAAGGTTACCTTTTTCAGGCTTCAGGTACATGACAGGGAAGGGTCTTTTTTCATAGTTGAAGTGTATGAAAGGGACATCTGTCATTTCAGCCAGCTGAAGGATCAAAATGAGATCAGTCACAGATGCATTTTATGGATGTGAGAGACAAGAATACCTGTTTTAGCGATTTATTAATATTGTAAAGATGGTGTATTTACAGCAGTCAAAAGGGATGCAGCGTTCAAAATTAGTTATGTGAAAGGGGTACCATTTGTCACTACAGGGTATACAAAAGGGGTACCTTTTCTGTCTAAAATGGTACATACAAAGGGTAAGGGATTGGTCCCTAGGGCAGAGCCTCTTCGTATAAAACTTCAGTGAGACCCCCCCCCCCCCCCCCCCCCCCCTCCCCTCTGGGTTACTGTTACTGTAGTCTGATTCTTCTCTTTAATTTCTTTGATACTGTGCTTCATTACATAAATTTTTATTCATTTAAAAGCTTCCATCCCCTTTTTTTTAAAATCCCTATATGTTAAAAGAAATTATGCCCCCTGGAGGGGAAATAAAATTAGGGAAAATGGGTAGGAAGATCTGTTGCATTATTTTACATGAAACATTGAGTAAGTTTAATGTGGCCACTATACACATACAGTTGCGCGTGTTTACTGAAAAACATATTCGCACTCCAATCTTTTGCCTCCCATCACTTGTGTGAGACCTTGAACTCTTTATTTCCAAAACTACACACAGCTTGCTTGAAGGCTTATCAACCACCTTCTAATTAGCTGCCAACCTCCACAACATTGATGATGTGATGCTTGATGGTAGGTTCACTGCAATATTACTGAATTAAACTAATAAAGCAGCTTGACAATATTAACTGGTTTAAGTCACTCACACATTCAGTTTTACACTGAGCTTGAAATATTTTTCTCCACAGTAAAAATAACGTTCATTATTAAAGAGAAGTGGAGCTCCCCTCTGCAAAAACATTAAAGGAGTCCCCCTAGAAAAAAAAGAGGCATCCAGAGGGCTAAACAGAGGAAGTATACTTCCCATGCATATTTTAACAGCTAGCCTTCAAACCAAAGTACTTCACCATGTACACTTGCAACACTTAATATTGCAGCTTAGTTGTGGTTCACTTTTATCCTAAGTTTGAATTTTCATCTCTTTGTTTTGAACTCATAATCACAAAATTTATATTACCGTACCCCCAAACAGGGGGAAGCAAAATTTCAGCCATGGTTATAATAAAATAAAACCACAGCATAGCCATTTCCTCTGAAACAACTGTCATCTTTAAGAGCAAGGTATGGTTGATATTCCTGGCACATTGCATGTTAATATGTTTAAAGTTCTCTTTTATTGATGTATTAAATAACCTGATCCATCTTATCTTTTCACATCATACAATTTGCACTTACTTCTCATCATAGGTTTGTAAATATAATATTATTAAACTTACAGTTTTATCTCCTCGCCGACATGTTTTAATTTGGGCCTGAAAAAAACGATTCAGCTAGGAAGGAGCTCCACTGGTACTGCCACACTATTACTGTCGAGGAAATACACCTGACTGCTTCGATCTACGTTATCTTTCAGCATGTATTTAAGCCAAAACCCTACGAAACGCGTCAAGCAAAAGTTGTTCATTGCTTTGTGAGTTAGACACAGCATAGATTCGCTTGAGTTCCAAATATGGCTGTGCTTTGAGAGATTTTGTCCCGACTGTAGCTTCTTTCAACTGCTGTTGGAGCATATTTTGTTGTTCAGTAAAACGCAAAAAGGTGACAAATGTCATGAAATTATTACCTCCGTATTATTTCAAACACCTCATGAACATAATTAGTTCATTAGTAAAATAGCGCCCTTAAGTGTTGTTTCGACGCTTCTCCATCATCGATCTTACCGGTTTCTTGATCGGCCTCCTGATCGGCCATTTTTTGGGTTTTTATGGAGGATACCGCTGACTACTGGTTATTAGACTTCCGTTCCCCGTTCCCCGCTCCCCGCTCCCCGTTCCTCGTTTTAGTAACATCCGTACAATGCGACTAGATATTTATAGTTACCTTCTTTTCCCACGATATCACATTTCAAAGCAGCTTCGCTGAAGTGTTAATGTTCATGAACAAACATAAATAAACAGAAATATTAATCAACTGCCAAGCATACGCAAACTTCAAATCTCAATGGCCGTTTTTATACTAAGGACGCATTATCCGACTGGACGAACTTGGGCAAAGATTTGAAGTTCGTCTGGTTATGCGTCTCAAGTATAAAGACGGGCACGAGACGCATTATGCGTCTGGACGAACTTTCCTTCGAAATACGTCTTGAAGGACGCACTACGAAAGGTAGTTCGTCTGGACGCATATTATGGGTCTCGTGCTCGTCTTTATACTAGAGACGCATAACCCAGACGAACTACAAAACATTTGCCCAAGTTCGTCCAGACGGATAATGCGTCCTTAGTATAAAAACGGCCAATCTGTGATTGGGAACGTTTAACGGTATTTTCTCAGCAGCTACCACAAGAGCCTTGGATACCTGAAAACCCGTAAGCACTGCGGTCGAGAATGGACACCAGTGCTTACGGGTTTGGGAATGCGCCCGTAAGCTCTGGGAAACTCTGCGCCGGAGTAGCCAAAATCTGGCTATTTGGGCCTCACAGCGCATGCTCTTTGATCCAACCCAAACTTTTTGCATCTTATATCTGCTTCATCGCTAAGTGTTTTGTTGCTTCGGTATTAGAACTGAAGAAAATCAGTTTACGGCCGTGAAGAATTTTCAGGTATCCAAGGCTCTTGTGGTAGCTGCTGAGAAAATACCGTTAAACGTTCCCAATCACAGATTTGAGACTTGAAGTTTGCGTATGCTTGGCAGTTGATTAATATTTCTGTGGACTACTTCACGAGGCGGTAAGTGAAACCCGAATGGCTTGTTAAAATAAACGTATCGAAATTCCAATAAAACTTTCCAAAATATGAATTTAGCGTCCTTTTATTTATGTTTGTTCATGAACATTAACACTTCAGCGAAGCTGCTTTGAAATGTGATATCGTGGGAAAAGAAGAGAACTATAAATATCTAGTCGCATTATCATATTTTTATTTTATTTTTTCGCATTCAAATCTTTTCTGGTTCACGGTTCAATTTTCGATATGTAGCTAAGCTATTTTATTTGAAAATTGGAAAATCCAGTAATTCTGCCTAATTAGTCGTTCAAATGTTGTTTTGGAATCGCTGATATCAAGAATCGGCCGGCCGTGTTTACTTCAACATGTCTAGGGAAAAACCCGCTCACACGCCAGACACGCCGCACGTTCAACCGCTCTCGTTCAAACTTGAATAGACCAATCAGAAACACTTTTATTGTTTTTTGCTGAAACCAATTAGAGACAATCTTGCTCCAGGGTTTCCTAGAGCTCTTGATCTCTCTCCTCTACATGCGCAGAAGAGCTCTGGGTCGAAGATTGCGTCAACAAGTGCTTTCCAGCAAGCCTGACGCATGCGCAAACGTTACCACTTACTGTTTGCTTAAACTCCCTTTTGATTCGAACGGACTACGTTCCGGAATGGCGCATAAGTGTGCATGCTCAAAGTGTATTGGCCGCTGGCCAAAAACACCACACTTTTCACTATTCCCGAACTAACTACTGATCACGCGTTTTGCACTATTGAGTACCTGACACCGCTAAAATATAACATTTCTGGTACATGTTTTCAGGGTCCAGTCATTCGCGATGAGTTAGCTTTGTTGCATTGTCCACACGCTGAATTTATTTTACAACGTTCACTGTTAGACAAATGTTACCGCACAGACGATACCTTTGTTTGTCCACAACACATCTTATAAGCAGTTAACGATACTTGATGGTTAGGGTTACCCTGGAATAAAAACTCAAAAATGCATTTCGTGCGCTGTCATCAACAAGCGTCTGACTGCTCTAACCTTCACAATTTGTACCATTTAGGAGGCCGATATTATTTGTCCACTCAGCAAGGGTTACTGCCCGTTTTCAACACTACTAACGGATATCACTTACACCATTAACAATTTATCACTTCCCTTGCGAATTAACTTTCGCTATAGTCCAGTCAACGTACTGATAGACCTGTCACTAATTGCAACAGAAGCTTTTTCTTCAGTTTTAAAATAAGAAAGACTCTTTAAGATACATATTAAAAGTCTAGGAAAATCTACGCAAGGGAAGACACTTAAATTCAGTTTAATTATACCTGCCTGAATCAGTTACTTGAAAACGAGGCTGAATACTATTTGCGATAGAAAAAACGCTATTTTGAGTTATGAATTAGATTTTTCTGATCGGAACTTTGATAATCCAATTTGCAAAAATTAAAAAAGTGTGTTAGTTATTTTAGACCTTCAATCATCTTGATCTACATCAGTTGAAGTGCTGTAGCATTGGTGCAACTATTGCCTCTACAGTGTCCACAGACAACTTGACACTCAAGATCATGTGAAAATTAGGAGCCCATCACCGTCACAGGTTCCTGGTGAAAATGAAATAATCAGCATGTGACGAGCGTGGGACAGACAGGATTCGAACCTATGACCTCCCAAGGTACTTGTTCTTCTTTGCCCTTCCACTGGATAAGCTGTTGGTGGTAGACTCTAATACTGTGGTATGATGCAGCAACAGAAGTAGGAGGCAGGCTTTGAGGCTAAATCTGGGAAGTACCAGTGGACACCTTTTCATATTAGCGACGAGATCACAGTCCATCAAGCCCTACTTCACGCTTCCCATTGTAAAGACCAACACGCTGGAAGACTGTCAAACACCTAGACATGTTCACGAAAGTGGGTGTCGCTGAGAAACTTCTTTAGTGGAAGATCTTTGCAAATTCTATACAATCCAGAGGTCGTGTCGCATCCACTGATAGCGTGGATAAAAACAAAGTGACGACAAATCTCTTGGCCAAGCTTTTCCTTCACTGATTTTTTATTCCAGAATCCGCCGACGCTTGGAATTTGCTTTTGATTCTGGTTGGAAAAAAAAGGTCTAATACATCTAACTCTGCATGATAACAGAGCAGAATGAGAAGATCCGTGTCATCCCCTTCCAGCGCGGTGTCTACTGTTCTTGAACTTTCTACAGCTTTGTTTATTATGAGCAAATCAGCAATTGGCCTGCTGAGGATAACGACTAAACATATTAATGAAGGACTGTTAATTGCTTTTGTTTGCCAGAAGTAATCCTTCTTCATTTTAAGTTTCTTGTCGTCAGTAAATGTGACGGTCGCAGCTACTTTCTACCCTGCAAGTATTTGCTGTGACATTCTCTTTGTGGATGTACTTGTGTATCCATCAAAGACAATGATCACCTGTCCATACTCCTGGTCCATACAATTGCATTTAAAATGCCCAGATATTCCGATAGGTAGACCCTCGCAGCGTAGGGATTAAGTGAATGAGTGCACCACGATCCACAACAAATTGGAGCTCTCCTTGAGAAACTGTAACATCTGAGCTTTCCATAGTCAGAGCCCAAATAGCATCAGCAAGAACTGGCTTGTATAGTTGGAGCAACATAAGTGAAGAACCAAAGACAGCAGCAGGTAAATAGCTACATAGTTCACTTTTTGAACGTTGCTTCCATTTCATTCAATGATTTCAAAGCTGCAATTATACGCTGGAATAGAAACTGCGGGTCTACTTGCATCTTCCCTTCATCAATTTTAACCCTATGACTTTATACCAGGAGTCACAGCCTGGTTACTTTGTTTGAAGGCAAACTCCGTGACAAATGTTCCTGTCATTGACGCTAAGATGCCGTGTCCAATATCCTTAGCGTCATCCACATTTACAGTATCATTTGTATGGACACCATTCATGATGTTTTTAGGCCTTGTTGAGCAGTGAAGGGATTTTGCTCAGCTAAGGCATTTAGCAGAGTTTGGGTATCTTTCATGTCACGGCTTTTTCAGGGCTCTGAAATGTCCACATTTTGCTCGCTGGTACTGTAAGAGACCCCTGTGAGATCCAGCATAGTATTATTCATCTCAGCACAGACTGGCATCAAAAGGACCCATATCAGCCGCTGTTGCTCTGTCATTCCTCTTCCTCTCGTTATTAAGCCGCCACTCATCTTCATGCTTCTCATGAATACCTGCTCTAACACAAGATCTGTGGACAGCCCGCACATTTTCTTTCACTTCTCCATAGTACGTGGAATCCAACAATTATTTTCTGGTACACAACAGGGTGTTCACTCTCTAGACGGACCAATGCAGGTACAACTGAGAAGTGTAAAGGTTGTGATCAGAAGCTGCCAAATAGGGGAGCACTTCAGAAAGAGCTGTAGTCCCAGTGTCCTGTACGTTCTGCTTTGATAAAATATTTAATTTTCTTAGAATGTCGACCATGTCCATGTACTACAATCAGAGTTTAGCATTGCGATTGTCTTGAAGGGACTTTCTTCTAATGTTGGAGCAGATGTTTGATCTTGCTGATTGCACTGGACGAGCTGACTTTTTCCGCTGACTTCTTTCTAACCATTTAAATTAATCTTCGTACAGAGCACGAGCTTCTTGAAGCTCAAAAGCAGGTGTACCTGACATTGCTTCCTCTTCAGCTGTTGCATCATTCACGTCAGGGGCATTACCTTCTACTTCAAGATCAGGAAGGAACACTCCTAGGGCTGCAGAAAGGCTAAGGGTAGTATAGAGCTGCATCAACGACGAGATAAGCTTATACGGCTCTTGCGATAGCTTTACCAATAAGAATGTGCTCAACTGCAGTTGGTGCATAAATCAATTCCTGAAGTTCCTTTACCCCAGATTCTTCCACTAGGTGCCCAATGCTACCAATGAAACCCATCTCCGTGTGAAAACTTCCACGACGGAGAACTACCTGACGGAGGTCACTATCCGCAGGCTTCGACTCTATAATCATCAACAAGTAGCTGATCAAAGGTAATAATTGGTGTCAATTTATGAGGTCTTCAGTGTCGAGAAGATGCATGTGGCGTTACTTGAGCTCATGTTTATCATAAGAAGAAAGACTATCGATGACTGACTAGGATTACTGCCTCGATGAGCGAATTGCATCATGCCAGACCAGGTCCGTCTTGATACACCAGACGGGAGTGATGTTTTTCAAAGTAAGTCTAGATAAGTTGAAATTCTGTACTGTTATTATTTATTTAATTTTGAACGCTACAAACAGTTGGCTAAAAGAAATAAAATGTTAAATTTCTTTCTTACTCAGAGGACTTGCAAGCACAATGGTGAAGCAGAAAACGACATATTTTCACTTAAAATTATTCTAATCCGCTTTGCTTGATTAAAATATGTTTAATTGTGTTTCTGTATTATTTTATAGCTTTCTTTTTACAATAATTCAACAAAGAAGCTGAAATTTGATTCTGACCTACTCAGAACAAATCCATCATGGAGTCCGCCATATTACATATGAAAACTGAGCCTGCAATGCAACCTACCAGCAGTATACATTTGAAGCGTTGTTGATTTATCTAAACAAACTTCCTCATGAAATAAACCACTTCTTTCGTTTAGTTTTTTACCGTTAAAAGAACGAAAGGTAGTTTCTTTATTATTAGCCTCGCTTTCATGTTGAAATTTAATGAGCACATATTTCATGCTGATTTTTATCACCTTCCCATTACCTTCTTGCTCTAGACTTTTAATATGTTAGAGAGGGAACATTACTTGTTACAAAACGGCAAAAATCAGTTCTGTTGCAATTAGTGATAGGTTGGCTAATTTTAATTCCTAAAATGCCTGGACTACTACTCAACAAACCGGTTTGTCCTCATAGTATAACTCTTCATTTACCGTTATTCAGTTCTAATTCATTTAATTACATTCCATGGCAAAATAACGACGATAACCTTTTACAACTGCATTACCAATCACTTAATTTTACACCACCATTTCAATTACATAATCAGACACTGAGCTCACTTGACTACACATTGCGGTTACTTGACGGACAACTCAATTCTCAAATCACCCCAATAAAACAAGACCTTTCTCAATTACACTCAGTTAGTTCCACCACATTAAATGATCGGCTTACTTATTTTGCTCTCACCCTGTTAAATACATTTATCATTATTCTCTTGTATTGCTGCATGAAAGGCCCACCAAACCACCGGTTGTTCTGCACTGTTCTGTTCAAGCGCAAACGTGGTACGAACGCTCCGTTAAAAACGTCGACTACTAGTGGAAATGACACTGAACTTGAAGTCTTGCCAATTGTAATTATTAGCCTATTTCAGATAACTACCCTACGAAATAACGCAATTCAGCGTTTGTTTAAATTTTCCTATTTGAGACTTACTTTAATATTTTTGATCGTTGACGATTTCACTGCAAATGTAAGTTGTTTTTCTAGTGTCTTCTTGCTATCTGAACAAACAGTTTCGTTTACGCACCGTTTTTTGTCTCTGCCAACGGGTGCTTGCAGTTTACACTGCGTTTTCCTTTATTCTAGATCGCCTGTCATCTCTCAGCATCGATTTCCATCAATCCCGTCCGATAAAACAATTAGCTGAATCTTCACAAAAAACTCATGTAGTTCGAGTTCCAACCTATGCGTTTTCACGATTTGTCTCACCCTCCTTACTCTCCTTTTGTGGTCCGTTTTATGAAGCGTTTCTGAATAGGCATGACACTAATTTTACAACTTCGTTATGCAGTCACTGTGGGTCTGAGCATTCCCTTACCAAATCCAACACTGTTTTGAAGGTATTTTTAAGCTATTTTTGAAAACTGTTTTTAACCTGTTTTGTGAAATAGGTTTTAAATAGGGTGAAAAGTGTATTTTTAATGTATTTTTCGACTGCTTTTAAAGGTGTTTTAACCTGTTTAAAACGCTATTAAAAAAGAATTTTTAAAGTATTTTAAAATTCGTTTAAAATATATAAAAAATTCCAGGGCTTTTGAAAGGCTCAAAACAGCTCTAAAACAGTTTTTAAATACCTTATAAATGGGGAATAAAAACAGGATAAAAATAGTTTCAGAAAAATATTTCAATTTGCTATACTATTTTAATCGTATTTTGAAAAAAAAAAACAAACAAACAAACAGGTTAAAAATAGGTACAAAAAATATATTTTTAATATATTTTTCGACTGATTTTAAAGGTGTTTTAACCTGTTTAAAACGCTATTAAAAAAGAATTTTTAAAGTATTTTAAAATTCGTTTAAAATATATAAAAAATTCCAGGGCTTTTGCAAGGCTCAAAACAGCTCTAAAACAGTTTTTAAATACCTTATAAATGGGGAATAAAAATAGGATAAAAATAGTTTCAGAAAAATATTTCAATTTGCTATACTATTTTAATCGTATTTTGAAAAAAAAAAAAACCAAACAGGTTAAAAATAGCTACAAAAAAATATATTTTTAACTGATTTTAAAGGTGTTTTAACCTGTTTAAAACGCTATTTAAATGTTATGCTTCAAAATATATTTTAATAGCTGTTTAATCGGTTACGATTTAGAAAAATACTCGTATTTGCAAATACAATAAAAATACTTTGAAAATAGTATTAAAATACCACAGAAGAAGAAAAGCAATAGCACGCATATAATGTGAAAATACATCAAAAATAGGATGCAAAAATGCAAAAACAGTATAAAATTGTAAAAAAATAGCCAATAGAAAAAAATACTAAAATCGGGTCGAAAGAACATAAAAACAGTACATGCAAAAACAGGATGGAAATACCATTTAAAATCATGAAATAAAATGAATACAAAACCGTCGAAATTACCCTGAAAAAGCAACATTTACCTCTGCGAAATTTCTCCACACAGTCCTGGGCTAGCATTTCACGAGAATTATCTCTTAGCCGATTACTTCGCGTTGATTTCCCTTCGAATTCTCGGGAAATTCAGAAATGCTGAAATCAATCGTTAGCCTGTGTGCAGACCCCCTACCCTCAATAAAAATCAGAGAGGAGGGGGGTCTGTACACAGGCTTCAAAAGGCTATTGCGTTACTGACGTTTCCGGTAAATAATAATTTGCAACATATAGCTTACATTTTTTATTATATTCACGGCTTTTATACTCAAATATTATCAGAAGCTTGCAGGCTACGCCTGAACAGTAATTATTGGCTGATGAAGAACAACATAAGAATAACACCATCAAATTTACGCGGGCATGAAAAGAGTCGTTGATGTTACATCAAGTGACTGAGAACAGCACGTCTGAGCATGGAACCCTGTAAAAACTAAAACTGCCGTACAGCATGCAGGCGGGAGTATATAAAAATGTTTACTACCCTTCATTTGTTTTTCATTTGGCGAATACTTAAGCGTCTTAGTAACATGTTATGCATATAGAGGGAACATTGTATTCTATAATACTCACATGAGAGAAGACTCTTTGGATTAATGCACAAGACCGCGTGCTTCGAAGTAGAAACCAGAACCTTTCAAAGTACATAGCAGTCGCTGAGGAGTCATGCCCATTTTTGATTGGTGATAAAAGCAACATCTACGTGTTCAGACAATCCACAGAGTTGAAGTGTACTTTTGTTAGAACGTAAGAAACAGTAAAATTAAGCGCACCCGCAGTCACAACAACCGCCGGTTCAATAATTTGAAATGAGCAAAGGACAAATGACCGTTTGTTTATCACGTGCATTTGTCACATCACCGCGGCGCGAAGTCGTGATTTCAGTTGCGCGTGACATCGCAGAAATAATATGCCATGCATGTCCGGAATAATCTATAAGAGAAAGATAACCATATATCGGAGTTTATTCAGATCTGAGCTTTGTTTCTTGATGCAATATATACGAGGTGAGATCTTAGCTTGGATAATTTATTTATTATGTAATTTCAAGGGCTTATTTGAGATAAACCACTGTTGACCGCGTGCATCCGGTTCTCGGCCCGCGGCTTCGGCTGTTTGTGAAAAATTTCTACTATATGAAATTACCATGCGATTTTAAGAAGTTTCTTTTAAAAAACTTATGGAATGTCCCGTAACTGCATTAAATGAATCGCGCCTAAAATCTACACGGAGATTTTCGCAGAGAGCTTGCAGGTAATCAACATTTAGGAAGGGATTGATGTTTTATCAGCACACTGTCACGTGTCAGTTACGTGTTGTCATATTGCAGTCAAAGCTAAAATCTATTCCTAATTTTCTTCTCTTTTTTTATTTAATTTAGATTTAATTTTTTGCTCAGCTTCGAACTTTGTTGAGAGGAGAATCCGGTCACAATATGTGACAGCTTGTTTTAAGTCGGGGTTTTGAGTCATTAATGAGTTCGTGACACGATGAAGGCCTAAAAATTAACTTGGTGCAATTGTTACTTTTATAGTCTCAATATAAGTATCCCAAAATACATTACAATTAATATTGCGCCTCAGTCATATTAAGTAATAAGTACCCTACTTTATAGTAGTTAAAATAAGGTCGGCGTTTGATGTCTTTAAGCACACTTTGAATAGTTTATGTATGATCTGGTTTTTTTAGTGCCCAAAATACAATTCAAATAGACCTCAAAACAGTGTTTAAGTAACCTATTTAAAAGTATTTAAAATGCGGTCAGTACTTAAGGTTTTAAAACATATTTCAAATAGTCTATTTGAACTATGTTTGTAACTTTGTGAGTGGATGCGTCTCAAAATACATTTTAGATACAACTCAAAACAGTGTTAAAGTACCCTGTTTAAAAGGATTTAAAATACGGTCAGCATTTAGGCCCTTAAAACATATTTCAAATAGTCTATTTGAACTATGTTTGTAACTTTGTGAGTGGATGCGTCTCAAAATACATTTTAGATACCATTCAAAACAGTGTTAAAGTACCCTATTTCAAAGTATTTAAAACACAGTCAGCATAAAAGCCCTTAAAACATGTTTCAAATAGTCTATTTGAATTCTGTTTGTAACAGTGTTAGTGGTTCTATGCCCAAAATACATTTTAAATACCCTATTTTAATCATATTTATTAAACAAAATACATTGTAAATTGATGAGAGAGGTTTTCCTTTTGATGAAATACAATTTAACTACACTCAAGATATATTTCAATCAGGGGCGAAAATTTAAATTTTTTTGTCAAATAGGATTAAAATACAGGAAAATAGTGTTCAAATACTGAAAATACATTTTAAACACTTTAAAATCAGTTTCAAAATACATATGGTTTGGTAAGGGTTCCTTACAACAGTTTTGTTTGCCTTCTGATTATTCACCCGCAGAAGTAAATTTCTCATTAGATTTTCTGGAGCGTAAACCTCAGGCAACATTTGCAGCTACCTTATTTCTGTCAGTAATTCGCTTGTGTGACTACTTGTTAATTCCTCATCATGTTAGTTTCAATTTACTACAGCTGTATATTCCTAGACTCTTAACGCGTTTCCTCGCAATTTACGAGGGATTTGGTACAAACACTCAATTCTACAAGCTATGCCGTGTTTGGGCATGAATTCGCGCATACCTATTTATCCTAATTTTAATTAAATTCTGTTTTTTTTCTTTCACTCAACAACTATTCGATGCGGTGAAGTTCGCTGCTCATAGCATAATTAGTTGGCCTATTCACTTGACGCGGTGAAGTTCTACTGCTCGTGGCTATATATAGACCATACTGATTTTGTTGTGTGAAACCCCTTATTCTTTTGCTAGTTTGGTTTTTTTTTCATTTGATGCGGTGAAGTAATACTGCTCGTGGGTCCAAATCAAACTAACTTATCTTCATAATTTTTTTCCTTCGCTCCGCAGCTGCGCCTGTAAATGCCGAAAGTCAGACGAAAGCACCGCCCGGAACGTGCAAAGGCGCGCCTTACCTCGTTTTTGCACACCAATGTTTCGTCTGTTTAGATTCCCCCAACGAGCACCCCAGTAAGCCTCTCTCGTGTTGCCGAAAATATATACACGAGGAATGTCTTACTGAGTGTTTGCGATTTGCCAATCAGGCGGTGGGAGACTCCTGTCCTCATTGTCGGGCTCCACTTCAACCGTATCATGTTTGGAGCCCCAATGTTCCTTTGGGACCGAATTCTTTTTGTTTTAAGTGGGTTCATTATCCACCCTCCCCGGCGCCACCACCCGATCCGAGCGAGTGATTAGATTATTTGGGGTTCCCATTGAGCGAGATGATGATCCTTTCCCTCGATATGTCATCCCTCCAGCACCGCCTGCTTGGGCCGAATATATGAGTCAATTCTAATTATCCTCTTTTACACCCAGGGTAACGCAACTCTTAATGGTTAACCAACAGGACGTCAACTCCTACCTCGACTGTTGACGGTTTCCCTCATCTCAGTAAGTGTTGCCCAAACCACTATCCCACAACCAAAACAAAAACAAACAAAAACAAAAAAACAAAAACGAAAATTTCACACCCATCTGTTTTTCCTTTTTTTCAACTTGTGGTGTTGGGATTTTTCATTGTTATAAGCAGCTATTGTTAGCATAAAAGTTCCTTTTTCATCGCACTCCTTATTCTCTTCTTTATTTGGAGCTGGGGACAGCTCCGTCTAAGAGGGGAGTACTTGTTAAACAATCAAAATTGAAAATTGAAGCCATGAAAAATGTTTTAGTGTAGGTGTTTTGACTAAAAAACTTATTGAAAGAATGTTATTTGGTGTTTGGGTTTATTACAAGATTTCTTGCGAATTCGGAAATATTCATATTATGTGAAGAAAAATGTCATAAAAATAATTTGAAGAGTTGCGTTAGCCATTAGTGGCATTTTTTTTATTAGTGATCGATAGAGAGTTTCTCCTAACATGAATTGTGGAGACAGGTGTTTTGTTTTCACTGGCTTCGGCAGGTTACATAAAAGCTTTGTCTTCGTTTTCGAATATAGCTTGGTTTGACATGTCGGCCTTGAATGGTCGTACGTTGGTAATTGCCAGGAAATAGTTCCCGTCCTTGTTTTGGATAAAGTTCTAGCTTGTTTCTCTTAGATTCAGTCGAATTCATACTATAGATGGTTTTACTTAAAAACTGGAAGTATTTAAATAATAATAGTAAGATATTTCCTGGTCACATCATAGCTGTATTGATTCTTCAAGCTGTAAATGAGCTGCAAGAAGTTGTTAGCCACCCGTGTTGTAATCGGACTTGTAAGGTTGTGTTTTTGGCATAGCATTGTTAATTCATAAGCAACCTTAGCCAATCACATTCGGAGAAGAAGCTTGACACCTTACCTAGATCGCGTACTCCATATAATTTTCAAACAGCAACTTTAGACTCTTCTAGAATTGTGAACATTCTATATATAATACTCCACACCTTGTAATTTTTATATTGCTCCCTTGTTTTGTATTGACTGAAAAGCCCATTCTTAACAGTGAAAATTAAGAAAGAAAATCATTTTGACTAGGTAAAATGCCGCGAAGATTTCATGCGGATGAGTCACTTCTAGCCAATCACAGTGGACTTACGTAAGCATTAATTTGAGCTGAGATAATGGGTTTACTAGTCGGTATAAAGGCAAGGTGCGACTTTATTATAGGGAGAACGAAGAGAGAGAATCATAACTCACAAGCAGTAAGTGAATAAAAGTTCTGAGTCCAGTAAGTTGTATTGGATTTGTTGAAAGGCTTCAGCTAGTCCCCGTCAGAAAAGTCGTTCAACAATATATACTATTGAAGATTCCGTCCACCAATGAATCACGTCTCTTTCCCGGAAACCGACATTCTGGTGTCCAAAAAAAAAAAATCAAACAGTCCGTTGTGAAATGATACGAGCCGAACTGTGCTTTTAAAATAATTAACTTTTATCTATCTTAACCTTTTTGTTTCTTTTTTTTTGTTGTTTTCATTATTCAATTAATTTGTATCTCATCGTTTTATTATTTTTTTACCCTCGAGAAACTGGACATGTTTTCGTACTTTCAATGCGATTTACTGGAAATTGGCGCCAAAAAAGCCGCGGCAGAGACGCGCATGGTTTCCTGTTGAATTTTTTCTTTGCGCCATTTTCAATAAATTAAATTCCGCATAATTATGTCATTCCGCAAGCCATGCCACATGCCATTCCGCAAACTCATTCCTTCTTTTACCCTCACCATAGCTAGATGCTCCAGTATTAATGACGGAGGCACCTTAAATTCAATTAACCAATCACCAAGATACCAGCATGATAAATTAAGAACCAATGACGTCAAATGATAAAGGGAAATAAAATCAATCTTTTTTTTGGTCCAAAAAAAAAACAAAAAAAAAAAACATAACCGAACAAAATATGCGATAACCCGACTGTATCAAACCGCAGTAGACTTTTAGGAACATTTTGATGTTCATCTTAATGGCGCAGTTTGCGTGTAAGAATTAGGAAATTATGGCCAGTAAACTCAGCAATCAAGAACTCTTGGAAGGATTCTGGTACTTCGCAATAAGGTAGTCTTCTGGATTAGAATTAAAAAGGAGTCTTACTCTAATTTGTTCTAAGTAACTTCATAGTGGTGTTAGCCTCCCACGCAGACGTTCTTAGGGGTTCGTCACGCGTTCCTGCCCCACGAGCGTCTGCTGACTTGAGCGGACAAAAACGTAGACCAATCACAACAGACTTCCAGATCTGGGAAGTGCACTTTGGACCTTGAGAAATTTCGCGCTTGACTTTATAGCTCCGGAAAAGATCAGAAAGGTCTCATAAAAGGTGAAGACCTTACAGTTTTAGAACAAACTACTCAGTCACCTCACAAGCGTTCGTACTAGTGGCTACCCTCACAATCTCATTGAAAAAAAATTACCTCGGAGGTTAAATTTGTTGAACGGAAGTGGGCTTTACTACAAAACAATAACATGTGAAGAAAAATTCTGCCCTTTTTTCAGTCTTCCAAGGTAACCTTGCCGTTGCATCGCCCAAAGAACAACTTTATGAGCAAATGGCATCTAATCCAGCCTTTACAGAGAGAAATATACAAAAACCCAACGCTTATCTCCTAAATTCTCGTCCGGAGCAAAAATATTTGGTCACGTATCACACTCTACCGAGCTTCTACGTATGTGTTGGCTTGTCAACACTTTGACTTCACCAGCGCCGATTGGATAATCTGCATGTGATCTCCAGCTGATATTTGCGAACAATGGGAAAGGAATTTATCTTTCAGTTCAGCAGACGTTCGTGGGGCAGGAACGAGTGATGAACCCCTAAGAACGTCTGCGTGGAAGGCTATAGTGGTGTGGGACTGTTCAAAATGCTTCCACTGACAATCATCCCTGTACGGCATCTTCCCAGGCCTTCTCGATCAGTGTGATTTCTTTCAAAAGCTCACAACGTGACCCGAACACGCATATGCCGCGCTCAATAAAGAGGCCTAGGGACTAAGGGAAACAAGCAGTGGTATTTTTTCAAATAGGAATTGCTCTATCACTGAGTTATTTAGCATTCATGACTATTTTGAGGTTTCAGCAAGCAACAGTTATGAGGCAGGGGGACGTTGTCTTGAAGGAAAAGACAAAAATCTGTTATGGTGTTTAAGGGTTTCAGAATGGCACAATAAACGGTGGGTTGAACAACAAACAACGATTACAGTGCAAAATACTAAAGCTATTTTATAGCACCGACAACAAGTGATAAATCAGCCACTACTGTAAACTGGGTAAGACCCAAAACGACTCATTGAATATTTAACAATTATTCCTCGCGCCCGAATGGGCTCTGAGTCAATAGCCCATGAGGCCGACTCAGAGCCCATGAGGGCGAGAGGAATAGTTGTTTTAGTAAAATCCAACTAGTTGGTCAAAAATATCGAGACAAAACAACTTTAGCTAGTTAAAGCTAGACTTTAATCCTTTTTTGCCGCGGCGCTTTTCGCCACTAGTGGGCTATAACATATAGCTCAACCAATCAGAACGCAGCATTGACAATAGACCACTAGTTGGATTTTACTAATGTTAATTATATATTTTTAATTACTTTATATAGACGTAATAAGATAAAAAGTATCCATAGGTACAACCCAGATATTGCTTGATCATTGTTTTATAGCCTGCGTGCAAATTTTCGAAGCTACTTCAGTGACATCTGCACGAAGGCAATGATTTGGTCGCTAGGTTTTGCGAGCTCCAATGTAACCTGGATATTAGTGTTGATTTTAGAACAACTAAGCGGTTTTCCGCGCGCTGATTGGTCGAGTATGTACCATGAAAAAGACGTTTAGCCGCAATGACTCGCAAGGTGATTGGCTGATTTAGTGTTGTACCCACGACTTAGGAAAACACATTTCATAACAGCGCAATTTATTGGCCACTTTCCTTTTCCTAATCAGAAAATCCATTTTATCTGACCACACCATGCTACGCTAAAGTATTATGGTATTATTTGAGTCAGTGGTGTTAGCAGAGGCTACAGTGGACAGTGTGTTTTTCGACCAAACAACTGTTTCTAGTTAACTGGATCACTTTCAGCAGTTAGTAGTCAATTATTGTTCAATTAGCTGGTTAGCTCTAGTTACTCTACGCAAAGGATGGCATCGTCATCTGAGCATCACGGGAACTCTAATTACAAATATCTACCAAATATGGCGAGAGACTCCTTTCCAGATTACGGCCTTCCTTAAAATATACACTCATACGAGATACTTACACTTGGCTTACACTTGGCCAGTTGAAGTAATAAAGGAAAGGAGAAAAAAAATCTTGTTTTGAAAACACACCCAAAAAACGACCAAACTACAAGTTACTGCACGTTAAAGAGCGGTGGAATTACAAAAAATTAATTGTTCTTGGCGTGGGCATGTTACTTAATCAACTTAAAGCGGCAACAGATAATACATCATCATCACATGGGAATATGGTCCTGCAAATAAAAGTTAATACAAGAATAATTAGTCAGTGATCACATATAACAATGTACTTGTGTTATGCAGACTACCAGGGTGGGGGGGGGGGGGGGGGGGGATGTACCATCTTTATCCATGAGGGTAAGCCAACCAGCCAACTAATCAGTAACTATTACCTGAAGATGACTATTGCAAATTAAGGTCACCATGTAAGTTGAACACTGGCCAACAAGGCTGGAGTAACTAACCGTAGGTCATTATATTGGATGCATGATCCCTCACTAAACCTGCTACTTGATTAGCCTTGGGCTTTATCCATAAACAGAAATGCACACAGTTCAGAAAGGAAATTGGCTTATCCTTATCTGACTGTGGCCATCCATAAGTAAACGCTTATCACATTGATTGCGGAAGTTGCTGGATAAGTAAGTTACTAATGTGAATATACTGGAGACTAGCACTTGGTATCTCCTCTAACACTTAGCATTAGTATCTGTGATTAGTTTCACGTCTGGCTCAATCAACAGCAAAGTCATAAGGAGACAAACTATAAACTACTTGTCATTATTGGTTAAAATTTATGCTGAGGAATGTATGGAGTAAGAAGCATCCAGAAATGGTACAGTGATCACCTCCACCCATCCTTTGCCAGAGGATGTCAATGGGGTATAGCTGTAGTCAGTAAACAGCTAAAAATATGCTACTTAGTCAGCAAGCAGCTAAAAAACACTGGTTAGTCTGTACGCAGCAAAAAAAAAACCAAAAAAACAAAAACGTTAGTCAGTTAGTTGGCATGGTTGTGAGTCCTGCGGACGTTAAAATCGTTTATGGGGAGGTGTTTCCAAATCAATCACTTCCATAAGACTCCCAAGTGCTCTCCCACTTTTCCAGCGTTGGTTTGCAATATTCTTGAACATTTTATCAACTCGTTCTGAAGATAATTATTTCTTACAAATCCAGCCTTACTGACACCCTTATTTGTCTTCCATGGTTGAACCTGGAAGACAGCACAACAGCACAGCACCACCCTCCCCTTCATCCTCTTTCAGTAAATAAAATTCTTGAACAAAAGCGCTCCATCTGAATTTCTGTACACAGTCATTGCGCCGCTTATCATAACTATAACAACATTCTCTAATCTAACTGGTTATCGGTAGCGCAGATTTCAGCATTTATTGGACAATGTAATGGAAAATTATGTGTCATGTGCAATTAGGGACTTAAAGATCCAACGAGGCCAGACGCGATGGCAACGAGAACGTGAAAACAATAATAAGCAAAACAACAACTTTGCACCTGTATCACACTTTTTTGTACATTTCGTTGCCGTTTTGACACGACTACGACGTGAAAATGCCCAATTTCGCTTTTTATGGAAAACGTAAACAAGAAACGATGAAATCTTATTTCTCTTTTGAAACTTGGATTGTTCCATAGGAAGTCAACTCCAGTTGGGTTCGCCCACATTTGCAACAGTAAGTGAGTAGGAGAAACTAAAAGTGCGTAAATTCATTTTTCAAGCGACGTTCTCATTGCCGTCACGTCGTTGGATCTTAAAGTCCCTAGTAATTGAACACTACGCGCAATCGCACACACCCTCTTGAATGGGTTCAAGGTGAGGCAAGGGAATCGGTAATAAAAAAGAAACCTGCCCAATTGACAATTTGTAATTATACTTTTCAGGGGATTCAACAAATCGTTTTCTCACTACGCGGTCGTACGATTTTGTTTAATCGTTCATAAGATTACAGGCCTTACTACACTTCATTAAGTCCTATTACGCCGGATTGTAGACAGTCACACCATCCTTGCGCAAGCAATTAGCGAGGACACTGAGACAATAAACCATTTCACAGTTGTGGGCTTAATACCCTAGCCTTCGAGTGAATGTGAGGCTGAGGTTGACCTTGTTTAGATACAAAACCTCTTTTGTTTTCTTAAAGAAATTGTGCTTGAAACATACTAACTAGCCTAAGAACGACGTGATTTACACAAGAAAGCAGAAAGAGTTGTTTCAAAACAAGGTCAACTCCAGGCTCGTTCCCATCTAATTTGAATCGAGAGACACAACCGCAGGAGGTTCGAGCGCAGGCTCGAACAAGTACAGAACGTCGCAGCAAGGAACAAGTCGCATATACGGAGGCTAACAGACTAAAGTAGGGGGAATATTGACCAAAACATTTCTATCATTCTATCTCA
The DNA here is from genome assembly GCA_038088405.1 of Porites divaricata. NCBI lineage: Eukaryota > Metazoa > Cnidaria > Anthozoa > Scleractinia > Poritidae > Porites > Porites divaricata. The sequence continues at coordinate 53,914,618 of JBBMOI010000001.1, read as the reverse complement.
CCATATCGTCTTTTTATTTTAAAAAAGCTTAATCTTTTTGTATCAATTTCTAACTTTTTGGGTCTCCTTCACTCCGTATACGCTTAAAAAGTCACCTGTTTTTATACGATTTTCAGTTAATATTTTATAATTTATACGCTTACGATAAACAGGTGTCGCTATTTTTTTGTAGTGTTTTTATTTTTTTGTAGTGAAATCTGCCAGGTTAATAACTACAAAAGGCAGGCTTTGTACTTATTAATCGTAAAGAGCGGTACTTTGTAGTTATTAATCGTAAAGAACGTCATTTACGATTAATAATTATGTCAAACATAGTTAATAATCGTGAAAACCACGATTAATAACTACGTTTGACAGGCTTCGTAGTTAATAATCGTGAAATTTACGATTATTAACTATGTTTGGCACGCTTTGTAGTTATTAATCGTAAGGTTGTCAATTTCTGCACTAAAGCTAACTCAAAAGCTAACAACCGCCATTACAGAAAAGAAAACAAACTCAAAGTCTTTATTTCAAGGTCCCTGTTTTCACAAAAATATATCCCTGAAAACTTTTTGAGAGGTCAGAGTTTCCATTCAGCTAATTTTGTGATCGATTTTTTGTCTAAGAAAGCTAGCTTCTTTCGCTCTATTTTTGCGATAAGCTGACATCGCGAGCGGGCGGCCTCGGTGAGTTTGCTGTGTACGAAATTGTGATAACCGATATAAAAAATTAAATGTTAATCCACATTTTTCAGTTCAAATTACTCTTCCTTTGAACTTTAACTAGGAGAGAGACATCTTAATCCTTCCCAAATGTAACGACAATGAATAAGTGCAGAATAATTCGCTATCGTTATGTTTTTTCTCGCTTTAAATCGTTGACAATTTCAACGCGTTGTTGGTAAACACTGGCGTGAATTACACTTGCCATGAGAAATTTTATTATTAATGTTGACCACATTTCTGGACAAAAATAATGGTTTACAATTTTACTTTAACTCAAAAACTTTCACTATTTTTTATTGCCAAAGGGACAGCTTTGTTTCTGGAGTTTTTCCTTAAATCTTTCCTTAAATCATCGAAAGTTTCAACGCGTTGTCGGTAAACACTGACAGGCGTGAATTATTACACTTGCCGTGAGAAATATTATTATTAATGTTGACCATATTCCTGGACAAAAATAATGGTTTTCAATTTTACTTTAACTCAAAAGCTTTCACTATTTTTTATTGACAAAAGGGACAGCTTTCTTTCTGGAATTTTTCCTTAAATCTTTCCTTAAATCATCGAAAATTTCAACGAGTTGTTGGTAAACACTGGCGTGAATTACACTTGCCGTGAGAAATTTTATTATTAATGCTAACCACATTCCTCGACAAAATAATGGTTTTCAACTTTAGGTTAGCTCAAAAGCTTTCACCATTTTTTTTTTTTTTTTTTGCAAGAGGGAGAGCTTTGTTTCTGGAATTTTTCCTTCCTCACCGAAAGCGGTCCACATATAATATTTCGGCAGGGTTCAAGAAACAGTCAGTGTTCAGAGCGATTACAGTATCAACAAATCATTTATTGACATTCAGCCAGAAAAGAGAAAACCGACAATGTTATTTTTTTTTTTTAAACAAGAGTGATATACCTCTCTAGACTCAAAATCTGAAAATAAATATCGATCAGATTTGTATTTTGGAGACTCACGAGCTTGTCCTTTTGGTCTGCAATCACACGAGCCGAAGCGGCAATTTTATCTGTCTTTCATCTCATGCATGGTAAAATACTAGCTGAAAGCTTCCAATTCGATTGGAAAGAGAGCATTTTCTACAAACTAGATAAATATATTCAACCAGACTGCATAACGACAAACCAGCCTAGTCAAACCGAATTATCAAAGTGCCATGACCGTGAGGAGCGCTAATTCACGCAATTGAAACCTGAGAGCACGACTCGCAGATTTATGGAGAAAATTTAACTTCAGCATTTTTCAAAACGAAAACTTGAATTAAAAAAATATATTTTCGAAAAACAGATTCATATTCACGGCCAGACAAAGCTGGAATAATACGGAATTCTTTCAAGGCAGCTTTTATACGCATTGTACTGAGCTTTGAAAAGTTTACTGCAGTTTGAAATTTGATAGCATACAGTCTGATCTGGAAAATACACTTTCTATATCGTCTGCGTGACAAAAATTCACATAATTTTAAGTAAAATCTGTTATTATTGTTTAATATTTGACTCGCTAAACCGTTCAGAAATGTTTTTAGAAAACAGTACTTGTGTGTTTTGAGAACAACTTTCACCTCCAGAAAAATAGTATCCCCGGCCGCGCGCCGGCATGAAAGATCGATTTTTTTCACTGCCGCTCGTTCGCAAAAATAATCTTCAATTTGATAATCAAAATGAGAAACCTTCTTAGGATGTAATTATCCAAACAATATTTTGCCATACACTGCACCTTTTTAAAAAAGATCGAAGAGTACTTGGAATATGGTCTGCAAAGCCTGTGCAAACTGAAATCAACCATGCCGTTTGTCACGCTACGCGTGAGATTTCTCTCCCTCAGATCACATGTGGAATGATTTAAAGAAAAGGCAAGAGAACTCTTATCATGTTGTACGGAATAATAACTAATGAGCAAGACTACAGTGCTTTCTCTTTCGTGCTGAAATTTTTTACCGCGGCAGCGAGTTGAAAAACACATGCAGACTGCAGACAGATTTGAGAACCAACTCATCAAAGTTTTTGCGCCGAATCGGTGTTTTCGCGGGAATGTCAAGCTGAGTATAAACACAAACACAAACAAACGTTTTTAAATTGCTACCTGTTTAATGAACGTTAAAAGAAAATTGACGATCCAGAATCATCTCTTTGACTAACAAGTCGAGATAAGGCGCTAAAAGTCAGAAGAAAACAAACTCACCTAGATCGATGTTCCTCAACTTCCAGCAACTGCAGAATTATAAACTCTTGTGAAAAGTCATGGCCTTTAAACTCCATTTAAAAGGCAACTGTCTCTTTGATTTCTTGAATCATAGTTCAGAGTCAAGTAGTACAGATCTTGCTCCTTGATTTAAGCTTTATACATACTCCAGGTTTTTCTTCAGTTCTTGCAATAAATCCGGCTGTTAATAACTTTAAGACTTAGACTTAAATAAAGAGTTTGAGGCTGTGCACGATTTTCACCAAACGCCTTCACACAAGTAATTCTGTTCGAACGTCCAATGAAAGGGATGATTATCGGATTGTCTTCATGAGGAGAAGCAATAAACGTGCTGCACAAAGAGCGTACACCAGTCCAGTAAAGAACATATACAGTGATTTCAAACCACATAGAGTAAGAAAACTCGCTGAAGAAGAAGTGGATCTATCTGCGGTAGGCAAGCTTTTGCAAACAATTGTCGATGCTTCGATTTTCTTTAACGTGGCTCTCCCTCGCGCGCTGTTGGAAAATTTTCGTTGATCGCGCCACAAATGCGTTAACACTTTTCCTGGCGTCTGTTCCCTTCTTTCACTGAAGGTCAAAACAAAGTTGATGAGCTGTCAAAATGTGCCCAATTACAGGGCTGGCTGTCAATCAGCTATTTACGATTAATAATTATGAATGCCAGCGTAGCCTAAAAACGGTTAACAGGGTTTGCGAGCCAACTGAAATAACGATTAATAATCGTATTCCAGCTCACGTGCCTTTGCATGAGACTAGCTAATTATTAATCGTAAATAGCTGATTGGCAGCCAGCCCTGTAATTGGGCACATTTTGACAGCTCATCAACTTTGTTTTGACCTTCAGTGAAAGAAGGGAACAGACGCCAGGAAAAGTGTTAACGCATTTGTGGCGCGATCAACGAAAATTTTCCAACAGCGCACGAGGGAGAGCCACGTTAAAGAAAATCGACGCATCAACAATTGTTTGCAAAAGCTTGCCTACCGCGGATAGATCCACTTCTTCTTCAGCGAGTTTTCTTACTCTATGTGGTTTGAAATCACTGTATATGTTCTTTACTGGACTGGTGTACGCTCTTTGTGCAGCACGTTTATTGCTTCTCCTCATGAAGACAATCCGATAATCATCCCTTTCATTAGACGTTCGAACAGAATTACTTGTGTGAAGGCGTTTGGTGAAAATCGTGCACAGCCTCAAACTCTTTATTTAAGTCTAAGTCTTAAAGTTATTAACAGCCGGATTTATTGCAAGAACTGAAGAAAAACCTGGAGTATGTATAAAGCTTAAATCAAGGAGCAAGATCTGTACTACTTGACTCTGAACTATGATTCAAGAAATCAAAGAGACAGTTGCCTTTTAAATGGAGTTTAAAGGCCATGACTTTTCACAAGAGTTTATAATTCTGCAGTTGCTGGAAGTTGAGGAACATCGATCTAGGTGAGTTTGTTTTCTTCTGACTTTTAGCGCCTTATCTCGACTTGTTAGTCAAAGAGATGATTCTGGATCGTCAATTTTCTTTTAACGTTCATTAAACAGGTAGCAATTTAAAAACGTTTGTTTGTGTTTGTGTTTATACTCAGCTTGACATTCCCGCGAAAACACCGATTCGGCGCAAAAACTTTGATGAGTTGGTTCTCAAATCTGTCTGCAGTCTGCATGTGTTTTTCAACTCGCTGCCGCGGTAAAAAATTTCAGCACGAAAGAGAAAGCACTGTAGTCTTGCTCATTAGTTATTATTCCGTACAACATGATAAGAGTTCTCTTGCCTTTTCTTTAAATCATTCCACATGTGATCTGAGGGAGAGAAATCTCACGCGTAGCGTGACAAACGGCATGGTTGATTTCAGTTTGCACAGGCTTTGCAGACCATATTCCAAGTACTCTTCGATCTTTTTTAAAAAGGTGCAGTGTATGGCAAAATATTGTTTGGATAATTACATCCTAAGAAGGTTTCTTATTTTGATTATCAAATTGAAGATTATTTTTGCGAACGAGCGGCAGTGAAAAAAATCGATCTTTCATGCCGGCGCGCGGCCGGGGATACTATTTTTCTGGAGGTGAAAGTTGTTCTCAAAACACACAAGTACTGTTTTCTAAAAACATTTCTGAACGGTTTAGCGAGTCAAATATTAAACAATAATAACAGATTTTACTTAAAATTATGTGAATTTTTGTCACGCAGACGATATAGAAAGTGTATTTTCCAGATCAGACTGTATGCTATCAAATTTCAAACTGCAGTAAACTTTTCAAAGCTCAGTACAATGCGTATAAAAGCTGCCTTGAAAGAATTCCGTATTATTCCAGCTTTGTCTGGCCGTGAATATGAATCTGTTTTTCGAAAATATATTTTTTTAATTCAAGTTTTCGTTTTGAAAAATGCTGAAGTTAAATTTTCTCCATAAATCTGCGAGTCGTGCTCTCAGGTTTCAATTGCGTGAATTAGCGCTCCTCACGGTCATGGCACTTTGATAATTCGGTTTGACTAGGCTGGTTTGTCGTTATGCAGTCTGGTTGAATATATTTATCTAGTTTGTAATATATAGGTTTAGCCAGGGCTAAAAGCGAAGCTCCCATTAATAAATTTATTATTTAAATCAAACAATAAACTTGTAATCCACAAATCAGTTAACTTAAGGGGAAATTATTTTTGGAAAGGCTAAGTGATTTTAGAGTGAAACATCTTACATCGAGTTGGCCTATAACGTATATAACGTATATAATTAATCTGTCCATCAAGCAAAGAACTTTTCCTGATATTAATCTTTAAACAGAGATCCCGTTCCATGACTGTGTGATAATTATAGACCAATATCAGTTCTTCTAGTATTAAGTAAAGTTTTTTGAAAAATGTATTTATAATCAACTTATATCTTATTTTTTGTCTGAAAATATGATAATACTCATACTCAATATGGATTTAAGCCAGGCAGTACCACTGTGGACTGTCTTGTTGATCTCATTGAAGAAATCTCTACGTACTGTCTAGATCAAGGAGATTATGCTGTATCAATATTTTTAGATTTGAGTAAAGCATTTGATACCGTCAATCATTCTATTTTATTATCAAAGCTATTGTCCTATGGCATTCAAAAACCTCATATCGACTGGTTCAAATCGTATCTTAATAAAAGAAAGCAGAGAGTTTTTGTAAATGGTAACATTTCTGACACCATGCCAATTACTTCTGGTGTACCCAAAGGATCAATTATAAACGACTTTACTCAATCTTCTGATTTTTTCTCTATGAGACTATTTGCAGACGATACCTCTTTAACAGCTTCAGCTAAAAATATAGATGAACTCTTATTTGAGATAAATAAAGAACTACCTAATATTTATGACTGGCTATGTGCAAATAAATTAACCTTAAATCTAAGAAAAACTAAATATCTTAACTTTCAACCTCGTCAGAAAGTAGATTATAATTTATTATTTCCGCTATCGATAGCTGGACAATTCTTAGAGCAAGTATCCAAAATTAAATACTTAGGTATCTATATTGACAGCCACCTATCCTGGCATGATCATATCGACTATGTGTGTGATAGAGTCAGCAAGAGTATTAATATTATGACAAAGATAAAAAGTTATCTAGGTAATCAATGCTTAACTAGTATCTACTATTCTCTTGTTTACCCATATCTCATATATGGTAGCTTATTGAGGGGAAATAATTATGATAATCCATTATCACAGCTCATACGTCTGCAAAATAAAGCAGTTAGAATTATGAATGACGTTCCTTTACGAGATCATATCACTCCTCATTATGTTCATCTAGGTCTATTAAAATTTCGTGATATTGTTAAATTTATGTACAATTGTTTGTTTTTATATGACTATGTCTCTGATAATAAGCCGTGTAATTTTCCATTATTACTTGTATCTGAGCAACATGATTATTTTACACGAAGTGCATCTGCCCAGCAATTACAGATTCCCCACTCAAGAATTAATATTCGAAAGTTCTGCCCCACCGTCATTGGTAAATACTATTGGAATGATCTCCCCCTTCATATTCGCAATAAATCATCAAAAATCCTGTTCAAAAAGGCACTTAAAATATATTATCTTGCTCAGTATTGACTTGTGTGTGTGTGTGTGTGTGTTTTTTTTTTGTGAAAAACAAAACTACAAAAGAATAAAGTCAATCTTGTTAAAGGGCCATGATTAGTTCACTATAATGTGCCCTTCTCCATTCTAATTTTCTTCTTTTATTATTATTATTATTATTATGTGCACGTAGGTTAAGCAACTATTGTATTATTGAATACAACTACTGTACTACTGTACAATTAATGTTTATAACATAGCGCGCGTGCTTGCCCTATATAAGTCCTATTGAGCCGCTATGAACAAAATCTTTATTTATGCACGCCCGTGCGTAAATAAGATGACGTCAGCAATTTTTTCACATGGCTGGAGAGTTTCTGTCTTGTTAAGCTGCAGTGCAGTTTTCCTTCGCCTTAAGACATGGAAGAAACCAGTGACGAGCTGCCCAATTTTTCTATCGGCATTGACCTTTTACGTCCTGATCCAACTAGCAGCAAGAATAAAGCCGAATTCCAAAAAAACTCGCAAGTTGCGCGTTTGCAAATTTGTCGGAAGACCAGCTGCAGCAAATTTTGGCTGAGAGACAATCACTGGGAGCAGAAAAGACCCCAATTGGTCATTAACAACAATTAAAGGTAAAATTTCCGTTTTTATTGTTGTTCTTAAATTTGTTATGCACTTTTGTAATCGCCAAACAATACGACTAAATCAGGAAAATTTCTCTTGCAATAACAAGACAAATTACACAAGAAGACATAAATTTATTACTCATAAAAACAACTGCTGCCAGGTCTTCTCAATTAGCCGAAATGACCAGCCATTGTTCGTAAATGAATGTAAAGTAGAATGACAGTCGTCTTCGCTAAAAAACAAGTTTAATTTCTGGATTTCGCCGAGCGAAACATAAACATCTTCTCAGCGCCGGATCCAAACCATACTCCACGACGTCTTACGCCATGTGAGTATTTTAACTTTAGGTGGACTTTAAGACACTTTCGTCTTTGTTTCTGTTTAGCTTCAATTGATCGTTAACGAATAAATAGGCACATTTTCTTTCTCAGTTTTACAGAAACAATTTTCTTTCAAACTAGGCGATTGTGGCGTGTTTGTAACCAGCCAGTAGAAGCGTTTGTTTTTCTGTGGCGCGCGTCACGAGAATTTTGCAGTTAATCAAAAAGCAAGCATTTTTGGCAGCTATGTTATAAAAGAATTTGCTCATGCTTTTAGCTGTGCGTATATCGAGTTATTGATGCACTTGGGAAGTTTGGAGAGCACTCAAGAAGCTAGAGTTGCACTCGGCTATCGCCTCGTGCAACTCTTACGCATCTTTCGTGCTCTCCAAACTTCCCGCGTGCATCAATAACTCGATATACGCACGCTAAGCATGAACAAATTCTTAAATTATTATTGTACAACTAATGTATTAAAGGATGGAGTAAAAAAATAAAAACAAAACATAGCAATCATCTTCGCTCACATTCAAGAGCCGTAATGGTTCTTGATCACAGTGGATTATACCTGGAAAACAAATTCTTGGAAAACAAATCAGGCCGAATTTTTTGCTTTCGACAAGTTTACTTTATAAAATCTTGCCAACAAATCCGGGGATATGTAAACCAACCTTTTATACTTTTTACACATCACATCTGAGGTGAAACCGTACTATTTATCATACAGACCTCGAGCGCAGTGAACATTAAAAAAGTTATGCTTCAACATAAACAATTTAATGTTTTTTTTTTTTTTATTTAAGGGTTTTATAACGATGTGTAATCTTGAAAAGCGTTTGATACGCGCGGCAAAAAGATAACTCCTGCAAGCGATGTTCATGAACGACTGAAAACAAACAGCACAGCGATTTAAATTGCAAGAGAGACTACTAACAATCACTAAAACAAATATAATTCGGTTAAACATTTACAGACACAACAATTTTCATTCACGAAGATAAGTATTAAAGCGTTTCGAAAAATCCTGAGTCTTAAAGCTTAATAACTTTATGTTTTAAGCCGGCCTCGCGGTGTTTGCTTTTCTCAAAGATGAACTCGAGGCAAGAAAATCGCTCAAAGTTTTCTTTCTACAGCCAAATTTATAACTAAACATTCTTCGGAACGTGTTCTTCTATTTGCGGTGAGAAAATATATCTAAAGGCTCTTTTAAGTCCTGTAAGCTTATATCAAACCTGATATTAGGTCGGTTCACTGTCTCAAATCTTACAAACGTCAGTGAAACGTGCATAAACTTGCCGCATAAATTGTGCTCGACTACATGAAATTAGATATTAAAAAAAACTTCAAATGCAATCATTACTCAGGCTTACCTTTCGAGATGCGGTTCGTAAAAGCTATCAAGTAACGCGAGAGTCGCTTGAGAATTTTGAATCCTCTTTATACGCATCAAGCAAGGTGAAAAACGAAAACGATGCCATCCGAAATCGGATTTCCGACTTTAACAAGCGACGCATCTCTCAAGCAAAAAACCAATGAACAAACTAGCCATGAATAACAGACTTGATAGCAGCTGTATTTCATTTTGTACATCCAGTGGAGAAAGACAGTTAAAAACATCACAAGTTTACACAAAACTCTGTCAGCTTCAGCTGTCAAAGTAAACAAAGTTTCAAGATGCTGCATAAATTTTCCGCATGAACTCACCTGTCAAATTGTGACCAATCAGAGCATAAAAAGTAGGCATAGAGCGTGACCAACGCGTGACCTTGGTGAGAAAAGGTCTTCCTAGCCTGTATTGTTACATAACTTGCTGAATTTTCGCGACCATGGTTAGTTTGAAATCAAACTCTTAATAGTGAGGGGTCATGATGATATAAACACGGCATATTTCATATAAATTTTAAAAAATAACAAACTTGAGCCTGCGATCATCTGAAAACCAGTAACTTGTCAGCGGATAACTTCAAAAAAGTACTTGACCTCGATGGGTCGAAACCTGAGCCCGCGATACGGTCAGGTGATACTGGTCAGCGGATACCTTGTTTTGACAGCTGTCAATTGATCACAATATTGATGTGCAATCAGTTTCCTCCTGGGCTTCCTGGGCTCCCAAAGTAGTTAGAAAGTGTGAAAGTAAACATTGGTTTTCCTGTGGTGCGGACGGACGGCGGGCGGGCGGGCGGGCGGGCGGGTGGTCGGTGTACGGTCACGTGATTACCAAATTTTCTGGGATGGGTAGATTACATTAGCTATGGGGCTACGTCCACGCGCGCGCTTCGCGCGCGCGAGGAGCTCCGCTAGAAAATGCTCTCTTTCCAATCGAATTGGAAGCTTTCAGCTAGTATTTTACCATGCATGAGATGAAAGACAGATAAAATTGCCGCTTCGGCTCGTGTGATTGCAGACCAAAAGGACAAGCTCGTGAGTCTCCAAAATACAAATCTGATCGATATTTATTTTCAGATTTTGAGTCTAGAGAGGTATATCACTCTTGTTTAAAAAAAAAAATAACATTGTCGGTTTTCTCTTTTCTGGCTGAATGTCAATAAATGATTTGTTGATACTGTAATCGCTCTGAACACTGACTGTTTCTTGAACCCTGCCGAAATATTATATGTGGACCGCTTTCGGTGAGGAAGGAAAAATTCCAGAAACAAAGCTCTCCCTCTTGCGAAAAAAAAAAAAAAAAATGGTGAAAGCTTTTGAGCTAACCTAAAGTTGAAAACCATTATTTTGTCGAGGAATGTGGTTAGCATTAATAATAAAATTTCTCACGGCAAGTGTAATTCACGCCAGTGTTTACCAACAACTCGTTGAAATTTTCGATGATTTAAGGAAAGATTTAAGGAAAAATTCCAGAAAGAAAGCTGTCCCTTTTGTCAATAAAAAATAGTGAAAGCTTTTGAGTTAAAGTAAAATTGAAAACCATTATTTTTGTCCAGGAATATGGTCAACATTAATAATAATATTTCTCACGGCAAGTGTAATAATTCACGCCTGTCAGTGTTTACCGACAACGCGTTGAAACTTTCGATGATTTAAGGAAAGATTTAAGGAAAAACTCCAGAAACAAAGCTGTCCCTTTGGCAATAAAAAATAGTGAAAGTTTTTGAGTTAAAGTAAAATTGTAAACCATTATTTTTGTCCAGAAATGTGGTCAACATTAATAATAAAATTTCTCATGGCAAGTGTAATTCACGCCAGTGTTTACCAACAACGCGTTGAAATTGTCAACGATTTAAAGCGAGAAAAAACATAACGATAGCGAATTATTCTGCACTTATTCATTGTCGTTACATTTGGGAAGGATTAAGATGTCTCTCTCCTAGTTAAAGTTCAAAGGAAGAGTAATTTGAACTGAAAAATGTGGATTAACATTTAATTTTTTATATCGGTTATCACAATTTCGTACACAGCAAACTCACCGAGGCCGCCCGCTCGCGATGTCAGCTTATCGCAAAAATAGAGCGAAAGAAGCTAGCTTTCTTAGACAAAAAATCGATCACAAAATTAGCTGAATGGAAACTCTGACCTCTCAAAAAGTTTTCAGGGATATATTTTTGTGAAAACAGGGACCTTGAAATAAAGACTTTGAGTTTGTTTTCTTTTCTGTAATGGCGGTTGTTAGCTTTTGAGTTAGCTTTAGTGCAGAAATTGACAACCTTACGATTAATAACTACAAAGCGTGCCAAACATAGTTAATAATCGTAAATTTCACGATTATTAACTACGAAGCCTGTCAAACGTAGTTATTAATCGTGGTTTTCACGATTATTAACTATGTTTGACATAATTATTAATCGTAAATGACGTTCTTTACGATTAATAACTACAAAGTACCGCTCTTTACGATTAATAAGTACAAAGCCTGCCTTTTGTAGTTATTAACCTGGCAGATTTCACTACAAAAAAATAAAAACACTACAAAAAAATAGCGACACCTGTTGATAGTGGAAAAAGGCCTTTTTACGTTCACCCTCTTGCCAGAGTCATTGGTCACAACATAATAAACTCTTTCCTATTTATTGTCAGTAAAACAAGCAAACGTAGGCATGATTACCTATATCGGCAGCTTTTTTCACCAACTTCTACTCTCTTAGAAACCATGTGACATTGCTTTTACCATATTATCAGAATTTACAAAGTACTAGTACATAAGAGTGATGAAAAGCTCACTATTGGTATAGCAACGGTATAGTGTGAGAAACAGCAGCAGCGGCAGCAGCAGCAGGTTATTGGCCCAGTAAAAGCAAGCAGCAGCAATCATAGCTCAGTCTAATGCAAGACTGAACTTCACTACTGCATGTGGTTACTCTGCATGTGGTTACTACATTAAGAGTGATTGTCTGTAAAATTCGAACTTTGGCCTGACACGGTACCTCATCGATTTGGCTGATTTTTGGCATGTAGTCTTAGAATGGTGTCCTAAATACTGAATGCATATTCTAAGGTTCGAATTCTCTTTGGTTTCAAAGATACAGGAATGACAGTTTTGACGCGGCCTCGAGGGGCCGCCATGTTGGTGAACTGAAAGAGGTTTGCTATAATTAATTCTAGCCTTATCATTGAAAGAACTTAATCGTGACTCATACAGTCACAAAGAACTATCCTTCCTCCTTTCATTTACCTACTCTTATCTGAAAATGGTTAACCCTGAGCTACGAACGGCTATAGCTTCTCACGGCACTTTTTCCGTACTTGAAAGGTACACAAATTTGGTAGAAATTGGAAGATCAATATCACCCATGCCACATCGATTTAGGCTAAGCCATTTTAACTAAACATAGTTTGTTTATAGATAAGTTAGACTGCTGAATAAAATAATTGGGCAAATGTAATGTAGCAGAACTATAATTGCATGAATGCGCAATGGTTCAGCCATTTGGCCGCTAAAACTCCCAAACGAAATTCGGTGAATATTTGAAAAGAAAATTCTTAAAAATTGATCGTGCCTCTTAAAGCCTATCTATCGCTTAAAAAACCTTCACTTGTAATGTAAAAAGATGATCTTTTGTTTCTGATCTTGCGAAGAGCTTCAAATATGCGCTAAAATGAAAATTATACATTTTGTTACACACAGTACTAGCCGCAAGTTCGCTCTTCGATTTGCCAGTCCAATCGGGAGCCGCTCGTGTGCACAGTTACAATTTTCTCTGTAGTATTTCGCTGTATAAAGCTACAACTTACATATTTTCGCAGGCAAAGATAACGTAAACTTTCTCAATTTTTATCAAAAGGCTAGAAAAACAAACCGTGCACTGCGGCTTTACGCGAATTATATGGTATTCGATATTACACGTGTAAACAGGAACCTACCTTTGCTTCTATGTACATTTGGCAGATCTTTCCGGCGTAAGATATAAAACTAGTACATGAAATGAAGTTAAAGAACTCATCAAGTCAAATTACGTGATCGTACCGTCATTACTGAATAAAAGTCGGAAAAATATGACATGGAATGATCGGTGGGAAACGAAGCTATTTTTAGGAGGTCAAGCGCAACTGCACGCTGGAACGGAAGTGAAATGAACAACCTTAATCCAATAGACCACTTTCGATATATTAAAATTCAGCTTGGCAGCGAGGCCTAGAGGACACAAACAAAGGAAACTGAACGAACATGATTATTCATTTCTTTTGTTTGTGTCCTCTAAGCCTCACCATCAAGCTGAATTTTAATATATCGAAAATGTCCTATTCAGTCTTGTTGACGCTATTAAACGTTTCACCCGACTTTGAACAGAAAGTTTTTTTTATTCTCTTTCTCCTTCTTGCGTGTATTCTGCATTTCGCCCAGTTTTTTCTCGTACCTTTTAATTTTCTAGCAAACTAGAACTGTTAAGAATTCCTTCCCCCACCCCCTCGCCCCCCTATTTGAGTGAACTTTCACTCAGTCTGATTCACAATAACTTTTGAACGGTCACAAAGTGAAATTTGAAATGAAATTTTATTTTGGTATATTAAGCTCCTTCTTTTTTTTCTTCTGATAGCCGGAAATGTTTTGAACGTAAAGGCTAAAGTATCGGTATTTTTCACGACTCGGCTTGTAGACTGACCTCACCACCAGTATTACACCACACGGACATAAATTCTGATTCCGGAGAGGGTCAAAAAGTAACTGATGGGTCTCTGAAAAGCAAAATGCAATCACCTTGGGGCGAGCAGGCTATATAGATGATGAACTCATTGTTTATATTAAACTCTATGACCGTATCCCAAAAGTCGAGCCAGCCCGGGGCGAGCGAACACAATTTTGGCGCCACTCCACGCCAGTATGTTTGGCGGGAAATTGGCTGCTTAGTCAAATCTCCTAAACTCCATGACCATGCACCTTTCCAAATATTGCCCTTCTAATCATTGTATAGTTAGGGCCTCCCTTAAGCACTTGCAACTATTCTGATTTGTATACAGAAGACTGTTTAACAGTTTCCATATCTTTAATGTCTCGTAAACAACACGTGGTGCATGTTCTGATCTCTGCCCCCCCTCCCTCCCCCATCCATAACAAAAAAATTTCGGATCAACACTGAAGGTACAAAACAAAAATTACCATCTCAAGGCAAAGTTCATCACTGTAACTTACCAAATAAAAGTATTTTCGTTGTTTGCCATCGACTGATTCTGTTCCGAATACTAAGGTCCCATAAACAACGGCAGCGTTTAGAAAGGGATGTTACTAAAACGGGGAACGGGGAGCGGGGAGCGGGGAACGGGGAACGGAAGTCTGGGAACGAGTAGTCAGCGGTAACCTCCATAAAATCCAATATGGCCGATGATAGGTGAAAGAGAACCGTCGAAACAAACTTAAATAACGTCGCTATTTTACTTGAACTAATTATGCTCATGAGGAGCTTGAAAGAATACGGAGGTAATGACATTTTTCACCTTTTTGCGTTGCGTTTTACTAAACAATTATCCTTAGGAAACAAAATATGCTCCAACAGCAGTTGAAAGAAGCCAATCGGGACAAAAACTCTCAAAGCACATGTACAGCCGTATTTGGAACTCAGGCGAATCTATATTGAGTCTAGCCCACAGAGCAATGAACTACTTTTCCATGATAGATAATAAACATCGAAGTAGCCAGGTAGCTTGCGTGCAAACTTCTCCTATTTCCTTTGATAGAGATGTCTGCTTTGAAAAATGTTATTGACAATGTCATCACATAATTACTAAGACTACTTTAACAATCTGGTTCTGCTTTTATTATTTAATATTACATCTACTACACTGCAAGCATTCACGATATTGAAGTGTTTCACTGATCCATGAAAATAAAATAATATCATTTTATTATTCTGTGATGAAACAATTTGTTTCAGGTCAGTTCGCCCAGTATAGACCAGTATAATGACCCTAATGGAACCGAATTCACTCATTTTCCTCACCCTAATTAGTAAACTTCAAAGTCGTACAGTGCCCATTTGCCTTTCTGCAAAATACCCCTGACGACCCTTTCCTGAATCAAAACCATTGGATTGCATTAAATGCAAGATTCTCACTCACTGCAGATCCTCAATTAACCACCCCCCTTCCCCACTCCCCACTAAGAATGAGATCCCAAACTCTTCCCTTTCTATTGAAGAAAAATGAAGATTATCTTAAAATAATCAAAGTACCTCTTCATGCGCACAAAACGTTTGGTGCAACTCATACCATACAATATCACTGGATCAAGTACTGTTCTCAGTGCAGGAGGGGGTACTATAATGGCCTAAACAGAGCGGCTCCCCCCGAAAAGGTTACCTTTTCCAGGCTTCAGGTACATGAAAGGGAAGGGTCTTTTTTTGTAGTTGAAGTATATGAAAGGGACATCTGTCATTTCAGTCAGCTGAAGGATCAAAATGAGATCAGTCACAGGCGCACTTTATGGATGTGAGAGACAAGAAAACCTGTTTTAGCGATTTATTCATATTGTAAAGATGGTGTATTTACAGCACTCAAAAAGGGATGTAGCGTTCAAAATTAGGTATGTGAAAGGGGTACCATTTCTCACTGCAGGGTATACAAAAGGGGTACCTTTACTGTCTAAAAAGGTACATACAAAGGGTAAGGGGTTGGTCCCTGAGGCAGAGCCTCTTCGTATAAAACTTCAGTGAGAACCCCCCCCCCACCCCCTCCTCCCCTCTGGGTTACTGTTACTGTAGTCTGATTCTTCTCTTTAATTTCTTTGATACTGTGCTTCATTAAATGAATTTTTATTCATTTAAAAGTTTCCATGGCATCCCCTTTTTTTAAAATCCCGATATGTTCATGAAACATTGAGTAAGTGTAATGTGGCCACTATACACATACAGTTGCGCATGTTTACTGAAAAACATACTCGCACTCCAATCTTTTGCCTCCCATCACTTGTGTGAGACCTTGAACTCTTTATTTCCAAAACTACAGACACCTTGCTTGAAGGCTTATCAACCACCTTCTAATAAGCTGCCAACCTCTGCAACATTGATGATGTGATGCTTGATGGTAGGTGCAAGTTGCAATATTACTGAATTAAGCTAATAAAGCAGCTTGACAATATTAACTGGTTTAAGTCACTGACACATTCAGTTTTACACTGAGCTTGAAATATTTTTCTCCACAGTAAAAATAACGTTCATTAAAGAGAAGTGGAGCTCCCCTCTGCAAAAACATTAAAGGACTCCCCCTAGGAAAAAAAGAGGCATTCAGAGGGCTAAACAGAGGAAGTATACTTCCCATGCATATTTTAACAGCTAGCCTTTAAAAAGTACCTTCCAACCAAAGTGCTTCCCCATGTACACTTGCAACACTTAATATTGCAGCTCAGTTGTGGTTCACTTTTATCCTAAGTTTGAATTTTAATCTCTTTGTTTTGAACTCATTATTACAAAATTCATATTACCGTACCCCCAAACAAAGGGAAGCAAAATTTCAACCATGGTTATAATAAAATAAAACCACAGCATAGCCATTTGCACTGAAACAACTGTCATCTTTACATAGATGCCAACTCTCCCGCTTTTGGCGGGAGACTTACGCTTTTTTGCCTCGTCTCCCGCTCTCCCGCTTTGGTACAATATATAGATTTAGCCAGGGCTAAAAGCGAAGCTCCCATTAATAAATTTATTATTTAAATCAAACAATAAACTTGTAATCCACAAATCAGTTAACTTAAGGGGAAATTCATGTGGGAAAGGCTAAGTGATTTTAGAGTGAAACATCTTACATCGAGTTGGCCTATAACGTATATAACGTATATAATTAATCTGTCCATCAAGCAAAGAACTTTTCCTGATGATCTAAAAATCGCTAAAGTGATTCCTATCTTTAAACAGGGATCCCGTTCCGTGACTGTGCGATAATTATAGACCAATATCAGTTCTTCCAGTAGTAAGTAAAGTTTTTGAAAAATGTATTTATAATCAACTTATATCTTATTTTTTGTCAGAAAATATGATTACTCATACTCAATATGGGTTTAAGCCAGGCAGTACCACTATGGACTGTCTTGTTGATCTCACTGAAGAAATCTCTACGTGTCTAGATCAAGGAGATTATGCTGTATCAATATTTTTAGACTTGAGTAAAGCATTTGATACCGTCAATCATTCTAT
Source organism: Porites divaricata (assembly GCA_038088405.1). Classification (NCBI taxonomy): domain Eukaryota; kingdom Metazoa; phylum Cnidaria; class Anthozoa; order Scleractinia; family Poritidae; genus Porites; species Porites divaricata. The sequence continues at coordinate 53,897,117 of JBBMOI010000001.1, read as the reverse complement.
TTTATTATCAAAGCTACTGTCCTATGGCATTCGAAAACCTCATATCCACTGGTTCAAATCGTATCTTAATAAAAGAAAGCAGAGAGTTTTTGTAAATGGTAACATTTCTGACACCATGCCAATTACTTCTGGTGTACCCAAAGGATGAATTTTAGGACCATTGTTATTTTTGATATATATAAACGACTTTACTCAATCTTCTGATTTTTTCTCTATAAGACTATTTGCAGACGATACCTCTTTAACAGCTTCAGCTAAAACTATAGATGAACTCTTATTTGAGATAAATTAATTTTTTTGAGAACTACCTAATATTTATGACTGGCTATGTGCAAATAAATTAACCTTAAATCTACGAAAACCTAAATATCTTATCTTTCAACCTTGTCAGAAAGTAGATTATGATTTATTATTTCCACTATCGATAGCTGGAAAATGCTTAGAGCAAGTATCCAAAATTAAAAACTTAGGTATCTATATTGACAGCCACCTATCCTGGCAAGATCATATCGACTATGTGTGTGACAGAGTCAGCAAGAGTATTAATATTATGAAAAAGATAAAAAGTTATCTAGGTAATCAATGCTTAACTAGTATCTACTATTCTCTTGTTTACCCATATCTCATATATGGTAGCTTATTGAGGGGAAATAATTATGATAATCCATTATCACAGCTCATACGTCTGCAAAATAAAGCAGTTAGAATAATGAATGACGTTCCTTTACGAGATCATATCATTCCTCATTATGTTCATCTAGGTCTATTAAAATTTCGTGATATTGTTAAATTTATGTACAATTGTTTGTTTTTATATGACTGTGTCTGATAATAAGCCGTGTAATTTTCCATTATTACTTGTATCTGAGCAACATGATTATTTTACGCGAAGTGCATCTGCCCAGCAATTACAGATTCCCCACTCAAGAATTAATATTCAAAAGTTCTGCCCCACCGTCATTGGTAAATACTATTGGAATGATCTCCCCCTTCATTCGCAATAAATCATCAAAAATCCTGTTCAAAAAAGCACTTAAAATATATTATCTTGCTCAGTATTGACTTGTGTGTGTGTGTGTGTGTGTGTGTGTTTGTGAAAAATAAACTACAAAAGAATAAAGTCAATCTTGTTAAAGGGCCATTAGTTCACTATAATGTGCCCTTCTCCATTCTAATTTTCTTCTTTTATTGTTATTATTATTATGTGCACGTAGGTTAAGCAACTATAGTATTATTGAGTACAATTACTGTATTACTGTATTACTGTACAATTAATGTATTATTATTGTACAACTAATGTCTTAAAGGATGGAGTAAAAAGATAGAAACAAAAACAAAACAAAACATAGCAATCATCTTCGATCACATTCAAGAGCCGTAATGGTTCTTGATCACAGTGGATTATACCTGGAAAACAAATTCTCGGAAAACAAATCAGGCCGAATTTTTTGCTTTCGACAAGTTTACTTTATAAAATCTTGCCAACAAATCCGGGGATATGTAAACCAACCTTTTATACTTTTTACACATCACATCTGAGGTGAAACCGTACTATTTATCAAACAGACCTCGAGCGCAGTGAACATTAAAAGAGTTATGCTTCAACATAAATAATTTATTGTTTTTTTTTTTTTTTTTTTAATTTAAGGGTTTTATAACGATGTGTAATCTTGAAAAGCGTTTGATACGCGCGGCAAAAAGATAACTCCAGCAAGCGATGTTCATGAACGACTGAAAACAAACAGCACAGCGATTTAAATTGCAAGAGAGACTACTAACAATCACGAAAACAAATATAATTCGGTTAAACATTTACAGACACAACAATTTTCATTCACGAAGATAAGTATTAAAGCGTTTCGAAAAATCCTGAGTCTTAAAGCTTAATAACTTTATGTTTTAAGCCGGCCTCGCGGTATTTGCTTTTCTCAAAGATGAACTCGAGGCAAGGAAATCGCTCAAATTTTTCTTTCTACAGCCAAATTTATAACTAAATATTCTTCGGAACGTGTTCTTCTATTTGCGGTGAGAAAATATATCTAAAGGCACTTTTAAGTCCTGTAAGCTTATATCGAACCTGATATTAGGTCGGTTTATTGTCTCAAATCTTACAAACGTCAGTGAAACGTGCATAAACTTGCCGCATAAATTGTGCTCGACTACATGAAATTAGATATAAAAAAAACTTCAAATGCAATCATTACTCAGGCTTACCTTTCAAGATGCGGTTCGTAAAAGCTATCAAGTAACGCGAGAGTCGTTTGAGAATTTTGAATCCTCTTTAATACGCATCAAGCAAGGTGAAAAACGAAAACGATGCCATCCGAAATCGGATTTGCGACTGTGACAAGCGACGCATCTCTCAACCAAAAAACCAATGAACAAACTAGCCATGAATAACAGACTTGATAGCAGCTGTATTTCATTTTGTACATCCAGTGGAAAAAGACAGTTAAAAACATCACAAGTTTACACAAAACTCTGTCAGCTTCAGCTGTCAAATTAAAGTAAACAAGTTTCAAGATGCTGCATAAATTTTCCGCATGAACTCACCTGTCAAATTTTGACCAATCAGAGCATAAAAATTGGGCGTAGAGCGTGACCAACGCGTGACCTTGGTGAGAAAAGGTCTTCCTAGCCTGTATTGTTACATAACTTGCTGAATTTTCGCGACCATGGTTAGTTTGAAATCAAACTCTTAATAGTGCGGGGTCATCATGATATAAACACGGCATATTTCATATAAATTTTAAAAATAATAAACTTGAGCCTGCGATCATCTGAAAACCAGTAACTTGTCAGCGGATAACTTCAAAAAAGTTCTCGACCTCGATGGGTGGACACCTGAGCCCGCGATATGGCCAGGTGATATTGGTCAGCGGATACCTTGTTTTGACAGCTGTCAATTGATCACAATATTGATGTGCAATCAGTTTCCTCCTGGGCTTCCTGGGTTCCCAAAGTAGTTGGAAAGTGTGAAAGTAAACATTGGTTTTCCTGTGGTGCGGACGGACGGCGGGCGGGCGGGCGGTCGGTGTACGGTCACGTGATTACCAAATTTTCTGGGATGGGTAGATTACGTTAGGTATGGGGCTACGTCCACGCGCGCGCTTCGCGCGCGCGAGGAGCTCCGCTATAAATCTCCGCCTTCTTACGTTGTAGCTAACGCTAAGGCACTAGAGACGCGTGGGTAATTTCCCAAGTTTCGTTGCGCGCGTTCGCAAAAACACGTGTGTCTTTAGATCGTTTTGATTCATGCTTGGTGTAGCTTTAGTTTGTACCAAATGGAGTATAGTTTCGATGGATATCTCGACTTCTTGAGATTTAAGAACCAGTCCATTACCCTCGTCGCTGGACAAAGGTAATTCTTAGTTCGATTTTGCAATGATTTATTGTGCTGTCGTAAGATTTTCCTTGATTTTGTCTCGAGTAGCCGACTCGCTTATCGTTCAGCTCCTTTATCGAGTTTGTTTATGTAATTGCTTTCTAGTTTTACGGTTCTTTCTGTATCCTGCTGAGGAAATTGAAGAATCAGTAACTCAGCCACACCCTTTTCACCCCTGTATGCCCAAGCGACGATGCCAACGTTCTCCACCCCACTGTATCCAGCAGTTGAACAGCGCAGCATTACGGAAGCAATCACAGAAAGTTTTCAAGCCGCTCGAATGCCACCTCCCAATCTAACAGTTTTTTCTGGCAACCCATTGGATTGGCCGACCTGGAAAAGTGCATTTGAAACTGTAATAGAGAAGAGGGCTATCAACCCCAGTGAGAAGATTCTATATCTGCTTCAATATTTGTCTGGACCTCCAAGGAAGGTAGTAGAGGGTTATCAGTTTTTGTCGTCGCCTGATGCTTTCCAAACAGCGAAGAAAATCTTGGAGAAGCGATTTGGTCATCCTTCTGTTCTGGCTGACGCCTTCCGAAAAAAGTTGGAAAACTGGCATAGGATCGCCCCAAAGGATGGAATTGCCTTGAGAGAATTTGCTGATTTCCTAAGAACGTGTGAACTAGCAATGCATTCAGTTGAAGATCTCGAAACGTTGAACAAAGAAAGTGACAACAAGAAACTAATAAAGATCCTCCCTAGCTGGGCTCACTCCAAATGGGGGACTAAGGTCCACGATTATCAACAAAAACATGGGGATAGCAAGTACCCTCCTTTCTCAGCATTTGCGAACTTTGTCACCGAGATAGCTGATGTTCAGTGTTTACCCGTACTTTCAGAGTTAGAAGTCAATAAGCAAGAAAGAGAGGACAGAAGAGGAAACCGCAGAAGAGGCCCTGGTCAAGGATTGCAGTTGCCAGTCAATTCACTGCTAAAAGATGTTCGTCAACCCTCAAATATTCCCGAGAAAACTGACAAGAAACCATGTGCATGGTGTAAACAGCCCCACGTTTTGAATGCCTGCCAAGAGCTTCTGAAGGTTCCTATTAAGGAAAGACTATCATTTCTAATTAAGAAGGGACTCTGCTTAAGGTGTCTAGAGCACGGCCACATGGCAAAGGAGAATAAGTGCAAAGCAAGATTAAAGTGTGCGTCATGCAAACAACCGCATCCCACATGTCTGCATAGAGAACAAGAAGCAAACAAATCCGGCCAGGCAGAACAGGCTGCTACATCAGGATCTGCACTATTACCTGTACCGACATCGGAACCAGCTTGTGCCAGGTGTACAAGAATATGTGGAATTGAAGGTCAGGAATCTGGACAGGACCAAAGTTTAATCATTCCAGTATGGGTATCTAGCTCTGAAGACCCCGAGAACAAGCGAATGACGTACGCCCTCCTTGATTGTCAGTCAAATGCAATGTTCGTTACTGAGAAGTTGAGACAGGAACTTGGACTTGAAGGTGTTAAAAGTCACTTGCTGTTATCTACCTTGCATGAACAAAATGAAGTGGTTGAAAGTCGCAAGGTAAAAGGCCTGACCGTGATGGATTTGAAACATCAAAACAGCATCTCTTTACCACAAGCGTTCACGAGGCAGACAAACCCTTTTAAAAGCTCACAGATCCCTAAGCCTGAAGTGGCCAAGTGTTGGGAACACTTGAGGCCCATTGCAAATGAACTGATGCCATACAGAAAGGATTTAGAAGTTGGCTTGCTGATCGGAACAAATTGTCCAAGAGCCATAAAACCACGGGAGATCATACCTGGTTCAGATGACGATCCATATGGAGTAAGAACAGATCTTGGCTGGGGCATTATTGGCAGAGTGTGCCTTTTCCCTCCACCCGAGTCAAATGAAGATCATGGAGTTTGGACCAACAAGATTACAGGAGAACTTATTAGTACTCTTGAGGGGGCCAATCCACGTTGTGGTGCAACTTTCGCCCTTAACTCTCGCGTCAAGGAAGTCTTTAGTCCTGCCCAAGTAAATGAGATGTTTGAATTAGATTTTCAAGAGAGATGTGGAGCCAAGAGTGACCAATCGTTATCTGTTGAAGACCAGAAGTTCCTTAAAATCCTTGGTGAAGGAATCCACAAACGAGAAGATGGGCACTATGAGATGCCATTACCCCTACGCTCGGAAGAAATAGAGCTCCCAAACAACCGTTCCCTTGCTCTCAAACGTCTCTTTCTTCTGAAGGAACGCTTCAAAAGAGATCCAGCCTATTACAAGGATTATGTGAAGTTCATGGAAAAGGTTATTGAAGATTGTGCTGAGAAATGTGAAGATGGAAGTTCTGGAGAATCTACCAGAGTCAACTATGTACCACATCACGGGGTTTACCACCCAAAAAAACCTGGAAAGATCAGAGTCGTCTTTGATTGTAGTGCACGTTACGCAGGAACTTCCTGAACCAAAACTTGTTGCAAGGACCGGACCTTACAAACAGTCTAGTTGGCGTTCTTTGTAGGTTCCGACAAGAAGCCATAGCATTTTCCTGCGATGTGGAATCCATGTTTCACCAATTCTTCGTGAATGAAGACGACAGGGACCTCCTGAGGTTTTTCTGGTGGAAAAACGGTGATCTCGATACAGTACCTGTTGAATACAGGATGAAGGTCCATTTATTTGGAGCCGGTTCGTCACCTGGTTGTGCCAATTTTGGATTCAAGCAAGCGGCAAATGATGGGGAAAGAGAATTTGGAGCCGAGGCTGCTGACTTCATACGACGAAACTTCTACGTCGATGATGGTTTGAAGTCGCTCAGCACAGTCTCCGCCACCACAAAGCTAATTCAGAACAGTCAAGCCTTGTGTACCAAAGCTGGCATCCGACTACACAAGTTTGTCAGCAACACAAAACAAGTGCTCAAAGCAATTGCTCCAGAAGATAGAGCCGCTGGATTGCAAGATTTGGATCTAAAGTTTGACCAGCTTCCCATCGAACGTACATTGGGTATCATGTGGTGCGTTGAGACCGATTGCTTCAGGTTCCGGATTGTGATTCAAGACCGGCCATTAACCAGGAGAGGAGTCCTCTCCATTGTATGTTCAGTTTACGACCCTCTTGGATTTGTTGCCCCTCTTATCTTGATGGGGAAACAAATTCTTCAGGAACTTTGTAGTGGGAATGTGGACTGGGATGAACCAATCCCCGACAACGTACGACCCAGTTGGGAAAAATGGAGAAATGAATTACATGTCTTGGAGCAACTGAGAATCCCAAGATGCTTCAAACCTAAAGATTTTGGAGAAGTGAATAGAGTTGAATTGCATCACTTCTCAGACGCTAGCCAGAGTGGGTATGGTCAGTGTAGCTATCTTCGCTTGGTTAACCAACAGAACCAATCACACGTTTCCTTTGTCATGGGAAAGGCTCGAGTAGCACCCTTGAAGGCCATTACCATCCCTCGACTTGAACTAGCTGCAGCAGTAGTCTCCACCAAGGTCAGCCAGTGCCTTAGACAAGAGTTAGACTACCAAGATATTGCCGAATTGTTCTGGACCGATAGTCAAGTAGTGATAGGATACATAAACAACGAAGCAAGGCGTTTTCATACGTACGTGGCCAACCGTGTACAAGAAATACACAACAGCACTAAGCCCGAACAATAGCACTATGTGGGAACTGACTCCAACCCAGCTGATGCAGCTTCACGTGGCCTTACAGCCCATCAACTTGCACACGGTTCACTTTGGCTGAAGGGCCCGGAATTTCTTTGGACGCCAAATGTTCATTCAGTACAAGCTTGTTGCAAGCCTGGTCCTCTTGATTCACAGGACCCCGAAGTGAAAAGGATCTCCGCCCTTATTACGCAGACCAAGGAGAGAATTCCTGACCATTTTGAGTCTAGTAGGTTGGATAGCTTCTCCGACTGGTTTAGAGCCAAGAATGCAGTAGCATTATGTTTACTACTAAAGAAGCGCCTAAGGGAAAGAAATATGGAAGAGAGCTCGCAGTTTCCCGTAGGAAGGTTGAGAGAGAGATCTGACTTCAAACACCAGAGACCAGCGGTAGAAGATTTAGCCAACGCAGAGATGGAAATCATCCGCAGTGTGCAGCATGAACACTTTAAAGAAGAAATCAAAACACTTCGCCAACTGAGTACCTGTGGAGAATTCCTGAGTAGAGAAGCAGTGAACCAGCGTGACATGAGTTTGAAGAAGACTAGCTGCATGTATCGTCTTGACCCCTATCTCGATGCTGACGGAATCCTGCGAGTTGGCGGTCGCCTCCGAAGAGCAAACATGCCAGAAGGCATCAAACACCCAGTCGTACTGCCAAAGGGGTCTCACGTTACCAAGTTGATCGTACAAGACTGCCACCATGCCATAAAACATCAGGGCAGTGGGATGACCCATAACGAGCTCTGTCAGCGTGGATATTGGATTATTGGTGGTACGTCCGCAGTAAGATGTTTGGTCTCAAAGTGTACCATTTGTAGAAGATTTAGAGCACCCCCACAAGTTCAGAAGGTGGCAGACCTGCCTCAGGATCGAACAGAGCCAGCTCCTCCCTTTACTTATAGTGCGGTGGACTATTTTGGACCCTTCTTCATAAAAGAGGGCCGTAGAGAAGTCAAGCGGTACGGAGTTTTATTCACTTGTATGTCCTCACGCGCGATCCACATTGAAACCTCCAATACACTCGAGACGGATTCTTACATTAATGCACTTCGCCGTTTCTTAGCTGAACGTGGCCCCGTTCGCCAAATCAGATCTGACCGTGGCACTAACTTCGTGGGAGCTAAACGAGAATTAGCAAATGCCCTGAGTGAGATGGATCATGAGAAAGTGAAGAGTCATTTATTAAGGGAGAATTGCAACTGGATCGACATGAAGATGAATTTTCCCGCTGCCAGCCACATGGGCGGAAGTTGGGAACGGCAAATCAGAACGGTGAGAAACGTTCTCTCAGTGTTGCTTCAAGAGTCTGGAACCCAGTTGGATGATGAAAGCTTTCGCACACTGATGAACGAAGTTCAGAACATCGTAAATTCGAGACCACTTTCTGTAAATAACATGATGTCTCCAGAAGCCCCAGAGCCGTTGACACCGAATCATCTCCTCACTATGAAGGTTAAAGTGTTAATGCCTCCTCCTGGTGTATTCTTAAGGGATGACCTTTACTCAAGGAAGAGATGGCGAAGAGTACAACACCTTGCCAATGAATTTTGGAATAGATGGAGAAGAGAATTCCTACACACATTACAAATGCGCCGGAAGTGAGTCAAACCGCAGAGAAACCTCGCTATTGGGGACATAGTTGTAGTCAAGGATGACCACCTGCCAAGGAATGAGTGGAAGCTAGCTCGTGTTGAGAAGACCCTCCCAAGCGATGATGGCTTCGTTCGAAAGGTGATCCTGGCTATTGGAACACACCATCTTGACAGTAAGGGAAGGACGACGCAAGAAATTCAGTGCTTGGAAAGACCAGTTCACAAATTGGTGCTGATTTTACCTCAAGACCGGGAATTCCCCGTCGAGGAGCCTGCCGTATCAGAGGCTTAGTGTCAAAGGACATTAAGAACTATCAAGGACCTTGTTTGTGATCTTTTTTTTTTTTGCCGAATTAACGAGATTGTTTTCTTTATTAAGTAGACCTTTGTATTTGGAACAGTAGATTCCCACTGTTGGGGAGCCATGTAGCTAACGCTAAGGCACTAGAGACGCGTGGGTAATTTCCCAAGTTTCGTTGCGCGCGTTCGCAAAAACACGTGTGTCTTTAGATCGTTTTGATTCACGCTTGGTGTAGCTTTAGTTTGTACCAAATGGAGTATAGTTTCGATGGATATCTCGACTTCTTGAGATTTAAGAACCAGTCCATTACCCTCGTCGCTGGACAAAGGTAATTTTTAGTTCGATTTTGCAATGATTTATTGTGCTGTCGTAAGATTTTCCTTGATTTTGTCTCGAGTAGCCGACTCGCTTATCGTTCAGCTCCTTTATCGAGTTTGTTTATGTAACTGCTTTCTAGTTTTACGGTTCTTTCTGTATCCTGCTGAGGAAATTAAAGAATCAGTAACTCTGCCAGCTTTGTAATTGGTTTATTTTTTGGATCAAGTGGAACTTATTTATCGATCGAAAGGTCGTTCGGTAACATACGTTCACTATAAATATTGAATACTTAGTAAAAAATAAAACAGTCTTAGTTTGAGATTTAGCCCATTTTTAGCTCAAAACTTGAATTTTTCTTATTCGCAGTACGGTTTCTGTGGCATTTTTGTCATTGACAAAGATTATTTCTAGCATTCGAATTTTGATAGTATGTACATCATGTACGACAAAAAAGCAAGGCTGATTTTACAGTCGGGAATATATTATTATATTATATTATATTATTACTATTATTATTATCTTTTATCTTTTTCCATTACATCATGTAAGACGTCATGTAATGTCCTAAGTCATTCCCATTGGCTAATTGGGGGGTGGATCAATTTTTCGGGGGGGGGGTGGTTGAAATTCCGGGGGGGAGTAAAAAAACACAGTCTCCTGATTTTAGGTCTCCTGAGGTTGGCATCTCTGTCTTTAAGAGCAAGGTATGGTTGATATTCCTGGCACATTGCATGTTAATATGTTTAAAGTTGCCTTTTATTGAGGTATTAAATAACCTGATCCATCTTATCTTTTCACATAATACAATTTGCACTTACTTCTCATCATAGGTTTGTAAATAATTATAATATTATTAGACTTACAGTTTTATCTCCTCGCCAACATGTTTTAATTTGGGCCTGAAAAAAATGATTCAGCTAGGAAGGACCTCCACTAGTACTGCCACACTGTTACTGTCGAGGAAATACACCTGACTGCTTCGATCTACGTTATCTTTCAGCATGTATTTAAGCCAAAACCCTACGAAACGCGTCAAGCAAAAGTAGTTCATTGCTTTGTGAGTTAGACACCGTATAGATTCGCTTGAGTTCCAAATATGGCTGTGCTTTGAGAGTTTTTGTCCCGACTGTAGCTTCTTTCAACTGCTGTTGGAGCATATTGTTGTTCAGTAAAACGCAAAAAGGTGAAAAATGTCTTGAAATTATTACCTCCGTATTATTTCAAGCACCTCATGAGCATAATTAGTTCATTAGTAAAATAGCGACCTTAAGTGTTGTTTCGACGCTCCTCCATCATCGATCTTACCGGGTTCTTGATCGGCCATTTTTTTGGATTTTTATGAAGGATACCGCTGACTACTGGTTATTTTACTTCCGTTCCCCGTTCCCCGTTTTAGCAACATCCGTTTAGAAAGAGCCCGCCCTTTTCAATCCAAGAAAACCCAAGTAGCAATTTTACCAACGGACATAAGCCGTAAAAAGAGGACCGCGTCAAATAGTTAATAAAAACACAAACGCCTCATGACACCTTTACTTCAGCCTTTCTTCAATAAACTAAGTTTTTAAGGATAAATGACACCAGAATGCGCGCGCGATTACAACCATAGTAGGCTTATGAATAGAAAATTTAACCAATGCACATGAAGGCGCTTAAGACAGGGACTATGGGGAATTGGGAACAACGTGCGTACCGCTGGAAAAATATTAGCTAGTTCCCTGAATAGACACAATTAAAACCGTTTTTGTTCACGGTGAGGAGCTGTTAGATCGAGGAAAGTGACATAAAGTAGATCTCATCAGAATACGGCACAGGACTAAGCCTTAAAAATCGCAGGATAAGCATGCAAGATCAATCATTATGTAAAACAAAGAAAAAATCCTTGAGGGAAAAACTTATGGCTAGGGAAAAGGTCGAGACTCGCAGGTAGAAAGTTAGGATCGTAGCTTCTTTTCAGATAACATTTCCTCAGGCCCGTACATGCGTAAAAAAATCTATAAAGGTTAACAAAAACGATCTTCTCCCTGACTAAAAAAAACTTAATTGACAGGACAGTGCTCTAAAAATAGAAACTTAGCAACGTTTTTTTTTTCTAGTATATATTTGAAAGAAAAGCTATAATGAATTCAGCCGAGCTCACATAAAGACCAAAGAAGCATATACCACTAAGGCACCAAGCCAAGGGGAAATAGAGCAAAAATTTACAATTTTTCAAATGACGAAAGCACTACGTTACCTGTTTGACACCAACGAACCTATGAAATCAAGGTTATCTTCCCAAGTGACAGAATATATCTTTCATTTTTTCTTTTTTTTCCAAGCAGTTACTGTAAATGATCGATTAAGCACTGCTTCTCGAATAAACGCCGCTACGGAATAGGCGCCGTAGCGCTAATTTCATTTACAAATAAACGTCCTACCTTTGTTACGGCGCTTGATATAAAAAGATACCAAAACCATATCGCTTGACAAACAAGACCACGACCTACTAGTGAGTTCTAAAGTTTTAATGTACGGGAACTTTCGAAACCAGGTTCATATAGCAGTTCGAGGTGTGCATATTTGTCCTTTTTCTTGCCGAAGTCTGAGTTCTCTCTATATTCCCCTTAGTGTTTTTACCCGTAGTTGAAATAAGCGCCGCTCCCTAATAAGCGCCGCACCTTTAACATGGAAAACGCAATAGGTTATGTACGATGGGCACAGCTTGGTGGACGTCTTACTAACAAGCACATTACTACTACTTGTCTTCAGAGGCGCTTTGAGCTTACGAGCAGAGAAAATTAGTTTTTGACCGTTAGAAAATGAGGATGCCTTTTGTATGATGACGTCATCGTCCTACAGTAAAAAGCGTTCGTTTTTTACCACTGATATTATCAATCGGTACACTTATATTCTCGAAAGGTCCGTGAGCATGGTGAATTATTTTACATTAAACTGCAGACACATCTTCAGTCACTCCGTGAAAGAACACCCTTACTATTCGCGATATCGGATAAACACTCTGGTCGCTAACTGAATTTTCTTTGCTGTTTCCTTTATTTAGAATTAGGACTCTCTTGAGTTATCCATACATGGACTAGCGATTTTAAGCTTTTTCAAGAAAACTTAAGTCTGGAATTGTCCCTAGGGTGGGGCATTTGCGCACAGTTTTGAAGCCCCTCGGTAGGGTGACTGGGGACTTTTCTTATCTCCTGTGATCATCCCTCATTCTTCTCATACTCTTCCAAACCAATTTTCCTGTTTATCACAAAACACTTTATGGAAAGACCAAGAATCTCCTCAAAACGAGTTGCGTGATTGAAACAAAATAACTGAAACTGTTGTTAATGGTGTACAACACAGAATGAGTCTATTTATTACTTTGCTACGCCCAATTTGCAAAACCGGAAGTAATGATGTTTATTTCAAGGGCTCATGTCTCATGAGTTTGACTGAATCTTCAAACGCTGTAAATACATGTAGCTGGAACTATCATCACATCCTCGCTCACTAATAATGATAACTTACATCAATGCCATTATTTATTGCCTGGCTACGATTTTCACGGATTCTTCAGTTCAGTTGTTTGAAACCAGGCGGTTTCACATGAGTTGTAACGCCATGCAAGGAACGTGACGATTGACCCGCGATATGCATGGGAAAATATTACTTTTTTTCGATCAAGGTGGAAATTGGCATCTTTGTCGTCGAGTAAGGTAATACATTTCAATTTTCATCATTATGGTTAATTTTAAAAGCTCTGTTTTCGATAAAGGAACTGGAGGAAAATCAGGAAAATTCCAGTTTGACTGTGATGGCTGCATTTTACTTAGCATAGCATAAATATAACAAATTCATTTTCCTTTTCCTCATACAATCTGTCTTTTTATACTGTTTTTCGCAGCAGAGCTATCGCTTATATTACAGAGGCTAATTTTGTTGTATAGACCACTCAGATTTAGTGACAGAATTTCTATGATCGATTGTAATTTTGACAAAACCTGGCGAGTAATCGGTGTAAAGCTCATTGACAAAGTCGCTAGAACACTCTTCCATTCATTACTTTTGTTTCTGCTCCATTAAATTTGCCCAATTTTTTTATTAACGAACTAGATTTAACTACAAACGATGAGTATTCAGGTTGAGTGGCAACCTTCAAAGCGATGTGGCAAGAGAGATATACGCCTTTGAATTTCTGTTAATTTTACGGGTGTAAAAAATTCAAAATATATACCCACCAAAAGTTTAATCGATCGTTGCGAGAATGTTGTCAATTTCGAAGTAGTTTCTAAAAATACAATGAAGAGGGATAGTTCTTTCAATGTGTATCGGCAAAGGAAGATAAGCTTTGAAGCCAGGGTTGTAGTCGAAGGCTCAAAAACATCTTCTATTAACCAATATGGCGCCGGTCCGAAGCACCCCAAAACCGGCCGTGTCGGTAATTTCCGAAATAGGAGGAATTAGAACCTAAAGTTACCTATTCCTTATTAAAGACCCCAAATCAAGTCTACATGCCAATTTTGAGCCAATTCGGTGAGATAGTGTGGCAGCGACTTTTCAATATAGTTCGAATCTTACAGACACCTGCTCTTAATCAAACAACCACAAATATTACCAGAAACCCATAAGGGGTTGAAACGTGTAACTCTCATATGTTTGCCTTGTCCGATGCTCGTGAAAATTCATTTTAGAAAGTACCATATTTGGAATGAGAAGAAGAGATAACTGACCAATCAAACTTCGTAAACAACGTGACGTAATTTTCCTTCAGGTTCCCGCGCCCGCTTAAAAAAATGGCCGACAAACGGGGGAAAAACTCCTGAAAGCCAAGAAAGCTTTTAAAGGTTGAAGCCAGGAATATTACCGAAACACTCAACAGGATATTATTGCCTTACCACCGGGGCCAAACGTAACATTATGAAACCCATTGACGGCCTCGCAACTTCTTGAAGTTGTCACATCAAAAAAAAAGATGCCTCGTTGACCCTCTGCACAGTAAACTTATACTGCAAATAGGCTTTCAAAATTCTTATGTTAAAAGTCTAGAATAAACAGTGAAAAATATTTTCCAATAAAATTCATTAGCTGCGTATTGAAAGCGCCCAAAACCTGAACCTGACATCTTCGCAAAAAGTGATGCTTGTAATGAATGTGAGAAGCATTTTAAAAGCTTAAATTGAACTTAGATGTTGTAGTCACGATCGTGTTTTGAGCTAATTTTATGAATGAACAAACTCAAATTAATAGACAGAGAAGCCGTTTCTTGAAAATTTTTATTCAAAGCCCAAAAAGTTAATCCTTTAAAGCAATTCGGAAAACACTATCTGGATCGTGGATCCGTTTACGCAAGTGACATCGGCTAAGCACGTGACAAAACTCAACACAAAATCCATCCCAAATCAGGGCACATTTTGTAATTTTTCTTTAGCGCCGAAGAGAACAATTTATAAAATGTCTATGAAACATTTAAAAATACATAAATTCCCTTTCAAAAACGTAATTGTCTTGGCCATAGAGTGCAAAATGTACCTGAAAATTCAGCAGAAACTTCGCTGACTTGGTTGCATTTCAAAACAGACCTTGGGCTCCGCCGTGAAGAAAACAAGGTTGAATTCCTAGAAGGACGATTTCTTGATGAAAAGCTTCCCTTTCTCCACAAAAAGAAAGCTGAGCATTCTTTTGAACTTTCTCTTTCCATTTTTTGTCCTTTAACGGTGTATTTTTAACCTTGAAATGCAGAACTCTTGTCTTAAAACATCTGCAGGGTGATCGCGCAGCAGCCATTTTGTTGAAAATGGATATCCGTCACTAAGATTTCCAAATATGGTCAAAATGAATATTCACGAGCATTGAACGCCAGTTACACGTTTCAACCCCTTATGGGTTTCTGATATTACTTAATACTATTATTGTTATCGCTGTCATCATCATTATGATCAAAAGGGCCTGAATGGTCCAAACCATGCACCTATGGGCATTTGCCAATAGACTGTTGCCTTGTCTTCACTGTCACTTGATGGATAAAACCTTCTGTAGAATAATGCTGTGCTATTCCCGATTAGTAAATTCCAACTAGTTTTCTATTATCAATGCTGCGTTCTGATTGGTTGAGCTACTACTAGGCTATATGCTATAGCCCACTAGTAGCAAGAAGCGCCGGCTATTAAAACCAAAACAATGGCGGCTGAATCGCCTTTTGCTAGCAAAAGTTGTCTTGTCTCGATATTTTTGACCAACTAGTTGGATTTTACTTAAACAATTATTATTCCTCGGGCTGAATGGGCTCTGAGTCAATAGCCCATGAGGCTGAAGGCCGAATGGGCAATTGACTCAAACCCCATTCGGGCTCAAGGAATACTTGAAAATTATTATTACCACCATTATTTTATTTTTTTAAATCTTTTCCAGGTATTTTAAATTATGCTTGATTACAATGTTAACAGCTAAACACAGCATTTGCCCCACTGCAGCAACTAGCAACAGCTAGCTGATTATCCCTCGTTGGACAATGGCCTTGAGAATCACATTTTGGGTTCCATTTTAAGCTCTTACTAGTCACTTTTATAAGCTGGCTGGGTTTCCAGGAATACCTTTATCTCAGCTGACGTCTTTGATTTCTTGCAACGGCATCAAAATGGCTATTATTGCGACACAAAGCACCGCTCCGATTGAAATTCCTGCAATTTCACCTCCTGTCAGAAGCAGAAAAGAAAAAAACTGGGATGAGACAGTCAGTTTCCATGCCAGCTTATTATGGGAATATCATGTCAAGAAGTGAACTTTTCTTGTAGTAGACATTTAATTCAAGGTTTTATCCTGTCAGGCTTCTTCAGAAAAAAAAAAAAAAAAAACACCTTGAATTATATATCATAATTATAACAATATATGGATTTAGCCAGGGCTAAAAGCGAAGCTCCATTAATAAATTTATAATTTAAAACAATAAACTTGTAATCCACAAATCAGTTAAATTAAGGGCACATTCGTGTGACTTTTGAGGGACAGGCTAAGTGATTTTAGAGTAAAACAAATCTTGCATCGAGTTGATAGCCTTATATGTACACCCAAAAAATAGCACAGGCAATCATCTTCGGTCACATTTAAGAGCAACAATGGCTCTTGATCATGGTAGATTAGGCGTAGAAAACAAATTCTTGCAAAACAAATCAGGCCGAATTTTTACGTTCGACAAGTTTACTATAGAAAATCTTGCCAACAAATCTGGGTGCGTGCAAATCAACCTTTTATACTTTTTATACATCACATCTGAGGTGAAAGAGTACTATGAGGCGCTGTTTTATCATACAGACCGCTTGACCTCAGACAATTAGCAGTCAGTTTCACAATTTTTCAAGACTAATTCCATTCATTCAATATTCAGGACCATCGAAGCACGCGTGGGCTTTTAGCGAAACCGTTCAAAAAAAATTCCAAAATCACCTACCAAGTTTGCAAAGAAATTTTAACAGAGTTACGCTTCAACATAATAAAGAATTTATTGTGTTTATTTTTTATTGATAGTTTTATGACCTGTAACGGCGATGTGTAATACGTGCGGTACGTTGAGTACTCCCGCAAGCGATGTTTATGAACGACTGTAAACAAACGGCAAAGCGATGAAAATTGCAAAAGACAACTAACAATAAATAAAAGACCAGAAATATAATTCGGTAAAACATTTACAGAGACAACAAGTTTCATTCACGAAAACAAGTATTTAGGTGTCTATAAGAATCCTGAGTCTTTAAGCTTAAAAATTAAGTTTAATTTAAAGTCGCTGGCTTCCCGGTGTTTGCTGTTTTCCTCGATGAACTCGCGACAAGAAAATCGCTCAAAGTTTTCTTTCTACAGCCAAAATAATATCTAAATATTCTTCGGAACGGTTTTTCTTTTTATTTGCGGTGAAATATCGACTAAAGGCTTTTCAAAGTTCTGTAAGCTTATGTCAAACCTCATACTAGGTCAGATCAGTGTCTCAAATCTTAATACAAACGTGCGTAAACTAGCCTCATAAACTGCGCTCGACTTCATGAAAACAGACATAAATTCAATGATAACTCAGGCTTACCATATTTCGAGATGCGGCCCCTGAAAGCTATCAAGTAAGGTCTGAATCGCTTACGCATCCAGCAAGGTGAAAAACAAAAACGATGCCATCCGAAATCAGATTCTGACTATGACAAGTACCGCATTTCTCAACCAAAAATTCAATAAAGAAACCAGCCATGAATAACAGAAGACTCTGGATAGCAGCTGTATTTCATTTTGTACATCCAAGGGAAAAAGACAGTTACTAAAAACATCACAAGTTGACACAAACCTCTGTCATAGCTTCAGCTGTTGAAGCAAACAAGTTTCAAGATGTTGTATGAATTTTCCGCATGAACTCACCTGTCAAATTTTGACCAATCAGGGCATAAAAATTGGACGTGGAGCGTGACCAAAGGGTGACTATCCTGAGAAAAGTGAAAACCATCTGTTTTCCCTTCTTGCATTTTTAAATAACTGGCTGAATTTTCACGTCCGAGGTCAGTTTGAAATCAAAATGTTAATAGTGCTAGGCCATAGTGACATAAACAAAAAATATTTCATGAATTTTAAAAAATAAACTTGAGCCTGCGATCATCTGAAAACTAGTAACTTGTCAGCGGATAACTTCAAAAAATACTCGACCTGGATGGGTCAACACCTGAGCCCGCGATACAGCCAGGTGATACTGATCAGCGGATACCTTGTCTTGACAGCTGTCAATTGATCACAACATCGATGTGCAATCAGCGAAACTTATTACAAAGTTGAAGAGAATAGGGTAGACTTACTGTTGTTACTCTTGGTATAACGCGATGTAATCCCAGGAGCTCCCTATCTTACTCAATTTTCACCGAAAAGGTCAACAAAACAAATGATCAATGAAGGTGTGCGTCCTTCCAGTTCTTGCTTACCGTAATTCGTTCATAAATGGTAAAGCCAATCACTCAAACATTTAAAAGAGTAAAAGAAAAACGTACGACCTTTTTCACCAAAAATTCCCATTCCAAAACGAATCTCACGCAAAAGAGTTGCACATTCCATGACATTCTGAGAACATTAGCGTCTCGATGTTGTAAGGTTTTCTTTTTTTCAACGTTTTTAACAGGATTTTTCTTTTGAGAATTCTCTAACACTGTTACGAAACGGCACTAGTACCTGATTGCGTCGAGTAAAATATTACAAACATGTCAAATCTGATTTGTTAACATCACGTGACGTAACCGTCCTACGGAGTTGGCTGGAGAACAGCAACTGACCAAATGGATGTTCAGTTGCAACCGAGACTACAGGACATATTTAAGTCCTCTACAGCTAAAGGCAACTGTGGAATTAGTAGCAGTGAGTCAACTTTCGTCTTATCAACCAGCGAAACCCTTTCTTCTAGTTGGGCATGGTAGTAAACCCTTTTCAAAGAATACCCGGGTACATCGGCTCTGGGATGCCCCTAGACAAAGGACTTTCTTGAAAATTTTGGATATTAAACCCGGACAGACTTCAAGCGACGGAAGTGATCCAAAAGAATTGCTATCAATCGATCATCCTTGTCACTTGAAAAACAGAAATGCCCCGAAATACATACTCATGACAAAACGATATTGAAGATAAAATTGTTTTGATCACTGAGAGATATCGGTATTGGGGTTTGCGTAAAAACTCAGAATAGAGGCGTAGAAAGAAGGCAGCTTAGCGTACGTGGCAGTACCCTTCCCCTAAGGGAAAAAAAACGAAAAATGCGGAGGGTACAGCTACACCTTTGCAAAGGGTAGGCTCAAGCGAGCCATTCTTTTCGAGCGATGAGCGATGCGAGCCAGCAAAGAGCGCTAAACCGGAGCGACGCACCCCAGTCATTTCGCATTTCTCTTTCTGGTGCCCCTCGCCTCTCTCCTCCGCAGAGGCTCCCTCTTGGTATTCCAGTAATAATAGCAAACATGCTTCTGAGGAGGAGACAGGTGAGTGAGAACCAGAAAGAGACGCGAGATGGCCGGGAAGGGGTCGCCCTAGCCTGCCACTTACGCCTTCTGTCTTAACTCGCGCGCGTTGCTCACCGCTCGAAGAGGATAGCTTGCTCGATGCTATCCTAACCTATTGCTTGGAAATAAACATTTGGGGGTGGGTAGACAACGACCACATCAGCCCTAAGACCCAAAAACGAAAATTAACTCGAAACGGCTATCCTGATCTTACTGATCTACAAGTGTAAGGAACATCAAGATCTTCAATTATCAATGAATCTGATCAATTTCTTCGTTTCTTCAAAACCCCACCTAAAGGAAAAAGGAAGACCCCCTCAAAATCCCCTTCAAATCTCTGGAAGCTCGCATGAAATAGGACTCTCGACCGAAGCAAAAGCAAGATACGACAAGGTATGCAATTCTGATTAACAAGACGAATAGACACAATTCACTTGTTGCCAGGGTCCCTGCCTCCAGTTCCGTAAAAGGGGGTGTAAGATATATCTTTGGAGCCACTATTCTCACCAATTTTATCACAGTCTATCTTTATGTTAAAAAAAGACCGTTTACAAATGCACAAACACAATTTACATGCTGTCACAAATGTATCAAGTTAGTGCTTTTTAGAAGTGGGTGTTCGTTCGTTTTTTTCGGTGTTTTTTTATCTTTATTATTAGAAGACGGGCGGCGAGGAGAGGAGAAATGGCTGTATTCGCATGGTAAGACCCTGGTCAAATTCATTCAGATTCATTGATAATTGGAGATCTTACACATATCATGCCGTTTAGAGGTGAGTCCAAGTGACTTTGACAACATTCTTCGACTTTTACTTTCGGTGGGGTTTTGTAGAAAATCGGAAAGCCTGGTGAAATTCATTGACCAATACTATGATCTCTTTTTTCTTGTACGTCTCAGGTCGAGATAGCCATTTCGAGATGTTTTCAGGACCGAATTTTGAGGAGAGTTACCCGAACATCTGGTCCTTGCTGCATGTCCTGCAGACAAATCCGTACTTTTTTGGTTACGTCACGTGAAGTTATATTATCATGCAAATCAAATTTGACATGTTTGTAATAATTTACTCGACGCGATGGTACAAGTGCCTTATAGTAACTGTTTTTCATGGTTAAAAAAGAATTCTCAAGCGTTGAGAGAAGAAAGAACCTTACAACAGCCCGTGGTCAACAACGAGACGATAATGTTGTCAGCATGTGCTACTCTTTTGCGTGACATTCGTTTTGGAATACGATTTTTTGTGAAAAACGTCATGAATTTTTCTTTTGATTAACCTGAGATCAGGTTCTATTTTCGTTTCGCTTTGAAAATTACATTCCGGCAGGCATGGCGAAACGGTAGCCGTTAGAGAGAATGTATGAGAACCGCCAAAAATTGGGCCTGATCTCAGGTTACTCTTGATTGGTTTCTTTTTCTTGATTTTTTTACTTCCACGGGCAAGAAAAAGACGTAAGCAACTGGCATTAGTTTTAAGGCCATCCATGGATTCGCGCCAACGTATTTAAGAGACCTTGTGTCAATTAAAAGATCAGGAAATTATAATTTAAGATCCTCCTCGGATGGTTTGTTGCTTGCAACGCCAACTTATAGAAGTAGGGTTACATTAGGAGACAGATCATTCCAGGTCGCAGCTCTGGCACTTTGGAATGTATTACCGCGTGAGATTCGTTCTATTACAGATCTAGGGATTTTTAAGCGCTATCTGAAAACGCACCTTTTAGGGAAGCTTTTTATTAATTTATTAGTTTTTAATTTTTATCACCGTGATAATTACTAGTATTTTAACATATGTTGTATATTTTAATTTTATCAAAGTGTGTTTTAAATAATTAGTAGTTAGATACCCTTCATTAAGTTATTACAGATAGAAATCATGTAATGCGCACTTGATCATTTCATGGAAAGCGCGCAATATAAGAATTAAATTATTTATTTATTTATTATCAGCAGTTTAGAATGTATGAACGAATTACGGTAAGCAAGAACTGCAAGGACGCACATTTTCATTGATCATTTTGTTTTGTCAGTCTGTTTCGCTGACCTTTTCGGTTAAAAATTGAGTCAGCCTTTGAGTAAGATAGGGAGCTCCTGGGATTACATCGTGTTATTCTACAACAAGAGTAACTACAGTTCGTAAGTCTACCCTATTCTCTTCAACTTTGTAATAAGTTTCGCTGTGTATGTGAATCAAATTTTAGGTCAATTTATTGGACTACGCATAAACGCGACCGACGACCGTTATCGTTCGGTTAGATCTAAGATTAATAAAATGATATGCGGCGTGCTTGTATGATCGTTAAATATAATGAAAGGTCACTGAAGTACTTCAAGCGTCTTTGCTGACATTTTCAGTCAGAAGAGAAAAAAGATGCATTATATTCGCCGTGACCTCTTGTGTGACATCCGCTCAGCAATTTGCATTGAATTTTTGGTCAAAATAGCCCGAACTCTTTTCAAACTGGATACGCTAATTTTTGCGGGCCAAAATCGACAGTGGGAGATAATGACCTACGAGGATAAAGCTTTCTTCTGATGTACAATATGACACGTAAATTTATATACTAGGATTTTTATAGGCCTTTAAAGTTGGGCTTTATTTCACCTCAAACCAAAAGATTGAAAGTGGATTATTTCAACGGGTTTTTATGTTGTCTTAAACTTGACAAAATTACATGAAGTTTACATTTTTTAAAAGACAAAGGGTCCTTTTACCAATATCCAAAATAGCAAACCGGGAATTCAACGCGTTGTCGCGTACGGAGTTAGCGAAGTTGCAGAATTTTTCATTGTTTTGGCGGGGGGTCGGGAGCCGCCTCGGCATAATTTGAACTTTTGGATTTTTCGGAAAAAGCAAAGCGCGATGGAACTTTTTATTTCCATTTTTGAAAATAGTTCACCAAAAGGGTCTTTTAGGTAGCATAAAATAAATTGTGAAATTTTGCAACTGTCGGCGGATTCTCGATATTTACAGTCAGGGCCTCTTAAAAAATCACCAATCTTACTCGGAGCCCCCAGATATCCCCAGGAATATCTTCAAAAGGTGGGGCAGATTTTTGTGAGAACTATTTCTAGTACAACAAGTAATAAAGTAAAGAAACTGAAAACTTGGATGAAAAATCTAATTATTTTCCTACTGTATTAAAGTGATGGTTCAATAGAGAGTTTTCCCTTAATAGTTCCAGCTGTAGGTGTTTAGTAGTATGTATGATGTAGGGTGTATGATCACCCGCCTGAATGTAGTCCTGAGTGGAACTGTTATGTTTAGCTATTTTATAACAAACATAGGCACGTTATACGTGCATGAGCTATTGTGAATGCTTCAGTGATCGGCAATCTACTATTTTAATCCTAAATTAACGCTATGTTTTGTGCGAAATTGGGTATTGATGTACATTAATGAAAAGGAGAACCGCTGCGCATAACTGATTCGTTCCTCATACTACCGATTCACTTTTCTTTGTCTTTCCTTGAGACATCTGGTGCAAAATAAACAAATTGTTAAAGTACTATGAATATCAACTCACCAATTGTTGCTTAGAGCGAAGACCCGAAGGTTTCAAGGTTTCTTCATGATATCTTAAAACAATGAAGCTCGTCGAAGACCGAATAGCGTAGCAATGTCACGATTTTCATCATTGTTGTAGATGGTTGCATCATTATTCACGAGGTTGTCACGTGCGATTCTGCTTTAATGAAACAGTCCTTAAGTCTGACAACTTAATTCTAGAAGAATTATAAGTCATTGCTTCTCAAAAGAAAAGACCCATTGCTTAGGCACTAGTTACAAAACTAAAGATGTCTTCATACGTTCAAGTTACTATTATTACTGTGAAAAGACAGTCTGCATGAGATGTAGAATCACACAGTTTGCACGTGCAAGTGTCAGACTTTGCCCCTTTCCTGGGTTGTACGTGAGGGAATTCGAGTTATCAGACCGTAATCTAGTAAAAAGAATTATAAAAAAACTCATGCACACAATTTGCACGTGGAGATGTTGGACTTCGGCCCTTTTACAATTCGTACGTAAAAAGTAAATTGTTTACTAGAAAATTTTTTCAAACAATTTTAAAAAATCAGCTCGGCTTCATTACAACATCTACAATTAAATTATGCTTCATGCAACGTCAAGGTTGATATAGCCTAACATTTATTAACTTCCACGAAAATTATCAAACTGCCGAAATATCTTTCTACTCATATCATGTTATTTCCACTCTATAAAACAATGTAATTAATTTGTCAACTAGCTTCTTCCAAATTTTAATTCCCTGGCCGCCACCGTTTCGACTTAAGTTACGCATCTTTACTAAATAAAATACGTTTCAATAACTATAATACTTAGTGAGCAGGAAGGATGATCACTTATTCATGTCTTAATTGCCGGAACATAAAAAGGTCTGTTGAACTTTGTAAGCGAGAGAATAAAGCTTGTTTACAGGATTAACAATACTCGGTACAAATTCCAAAATATAAACTGCCTTTCAAACATCTAAAACCACAATTTATACGCCGCATACTTTGGAATTAAATCAATTATTGTTTCATTGGAAGAGCTATGAAAATATATCATCTTTTAATACTCTACCTGCACTGGAAGCAGGTGAAACACAACTTATAAATACGTGCGTTGTACCGTTTGCGAAAGTCGAATCGGTCACAAATGTCTTGAAGCAGCTTCCACACTAAAATATGAACCCTTAAACTGCTGCATCACTGGTCACAGCGTTTGAATCATGAAATTTTATGTAACGCTTCCAAACACCTGTAGCCGCAATAAAAGACAAAAAAAATTGAGAAGAATCAAGATGGCGGTCTCAAAGTGCCCTTGTTCGACCTTTACCAATGCCATGTTTAAATAGATGCCAAGACCTCATTGGTTCCTAAGCATCCTCATAGTGCCTTTTAACCTTATTGGCTCTTGCCACAAACATCCCAACATACAAAGATACAAAGATACATACGCTCACCACTGACACATGAGCTATTTTTTTCAAAATAGCTCAACAACTCACACAAACAGGAAAAACGAGACACACACAAATTAAATACAACCGAAACCTATATATCAACAATAACTTTATACAACATGCAATAAATAATGTAAAGACACTACAAACTTGGATATACAGTCGACTCCCGATACCTCGAATCTTCAAGGGAAATCGAAAAAAGGTCGAGTTATCGGGAGCTCGAAGAAAATGGCCGGGAGTAAGAAAAAAAAGAACGGGTTTTACTGCACAATGAACATTTTAATTGTGACAGGTTTGAACCCAGGAGTCACTTCAAAAGTAGGTTGAGTTTGATCGTCCGGGTGAACGTAGTCCTGAATAGGACTGTTGTTGTTGACAGTGACTGACGTTTCGACAACCTGTGCGGTAGTCATCTTCAGAGTCAAAGTGAGTTGTATCACGTCAGTAGATGGTATTATATACTCTGGTTATTGATCTGATTGGTCAATAAAGTCAAGATGTTATTGGTCGTCTGTCAGTTAAGACGCGGTGTTATTGGCTATGAAGACTCGTAATCAGTAATTGGTGCGTTTCGATCCGTCTATTGTCACAGTTAAGCAGTCGTCTATTGTTAGTCAAATTGTCAGTTCTCCAGTCGATCTCTCGTAGTTAGTTTCGCTTCATCTCGTCAATAAGTCGTTTGTACGGCGCTGGTAAGAGATCAAGCGAAACTAACTACGAGAGATCGACCGGAGAACTGACAATTTGACTAACAATAGACGACTGCTTAACTGTGACAATAGACGGATCGAAACGCATCAATTACTGATTACGAGTCTTCATAGCCAATAACACTGCGTCTTAACTGACAGACGACCAATAACATCTTGACTTTATTGACCAATCAGATCAATAACCAGAGTATATAATACCATCTACTGACGTGATACAACTTTGACTCTGAAGATGACTACCGCACAGGTTGTCGAAACGTCAGTCACTGTCAACAACAACAGTCCTATTCAGGACTACGTTCACCCGGACGATCAAACTCAACCTACTTTTGAACATTTTAATCACAGTTAATTGTAGAAAAGTTAAGTGAAAATTGAAAGATACTTCTAGATTATATATCAGAACGTAACCTAACAAAATGTTACCTAAATAGCGCATGCGTTTTACTGTTTTAAGAAGTACAGCTGTTTCACGTTATATTTGTGACAAACAACATTAGCCTCCACAAGAAAACTATATACCGACAACACGTCAATGGGAAATTCAAAATTCAATGTTTCGGACGCCAGTAGGCTGTTTTTTCCTCGACGTTTTAAGGGCTCAAAACATGGTTCGAGTTATCGAGGGTACAATTATCTGGAAATGATCTGAGGGGAAACAAAAACTAATTCGAGTTAGCGGGAGGTTCGAGTTACCAAGGGTAAAATTACAGTCAATGAATGACGGAAATCCAGGAGAAATCAATTTTGGCTCGAGTTAGCGGAGGGTGCAAGTCATCGGGAGTCAACTGTATCTAATATTTTTCTTTAGTATGATGGTGATGGCTAACCAGCAGTAGGTTTTGCAGAAGCTTTAGTGACTGTGGTAATATTAGTTAGGCCAGTTGTACTTGCTGTGCCTTCAGTGGGAGGCATCAAACATCTACAAATCAAAAATAATAATATTATTATTAAGGAGGAGGTGGTACAAAAACTGAACCAACCGGATACTAATTATGCTGGCGTTATGGCCCCAGTGAGACAGCAGCCTTGCATTATTATAAAATTTCATTCTGGTCAATGGAAACAAGGGGTCGGTAAATACAGTTAAGAAATGTATCCTTCAAATTTACAACGAATAAAGATACTTGAATATTTCTGTTACTGGCCAATTATCATCTTGTGCAGATGATGCACCAAAAGAATAAATCAAGGTTTTTAACACTGGAAAATATACAGCACTGCTCAAAGGTAAGTTTCCGCCCTCTCTGGAGACGCGAATCGCGTCGCACGCTACGTGATTCTCATAGCGCAATGGCCTAAAAATCGTAAGTATCATGGCCAAAATTCTTGAGCGATTCCAAGAATCAGTGGTAAAGATTTACCGTGACTAACACGAGTACAAATTTTTACCTATGTGACCTGTAGACTGTTGAGTATAATTCGCTTTGTGAAGAATCGGTATTTACATGTTTGTGCAAAACATGCTTTTAATAAAGTCGCTCTGCGCCACCTTGAAAACTACATTTGTTCTAAAAGCGTTGAGATGATACAAAATGTAGCTTCACTTGTAACTGCCTGCAGGGTTTGTTAAACACTGTAAAATAGGGTGTTTTAGGTGTTAATGGTTGTAGCAAGACTACTTAGAGTACACCAAGAAACTCATAAAAGACAACATGAATAAACAACATACTAAATAATGTAATAATTTAACCTGGAAATCCAGACAAACAACAAATTTAAGGGAAAATTCAAGTGTTGCAATATATGCCTGTCAACAGTCGGTTGCTATGGAAACATAAACATTGGCCTAAGTGTCATGGTAACATTACATTTTATTGACATGTTACCACGTAAAATTTAAGGATCCAACACTAAACAGTATGACAAATTGGAGAGACTGGGTGATTCTGGAAAATATCTTAAGTCTGGTTTTTGCAACTTCTGCATAAGCATTTTCCACAAAAGGACGGAGCCGCTATGGGGAGCCCTGTCTCCGCGGTTATAGCCAACATCTTCATGGAAGATTTTGAGGAGCATGCGATAGCAAGTGCGATCTACAAACCTATGATCTGGAAGCGATATGTAGATGACACTTTTACTATATTAGATCGAGACCAAGTCGACGGCTTTTTACAACATCTTAATAACCAACAGCCCACTATTCGTTTTACCATGGAAACTGAGAAAGACAACAGCATTCCCTTTCTCGATACGTCAGTTATAAGGGACTCAAACGGCCTTCTTACTACCAGTGTGTACAGAAAGCCCACACACACTGATCAATACTTAGCCTATGACTCACACCATCCTCAGTCAGTGAAGCGTGGTATTGTTAAGTGTCTATATGACCGAGCCAAACACCTCATAACAAAACCATCAGTTATCTCTGAAGAAAAGAAACATTTATCATCGGTACTTGTTTCCAATGGTTATCCTTATTCATTCATACGAAAACTTGTTAAAACCACAAGACCAACAGCCAACAACGAACCCGCGCAGGAATTTAAATCTACTGCGGTTTTACCCTATATTAAAGGTGTATCAGAGGTTCTTCGCCGCTGCCTACAACAACAAGGCGTTCGCACCGTCTTTAAATCTGACACAACTCTTCGGTCTTACTTAGTCCAACCGAAAGACGCCCTAGAACCAGGCAAACGAAGGTGTTGTATACAGAATTCCATGTGAATGCGGCAAAGTATATATACCGTAAATCCTCTATTAAGCCCCCCCTTTTCAGGGGAAGAAAGTTAATAAGCCCCCCCTCTCTATTAAGCCCCCCCATCCCCACCCCCAATTATTCTTCACTAATAAATGATAGGCTGTATTAATCAATCGCGACCGCAAAACTCCGTGTGGACTGATCCAGGATGGTTTATTACCAACTGGAAGTTCGGATTTCATTCTGATCCTCGGCTGCATGTCTTAAAACTTCTTGTACTTGAGCTTTTCCACTTTGTATTCTAGTTCTTTATGGAGAACTGATACCATCGTCGTTTCTAAATTAAATAAGCCCCCCCTCTCAAATAAGCCCCCCATCAAATGGGCTTGAAATAAATAAGCCCCCCGGGGGGCTTAATAGAGGATTTACGGTAGGCGAAACAGGGAGAGCAATGCAAGACAGGATAAAAGAACATGACAGAGATATACGGCTTGCTCATACACAAACCTCCGCAGTTTCGGAGCACGCAAACGAAACGGGGCATCTTCCTTTATGGAATCAAGTCAAGTTTATCGATCGTGACCCTCACCGATACACACGTAGGGTCAAAGAGGCTATCCAAATAAAAGATATCATTCTAATAACATCAATAGAGACAACGGAATCGAAATTCCTGAAGCATGGATGCCTACGATCAGAAAGCATAACAGCCGTTCAACTACAAAGCGGACCCCTGAGGGAACATCATCTGCTAGTCGGAATAATGAGGATCGAAATACACCAATCACAGCGAACCAACGTGCATAAATAGCTACACGTAAACAATCGACCTCATCGCCTGATGAAGACTAGCAGTATTGCAGTCAAAACGTCGCGATCAATATCTCAAAGCGATTCTATCGTGAGACAAACGAATAAACGTTCATTCCTATCTGACACCACGATGAACAATATTCACATCTTTAATGACATTTCCAATTGTTCTTCTGCAATAAAACCTTGTCATTCTGCTCATCCAAAGGCCATGAGAATCTGGTAATATTAACTCTAGTGGTTTTCATGAAAAAGATTTTCAGTCATTTTAACAACTGGTCATGATAACAAGGTGGTCAGAATGCATACAAACAGGGAAGTTGCATTGCAAGAGAGGTTGTACATCTTTATATTAAAATGCTGACAGACTGATATTTTCTACTCCCCTTACTACTATTACGGACTATTTATTATTCCTTTTCTACCCTTTTTAAATTGTAATATTTGAGCAGCTGGCCGGCTACTTGCAGGGAGAGGTAATGATTAATTGTAACCAAAATAACAAATTTTCCATGTGGAAGGAAAAGAGCGGAACTCCATCTTAAACTTTAAAGAAATATATAAATTCTCAAAATTCCTAGCAAATCTTAAAAGATTTCTTACCCTGGATCCTCTTCACCTAAATAGAAAAAAGACAAGGAAAATTTGTAAGTTACCAATTTCTGATTGTACAATAATTGGGATAGAATTCATATCATACTTAGCCAATAGTCGAATTGTTTTTTTAACAGATTACATTTGTATGTGATTTTCCTGAATTGTTTGATCAGATGCGTTTTGAGGTCATTAAAGGTCAATAAATTGTGCAAAATTGCACCATCGCGTACATCAAAAGCCTGCCTGCCTACAAGTGTATGTTACTTTATGGAAGCTATTATAATGCTAATCACTACATATGGTACCTTCAACATATGTGGCATAACCAGCCATAAAACCAGTGCCATCAGAAGTATCAACAGCATCAGATAAGAAACGCAAACCAATGGCCGTCATATTCTTCATGACAAAAAAATTTGATGGCAACAAACATATCTTTTTCTTGAAATAGCCTGTAGTGTTTGTACCTTTAGATGAACGGGAGAATAATGAGAAAATGCCATTAGAAATGTGGGTAGAAGTGGAGACCTGCAACTCTGCTTACAGTGTGATTGACAGGCTATCACCAGTTTACAAACAGTTGTCTGTGTGCTAACAACTAATAAATTGATTCTACTATTAGTAGAATTAAGAGAAAAATCAAAGAACAGTACCACAAGAATTGCCAACACAAACTAGAACAATCAATCAATAATGTTCCCATGCTTGTTTACTTACTGACTTACCATTTGTCACAGACATGTTCCACTTAACAAGATAACAGAGCCGGGTTCATTCTCAGTCAATATCAATATATTTTTATGGGGCTTAAATGAGTAAACATGTTCAGCTGTCATTGTACCTGTCCTCAGCTACTAACAATAGTGAAATTGTAGATTTACGTTGGTGTAATCTCCTGTGAATTCTTTGTTTGTTTTATACCTTCTATTTTCCTTAGGTTCTCTCTTGTTTTCTTTCTTGTGCATTACTTGTTAGCTTTTCATTTTTACCAAGGACGAAAATAGTGATGTTCGATAGGCTTTTATAAACAAACTAAATTTATTTGTAGTGACAGTGGGATAAATAGATGCAAAGCCTGAAACCTCTCCTTCCAAGTATCACGCCAATATTTACTTACTGCTGATATAATAGTCTTGGATGGCCAGAATCCCGCAAAATGTCCAGTCCAAAAGTGTGACCTTCGATTTTTAATGGTAAGTAATAATTGCAATTGAGAACATGCTGTTTTTTATTTGACTGCCTTAACGGAACAGCATGTTTTCCATATAAAAACTATTTTCAGCAATTATATCACAATGCGTTTAATAATAGAAACAATGGGAAAACAGCAAAACTGCCAAAGGTCGAACTGGATTTTGCATGCTGTACATGTAGTTTTTATTTTTAGGTGCCTGTAAGTTTAAGAAAAAATGATTCTGTAGCAGTTTTAAACAGTTTTAAACTTAAGTGCATGATTGCTTTTTTAATATGTATTTTATTTTATATACTTTAGTAATACTTATTCCTTAGTTTCTGATTCTTAGTCATGCTCCAGCAGGACCCAATTGATAACAGTAGCTACTTTTGACTGATGGGGTTATCCTGGATAAATAGTTAATATTTATTATCATCATTACTATTATTATGTGCACGTCTCACACCTATAGGTGGCCTTATTCCCCAAAGCATCAAGCTATCTCCCATGAGTCTTAGGTGTCTAGGGTCGTTCTTAGGATCTTTGTTATTTCAACAAACCAACTTTCTGGAGTAATGCAATGGTCCCAGGTGTTTCCAGCTTACTGATCCACATCCTTACAGTGTAGGTGTTTACTCACAGTTCCACAGTTCTGCAGTTTCAGATCTTAATTTGCACTTCCAATTTTTAAGTCCTTAAAGTTGTCAATCTTCTGTTTCTTTTTCTACTACCCGTGTACCAATTATTATCATCAAGTATTATTATTAGAAAGCAAGACTGGACAGATGAAGACTACCAACAGATCGACACAGCATGAGGCAGCAAGCCCAGGATTCATGTGGAGGACAAATGTTCACTTAAATTGACTCCATCAAAAGGAACACTGACTCCTAGGAAGAATTAAAAGCCTGCATGTTGGACAGATGTGTGTGGTATGAAATAGCCCAACTTGAAGGCTCAAAATGATTATGACGATGATGATAGAACCTTATGTGATAACTACCTCGGGACTTCATAGTATTAAAAATATAAAACCAATTTATATTTTAGTAAACAAAGCAGCAAAGATAGCTATATAACTGTACCATTTAAGATGACAAGGTCATCATCTCCAAGGGGCTTTAAAGGTATTGTACATGATTCTTCGTCTTCAAACTCAACGCTTGTGAAAAAGAGACGAACAATCTTTCCCAATGGAGGACTGAACTGCCACTGACATTCCGCTTGTTTGTAGTACATGAGTGGCCAGAAGGGGCTAAAGATAGTTCCACGAGAGGAGGTCACAAGATCATTGCTACTGCAAAAGAGAAGGTCACATTTTACTGTCAAAGGTGTATGAGTGCACACCAGAGACAATTTCTCAATGAAATAAAAATGAACAAGACGCTATGGAGTGTACACTTCGGCGTCGTGGTTGTGGAACTGATTAAGTGTAAATGCGGAGGAACAGTAAAAAATGAAATATGGTAAGGGTAAGGTGTTAATTTGTGAAATTGTGCGATTTGTCAGGATATTCTGAAAAGAGCCATATCCAAGAGGCCTACTAGCCAAAAACTAGCATTTCGGGACAAATTGTCTTTGCGATAGTAGCCCAGTTATGCTCTGATGACTCCATACAAATCCTTCTAACTTTGACTTGGGTCTAAACGTTTTAGACCTAAGTCAAACATGATCGGGTTATTGGAGATGAATAACAAGTCTAACAAAACAAACAGTGAAAAAAGAATTCTCTATTTTTCTTAGTCACATCAGGCTTCAAAAATGGCATAGCAGTCTCATGTACTGATTAAAGATATGTAAGGCATGGGTAAGCAGTCAGTTACGTTGAGCATGGAATTGGCTAAAACTCGATGTTACGAGTTCGAATGTTTTGAGGATAATTATTCACTGACTATCAGCCTGCAGGGATGTCGGATTAACACATGGAAGTTTAGTACCAGAGGAACATTAGCCTCCCCGCAGACGTCCTGTGGGGTTTGCTTTTGTTCGCCACGCATTCATTTCTCCCCACGGACGTCTGCTAAACACAGCCGACATTTACGTTCTTGTTTGCTTGAATAATCCAATAAGCGGTCAGTTAGTGTCATGATCAGCCAATAACGAGCTGTGATACAACTGAAATGGCACCCAAGAATTTTCTCGCTTTTTTAGAGGAATATTTATTCCATGCCCTCGCAAGGATGAGACTCCAAAGAAAGTTGTAAGAAGCGAATTTTTTTGTTTTCTTTGCAGCTGTAATTTAGGAAAGGACCAAGTTTGCGTGTTTTAAAAAAGCGCAGTTGACATCACAAGGCTCATCAAACGTGCTCTGGACGTTGATGTGTCCTTGTATTCTTCAAGTGAATTATTTATTTGCACTGCTATCTTCTACCTGAGATGACTCAAACGTTTTGAAAAAATCACTGAAATGATGCAATAAGGCGGTAGTCAGCTGTATAGTTTTTTTCCGGAAGTTGTTAAGTGTAAAATAATCTGCTTTTCTTTGAAAGACTTCAGACAACAGTCTCCCACACGAGCGCGGAGCGGTATACGTATTCAGCACGGTTGAAAACAGTTACTATTAACTTTGTATATATTCGAAGTATTAAGAAAAGAGAACTTGTAAACGTTTATAGGGAAGATTTTCAGAGCATTCTTCCAAAACAAAGGCCGTTTCTTTTTTTTGCGAAAAGTAATTCCACCAAGGTCATGGGTCGCGGACCAAACACCAATACGCGAAATTTGGGTATATTTTTACAAGAGACGTTAAAACAAAAAATTCGATGTCCACAGCAATGTGCTTCCAACGGCAGAAAAAGGTTTACCTGAAAACTTGTTCTGCAAGAAGGCACGTCTTCCCGTTGCGTTTTATTTATTCACAAGCTAAGTGCCGCCGAAGTCTAAACTTCAAGCTAGGACGACAAATTAACCTGCCTGTCAACAAACTTTAATTTCGCTCCTTCAAAGAAAGAAAGAACGCTTATAATCAATAAATCATTGGACCTTTCATTTTTCACCGTATTTTATTTCTCGACGAAATATTTAATCATACTGCAGCTCAGAAAAGTCGCGGACCAAGGACCACATGCTAACTGTACAAGTCACTCGATTTCCTCCACCGATCGATCTTCAACCAAGCTTCTAGGCTTTTGTAAACAACAGAGAAAGCCCCTCTCCCGACAACCTTCATATTCTCTTCGCTAATATCACTGAGCGTTACAGCAGGAATACCAATATTTGCCAGCTTTGTAGCTTGATCTTTCATAAGATTTACCAGGGGCGAAGCAACAACATGTCCAGTAGTTCCACGCACTGTGTCGCAAATAAGCGGCAAAGCTTGATATGTAAGGGATTTGCCAAATCCCCTCGGCAAATTTATGAACTCATCGATCTTCTCTATAAAATTGCCGTATTTTAATACTACAAACTTCTCGCACACCCGATCAAAAGCCTCACTGATCGTGCGAATCTGAACAAGCGGCTCGGGTTACGTTTTACAAAAATCCTTAAACGGTCTGTGATTGGTGAACGTAAATGTCGGCTGTGTTTAGCAGACGTTAGCCTGCGAAGCAAGCGTTTCCGTGCGGTTTAGGAGCAAAGAACGCGGAACGAGAGTCTAAAATAGCGCCAATAAAAGAGCTGGGAGGGGGTGGGGAAGAAAGGAAGGAAACGCTTGCAGACAAACCCTGGGATTTTGAAAACTGCCCACTTGGTCTGTCATGCCTGAGTTCGCACACCGACATTTGATGCTGTCATCAGCTGTCATAATTGACCAATAAAATGTTTGGCTTTCAGTGGAGCGGAAATGAACTTCAGAGGACGCGTGTGTGTGATCCCAAAATATATTTTTTGGTAAAAAACGCTGTGGCTATATGTGAAATTTACTAAGAATAAAGAACTGCCGGCCATTTAGTGTTTTGAAAACCTTGACCGGCAGTCGAGCTGAAAAAATTTCTAAGTGTCACAAAACGTGATTTCCTCCTCTGAGCCCAGCGCAAACCAAATACTAGACCAAAGATCTGTAAAGCATTTCAGGATCACTTGACTTTTCTAAATCGACATATGATAGTTTAGATTAGCTGGAATCTTTCGATTTTGTGAAATTTACTGAGAATATAGAACTGCCGGCCATTTAGTATTTTGAAAACCTTGACCGGTTACCGGCCATATAGCCACAGCTTTTGCATTTTGAAACACATGGACGACGTTTATGTTGAAATATCAATGAATCCGAACCATCAATACAGGCTTTGGATATTTGTCTTTTTAATCCACCTAACAGAACAGTCTGTAAATCACCATCACCAGAATTCAACACCCCAAAAAAAAACACTAACGAGCTGGACCCAGCCTGACACATTGCAGGAAACCATCGCATTCGCGGACAAAAGTTAGTTATTCAGATCCTGGAGGCACTTTGGAGAATAAATTAAACAACCTGAAACCCTTATTTAGTCTCAAGAAGAGCCTTACGTTTCAAAAGAGGTCAAAGAAAATGCTCTTGCATTGGATCGCAAATCTTGCCGACCAGAATTTAAAACAACAACAAGACGCTGTGGTAGCGTATATTTGGGCGTGGTTTTACAAACATACTGTTTACCATCAAAGGCAGACTGTGCACTGTACTGTTCAATGCAAAAATCTATACCCCAATCTGCCTGTTTTCTTTTCTACTTGTAACTAAATGTTCTTTTTAAGAGGTTCCATCTCAATACTGAAATGAACTATACCTGTGTTTCCTCGCAAACTTTTTCTTTTCACTGCTTTCAGTTTTGCATGAGCATAATACAAAGTGTATTTCATCTTGTAGTCTGACAATTTAACTTACTTCATGTAACTTTACAAATTTCTTCAACTTTTAACAAGTCTTACTTTACCTAACTTTCATCATAGTACAAGGTAAATCCTTTACTCTACTTCTTTGCTGAACCACACAGCATATACAGTATGTTCCAGTCCACGACAAAAATCCTGTCACTTTATGACAATGTTTTAAAGCACATCTTTAACACAGATTTGCTCTCAGCAAAATTCCAACATAGGACACCAATGTTTACAGTGCAAACAGTAAGGTTTATCTCAGCTCCACTGATACTCTCACTTTTAGGAAGATCAACGGGCATAATATGTCTTTTCACCCTCATCACATTGTACAGTGTATTCCCAGTACTAGCAAGGGCGGATAAAGTTCCTTAAGTCCAGTATCCACATGGATTAATAACAGAGTAACACATTGCATAAATTGCTATAGCACAGCACTGTTTACAAGAACATTGTAAAAACTATTAACATATTAACATTTGATATACTACAGTATTCAACACTGCTTGTACAAAGATCAACTTCAAAGTTGACAATATGTACACCCTTATAAGCTCATTATATGTCCTCATTCCTACATGTGTCCGGATATAGACTCTGAAAATATTGTACTAATTTCTACATGGATGGTATTTCCAACAATACACATGTACCATGACTATGACTGCTACCATACATATCTCTAGCATGAGAATCAACACCAATAATTCCCACAGTTAAAATGAATGAGTTGTAGTTCAGAGCCAAGAGTTTTTTAAATGCTTTACCCAGTGACTTTCACTGTATTCAAGCTGGAAAAATCACCCAAATACTGTAACAATTTCTGGCAATTCTGTTAACATTAACATAGATTAGAACTATTCTTGGTTTGCAACCACGTGACAAGGCGGCCATATTGGGGGTCAATACAATAGAAATTTTGCGCGAAAAATTTACATGAAAATAGAGTTTAGTTCCTCTGGTTCCCAGAGGATAAATATGCTTTTGGTTCTTGACCACCAACATGGCCGCCGTAACGTCAAGTGCAAACGAGCAATAGATTGTCTTGCAAGCTATGACAGACTAGAATATCATTGATAACCAAAAATCATTATTTCAATCATATCATCGACTGAAGCAATCCTTCTTTATTAATAGTACTGTAAATTAAAGCGTACAAACGCACTGCAACACATTGTCCTTCCGCATTTCCCCCCAATACTACAACGTTTCCTTGACAGTACGGACCATGAATCGCTTTTGTAGCGTCGACACAAAATGAAGGTTCTGGGTTTTTCTCGACATCAGTTGAAAGCTTAAATTGGCCAAAATAAACCCCGTGAATCAGAGGGACAAATACTTACTTAAAACCCTATTTTGATACCTCACCCCATCTAAATAGCCTCTTCTTTTTTGCTTAGACGACAGATAAACCTTCCCATGTTTTCGAACAAATTTTGGACTTGCACTTAGTAAAAACCTCACACTCTTACAGTTACTTAGAACTATACCGGTTTAAGTATAAACTATTTCTATTTTTAAAGTAACAATGAATTTTAGATGACAATGGTGTATTTTTCGGAATTCCCTTCCATACAGAAGAGAAAGTCTCACTATCCGTGTTTTCTTTAAGAAACATTTTAATTTCTTCATCGGTAGTCCGCTAGGTGCACGACCGCGTTGAGAAAATTGATTAACCTTATATTTAAACCAACCGGATTGTAAGTTTTGTTATAAATAAATTTCCGACGACGAGATCTCAATTCAACTTCTTTTATTTCCTCCACAAAAAAATTTTCCTCCCGTACAATTTACTCATTACCTTTTCTTGTCGTCACCTCACTGGAATCAAAACACTCTAAACACAAAACTTGCTGATAATGCAAAATCCCGACGCCCGGCACATTACCGTACCTTACCGCATCACAATATACACATGAAAAATACAAGGCACATGTATATTAACAGTCACTCTGCTAAACAAAACTGACCGAATAAGAAGAATTGTTACCGCTATCAGTAGTTCCCAAACAAGCCTGAGTCCCTTTTGGTTTCAATTGTTGACAATCTTCACAGTCTCAGCTTCCTTCATCGGAAGAGATTTTTATCAAAGGCAACTCCTTGTGTTCCGCATTGTGCAAATCAAAATCATTATTGTCACACTAATTACCAGCTACACAAATCTTGCGACTCTCAAACCTGATACACATGCTCCTGCTCAAACTCGATTTTTCACGTACACTCTTCAGTGATATTCCGATTGTCATTGCGTCTATGAGGTCCAAGCATGTGGTCTTTGAATGTCTTGACAATTTCCTTGATTTTCCTTTGAGTTCGTGGACCAGCCCATTATGAAAACACTCGGTGTTATTTTAGTGTGGGCCTACCGCGAACAGTGTGTGCATTTGTAAGTTTAACCCTCGATAACATACTTCAACATTTTATCCAAACTGCTTCTTCCTGCTGCTTTCAAATTATACCATTCTGCGCGTAGTTTCACATTTCAATCTGTCAGTTTTGGCCATTACTCTATTTGGGGCCACGCCCAAATAACAACTGAAAATTAATATACCTGTCACGTACCATACCGTCATCTCAGTATGAAACAAACCTTTGATCGACACATGTCAACATTGTTCGACTAGCCTGGCCAATCAGGCGCTGCGTTCGCTGGCGAACGCAGGTTTTCAAAATCGAGGGGTTTGTCTGCAAGCGTTTCCTTCCTTCCCTTCCCCCTCCCCCCACTTTCAATTTTTTGGCTCTTGCTTCATTTCTCGCGCGGCCAAAACCTAGAATACCGTTCCTCGGTCTTTCTTTGCTCCGAAACCAAACGGAAACGCTTGCTACGCAGGCTAAGAAGACGTCTATGGGGAGAAATGAATGCGTGACGAACTAAAACAAACCCCACAGGACGTCTGCGGGGAGGCTAGAGAAACATAGGCTTTACAGAGCTTTAAAACACAGCATCCGCCAACACAAGCTCTATTTGAACTTAAGTAAAACTAAACAGCCTCTGCCAATAATAACAAAATCTCACTGGGACTTCAGATATCTTACGGCTGCCGCAAACTTGTAAACACAGAACTTGGAAATCGACCTTCGTCACACTTGACTAAACACAGCAGTCAAGCTCGTGGGAAAAAACTTAATTCGTCAAAAGAACTCGCTTGGAACTTGTATACCGTTTGATATAAGGTTCTAGGAAATACCAAACAGGCGAATAGTAGTAGCTTTTCGACATATTTTATGATTTCAGTAACTGATACAAATCTGCTGACTCATGCTGAAATGTAAACATGCCCTAATTAATTATTCATGAATAATCCAAAAACGTAGAGAACGTTCGAGAAAGTCATGCAACCCATGAAAGCAATTTTACTACTTATAAACACTCAACAAAGACAAAATGTCTTTGTGCAGGATCTTGTAACTTTAAATTCATCATAAAACTGTTGCAAAGGAGGGCTCACTCGTGAAATGTTTTTAAAACTCGAAGAGAAATTTCGTGTCTCTGTGCAGCCACGTAATATGCTCTATTTATTCCTCGAGTAACTTAAAGACTAGACTCGACATGATCTCAAGATATTACGAAGTAGTCCGGTCTCATTTCGTGAAATAGCCGAAACAAGCCGAAAAGTCACGAACTTACACGCCCAATCTTGTCCCGAAACTAGTGCATTATTTTATAATGCCCAACTACCTTGGGTCACAGTAGCGCAATCGGCTAATCCCTCAACTTAGAGTCCCCTCTGATCTGACGGGTCACATAGGTGAGTCGGTTCAAACCCCGGGGAAGCCAAAATAATAATTCTTTCCTCCTCGAAAAAGTTAAGGAATAAATCAAAGAAATCGAAGTGATCTCGAGATATCTCGAACTAATTCGGCTCTCACTTCGTCAAATAGCCGAATAAATCCGAAAACCTACAGACTTTGCATGCCCGATTAGCCTTAGCTATTTCTAAGTGGCTGTGCTCATTTTTTCATTGTTAATTTTTCTCTTTGCATGTATTTGTTTACAGTAAACTTTTCTGGGCATGAAATAAAGATTGTTGTTGTTGTTGTTCTAACTTTGATACATTCCTGAGCGTCGCGAATCCTTTACTTCGCGCTCCACCGAAGTAACAGGACGCTACAGAGCGTACACTTCAGCGACGTGGTTGTGCAACTGATTAAGTGTAAATGCTGAGGAATAGTAAGAAATGAAATATGGTAAGAGTAAGGTGTTAATTTGTGAAATTATGGGATTTCTCAGGACATTCTGAAAAGAGCCATATCCAAGAGGCCTACCTGCCAAAAACTAGCATTACGGGACAAATTGTCTTTGCGATAATAGCCCAGTTATGCTCTGATGACTCCATACAAATCCTTCTAAATTTGACTTGGGACTAAACGTTAAAACCTAAGTCAAATATGACGTTAATGGCGGTGAATAACAAGTCTAACAAACAAACAGTGAAAAAAGAATTTTCTATTTTTCTTAGTCGCATCAGGCTTCGAAAACAGCATAGCAGTCCCATGTACTGATTAAAGATATGTAAGGCATGGGTAAGGAGTCAATTACGTTGAGCATGGAATTGGCTAAAACTCAATGTCACGAGTTCGAATGTTTTGAGGATAATTATTCATTGACTATCAGCCCGCAGGGATGTCAGATTAACACAAGGAAGTTTAATACCAGAGGAACATAGCCTTTACAGAGCTTTAAAACACAGCATCTGCCAACACAAGCTTAACTTGAACTTAAGTAAAACTAAACAGCCTCCGCCAATAATAACAAACTCTCACTTGGACTTCAGATATCTTACGGCTGCCGCAAACTTGTAAACACAGAACTTGAAAATCGACCTTCGTCACACTTGTCTAAACACAGCAGTCCAGCTCGTGGGAAAAAACTTAGTTCGCCAAAAGAACTCGCTTGGAACTTGTATAACGTTTGACATAAGGTTCTAGAAAATACTAAACAGGCGAATAGTAGTAGCTTTTCGACATATTTTATGATTTCAGTAACTGATACAAATCTGCTGACTCATGCTGAAATGTAAACATGCCCTAATTACTTATTCTTGAATAATCCAAAAACGTAAAGAACGTTCGAGAAAGTTACGCAACGCATGAAAGCAATTTTACTATGTATAAACACTTAACAAAGACAAAATGTCTGTGTGCAGCATCTTGTAACTTTAAATTCATCATAAAACATTTCGAAAGGAGGACAAACTCGTGAAATGTTTTTCAACACTCGAAGAGAAATTTCGTGTCTCTGCGCGGCCACGTAATATGCTCTATTTATTCCTCGAGTCGAGTAAATTAAATAACGATCCAGGTAAGAAGGGAAGCAATTTCTTTTGTAGTGGCGCAATACGCTTTCCTCACATAGAAATGTTTTCAGTTTTTACCCAGAGAATGCATAAACCTACAAAAAGGCAGTTTACGAAAGAAAATGTATTTAAACTCCACTTTTAAAGAGTAGTTATATGAGGATGCCTTAACTCTCACTCACCCCATACTTTTCTCCGTCATTTTCCCGATTATTCCGTCATTTTCACCCAAAAATAAATGACGTAAATTAATCAGAGAAATTTTTGTACTCTTTTCAAAATTTCACATTTTTCAAAAATCCAATTATTTCCTGTTATTTTTCAATTAGCCCCTGTCATCAATTTTTATTTTCCCCCTGTTTATTTTCTGTCATTATTTTTGTACTCCTTTCCAAATTTATTCGGCTTTAATGACGGAATTAATTGGATAAACTTAATATCACCCCAATTTCATTTACGTCTAATTTCTGTTTAAATTTAACTCACTCGTTTTATCTCGAAAGTGAAATTAACCAGGAAAAATGATATGGTTAGAGTTTATCAACAAATCATACCATTTATGGGACCCAGAGGAGCTGGGGTATTAAAAATACTGAAAATGAATCTTAAGAAAGAAAAAATAAAATTGAATTTAAGTATTAAAGATTAAATAATTATATAACAAGATGAGCGCTGACTTAAAAGAAAGCCAAAACCCCCCATATCAAACCCCCAAAATAAGCAAAAATCTAAACCTCATATCAAACCAAAAATCAAAACATTTGATGAGTATTTCCAGGAGTGTATCAAGAATAAAACAATTCCACCTGATACACCATCTTGTCTGCGCAAAGCTCTTGAAACAGCTATTAACAAATATAATCAAGGAATAGAAAAAGGAAAATCAGCTGTGGAAGAATTTGCTAACAAATATATTGTTAAGGGAAAACCTAGTATTACTCCTTTTGAGTTTTTCAAATCTAAATCCAGCTATTTAAAAGAATTTTTACGAAACCATCGAAATATCAAAGTTAGATTTGTTTTAGTTTGTTTAATGGAAAAAAAAGGTGATTATAAATTAAAATTTATGGTTCAGGATAAAGCATATTTTCAATCAGATACACATATTAATCTTGAATCAACTGATGTAAAAGAAATACTTGCTAAAGTTATTCGTACCATCCTTGAGGGTATTAGTTTCTATCAGAAGAATGGTATTGAGTGGTATTTAAAAGAAGTTATTCATCTTGAGATTCATACTGTTAAATTTTAATCCGATGAGAGGTTCTTCTTATATTAATCTTCCAGATTGGATATCACGAAAAAAAGCTATATTAAATATTCGAAACACTGATGATAAATGCTTTATCTGGTGTGTACTGAGATATCTCAATCCAAAACCCAAAAATGATGATCGATTAACAGATTTGAAAGAAAAAGAATTTACTTTGAATACCAAAGGAATTAAATTTCCGATGAAAGTAAAAGATATCTCAAAATTTGAAGCACTTAATCCATCACTTCCAGGAATAAATGTGTTTTCAGTCAATGAGAAAAACAAGTTTTACCCACTCAGAAGGGCAAAGCGAAATCCACAAGAATCAATTGATTTATTTCTTTATGAGGAAGATGGTAAAAGTCATTATTCTCTTATTAAACATTTTTCAAGACTATTTAGATCTCAAATAACTTCACGAACAAATGGACATATATATATTTGCAAGAAATGTTTTACTCATTTTTCGAAAGAAGAATTATTTCAAAAACATATCCAATATTGTTCCACCAATGAAACAGTTGCTGTGAAAATGCCTCCGAGAAACACAATGTTACATTTTAAAAATTATTACAAACAGCTTCCAATTCCTTTTGTAGTTTATGCAGATTTTGAATGTTTTACTAAACCAATGAATACTTGCAGTCCTAATCCAGAGGATTCATATACTTATAATTACCAAAAACATGAACCATCAGGATTTTGTTTTTACATTAAAGGTATAGTACCGGGAACTACTTTTGAACCAATTATTTACACAAAAACCAACAATGATGATAATGTTCCTGAACTATTTGTTTCAAAACTTGCAAAAGTAACTAATGAAATACATAATAAATTTTATCATCGACCAAAACCTCTTAAATTAACAAAACAAGAACAAATATCCTTTGATAAAGCCAAAACTTGTCATATTTGCTCAAAAGAATTACTCACTGATAAAGTTAGAGATCATTGTCATTTTACTGCTCAATACCGTGGAGCTGCTCATAATAGTTGCAATCTCCAGTGTCGAAAGCCAATGATTCTTCGAGTAGTATTTCACAATCTTCAAGGTTATGATGCACATTTGTTTATAAAACAACTCTCTACTATTCCAGGTGATTGAAACTGTATTCCATCTACAGAAGAAAAGTATATTTCGTTTTCCAAAAAGATAAAAGTTGATGAGTATAAATCCAAACGTACTGGAAAGACTGTTTCATTGTGTTTTGAAATACGATTTATTGATTCATTTAAGTTTCTTCAAACAAGTCTTGCTAATCTTGTTGGTAATTTACAACCAGATGATTTCCATAATACAAAAGAAATAATGAAAGATAATATTGATCTACTTACTCGAAAAGGAGTTTATCCTTATGATTATGTTTCATCAATCGAAAAACTCTCTGAAACACAATTACCTCCGAAAGAAAAATTCTATTCAAAACTAAACGATGAAGATATAACAGATGATGATTATCATCATGCTATTAATGTTTGGAATACATTCAAATGCCAAACAATCAAAGATTATCACAATCTTTACCTAAAGTCTGATGTCCTATTGCTGGCTGATGTATTTGAAAACTTTCGAAATACTTGCTTGAAACATTACAATTTGGATCCAGCACATTACTACACATCTCCTGGCTTGGCTTGGGATGCTTGTCTCAAAGAAACAGGTCAAGAGCTCCAACTGTTACATGATTATGACATGTTAATGATGTTTGAAAAAGGTATATGAGGTGGAATAACTCACATATCAAAGAGATATGCAGAAGCGAATAACAAATACATGAAGGATTACAATCCTGATAAACCGTCTACTTATATTCAATATCTTGATGCTAATAATCTTTATGGTTGGGCTATGTCACAATCACTTCCTACTCATGGATTTAAATGGATGAAAAATGCAACAAAAGAAACCGTAATGGATATTCTCGAGAAAGCAAATTGTAGTATGACAAATCCAATTAAGAGAAAAGGCTACATCTTTGAAGTAGATTTGGAATATCCCAAAGATTTATGGGAGAAACATAATGACTATCCTCTTGCTCCAGAGAATTTAAAAGTTAATGGTGTTGAGAAACTTATTACTCATTTTAAACCACATAAAAACTATGTAATACATTATCGTAATTTAAGGCAATGTCTTGAGATGGGACTAAAAATAACTAAAGTTCACAGAGGAATATGTTTTAATCAGAGTCCTTGGATGGAGCCCTATATCAGAAAGAATACTGAACTACGAAAAACAGCAGCCAACAGTTTTGAAAAAGACTTTTTTACACTGATGAATAATTCAGTATTTGGAAAAACAATCGAAAACATAAGGAAAAGACAAAATATAACACTTGTTGACAACCCTTGCGAAATGAATTCCCAGAGTTCTGGGAATTCCCAGGAATTCCAGTTTATTCCAAGACATGCAAATGAGGAAAGATGAAAAACCTTGGAATATTTGGGAATACTTGGGAATGGGTGAAAACATCAGTGGGAATTTTTGGGAATTCCTAGGAATTCCCAATAATAGTCCACTTTCGAGTTCTCTATGACCGCTGAAATGAAGAAGTGAAGACGCATTTTTTACAGCCTTAGCCTCCATCTGAAGTAATATATTCACAAATTCCAACGAGAAAAAGACCTGTTTATTACTCTGTCTATTGTGTATATTCAAATTTCAAACACTTTCTTGCCAGAGTTTCTGAATATTTTACTTTACGTCGAGGCTAACCCTGTATGAATGTGTCGTTAATGTTTGTATTCAGCGGTAATTTTTAATTCGAAACTGGACTATTCCAAGTTTGGAGGAAACTGTCTTTGGAATTTATGGGAATTATTGGGAATTACGAAAACACCGATGAGAATTTATGGGAATTCCTAGGAATTCTCAATAATTCCAAGTCACAGTTAACTTGGAACCATGGCTAATTTTTGCAAAAACGATAAGTGTTCGAAGGTAAATGAACAGCTTAAGAATTTTAATAATCATTTCTTTAATTGCCGATAACAATAAAGATTTCTTGACATTAACCAGCATCCATATACAACATTTATTGCGACTTAAATCTTAAAAAAAAAAAAGAATTATCAACAGTAAGCACGTTAACTGAAAGCTTGATATTCAGAGTGCGACTTCTTGACGTACCTGAGCTTTCCAAACATTATCCACAACACGTTTTTCATCACAGCTTTGCCTAATAAACGGCCATCGTTTCTTGAAAAAATAATACGACTTCTGACACCTCAAAAGCGTTGGAATATTTTATTCAGCTCCGAAAGGGAGTCCTTTTTGAACTAACTATAGTTCACGAGCAAAATCACCCGCCATGTTTGTTGGTTGACTGATACTGGTTACCAGTCTCCCTACCAAGTGGATTCCATCATCACGTGCGCTTTTTTAACCAATGGAAAAGTGTGAAATGAAGTTCCGTTCGTCGAGTTCAAATTCACGCGGACTTTCAATTAGCAAGAGCACAAGCATTTTACATCCGAAATTGACATTTTAAACGCGG
Organism: Porites divaricata; assembly: GCA_038088405.1. Taxonomy (NCBI): domain Eukaryota; kingdom Metazoa; phylum Cnidaria; class Anthozoa; order Scleractinia; family Poritidae; genus Porites; species Porites divaricata. The sequence continues at coordinate 53,852,151 of JBBMOI010000001.1, read as the reverse complement.
ATTGTTCATATATTTTGTTGTTACGTGCTTCCAGTCATGCCCGAGAACGATAAGTCAGTTGGATTTTGAAAGGTAAAGGTACGTTCCTGCTTCGTAATGTGTCTTCTGATGGTAACCACGTGCTCAAATAATGAAGCTGGAGATCAAAGTTAACTTATAGATCGTTCCGATATTAACAGAAAAGTTCAAGATGCATGGAAAACCATTTATTGGTTCTTTTTTGTTTACTGGAGACATGACTGTAGTCGTTGTTGCAAATGGATGATGGAATCTTACACGAATTCATAAGCTTTAACGTATAACTAGATCAGAAGAACCACATGCCATGGCGTCACGGTGGTTGACTTTTCGTCGCTCCGTCACCATTTACTTATTCATTTGCTTGCTTTTTAACCATTTGTATCAAGATCCACTGCAATGCACTTGCAAGATTGCCGGCTTAAGTCTGGAGGGTCTTTTTGAGGCTAAATTCATTTCTGGTCCGAGTTATATCACGTCTTCTCCTTCGGTGCGTAAATCTGCCAATTCGTCTGTAATGGCGACCAGTAGAAAATTGATCATAACAGTCCGACTGTTGAACTTGACCCTCGCGGCCAATTTGTTGCTGTTATCTAACGACGTTTCTACAAATCCTGGGCCGATGGAGATGGGTAACCTGCTGTATTCGCCAAAAGATTCAAGTTTTTCTTCGACTGATTCCGACGAACTGGCTTGCTTACTCACTGGACCAATTAACGAGTCGACTTCGTCCAGCGACTCTGTCGATGAAATTCTACACGGTTATTTTGACCTAGGGCTGGACGAAAAGGGCATTTGGATCGGACATTGGAATGTTAATCATCTGACTTTGGATAAATTTGACCAGATAAAACTGTTTCTGTTGGGAAAACTTGGTAAACCGCAGTTGGACGTTTTGCTTTTAAATGAAACATTTCTGAAGCCGAACGTGCCGGATACTCTCTTTGAGGTGCCTGGTTATTCTATCTACCGTAGAGACAGGGTAAACAAATCTGGCGGCGGTGTCATGGCATATATAAACGATAACATGAATGTTATTCGTAGAACTGATCTGGAAAATCAAGAAGTTGAAGTCATTTGGCTTGAAGTTTGTCCTTTTAAATCGAAACGATCTTTATTGATTGGTAGTATTTACCGCCCACCCTCATACACCAAAGCTGATGATTTATCTCTGGAGGCAAATTTGGAACGTGTGTACTTGCTGAATAAGGAGACAATATTTTTAGGCGATGTGAATATTGATGGGAGAAATAAGAAGAGCTTTGAAAAACATCGGTTAATTAAAGCGGTTCACGGTATGAATTTCACGCAGCTAGTTAATGAGGTGACTCGTCCAGTTAGCGGTACTTGTTTAGATCACATCTATTCAAATCATCCTCAGCGAATATTGAATATATCTACTCTCAACTGTGGCCTCTCTGATCACGTACCTATTTTTGCTGTACGCAAATATAACAAGGAGCGCGCATCTTGTAGCATGCAGAAAAATCAGAATATCAGATATCGTGACATGAAGCAATTCGACGAGAACCGATTCAAAGATGCACTGAGTCAGGCCCCTTGGGATACAGTATTCGTATTTGATGAGATTAATGATATGCTGGACTCTTGGGAGTCACTTTTCTATAGCGTACTTGATGAAAATTGCCCCTGGCGTGAAAAGCGTGTAAAGCGCGCTGTCCAAGCTCCTTGGATGACTAGCTCTGTCTTGAAACAGCTACACCTGAGAGATAATTGCCTAAAAACCGCAAGGCGTTCCAATAATGCTGATGATTGGTCTAATTACAGAGCGGTAAGAAATAAAGCAGTTGCGATGATTAGGAGCGCAAAAAGAAAATTTTTCTGCAATGCCTTCGAGGAAAATAAAGGCAATTCAAGAGGAATATGGAAGACAATAAGAACACTGACTGGCTCAGGAAAGAACAGACGCGATATTAACAGTATTAATATCGGGGAAGCTGTTATAGATGACAAAAAGCTAATGGCGCAACATTTTAATGCTCATTTTTCCAGTATAGCAGATAGGTTAAGATCTACATTACCGCAAGTTCCATCAGACCCCTCAAAGCTGCAAGACTTTGTCAGATCCAGAAAAAGTCCTGATACATCTTATGTCATTCCATCCATCACTAGTGCGGTGGTGCTTACTTTGTTGCAAAAGTTAAGTCCGCGCAAAGCTGCTGGCATTGATAAAATAAGTTCTCAGCTTTTGCGTATAGCGGCACCTGTTATAGCACCTGTTGTTGCGAGATTGATTAACTTTTCCTTTTCCAGTGGATCATTTCCAATTCATTGGAAAGCAGCTAAAGTTTCCCCTCTTTACAAGAATGGTGACTCACGTGATGTTCAGAATTTTCGACCAATATCTGTGTTACCTGTCCTTTCTAAAGTTATCGAGAGACATGTGCATGACTCCTTATACAGTTATCTAATTAAAAACAATCTGATTTATCCTCGCCAGTCTGGTTTTCGGAAGAATCACAGTACAGACACCGCTCTCATACAGATAATTGACGAATTGCTCTTCAATTTGGATAAGAATAGAGTTAGTGGCATGGTGTTAGTAGACTACTGTAAAGCCTTCGACATGGTAGATCATGGTCTTCTTCTAGATAAGCTGAAAGTATATGGTGTTGCTGGCGAAACAATGAAGTGGTTCCAGTCTTATTTGGCGGACAGACACCAGCTTGTCTATTTGGGTGGTTGCGTCTCAGACGTGGCGCTTATGAAACATGGGGTTCCTCAGGGCAGTATACTCGGCCCCTTGTTTTCACAGTTTTTATTAATGACCTGCAACTTCATGTCAGCTCCTCTGAAATCGATCTTTATGCAGACGACACTACAATCACATCGTCAGCAGATTGTGGCAGCATGGGAAGACTGCAGGAATCTCTTAATACATCTGTATCAGAAGTTTTTAACTGGGCATTGGCCAACAGGCTTCCACTCAACGAAAAAAAGACCAAGGTCCTCACCGTGAAGGGAAAGCGACTCTCGACCAAAATAAACCATAACCCTGAAATTACTTGCAATGGCAGTTTATTAACTAACGTTATGAACGTTAAGCTACTAGGTCTCGAGATTGATGAAGAGCTATCTTTCTCTGAGCACATTATGACTGTTTGTAAGAAAGTTTCACAGCGCATCGGCTTGTTAAAGAAAATTATGAATTATCTGCCCCTTAAACAAAGATTACTTTATTTCAATGCTTTGATCAGGCCAGTGATTAATTATGCAAGTGTCCTCTGGACTAATTGTGATAAGGAAAGCCTTGGGCAGGTCCTAAAGCTCCAAAAACGAGCAGCTAGAGTAATCCTGAATGCCCCTCATCAAGCACCATCAGTTCCCTTGTTTAATCGGCTGAAATGGTTGCCTTTTTATAAAGACGCTTTAATATCTAAATGTATCATTGCTTATAAGCGATTACAAGGTGACGTCCCTGTTTATCTCAACAATCTACTTAAATTAAACAGTAACATCCACAGTAGACAGACCAGGTACTGTAATTTTAACCTAACCTCTCCGAGGTATAATCTCGAAACAGAAGGAGGTAGAACTTTTACCACAACAACTTGCAAAGCATGGAACAGCCTATCTTTGCCTGTAAGGCAAAGGGACTCAGTTGACTCTTTAAAAAAAGCATTGTGGAATGAATTTTTTAAGCAACAGTAGAATCTTGATCATTTTTCTATTTAAGTTACTTGATGAATTGTGAGATGATTATAATGCTATATTTTATCTTTTACATCATTTAGTAGATTCTATAGTACCTGTATTCTTTGGTTTTTACCTTGTATTTTTATAGCTTAGTATACTCATTTATTATTTTATTATTTATTTATTTTTTATTTAGAGGGCCACAAGTTTATTAGCCCCGGCTATTTCGTGCTAACCCTCATAAAATAAAGTCTTTACTTACTTACTTACTTACTAACTAGATTCTGGTGAATTTAATACAGTAGAACATTAACCTCGACAACACGAATTCCCTGCTGAAATTTACCCCGATAACTCGAATTCCCCGGTTAAACTCGAACTGTTTTCGTTTCCCTTTAGAGTTTGAGTTAACAGCCGGGATTCTGCTCTGTATTCATGAACATGTATGTTTAAACGCCCGCAGTCTACTATTTAAAAGTAATGTCATGTCTCTTGTAGAGATGTGTCCGGTTTATGGAGTGTTAACGTGACACCAGTAATGACATATCAGAACAAAAGCTGAACTGAAAAGATTTTCGTAATGACAAATTTGGATTATCTTTCTTCGTTTTTCTTTTTTGATTTTAGATTTAAATTACTTATAATATCAATTGATTGGACTTTCTGCACACTAAATCACATATGAGGCCATTAGAAGGAAAGGATTGTCCAGTCAGTGTTCTCCCTATGTTCCATAAGATGCGATTTTGAACATTAGTGTCATAAACTTGTTTAAAATGTAATTTTTATGCTTTCTCCACTTGATAATTTTATCATTAAATTTGCATATACTGTACTTCCTGGCAATGGAATTGTTGAATGATGACATGATGTTTAACCTGTAAGTAAAATTCCCAAGAATTCCCAATAATTCCTAGGAATTTCCAAGCAATTTTTGCCTTTTAAATCCTTGTAGGTTGGAATTCCTAGGAATTCCTAGGAATTCCAAGTCTAGTTTCATTTGAACTTGGAATTTCTGGGAATTTCTGGGAATTTAGAACCAGAACTTTTTAAAATGGGAATTCCTAGGAATTCCAAGTCCGAATTTACCGTGAAAATTCACACCTCAAATTCCTAGGAATTCCCAGAGTTATTTTGCAAGGGAATCGTGAAAAAGCTGTAAAACTAACAAGTCGTCCAAATTTTGATAGAGCAACAATATTTGATCGCAATCTTATTGCAGTTCATATGAAAAAAACTGAAGTGTTTTTTAACAAACCAGTGTATGTCGGTCAAGCAATACTTGATCTGTCAAAAACATTAATGTTTGATTTTCATGATAATTACATCCAAAAGAAATACTCTCGTAACCACGCTAAGTTGTTATTTACTGATACCGATTCACTTATGTATGAAATTAATACAGATGATTTTTATAAAGATATATCAAAAGACATTAAAAAAAAGTTTGATACTTCAGATTATCCTCCAGGCCATCCTTCTGGAATACTGACAGGAGTTAATAAAAAGTGATTGGAATTTTCAAGGATGAAGTAGCTGGTCGTCAGATTACTCATTTTGTTGGTCTTCGTCCAAAGCTTTATAGTTTCAAGGTAGAGAGTGAGAAGGCTAATAAAAAGTGTAAAGGTATAAAGAAAAATGGTGTGAAAAAGGGTATAACAGTTGAAGACTATGTCAAGTGTTTATTTTCTGGTGAAAAACAAATGAGATCGATGAAAATTATAAGGAGTGAAAATCATGATATTTATTCAAAGGAAGTAAACAAAATTGCCTTGAGTGATGAAGATGATAAGAGGATTTTGACAAAGGATAAAATAAATAATTTGGCTTTAAGATAATAAAATATAAATGATAAAATGAGTTACACAGAAGAAGAAATAAAAAAATATTTAGACATCCTACATAACTATGGGACCCAGCAAAGCTGGGTTAACTATAAAAATAAAACAGAAGAAAGTAAAAAACCTAAATGCAAAAATTGTCAAAGTGATTGTTTTTCTATTTATTCAGGTTATAAAATTTGTAATTCCTGTGGTTGTTTAAATGGTCATGTTTTAGGGCATTATGATCAAAAAGACTATGATCGATTACATTTTCGAAAGAAGAGTATTTATCAGAGAAAGTATCATTATTAGAAAAAGGTTAATCAAGTTTCTAAAAGATTACAGCTGACTGAGAATGAACAGTACGAACTGTACAATAAACTAATGGCGATAGACAACCACGTCATGGAAATACTAAACAAACAATTTTGTCAAAAAAGAATGATAAGTATTTTTGATCTAATCAAAAAAATACTGGAAGAAATGGGAAATGAAAAGTACAAACTAGTTTATCTAAAAATTTCTGGACAAACTTTGGAGAATTATGAAAAGTGGTGGAATAGTTACAAATCACTCAATAACTCCTCTGTGGAAACACCAGTAAACAATCCCTGTTAGATAGCCAAGTACTTCAGATTCTTTAAATGGAGTGTTAGCAACATAAACACATCCTCTACCAATGTGATACTGTTTCCAGAATGAGTGGAAAGCGAGACTAAATATTAAATGATTGGTTAGTATTGATGAGTTTGATCTGCAACTGTGAATATAGTCTATTAGTCTATAAATAATTTGGTTTATATCTAGTTTTTGTGTGAAATACTTCGCATAGAGAAACTGGTAAACAAGACAGGCTTTAATAAAATTATCAGGGTAAAACTGAGTTTTATAGTTGGGAAAGTAAAAATTCAAATAAGCTATAATTGTGTTTATCATTTTTATCTTATGAATAGATAGAAATGAGGAAACTTTTTACATAAATTTTTTATTATATTTCTTAACAAATCTATCTGCTATAGGAGTCTGATCAATTATCATTTCATCTATTAGTTTCATGCGATCAATAAACTCCTGTTTGTTAAACTCATCACCCCGCAGAGCTGAACGCAGTTCAACCAATACTTTTTCATATGTTGTAAATGCAATTTGTGTCATTTCAATCTTTTTCTCGTAATTCTTCATTTTTGAAAAGAACTCACAATCACCCCAGCACCATTGATAACACCGAGGATTATTGGATTTAGTGTTATTCCCCCTGTTATCGTGCCAATAATAACTAATACTCCTCCAGACAGAGTAAGTGTTTCATCAAGAATTTTATATCGTTTGAAAGATTTCTTAAAACACCAGTATTTCTTGTGGTAATGTTTATAGAAATTTTTGAGAATTGTAACCTCTTGATTCTGACAGAGAGTTATCAATGTGATTAAATTCAAATATATCCTTCATTTATTTACATTATATAAGATCCATTTAGTTTCTCTTGTAACATTACGTTGTGAAATTGCTCAGAGTCAAAGTCATAAAAATTTGGAGAAAACATAATTTTACTTATAACTCCATCTTCAGTTATAAAGTCAAAATATTGATTGGCGGTGTAATTAGAGTTTGCTAACGTTAATGTTGAGCTGTAGTTACTTACGTTAACTTTTGTAACAATTGTATCAACACTTTCTGCCAACCATAAAACAATTTTTTTTCCATCAAAACTACTTGGCAAACTAAAAAATCTCTTTTATTATTGGATAATAAAGTTAAATAACCAGCAGCTTTAGCAAAGGTTACACTTAATAAACCTTGATTATTTTGTGAATTATTTTTAGATAAAGAAAAATTTCTATTACTCCAATGATAAAAGACAATACATAAAGTATAATTTCAAAAGTAGGTTGAGTTTGATCGTCCGGGTGAACGTAGTCCTGAATAGGACTGTTGTTGTTGACAGTGACTGACGTTTCGACAACCTGTGCGGTGGTCATCTTCAGAGTCAAAGTGAGTTGTATCACGTCAGTAGATGGTATTATATACTCTGGTTATTGATCTGATTGGTCAATAAAGTCAAGATGTTATTGGTTGTCTGTCAGTTAAGCCGCGGTGTTATTGGCTATGAAGACTCGTAATCAGTAATTGGTGCGTTTCGATCCATCTATTGTCACAGTTAAGCAGTCGTCTATTGTTAGTCAAATTGTCAGTTCTCCAGTCGATCTCTCGTAGTTAGTTTCGCTTCATCCCGTCAATAAGTCGTTTGTACGGCGCTGGTAACTGTTGGCTACGATTCAGTGGCATTTGTTCTAAGTTAGTGAACCAGCTAGTGAACCAGCATAGTCATACTGCCCGCAGACAAAGGACGAGTGACTGTTGTTATGGACAAGACAGACTACAACGACAAAATGGACTTGCTTGTTAACAAGAAACAGACCTACGAAGTACTCAAACGAGACCCGACACCCGCACTGCAACGCAAACTTAACAACAAACTGCTTACACTGAAGAAAACCGACAAGATTGACTTTCGACGCTACAAGACTGAGGTGTAGTGTTCCGCAGCCACCCAAGCTGTATGGACTACCAAAACTACATAAACCGAACATACCTATGCGGCCCATAGTTTCTTTCTGTGGGTCCCCGACCTACCAACTGTCTAAATACTTAACTAACGTACTGAAACCTCTGACGGACGAATCTAGGCATAAACTACAGTCTACTGAGAACTTTATTGACGCCATTAAGACGATACAGATACCGGACGACCACAAACTAGTGTCCTTTGACGTGAAATCACTGTTCACCAATATTCCACTTCAATTTGAATAAAGCACTGCTCTGACAATTCAAGTTACTTTTCAGAACTTTATTCTATGCAAGCTATCAACTCACAATAAATTTTACTCCTCCAGTTGGACGGGTGCTTTGTGAGATTCAGTCATCTGAGGCCAAAACCTACTTGTCTCAGATAAGCGGACAAGTGAAAGTTTTTTGCCCTCATTAACAAAAAAAGTAATACCATAAACAGTTTAAAACACATAAAATCCTCTTTACATTTCAACTAACAGTTTGACAACATCGATACCAGAGGTCAAAATGGAATTCAGTTTTCAACTAAGGTTGATTCTCAATTTCCTTTGTCTCAACTAGCAAAGTCTAATCTTGACGGGGTTTTTTTTTTTAACCCTTAAAGGCTAATCCATTAGACTCACCCCCAACTTGGTGATTAATACAAGTACAATATTATACCTCCCAAGAGTAAATAAACACAGCAACTCCTTTAACAGTGCAATGAACATTGGGCAAGCTAAGTGAGTTGTACATACCTACAATTGTTAATGGGATCCATTCTTGTTTCATTGTTATCTGTCGTAGTGTATTTCGATAGAAAGCCCAATCCCTCATTGGAGCCATCAGATTTGAACACAAGAGTCAGACAGTTGTCATAGGTATAGATCTTGTCTGGCATTGAAAGATTTGAACATGAACAGAATTTGCCAAGTGATCTGTTGAGGTTCCCACATCTGAAATTGAAATGGAAAAATTCATTTAACTGTCAAGGTCATTGCACAGTAGTGGGGAGGGGCAGCAATATGTCTGACATTTTCATGCATTTGAGAAGATTCTCTTGTGAAGGAGAGAGTTGAATTATTTTGTGCCAACTACGGTATTTTATTTAACACAAATCTGGCATGGTTTTATCTGGGTTAAAAAATTAATTATTCTACAGTACAGTACAGTGTTAAAGAAATTGTGAGGGAGTTACAGTTTATTACCTTTAGACCTTTTTTGTCTCCAACAATGTGTGGTTCCAAAAATTATCCATACCACCCCAAAGAAGGGATTTTTCCATAGACCCTCCACCTCTCTGGAAATTCCACTCAAGCTTCATACATTTACTTAACATTTTCGGCCTGTGAGAACCAGCCACCACCACCCCCCCCCCCCCCCAGGAATTTCCAATTCCTTCTGTGGGGGGAGTATGGATATTTTCTGGAATTACACAATGTTGGTAGGAGTTTAAAGCCCTGTGCAAATGGATGCAACATTGTTGGCCAACAACTCCCAACACTGTTGGATGTCACATGTTGCATCTGTTTGCACACCCTGCTGCATGTTGTTGGATGTTGTTACGTGTTGTAGCGCAAAGTTTGAAGCCGGTCAAACATTTCAGCCAACAACTCCCAACATTTCTTTTGTTACGCGATCACCGAAGCATAGCTCAACAATGTTGGACCATTTGCACAGCTCTTCCAACATTGTTGGGGCCACGCACACTCATTACACATCGATTACAAAGACTTATGGGTTGTATTCTTCCCATGATGCACTGCAGGTCCCAAACTTGTTGGGAGTTGTTGCATCCATTTGCACACCACTGCCAACAAGCATGCAAGAACTCCCAACATTGTTGGCGCAACAATGTTGGGAGTTGCTGTGCCCGTTTGCACGCAGACTAAGTTGTAAATTCTGTATCATATGATTAGCATAGCTGAGTACCCAAAGGGAAAATTATGCACAACATATTTTGTCACACAAACATTATATTTAACAGAACAACCATGAAAGTTAAATATAGAAGCACGTCCTAGGAAGGGGTACATATGTCCATACAGACTGAATTCTAAATCTGGCTGCTTCAACTTTTCAGGAGAAGGCCATGTCCCTTGTTGGTATTCAACCCTGGCATCTTCATATTGTTTTTCCCCATCTCATCGAGTCTTACAGTGTACATTAGTATGTCACTGCAGTTTCAACGCAGACATGTTGCTTGATGGAATTATACCCTGACAGGGCCTTAATATATATACATGTCACAACAAAACAATTTATTAACAGAATTAACACTTAGCTAAAAACCTATTTTACAGGTATAAACTCACAATTAAAAGGACAAATAATAATAATTATATGTTACAGGTCAATTTTAATTTCAGGTTAATTTTGATTTAACCTGGGTTGATTCTCAATAATTATTATTTTTTTTAATATTATTTCCTTTTCATCTTAGCCCTAAGAGATAAAAATGTACAAATAAATGTCTACCTATAAAAATATTATGTTTATTTAATGATTTAGAGATAACTCATAATTATTAAAAATGATAGCTGATAAAAAATGCAGATTGTTGAAATAATTACCAACTGTATAGGCCTTAAGTTTTCTGGTTTTATTTTTGAAAGACTTGCATCAATTGTCAGTTGTAACTGTTCTATAATATTGTTTGGTAGACTGAGTCCCACAACCTGGCTACTGTGGAATACCAAGATCTTAGTCTGTAAGTGGTGGTCACTTTTGGTACAATAATAATAATAATAATAATAATAATAATAATACTTATATAGCGCCGATATCAATATTGCGATTTTCATCAGGGCTTAAAAATAAAAATATTTAAAATAAAAATAAAAATAAAATAAAATAAAAATAATAATAAGTGCATAAAGTATACATGCCAAAAAGTGCATGAACCAACCAAAAAGAGTAAGACAATTATGTCAACACTAAAACTATAAAAATTACCTAGACTACTTAAACCGTAAAAAACTGCATAAAACCTACTAAAGGCGAGATTAAAAAGCACATAAAATCACAAAAAAGCTTTCTGAAATAAAAATGTCTTGAGTGTCTTTTTAAAAGATGCTACTGAGCAGCTACTCCTAATTAAATAGGGCAATGAATTCAAACGATGTTAAAGTCTTGAATTTCACAGGATTTAGAAGCAGTCCATCACAATCAGAGCGTAACTTGTATCTACATGCTTCTTTAAGAGTAATAAGTTCCTGAAGAATGTCAATTCCTCTAAGGTCAATAGCTTACACTTCCTTAAAAGAAGTAAATTAAATCTTAAAGACCTACGTGCACTTCACATGTATTTGATTAACTTAATTCCAAAAACAGTTTCTAAAATTTTCGCTAGTCTGTGGTTAATCCTCTGTATGGGTATTTCCAATGAAATAAAAGTCACAAGCATCACTATTGATGAAGTGACGATAAAGAGATTAAGCAAGGATCACACAATTGCCATTCCCATCAGGTTTGACAATGATAGTTGTGTAACGACGGCAAAGAAATCTGCCAAAAAGTGTGCTGCATTTTTACAGTTTTTGTTTTGCTTATTAAACCAATTGCTTTTTCAGCTTATATTTTGATTTGTCTCATTTTTGTCATCGTTGTAGTTGCGCTGAGCTTGCTAGTAGCATTACCACACAAAACAATTCTTGATGTGCAATGATTTTGCCTGAAAAACCAACAATTTGATTGAAAACACGCAACAAAATCGACATCCGCAGATACCAAACCAATAGTGCCAACCTCTGGAGACCTAAAATCGGGAGACTGTCTTTTTTTTACTTCCCCTCCAGAATTTCGACGACCCCACCCCCCTAAAAATTGACCCAGCCCCCAATGGGAATGACTTAGGACATTATATGACGTCTTACATGATGTACATACTATCAAATTCGAATGGGGGATCTTTCCCCCAGAAACCGTACTGCGAATAAGAAAAATTCAATTTTTGAGCTAAAAATGGGCTAAATCTCAAACTAAGTCTGTTTTATTTTTTACTAAGTACGGTATTCAATAGTTATAGTGGACGAAAAAAGCGGGAGATTTATGTACCAAAGCGGGAGAGCAGGAGACAAGGCAAAAAAGCGCAAGTCTCCCACCAAAAGCGGGAGAGTTGGCATCACTGCGATACAGATAGGCTCAAGATTTGTTAGAGTTTTTTGTCCACCTACCGTATTTATTCGGCTATAAGCCGATCTTGGCTATAAGCCGAGACCCCAAACTTTGAACGTGTGGACTCGGCATAACGAGAACCAAAAATAAATCGAAAACACCCGGCTATAAGCCGAGACCCATTCATTATTACAAGACTGAATTGTTAACTACGGGAAAACCTACCATTTTCGGAAAAAAATCACACTGATTGTCATAAATTAGGCTTAAAACTAACTGTGTTGTTACGGTCGGTAAGCGGCACCACCAGTCTACAAATCCATAAGTGTCTACCAAACAATCTCGTGTTCGCAATCATTTATTTCAAGTCAAGTTGTCATCATGCCCAAGGCTCGTCGCACGTCATACAACCTCGCGTTTAAACTTAAAATAGTCGCCGAAGCAGAAGCTGTTGAAAATAACTCTGAAATCGCCAGAGAATATGTCATCAGTGAGTCCATGGCCATCGCTGGAGGAAAGATCAAGCGAACCTTTTTAACGGCGAGATTAAATTGTCAGCGAAACGGAAGACGATAGGATGCTTCACGCCGAAGTATCCGGAGCTCAATCAAAGAATACTGGAATGGTTTACAGAGCAGAGAAGCCAAGGTGAGTTTTCTGTCGAACAACAGAAACACGATCATGAAATAAATCAATCAGCTGATTGCAGAGTGAATGTGAGTTGAATGTGTGACTCTCAAACTATCGTAGTATCATGTGACAACATATTGTGTATGAAAGATTCTCATTGGCCAGTTTTCACAAGCGTCAAGACAAATTCATCACATCATCAAATGTTTATCCTTTGATCGTTTAGTAACGTTCTCACTTCGTTTCGCATAGGAATAGCTGTTAGTGGATTCATGCTACGTCTAAAGGCAAAAGAATTCAGCGATGGTCCTGAGTTTAAAGCGTCCCTCGGTTGGTACCAGAAATGGAAGCGCCGCCATTCCGTCAGCCTTCGCATCAAAACAACACTAGCTCAGCGTCTCCCAGAAGATTTGGAGCAGGAAAAACTCACTTTCCATCGATTTGTAATCACATCCCGTCAGCGTCACGGTTATTTCCCATCAAGAATCTTTAACATGGACCAGACACCGATGCGGTTCGAACTACCAACCAGTCGCACTCTCGAATTCAGCAACGATTGCATATTGTGTTTCTTTACTTTAGCTCGGCTTATAAGTAAATACATCCCGATTTAGTAGAGTTTTCATGTGCTGGAAATTTTTTTTTTTCAAAAACTCTCGGCTATAAGCCGAGACCCCTCTAGAGCCCAAATTTTAATTCACTTCAGTTTTAATTTGTGTAAAAATCGCTCGGCTTATAGTCGAATAAATACGGTAATTCAGTTCTGATAGGTAGGGCTCTAGTCAAACCAAAAAAAGCTAAGTAATCACTCATTCAATTTCTCAAGTGTTTTGGTTGACCGCTTACTACAAAAACGTCAAGTCCTGGTGCAGAAATTGAAATGTGGCTAAATAAACACCTCAAAAAGTCACTTGTGGGTTTTGAAAGGAAACAACTTCATCTTTCTTTTGAATTTGCCTACCTGCTCACAAACTATTTGGCAAATCTTGGCAATGTGAGACTCAAACTCTCTATCCACAGAAAAAAATCCCATTAAATTTTGTTTTATCTATTGCAATAACAGTGTTGTCAGATTCAACCCCAGGAATGTCTGCTGTCTTTTCTCACACCCTTGCCTTGTATTTCTCATGATTTTGTCTCATTTCAACTTCCTCATAACATTTGTCTACCCTTGGTCTAGATCTGTGTTAATGGCCTCTTCACCTTCCATATAACTGTATATCTGGCTTAGAATATTTGCGTGTCATCAGCATAGGTTGACAGGATGGTGTGCTTACATTGTAATTAAGCAATGCAGATCATTCATGACAACATTGAATAATAGCCATCCCAGTATTGACCCCTGAGGAATTCCCATAAAGATCAACTGCCAGGAAGATGTGTCCCCAAGTTTCACGTATCTCCAGCAGAGAATATTTGTGTGTTGTATTGTCAACTACTTCTCCTAGCACAGCTTGTTGAAATGTTCCTTAACTGCCTACCTTCTCATGCTCACAACTTTATAGTGACATGTATACCTAGTTGTCCCAAACTTACAGTAACCTGGTCTTGTTAAACTTTCTCTTGTGACAATCCCTTTTCCTCACAATTTTCTGAATTTGTTATGAACTTTTAACCAGGAGTATAATGCTTTGTGTAAGTATCAAAAGGTGCATGCATGATCATCGAGGACTTGATTGTACAGGCTCTCCCGACAATAATAGACATCATCTGGATCATCAAATATGTACGAAATTAAGAAGGGAACCAAGCTCAGATCATTTAGAAATGCCTCCTGGTTAAACTGCTTAAACAATTGTTCTGTGACGATTTCTGTTTTCTTATTTAGTATCTTTGAGTATAGCCCTAAAGCATGATACTCCTAGCTCCATACTCTTGATGTCCTGGATATTAAGGAGGTTTAACTGCATTCACATGGAAATTCCTGACAGTATTCAATACAACCCGAACTTCCGGAATATTAAACTAGCAGTAGCCTTTCACTCAGAAATGCAGGTGAAGGTGTGATTGATGAAAACCGACCTTTCATAATTGTTTAAGCCCTTTTAGTTCCAGTGTCAACAAAAGGATATCACTACCAATCATGAAAACTGAATTGAACAACACAGTAAACAAGACTCATATTTAATTCAACGATTTTATTCACATTTGCTCAGATACAATTTTACAGAAAACTTATCGTGCACTAAGTTGAAATCAGGCTCTACGTTAATAGATTCCAGGTTGGCAAGGCGAATAAAAAAGTCTCCCATTTAGTACAGTATTTGTGTACTGTAATACATATGCATGTGAATCGAATGTAATAATGATTGCTGTTTCACTTGCATGTGCATTCATGTGATAACCATGACATCACACGCACCTTAAACTCAACATGGCCATCGCGGCCACATGATGTAAATTAGTCAGAACAACACGGGAATCTCAACAATGTGGACAGATCGAGAAAAATCTTGCTGATGAATGGTCCATTAAAATTTTTAACTGCTCGCAAAATTTTACCTTTGCTCGATTTGCTCGCAAAATTTAAACGAGTGCTCGCTTGCTCGTGATCCCCAAATTTTTGCGTTGCTCGCAAGCTCGCAAAGCAAATTTTTTATTTCTGCTCGTGCTCGCAAAAAAATCGCAGTGCTCGGCATGCTCGCGAATGCTCACAAAGACCATTCGTGACCCCTAATAAAGTGCCACCGACCAAGTCAAGATTAGACTGTGGGCTTCTCTTGTCACCTGCAACTACTGACTATTCCAGAATTAAAGATCTAACTCGCTGGTTTTCTCAGTCTGCATATAAAAAATGCTTTAGACTCCAATCATTATCCACTATTCGTAATTTTGGGGACAGAGACAGATTCACAGAAAAAACGGCTGATTTTGTAAGAATTTTCTGGGCAAATTTTCCTAGAGATCAATAAATTTTGCGCTAATTACTCGAGCGTGTTTGCAAAATATCAGAAGCCCTGTATTTTGATATTGGGGACAAGATGAAGGCACTGGAAATCAGCACAACCTACAAATTTAGGCCTGTCATTAATAGGTGGGGGCAGGGGATTTCCCCTGGTTTCTATGAACATAGCCCCCGGATACTTTCATACAAAAAAAACAAAAGAAAAAAATTAATACAACCAAAAGAAATCCTCTAGCTGTTTGATTCCCTGCCTACATGCTGTATTTACCTGACAACTTGAAGCAGCTCTGCTGATTGGTGAGTTATCTGCTAGCAGATAACTGACTTATCTATTGGTTGCACATGCAATGTATGATTTCCAATAACAATATCAATTCACTTTCCCTGCGATGGTGTGTTTGTAATCATTTTCATCAGAACAATGTATAATAAAACAATTATGATTAGATTTGGTTTTTGTGATATTCTAAATACAGTCAAACCCCATTAATAAGGACACTGAGGGGACCGTAGAAAGTGTCCATATTAGCAGGGTGCCCATATTAAGTGGGTTGAATTTAGAGAAAATGTAATGGTGTTCTTTCTCCAGGGGCAAACTGTCCACAATAATGAGGTGTCCATATTAAGTAGGTGTTTGCAAAGTGGGGTTTGAATGCAGGTAATCAAGGTCTCGGTAAGTGTTATCAGCCTCGGCCTTTATTCGGCTACCGTAAATCCTCTATTAAGCCCCCTGGGGGGCTTATTTTTTTCAAGCAGTTTTGAGGGGGCGCTTAATAGAGAGGGGGGGCTTATTTAATTTAGCGAAACGCATCACCTGTAGTAAAAATACCGTGGGATGAGCAAGAGTAGACTTACGCATTGTACAATTAAAGTCAATGTCAAAAGTATTTAATTCACTTGTGGGAGCCTAAAAGTAACAAAAACAAAATTCTTATTCTTCAAAAATGCGCTTTCGGCCTCATGTTCTTCGGTAATTTTTATGAGAATGGTTACTTGTATTGATTTGAGAAAGTTAAGCATATGAAGTTGGAGGTCATGCTGCCAAAGACCAAAAACAATATGAACTTCCAGCCTGAATAAATCATAACTGATCAGTCCACGTTAACCGTTAATTTTTTTCGTGAAGAATAAGGATTGGGGGAGGGGGAGAGGGGGGGCTTATTAACTTTCCTCCTCTGAAAAGGGGGGGCTTATTAGAGAGGGAGGCTTATTTGAGAGGGGGGGCTTAATAGAGGATTTACGGTAAAACCTCATCCAACAATATTTCCCCATCTCAGATTGGTTAAAACCACATACATAATTCACCATAACCAGCTGCTTTTGACCAAATTTGGAACAAATTTTGTCATATTGAACAGATGAAGTCAAAACTTTTGTCATATTGAACTGATAACATCAAAATGACATCAAAAGTGCAGCCTCTTGCAGGTTATTGACCCACTGACCGAGAAAACCTGGGGATGAGACTGAGTTTTTTTGGTACAGTCAAGGGACATTAAGTATTCGTCGCTTTCATAAAAGATGCGCGAAATTTTTACTCCTATTGTGCACACTGTCAACAGGAAATCTTGATGCTTAGAGCACACGTTTGGTCAATAAAGGCTGGAAAAATTAACAAAAATAGAAACAAACAAACATCCGACCAAGAGCATGAAAAAAAATGCCAAGTTCCCGAAAGAAAAAAAATAAGAGCTGTTTGTGTTTTGACACCTCGCTTATTCAGTCATTCAACATTAAGTTCAAGGTTAGGGTGCTAAAAAATAGTCATTTTTTTTGTTTTGCTTCTGAGAATTAATTTATTTTCAGCTCTCAAGAGTCGAAAAGGTGCTGAACTGTCCACAGAGACGAAAGAATTAATTATTGCTCTGTTGGAATCCATGCAAAACAAAGCAGAACTGTCAAGAACGTTGAACAATCCAAGAACGACTATCACAAGTGTTCTAAGGAAGTACCAAAAGACTGGCACAGTGGAGACTTTGACGCGAAGTGGCAAGAAAAGGAGCTTCACAAATAGAGACAGAAATGCAGTGAAGCATTTGGTTAAAAGTAAAAGACGACTTACCTTACAGAACATTACTGCAAAGCTAAACAAATGCAACACAAAGACTTTCAGCCAGAAAAGCATGCAAAGGGTGTTACATTCGGAAGGATATAAAGTAAAGTGGTGTAAACAACGCAGAGGTCGGACGGTAGACAACTATTGGAAAAAAGTAATATTTCAGATGAAAATCAGATCGTGCTTGGTACAAACAACCATGTTTACATTTGGTGAAAAGACGACGAAAAGTACACTGTTACTACATTGTTCTCGTTCTGAATGGAAGATAAGTTTGATGATCTGAGAATGTATTTTTTATGATGGTGTTGGACCTCTGACTGCAGTTGAAGGCAACATCAACTCTGCCAAGTACATTGACATGCTAGTCAAGGACTTATGGCCAGTAGTTGCTTGGTATTTCGAAGGAAAAGAATACTTGTTCATGGATGACAATGCACCTGTTCACAGAGCCCACACTGTAGAAAATAATAAAGATCAAAACAAGGTAACCTCAATGGAATGGCCAGCACAATCACCAGATTTAAATGTAATAGAAAATATCTGGCTCTACGTGAAGAGAGAGCTACAAAAGTCCGCAGTAGATATCGCTACCAAAAATGATGACTTGTAGCACGATACACATGTACACCAGTGTACATGAAAATGTGTAAAATATTCCCAAACCATCATTACTTGCTAGATAAAAGTAATTAACATCAAACAAACATATTTGGAAAATTTTCATGGCATAATTCTTGTCTACAGCTTATTTTAGAAATTACCCAGAATCCTTTTGGGCGTGGCATCTGACTATTTGGCTTGCTTAACATGACTATTGTCACTAAAATACAACAAATTTAACTGACACAACTAATTCTAAATCACGTATACTACAAAGAGGCAATTATTTCTTCATTTACAGTCAAAGGCACTTTATAAATCGGAATTCAACGCTTGACCAACCTCGTGCACTATTGTGTAACGCAATCGTGATGTTCACTCTATTTTTACTTCATGTTTTCCCGCTTTTTACCCCTGATTTGTTATAAAAACACCCCCCAGATACTAAGGAGAGGTTACACAGGACTCCTTCGATGTGTCCTGTGGATTTCAGCTGGAAAATGGCTTGAATTCAAGTTTCATTTGGGAAGTTTTCTGCTGCGAGCATGGTGGTAATTTGATCGTTACGCTTAGACAAACATGGCGTTCAACTGGAAATATGTTTCCGATTCACCATTTGTAGAATTTCTTCGTTTTAAGCCTACTGAAGACAAAAAAACTTGGCAGGATTTGAAGACCAGTAACTGAACTGTGTTGCAGCTGTGTATCAGCGACCTTTGGTAACTGGAGGCTGAGATACAGGTTTTCTTTTAGGTAAGTTATATTTAATTTCACACGTCAAAAGTACACAACAGTTTTGTTTCCGATCACGAAAATTCTTTATTTCTTCATCGCCGTGAGCAATCTTTGAAAACCTTTCTTACTCGATGGTAAACAATGTTATGAACTTTACTCAGACGAATTGTCTTCTTTTTTAGGTGTGTTTGGAAGTCGCTACCCTTATATTTTTTAGGCATGGAGCGCTGTTGGACCTTGAGCGTTACACAGGCACTTAATGGCAACCGTTCCTAGAATTAAAATTCTCGTTACTTGAAAAATAAATGCAGAGAACTGTAATTTTGCATATGGTGTCGTTATTTCCTATTTAATATTTCTGCTCTGTTGAATTTTCGTAATGAGATTGTGTTAAGGGTGAAATTTTACTTTTTCAACTATTTCAGGCAAATTAGCTGTTACGCGTTACACGCTGATTTTGTAACTATTTTCTTGCATCTTCAAAATTTTTGTGCTCTAGGTTCTTCCAAATGATATTTTTTTTAACATACCACTTAACTACAATCCTTGTTGAAGTAAGGTAGAAAGTTTAAACGAAATCCGTCATTAGCTTGCAAAGATATAGGAAAATATATTTGAGCAACCGCTAATGTACATGTGTATCGTGCTACAAGTCGATCTTCTGCGTGAAATTCAGAGCGTGTGGTGGAACATCGAATTGGAATATATAAGAAGCCTTTAACAGTCCATACCTGATCGCCTACACAATGTAATTAAAATGAAGGGTCATCCTACTAAATAATAAGGTGATTTTAAAGTTAGATTTGCTGAAAACAGTGTTAAAACTAGCGCACGTAAAATGTAAACAAATGCCGCCATATTAAAAGTGACGAATACTTATGTTCCACGACTGTAGTTAGAACAAAATGGCAGAACTGTGGCGGAACTGTTGCGGAACATTTTACTCATTCCATTATAGCGAAATACTGCCTAACAACATCACAAGAACAGCAAGAAGACATTTCGGCGCACAACATCTGCTATTTGGAGTATACTTGCTGACCTGAGCAAGCCCTTAATCTCCTAAACTTCGCGATAAAGATGCACTATCGATACGAACTTACATTGACCAAGGTTAGCATGTTTTAGCTTGTTTTTAAACTTGGAAATATTTTGAATAAATAATAACACAATTATTGAATTTGGCTTTCATAGGATATGAAGAATTCTGCAGATCGAGGAAGGTGTCATCCACCCTCCTCGATCTGCAAAATTCTTCATATCCTACGAAAACCAAATTCAATAATTGCTAATTATAATAAAACATTAATCATTATTAGTATAAATACATTGATGACTATCGAAAATAGAGCGCTGTGATTGGCTAGGAGCTTCACTCTATCCCACTATAATCACCGCGCAGTGATTATAGCATTGAAGGCTAGCAGTTTTCAAAATGGCAGCCAGATTTTTTGATGTTTCGGGGTCAGAAATTGATCAATAATTTTATTTTCTCGAATAATCATCAATGTAATTATACTAAAACAATTAGTCACCTCAGGCGACGTGAATATTGGCGAACAGTCACCTCGTCTTCGTCTCGGTGACTATTCGCCGATATTCACGTCGCCTGAGGCAACTAATTGTTAAATAGCGCATGGTTGGTTATCATAATATATAGATTTAGCCAGGGCTAAAAGCGAAGCTCCATTAATAGAATTAATTTATAATTTAAAACAAACAATAAACTTGTAATCCTGAATTCATTATGTACGCTACAGGGGGGGGGGGGAGGGGAGGGAAGAGGATTTTTTTTTCAGCGGCTCGTTTTTTTATATTCCCCCCCCCCCAAGGTCCATACAAATTTTCATAATCCCCCCCAAGCAATCAGCCAAAAAATGAATACCCCCCCTCTTCCCTCACAGGAAATATCAAAATAAATATCTGGATAATAGTACACTATATATGTTTGAAAATTAAAGAGACATGTTTAATAAGAACATCAAGAGAGCTTTGACTGTTTATGTCATACCTATGCCAGCCAGTCTAAGTAGCGCGAATTAGGTATAGATAGCCTGCCAGCTCGTGTACGAGTACTACCAGGCCTGGAGTATTGACAGGAACCTCCATTTCACTGCCACTCTCGTCGACAAAAGCAACAACCTCATCATCATCAACACTCTCACAATCACACTTATCCACGGATTCATCTCCGCTGTTGCCATCCTCTTCACCCTCGTTTTCCGGCCGTTCAGAATCATTCCTCTCAAGTGCGACATGTGCACTGGAGGATGACGATGCGGAGGATATTGATGATGATGACAATAATGATGATGACAATGATGATGATGACAATAATGATGAGGATAACAATGTTGCTGGTGACAAGGCTGCTGCTGATGATGATATTGACAATGATGTTGGTGACTGATGAGATAGACAGTGTTGAGGATAATGACAAAGATGAGTAAAAATGACAATGTTCTACATTTTATGGTCATATCTTTTTCTTTTTTAACCGTAATGGCTTAATTATTTGTTGTCTTGACAAGTGGCAGATATAGCAGGGGGTGCACTGGGTGTATGTGGACCCCTTTCAAACTGGTACAGAAAATTCATTGCTGGTTTTCAGCGCGGTCACTCCATTCAAAATAGATGAAAATAAAAATCAAAACCATTCAATAGCTGGAAAATGAAAGGAGGTACATAGGGAAAGACCCTCGCCAAGATTCAGGTCAGAGGAATATTTCGTATACGAGATATCCGAAGAAATGTTTTACCCAAATTTATAGAGATTTGTATGGAGACACCATGCTGGTGCTCACCTGGATGAGCTCCAACATGGCGGACGGAAACCAACAGAAACATCTGTTACCGAGTTTTGCTACAAAAGCGTGAATTTATTCTTCGAGAAACTCATAAACATTAAAATTATAATACTTTTTCCAGTACATGAACTGTTTAGATGGCAAAATTTCCTGAAATAAGTCATTTTTTTAACCTAGATGACAGCTCTCTTGGCCGTCATGTAAATGCCGCGTCACACAAAAGCTTACAGAAATTCAAGCGTACTCTATCACAAAACCAAGAACCCTTTTGAAGCGAAAATTTGTTTCACAGTTAGTTTTCAGCTGCTCTAATGCATCGTGAGAGTAAAATCTCGTTAAGAGGGATAGTTTTTTAGTTTGAATTTTAGCAACGTCATGTTAAAAGTGCACATTTGTTGTTCAATTTCATAAAACTGTGCACTGTCGAATTACATTGTTTTCATTTGCAATCATTGATTCAATAAAGTTGCACTGCTTAGACTGAGGTTGCATTAAATGTTTCCATTTTAGATGTTTTACTTTCTATACTGTATCGAAACATTACATCTACAGGCCAGGCACACTGCTTGAAAAACTACAAAATAGGTACTATAGTCTCTCAGAATAATAGAGGTACCCTTGTTGCTTTACAATCCTTGCTTATCATTTCTTTTTCCACTTTTTAAAACTATTACAAAAGCTAGACAGAATCTTACAAAAAAATAAGCATCTCCCCAGGAGATATTTAAACAATTTTCATATCCCCCCTTTTTTGCTCTAAAAATTTGAGAACCCCCCTAAAATCCTCTGCCCCCCCCCTGTAGGATACATAATGAATGCAGCCTAAAGTGATTTTAGAGTGAAACAAATCTTGCATCGAGTTGATAGCCTTATATGTAGACCCAAAAAATAGCACTGGCAATCATCTTCGGTCACATTTTAGAGCAATAATGGCCCTTGATCACGGTAGATTAGGCGTGGAAAACAAATTCTTGGAAAACAAATCAGGCCGAATTTTTACGTTCGACAAGTTTACTTTAGGAAATCTTGCCAACAAATCTGGGTGCGTGCAAATCAACCTTTTATACTTTTTATACATCACATCTGAGGTGACAGAGTACTATGAGCCGCTGTTTTTATCATACAGACCGCCTGACCTCAGACAATTAGCAGTCAGTTTCACAATTTTTCAAGACTAATTCCATTCATTCAATATTCAGGACCATCGAAGCACGCGTGGGCTTTTAATTAGCGAAACCGTTCAAAAAAATTCCAAAATCACCTACCAAGTTCGCAAAGAAATTTTAACAGAGTTACGCTTCAACATAATAAAGAATTTATTGTGTTTATTTTTTGATAGTTTTATGACCGTCACGGCGATGTGTGATACGCGCGGTACGTTGAGTACTCCTGCAAGCGATGTTTATGAACGACTGTAAACAAATAACGGCAAAGGGCGGCAAAGCGATGAAAATTGCAAAAGACAACTAACAATAAATAAAAGATCAGAAATATAATTAGGTAGAACATTTACAGAGACAACAAGTTTCATTCACGAAAACAAGTATTTAAGTGTCTATAAGAATCTTAGAGTCTTTAAGCTTAAAAATTAAGTTTAATTTTAAGCCGCCGGCTTCCCGGTGTTTGCTGTTTTCCTCGATGAACTCGCGACAAGTAAATCGCTCAAAGTTTTCTTTCTACAGCCAAAATAATAACTAAATATTCTTCGGAACGGTTTTTCTTGTTATTTGCGGTGAAATATCGACTAATGGCTTTTCAAAGTTCTGTAAGCTTTCAAACCTCATACTAGGTCAGATCAGTGTCTCAAATCTAAATACAAACGTGCATAAACTAGCCTCATAAACTGCGCTCGACTTCATGAAAACAGATATAAATACAATGATAACTCAGGCTTACCATATTTCGAGATGCAGCTCCTGAAAGCTATCAAGTAAGGCCTGAATCGCTTACACATCCAGCAAGGTGAAAAACAAAAACGATGCCATCCGAAATCGGATTTCCGACTTTGACAAGCAGCGCATTTCTCAACAAAAATTCAATAAAGAAACCAGCCATGAATAACGTTAACAGAAGACTCTTGGTAGCAGCTGTATTTCATTTTGTACATCCAGTGAAAAAAGACACTTATTAAAAACATCACAAGTTGACACAAAACTCTGTCAGCTTCTGTCAGCTGTTGAAGCAAACAAGTTTCAAGATGTTGTATGAATTCTCCGCATGAACTCACCTGTCAAATTTTGACCAATCAGGGCATAAAAATTGGACGTGGAGCGTGACCAAAGCGTGACTGTCCTGAGAAAAGTGAAAAACATCTGTTTTCCCTTCTTGCATTTTTAAATAACTGGCTGAATTTTCGCATCCGAGGTCAGTTTGAAATCAAAATGATAATAGTGCTGGGCCATAATGACATAAACACAATATATTTCATATGAATTTTTTTAAAAAAAATTGAGCCTGCGATCATCTGAAAACTAGTAACTTGTCAGCGGATAACTTCAAAAAAATACTCGCCCTGGACGAGTCGACACCTGAGCCCGCGATACGGCCAGGTGATACTGGTCAGCGGATACCTTGTCTTGACAGCTGTCAATTGATCACAACATTGATAATTGTCTCCTATCTTGGCTCCCTGGGCTCCCAAACTAGCTAGAAAGTGTGAGATTGAACATTGGTTCCCCTGCGGTGCGGACGGACGGCGGGCGGGTGGGCGGGTGGGCGGGCGGTCGGTGTACGGTCACGTGATTACCAAATTTTCTGGGATGGGTAGATTACTTAGCTATGGGGCTACGTCCACGCGCGCGCTTCGCGCGCGCGAGGAGCTCCGCTACAAAAAATCCTGATAATCGACATCGATATTAACATATTATATTATTCATATCTCATCTGAGAAGTTTGAGAAAAGAATAGACCATCACCCAGTTATCTTGGGAATGATGTAAGAAAGTTAAACAAGCCAAACACTTTTCTGATCAAAGTGACAGAATGAAAACTTACCCGCGTCTAGCCTGTCACTGGGAAATACTGAATGGTATAAGCTGAAGAAATAACTTGAAGGACGAAGCACCACATTTGAAATTTCGCAAGGGACATACTTAAAATAATTGCTTTTCTTTCAAATGCCTGAATCTAGTCAATTAGTATGTGTAATCAAATGGTGACGAGTGAAATTAGGGAATAATTTCACGCGCGTTTTGTCCAAATCCTTATAATTTCCCGAGCCTTTAGGCGAGGGAAATTATTAGGATTTGGACAAAACGCAAGTGAAATTATTCCCTAATTTCACGAGTATACCATTTGATTACCTATTAATATCATGGGTGACGAATTACGTTAGCAATAGAGGATTTTTGACTTGTTTATCCTGGATCGTATCGATCGATCGTGAACTCCACTCTCTCAACGTTTAGAGCTGAAATTTGGCTTAAGTTTTCAGAATTTTTCGACAACATACCTCTAAGAATCCTTCTTGATGTGCTCTTTCGTGTGTTCAGGTTTTCTAAAGCGTCTTTTTATGCCCTGACATCTTCATTCATGACATTTTAAAACTTCGTCGCCATCTTGAAACGGAGACCTACGGCAGGTTGCCATGGCAATTTAGTAATTTCACATGTGAAATTACAAATTAACGCTGAAATTTCGCGCCAAAATTAAGGAGTAATTCGTCACCTATGATATTATAGAAGTGATTACTGCTTTTAAGCTTATACAGTATATTCCGCTTTGAGATAACATGTATGAAAACCTAGTACGTGCAAAGCTAGTCAAAACATGTTTACACGACAATATTGGAATCTGGATCTTCTACTTACCCGACAATTATTTCCAGAGAATCCTGAAGACAATCTGGCATACTTCCCAAAATATTAAATCTTTCAAAGTCAAAGGCAAGAATTATTCTTTTTCCACCAGGAACACGAACATCATAGGTGCAACTCTGGTTCGCAGGGTATTTTCCCGTACTGTAACCAGGTGACTGAAGTGTGTCGTTCAAGTCCGAGTACCTCGATCGTGGACAAGTAGCCGAAATAACGCCAGGAAAACACAAAAATGTAGTGACAAGTAAAATTCCTTTGGTTCTGAACATTTTGTTAGGTAGGAAGCGCTGCAGTTGTGAACAAATGGCTCAGCTGATATCACAAGATTCTTCCGTCAGAACGAACAACTCCCTCGTCATGCAGAGACAGAGCTGAATAACATACTGCGCAGTATTTGCGCATCACTGCGCAAATCTGTGACATCACTTGCGGAAGTCCTGCGATACAACAAACGTCATGCGGTCTTGCTCATTATGATGCACCCGATGTACCCCAATATGTTCCCAATATGGGACATGGGGCTCAGAGGAACCATTTTGCCACGCGAGGGTTGCGGAAGACCTCAGATAACAACGACCTCAACGAGGTTGTGGCGTCCCAGGGCCCAGTTGTTCGAACGCCGGTTAGTGCTAACCCAGGGTTAAATTTTAACCCGGGCTTCTTTTTCTTTTCATCAAAAGCACTCTTTTGGATAATTTTCTATATTTTTAGAGTATCCAATCATCAAATCGTAGGCAAAGAGAATTAATTATAAACTGAATTTGTTTTTTAAGCTCTCATATCTGAGGTTAAATTTCCCACTAACCTGGGTTACGTCAACCCAGCTTCGAACAACCCGGCAGCGGTTTTAGTGAAAGCAAGGGTATGGGTGGTGGGGTGCTCAGTCTCGCGGGCTCATGAAACCTGGTATCGGTCGTTCTTATTTAAAGATGTTCGAGTGTTGCAGAGCTGTGAAGTTTCACAAGATTAAAAAAGGCGGAGTCTATTGAACGAAAAAAAGAAATGTTTTTCCTAATCCATCCATGACTTTGCTGTTATGATTCTTTAATTTATATTTGTTTCGAAGTCTGTACATTTGACAATTTGAAAGTGAACCTGGTTCAGGTCGTTGTTATACAAATAACAACGACCTGAACCAGGTTTGAGAATCAAGGGCTTCTGAGAAAAACTCACCATATGATTTTATTAACTTGAAGTCAGTCTTAGTCAAGATATAAACATACAATCTGAATGTGTAAAGATATGAAGTTCTTTGTTTTGTACATTGTATTTAAAACCTGTCTTGTCATTGGCTGAGCCCACAGTTAATTTTGGAAGTCAATGCAACCTTCTAATAGATTAAGCTAGATTAGTTAGTTTTGCTGATCAATAACTGACCAATCTGTAGCAACATCGACCTTGATTACACCTAACCTTGCAACAACCTCTTGCAAAAAATACAAGCTTACTTAAGTCTAAATAGAAGGAAGGAGTGAAACAATTTTATGTCAAAAATTATTTCTCGACTAGACAAGTAGGTAGCACTTTTGTTTTGTAAGTCTCTTTTCCTTTGGTCAAGGTTTTCAAAACACTAAATGACCCGGCAGTCCTATATTCTCAGCAAATTTGACATATCAAAAAAATCTAGCGAATCTTGAAAATCTTGACCGGCAGTCGACCTGAAAAGAGTTCTAAGTGTCACAAAACATGTTTTTTTAGCTTAGCGTAAACCAAGCGCTAAATTTGAGATCTATAAAGCATTTCAGAATCACTTCACTTTTCTTAATCAACATATGATAGTTTGAATTAGCTGGATTTTTGTGAAATTTACAGAGAAGACAGGACTGCCGGCTGGGTGACTGCTCACCCAACTGTTAACCCAACATTGGCATTAACTTACTCTCTCAAGGAAAAAATACCTGATAGATAGGGTAGGTGGGTAGTTTCTCAGCCGGAATTTCAGAGATTATTGTGGAACTGTTTTCTTCCTAAATAAACTATTCTGAATGATCATCTCAAGTTTGTTACGTCACAAGCAAATTTTTTTCAACCTTTTTTACACTCATGCTTAAAAACTTGATTGCTTTTATTTCAGGATCACTGAAGTCAGTCAGGAAAAATCTTGGCGACCATATTTGTGGGTTCCACTCACGTAACACATCAAGTGCTTCAGCAATTGCCTGCCTGGTCTCTCGCTGTATGACAAATGACCCAGCAACACAGTAATTAACATTAGTTTTGATGCACAAAAGAATAGAGGAAGTGCATATCAGGAAGTTTTGTAGGTGGCATCAGAGGCAAATTTCATTGCCATATTTTTTCAAGTACTGTTCTCTGCCAGTGGGTTTGGTGAACAAACAGCAGATCAGTTGACTGTTTGTTAGCATATAAATCTCCATCATTCAGCTGCCACATGATGTCATCCTCCTCTAACACTTTTTAAGGGGGCCGTAAGGGTTTGCAGTGATGCAGTTTTGCTCGATTTTTGGTGCGGTTTGGGAGGAATTTTTATTTTAATTAAGTTGCAGTATTGCAGCTTTACAAAACCAAGGGGTATGCGGTATTTAGAAATTTTA
This sequence comes from Porites divaricata, assembly GCA_038088405.1. Classification (NCBI taxonomy): domain Eukaryota; kingdom Metazoa; phylum Cnidaria; class Anthozoa; order Scleractinia; family Poritidae; genus Porites; species Porites divaricata. The sequence continues at coordinate 53,823,878 of JBBMOI010000001.1, read as the reverse complement.
GGGTAATTTCAATGCAGTTTGCGGATTTCTTATGTTGTTCAATGCAGTGTTTATACCTATTTCTGTGCGGTTTTGGGGTATTCATACCCCCCTAACACACCCGCCTCCTTCTTGTGCTGACTCAAAAATGTCTGATGTAGACTTCGTGCTTGGTCGCGAAAAGAATTTATCTTGGGGGGATTCTTGTAGCCGTTCAGCAATCTTATGGGCCAATTCCTCTTGATCAATTTTGGAGTGACGCATCTGTATGGAGGCCCTGTACATGATGTTATATATGTCATTATGACTTGGGAAAAATCGGCGGTTCCCAGGATCTGGAAGAGGCAAAACTATCATAAAGCTCCTTTTTTTATGTAGAAGACCAGATGCCTCTCCATCTCTCCGACACTAGTGTCACCATTTACCAGTTCATTCACTTTCTTTACAACTATGTTGTCAATTCGTTGCATTAATTATCCAGCTCTCTAAAATTAATAAAATATCATATATGTTTATTAATAAATAAATTATTTCTATAAGTTTTGCTTGTTATCTTCTCTGTAAGTCTGGAAGTCTGAGGCTTTAGGCTGTCTAATCAGAAATTAAATTTTCTGCAGTGCGATCTTATTTTGAAGGGACTTCCACCACTTGTTAACAGGTTTTGAAACTGTATTTCTCTGCACAAACCTGTCCAATTAGAAAAAGAGGTCACTATTAGAGTCAGCTCAGGACCCCCCTCCCCCCCCCCCCCTTGCCCCGGAGTGTGCTGAATTTGCAACCCTGTTCCTGACGATAATAATTATAAAAATAGGAATCCTGTTGCTGTGGCCGGTTCAGTGATAACTGAAGTAAAAAAAAAAAAATAATAAGATAGAAAGAAAGAGGCAGTTGGGTTTTGCTCCTAAGCTTGATCAAGAATAATCAGGGATTGTAAGAAAAAATTGTCTCTGATCCAGGGCTGTCAAAGAGACGGGGGCTGGGATATCCCCCTGCAACTATGAATCAGTGGCCCCCGGCTACTTTCATTGGAAAAATGGAAACAGAACCAAAATAAATCCCTAGCTGTTTGATTCCCCGTCTACTTATTGTTTTTTCCCGGACCCGGAAACTTGAAGTCTTAGGGACAACCCTGCTGATCCAAAAAGAAAGGGTGATTTTGATACCCTGTTCCACGGTGAGAGATACGACAAGCAAACCCTGTGGAGTAACATATAGTGCATATATGGGAGTAACCTCTTATGATCAGCAGGGAGGACTAGTCTAAGGTGCACAACACATATTCGATTGATTTCAATAGTCCCTATCCCACAAAAAAATTAATTTCAAGTTATACAAATGTAGAAGTAGTAATTTTCAACTCAAGTATATTCCATAGTTCCCCAGTTCTCATCCTTGAGCCATTAAAATCTATATTGAATAAGAATGCTCATTAAAAAGTAAATTTTGATATATACCTTTAAGATGTCTTATCATAGAAGTGGTTCCAAAGCCTTTTGTTTGCTTAATAAGGTCGAAGTGGTGGTGACATCATATCTTTTTAAAACTGTCACGGCGTCATCAAGGCTTAACTAATAACCAGAATAATTCGAGTATTTCTTAGTAAAAAGATCAATCCACGTGTTCGAATTTACCGCCATTCAGTTTTTACTATGGAATATTTACCGAATAGCCGAGACATAAGAAACTGTCGTAGACTTCTACCCACCCACCCTACCCTTCCAAACCTGGTCCAAGTCGTTGTTGTTTAATAAATATCTCGATGCAAGCATTTCTTAAATAACAACGAGCAGGAAGCTACGGGAAGAAACTTGCACAAGGATACGATGCTATATTCATTTTATAAACAATAATACTTAATCAGTTTTATTTACTTGCGTCCTAACAATTATCTCTACACTAGCTAACAAAAATTTCAGAAAAACGACTGCCTAAATCTTTGCCCTACAAAAACTTCTCCCGTGACCGACATCAAGTCCGCCATTTCGGTACAAAACCATGGTTAAGACCGCATGACGATTTTTGTATCGCACGCTCAACCTGGTCTCGGGCGTTGTTATCTAAGGACGTACCCACGCGCAATCTCGTCCCCAGTGGCCTGCGTGGCTGGCGTTTTGGCAGAGAAGCCGCGAGAGGAGTGGGTATTCAAGTCAATTTGAAGTCCTGCCTACCAATAATAACAATAATTGGCTGAGAAACGACAAAACGCCAATCAAATGATAATTGCTATCTCTACTATCTCACAAGGGAAAGTCTGAGTGCGTACATGTAAACATGAATCAAATTTAGCAAGCTATAAACTGGCCACTCCACTCCACAATAAGATTACCGCTTGAAAGAACTCCTCGAAAGACATTTTTTTGAGGGAACTAGACCTCAAAATTTAAGACACGTCCTCTGCTATCCTTTATTTGAAAAGAGACTAATCTCTCTTTACGACAGGAAATTGGCTATATAACAAAAGCGCATTAGACAACAATGCCTTTTGTCACTCCATCCAAACCGCCCTGATCCATCCGAGCTCAACATAAAAAGAGCGCTTGATCATTTAAAACTTGAACCTTAGAAATACGGGTAGAGTATGCTGTGGAGGATTCTTGGTTTTGACTGAGCAAATGATCTTTGCCGATTGAGAGGTCATGAGGCGGATTTTTTTCCTATTATTTAACAATTATTCCTTGAGCCCTAATGGGCTCTATGTCAAAAGCCCATGAGGCCAAAGGCCTCATGCGGCCTCATGAGCTGTTGACTCAGAGGCCATTATTAAGTGGGGGAAATAATTGTTGTAGTATAAGTAAAATCCAACTAGTTAGTCAAAAAATATCGAGATAAAACAACTTTAGCTAGCAAAACGCGATCCAGCCGCCATTGTTTTGGTTTCCAAAGCCGGCGCTTTTCGCTACTAGTGGGCTATAACATATAGCCTAGCATTAGCTCAGACCACTAGTTGGATTTTACTTAAAAAGAATACTCGCTGTGAAAAACAAACAAACAAGCGCCCAAATCACGGGACATGATGATTATCACTCCTTCGCTTTACTTTATATTATTCCAAAAAGGTCGGGAATTGCTAGAATTCCTAGGATCCAGATTTCAGCAGATACTGTTGGCTTATATTGTTCCTTTTTTTTTTTCAAAAATCACAGGTTCCGCCGCCATGTTGAGAAAAAAGGCGGATCCTTTTAAGGTGAAATAAATCATTTATCAGCGGGAAAACAGTCACTTTCTGATTGCTGCAGGTATTTTCAACTCCATACCGTTAGTCCTTTGGGGCCATATTGCAGGTAACTTATGTATTCACATCAGTGAAATGGATGTAAAAATAGGATCTACCTCGTTTTATGTCCAAATGCGAGTCAGGGGCCTCTGTATGTCACTTGGTGGAGAGCCAAGCATGATTCCTATCGTCCTCCATGTGCATATATACTTAACTGTTAATGAATGAGGCTGAGTATCTTATGAAGAATTATGGAGATCGAGGAGGGTGTTATCCGTCGAGGCCGTAGGCCGAGGCGGATAACACCCTCCGAGATCTTCATAATTCTTCATAAGATACGAAAGCCGAATTCAATAACTGTTTTATTATTCATTCAAAATAATTCCTAGTTTGAAAACGTAGCTAAAACATGCTTACCTCCATCGATCCATCGATGTTCCGTTCATCTTCGATAGTGTACGTTTAGGTTTGTCCAGTCCCGCAAATATTCTTCAAATAGCAGATGTCGCCCTTCGAGTTGTCTTCTTGCTGTTCTTGCCATGTTTTAATCTACTTTTCCGCCTAGTTCTTACTCTTGAAACGAGTGAAATGTCCGTCATTTTTCAAGTTCACAATCAAAACAACTCAGCCTCGTCCCCAGGTCTTCCCGGTTAACGTGCCTTAACCTGCGAAAACGCTGCATTTTTGACGTCATTTCCTCGTTAAAGTCAAAATTCTTCCAAATGTGGTCATCAGTAACTGGTTATGGTGAATTAAACGTGTGCTTTTAGCCAATCAGAATCGCGGAAATATTTTGAATGAATAATAATATCTTTTAATAATTATCTCTATCTCACTTTGGAATACGCATGCGCTTAGGAGCCTCTGTAAATTAGCGAGTCTTGGATCACAATTTCTTGTGACGTAGAGGCGAAGTAGGATTTTTAATGCAGTACTAAAACTGCCGCTTATAACCTCTCCCACCTATAAGGAGGGTGGTAAGAGGTATTTTCGTGACTCGTGATCGGCCCTTTTTTTCCCGTGAAATGTGAAATGGCTAATTTTTTCCTCGTGAATCGTGATTTCCATAGTAGCCGTGAAGCGTGATTTTACAAAATTATTTTCCGTGAAACGAGAAATACTTGTTTAATTCACCGTGAACCGTGATTTTCATTATGTCTTTGTTATTTTCGACAACCGTTATTACGAAGTAAATGATATTGCGTGACTGTAACAGGACGGTTGATCCCTGTTGCGACAACGTGGTTGGTCTGGTTTCGGTGACCTTTGGCCAGCATCATTTGCATCGTCTGTTTCGTTCACGGATAGTGAAAACAACAAACAAGGCTTTGCTTTGGACGTAATTTTTCAAAATGAAACGGTATGTAACTTTTTTTTTAAAGAAAAACGTCCTCCTTGAAATGCCTATTTTATTTTTCGTGAATTGTGAAAGGACCATTTTATTTTCCGTGAAACGTGATCTAGACCCCCCTTTATCACCCTCTGTAAGCTCCCCAGTTATACGCCCGGTCCCCTGTAAACAAAAAAATAAAGAAATGAATTTCATTTATTATGACGTTTTGAAGCTTAATCAGTAAATGCAAAACTTATTATGATCAGCACTGCTATAGTTTGATTGAAGCGCTTTTTCCTGCTCTTAGTCTATCCAGTTGGTCTTGAAATCATGATTGTGCTCCTTACAATCATATCTTCATGCGATGGTAAGGTTAAGTTACTAGTTAATAGAATTTGGAATCTATTGCTGGTCGTATTTGAGACACAAAAAGAAGGTCATTGTGCCAGGCTTTTCTCGTGGACACCGTGGAAACTGGAACTAAGAATCATTGCGTGGTGGAAGCCACGCATGTTTTCCGAAGAAAACTTGAAAGATTAAATTTAGAGCTTTTCCGAAACGTGTCGGTCCACTAATTCTATCGCTTGAAAACGTCGATTACTTTGGAACAAGTGAACACTATTGGGTGGTCAAAAAAAAAAAAAGAAGAATCTTAATTAGCAAAATTGCAATGGTCGGGTGTTGTAAAAAGTTTTATTGTATGCAAATGGCTCCTGTGATAACCATGCAATTTATTTGGCAAGCTTTCTACCTTTTTTGCATATTCTCCGCTAAAACGCATAGGGCACAAACATCGGAGGGGGAGGAGGGGCAGGACACGAGAAAGAGACGACTTCAAAAGACTGATGGAATAGTATACTCAGGACGTAACGAATCGATAGTTTCGATACTCGATAGAAATCGAACGTAATCGATCGTAATCGATACGAATCAATCGATTACTATCGGAAATCGATAGAAATCGATTTGTTCGACAATGATCGAAAAGAAAATGGACGAAGATTCTCTTTCATAAAGTTCTCAGTTTTACGCTGGAATGAGTTACAACAGATTCGAACTACCATTGGATAGAGAAGTAACATCATCTTTATCAACAAAGCAGATTCGAAGTTAAGCTTGAAGGTGAGTGTTACGCAGTGTTATGATAAGATCAGATCACGTTTATGATTTTGGATTTCCATAGATGTGACAAAAAATTTGTGATTATCGATTTCAATCGATTAATTTGACTAATCAATCGACAAATATCGAGTACTATCGAGTATTATCGATTAATCGATTACATTTTCGATGATCGATTTCTATCGATTCGTTACGTCCTGTATACTTGCCAACTCTCACGCCTGCGGGTTGAAAACTTCGATCTCACGCCGGCTCACGCTTGCGGGCCAATTTCTCACGCCTGATTGAAAAATGTGAGTTTTTGCCGTCTTGCTTGACACAATTTCCAAAAATATGTTAACTCAGACCCATGTAAGGAACGAAAACCATGTGTAAAATGAGTAAATGACAATACCTTCCTCGCGATCTCTGATTTTGTGGATAAGCGTTTTCTCGATAACTTCGCCTTTGGCAGACTTCGGACCGGACATCTTCGGAAGACTTCGGACTTCTTCGGAAATCTTCGGAAATGATCGTGTCGTCTTCAAAAATCCCAGCACTCCCAGGATAAAAATCTCACGCTTATATCTCAGAAAAAGTTGGCAGGTATAGAATAGAACAAACTTACCTCTGCCCCATGATAGAGGTAACCGCTCCCGTTTACCAATTCGCTATCATGCTATCGGTAAGTGGCGTTATTGAACTCGCATGTCACCTTTTTATAGTCTCTTGATAGTTGATACTCACACAGTTGTATTCAAAGTAACAATGCAGCTTGTGCAGTTTTCAAAATCTTCAACAATTTGAGTTCCTATAGTGTGGTTCACCAACAGTGCAATCCTTGATCTCCGAGGATATGTGTGTGCAGATTCAACGATACGGCTGTACTTGACTGCGCACCAATTCTTAAACTTTTTGGCATGAGTTTGCTAAACCGCAGCTTCGCAGTGAATAGAAAACAATTGTCAGTGAATCCCGTGTCACGCACGCGCTAGTGCGCTTTTATTTATCTCTCTGATAGATTATTGTACATTCAACGCAATATAGTTAAAAATTTAACCAAAACAATGGAAATAATAATTGACTTTTTCTTTATATGGAAGTAGTGTGACATTATTATTTGACCTCTGATCGAAAAAAGCCAGCATTGGCTTCTTGAGCTGACCGTATACGTGATAGACGGAGTGCGCTTCTGGGTAGTTTAGAAGACATAACGAGAAGAAGACGGTCCTCCTGTGCCTCCAGAATGGTTGTAAACCTAACGATATTACGATAAACATGTAAGTGGTAATATTCATCGGCATTCTGGTAGGCATTTTGTTGTTCGAAACGTTAGATATTCTAATCCGACTGCATTTGTTTGGTGACTATTATGCCATGATGTACTGTCAACGATGTAAAGTGTGTCGACGTGCAAACGGGTTATTACATAGAAAATTTCCGATATTTAATGACAGGCTTGCGGAAATAGTATTGTAGTAACTCGGCCTAAATTCCGGGAGATGTCATAGAAGCAGAAAACACAAAGACCAAGCGATCAAATGGATTCGGTCGAATACTGAAATCGCCATCCCGCCAAAACGTGTCTAAAGCCCGCCAAAAATTACTAAATCTCGCCGCTACCGCTATTTAACTCTTTATCCAGTCAAGAAACAGCGCTACGTATTAAGGGAGTCTTTTGATCAATAGCTGCTTGTGGGTTTCACTTTTTCCATTAGTATTTGTAAGATTCATGCGAGAGGACTGTTTAAAATAACGAGGAATGGAACGCCGCCGAGAAAAGCCTGAAGAGAAACCACTAAAAAGCACCTTAACATGTTTCGAGGGTAACTAAGTTAAAAAAAACAATGACTTTGCTGTTATTAATTGCGGCGAGTTTTATTGTAATGCCATGGTGTTCTAGAACTCCTAAGTGCGAGTTTTGTAATGCAACAGAAACACTAGGTGGCGCGCCCGTGATTCTGTGAGTTAGACACCACGGCATTATGAAATCACTTCTGCACCAAATGAAACTTTAAGGGTTGATATGTTTTAGCCCGACTGAGTGAGTTTTATTGTAATGCCATGGTGTTCTAAACTCCTAAGTGCGAGTTTTATAATGCAACAGAAACACTAGGTGGCGCGCCCGTGAATGATTCTGTGAGTTAGACACCACGGCATTATGAAATCACTTGCACACTAGTCGAAAATTAAACTATCTTTTAGCTTGAGTGAGCGAGTTTTGTTTTAATGCTATGGTGTTCTAGAACTCCTAAGTGCGAGTTTTATAATGCAACAGAAACACTAGGTGGCACGCCCGTGATTCTGTGAGTTAGACACCACGGTATTATAAAATCACTTGCCCAATAACTGAAAAATTAAGGGGTATACAAGCTATATGTTTGTCTTAGAGCGTTTTTTAATAAGTGATTTTCTTGTAAGAGACACCCCAGCCAGTGATATGTTTTTCGGCATTTATTAGTAAAAGATTTGTTTTCTCGTTACAAATAAGATGCGCGTAATAAAATTCCCATTTCCGGAACTTTTAGCAACGTCCTGGAAAGCACAGTACGTAACCGGTTATTCGGAAGAAGGCTTTTCTTTTTCCTTTTTGATATTCATTTAGAACAATCTTGTTGCGATCCATTCGCGGAGAATCTCAGCTAATGCTGTTACATTTCGAAAACAATATTTGTTCTCCTCGCGCGCGGCCTTTTGCTTTTAATCACCTGGCCCCAGTTGTTCGAAAGGTGGATAGCGCTATCCACTGGATAAATCACTATCCACTGGATAGCGCAATTGGTTGTCGTAATACTTAACTGCTGGATAGCGATTTATCTGGTGGATAGCGTTATCCAGCCTTCGAACAACTGCGGCCTGGGGCTTTGGTTTGGTTTTGGTTTGGCCCGACTGATTTTACGCGATAGTTAAAAAGAAAGAACAATTTTAGAATTTTCATTTTATCGAAAAGGGTGACTTATCGAGACTTAAATCTTCAATAATAAGTAAAACGAACCCGTTATAATCGCAGTAATCTCTAACAAAATAAAATAGCGTTTGTTAATAAATTTGACAGCCGACAAACCGTGATTTACATGTTTCAGGTATTTTTTGAGACCCCCGAACGGCGGTCTCGCTGGTTCTGTCAACGACTCCATTGTTTTGGATTGCGCAACTGGTCATTTCAGATGACCGAAGAAGCCGTATTTAAGAGCTTGCGGTTCCTCATGAGTGAGGAACACAACACAACGATTTGCTTTAATTGAAAAGAAGCTATTTGGTCCTTAACGAAGAAAAAAGAAAACAAGGAAACAAGAAAGAAAAGCTAACGGAATCATTGCAATTGATGTTGAAAATGGCTAGAAGGTCGAATTACAACATTGGTCTCAGAAACTTCGCGTAACCAAAATCACTGCAGAAAACACAAAGCGGCTTTAAGTGAAAAACCTACGGACTCTCCGCAATGATTCTTCATTCTCAGTTCAATTTAGCATTTCAGTTTCGAATTCGAGGGCAGTTTTGCTGTTTACGATAAATATTATAGAAATGTTTGGACTCCAGGCAAGCATACCAGGGATGTGATCCGCTGAATATCAAGCGATAATCCCGTTAAAACTTCTCAGAATTATGCATAATTATGCGAATGCTTAGACAATCAACCAATCAAAATCACCACCCGGTTTTCGGGTAGGTGATGTACGGCATTAACGGCCGGTCGATTCAGACGTTGCTGAGAGGAGAAAACGACTCGAAGCAATCGGATGAAATTCAAGCTAACCATTTATAAGCCTTCCTTTTAAAAACTTGATCAATTTCATGCAACAAGAAAAAAGACAACAACACAAGCAACACAAACGTCGCTATGACTTGCTTGTAAGCGCTAGGATACTGAAGGTGTTAATTTGCTCTAGTTTGCTTTGTATTTGAGTCGTTGCCTCGGTAACACCGGTTGACCAACTCAGTCCAGGGATAGGTCTAGTAGTACCTCACCATCTGACTATCGTCCTACTATTAAAGACTTAATTCATACCCCCACCCTGGTACAAGGTGGATGGAGCCTCCACTCCCCCACTAGTTTTTGATACACTGCAGTATTTCAAAACAATTTTACCTTCAGTGGAAAGCCTTTGATTTTCTCTACAAGATAAGGTATATTTTATGGGTGGTGACGCTGCTAGCCTGTGAACAGGCTCTCTGTTTGGGGAAAAAAATAGAGAGGAAAGGGAAGCGAAACGGGGGCAGAGAGCCTGTAGATAAACACTTGAGGCCGCTATTCCGCCCTCTTGTAATTATCTTGCCGAACATCTGTCAGTAAGATTGTTATCTGTCAATCAATTTCGCGCGTGAGTAAACCTCCTGGGAAAATTAACGGGAATGCTCCGTCTGAAAACAAAGTGAAATAGGTCCCGAGTGTAATTGTCGATTTTGAAAAAAAAGTCGTTGACCTCCGGTAAGAGAATTAATACGGTACCGATCCTTGGCGTTTCAAGAAACAAGACCTTGCTGGTTGACAGTGGCCAAGACAGCGTTGTACTAGCGCAAGCATTTGAATCCTCAAGATTTCCGCTGAAGCTCCAAAGACAAGTACAAAGAGATCAGTAGCTCTTCGATCGCCGAAAGGAATTACACCTTCGGGTATTTATCCCGTATTTATAGCAATAAAAGGGGGCGGTAGGCCTTGTTCTCATAAGTTTTTTCTTCTGCTGAGTAGATTATGCTCTGGAAGGTTCTACATTTTCACTGAGCAAATGTGATTTTAGCCGCTTGTTTCACACTTAGAGGTCATGGCACACATATCGATTTACTGTGGTTCTTGTCTCTGGTCGACAGGATTTACCCTCTGATGTAAAAGCATTTTCTTTGACTTCTTTTGAAGCGTAAAGCTTTTTATTAAGGCTGAATAAGGGTCTTACTTTTCTCCAAAGTGCCTTCTGGATCTGAATAACTAAGCGATTTTCTTAAGTCCGTGAATGTAATGTTTTTCTGAAATGTTGTATCACGCTGGGCCCAGCTCGTTAGGTTTCTTTGCAGAATGTTTCAAAATTATCACGGATAGTAATTTACAGATCCAAAGTTATAAGATTCAAGCGCAGCTTAAACCGAAGCGCCATCAACTATGGAGAATTACATTGTGATTCGGTAAACTCCAGCTTAGTGTTTTTCTAAAGATAGTGTGAGTCTTTTGACCAGGTAGTTCCTCCCTTGGTAATAGCTTTTGAACAAGCTCTTTGGATTGTTTTGTTACTGCCACTTTGAGATCAAATCGCGTGCTACGTGCCGACCGAAAAGCCGATGTCAATCAGACCTATCAACAGTCAGTGTTCGTGCCAATAAGAGCTTGCATCAGGATCTGATGCACAGCGGGTGCCGTGGAACGGCGGTCCCAAATGTTTGTCTACAGGCCTTTTCGCTTTTCCCTCTCCCTAGTTCCCCGCTGATAAATTAAGCCAAGGCTACTAGCGAAGCCTCCGCTTTTATACTAAAAATAAAAGCAATAGGGAGGAGAAGTCGTTACGCTGCCATGGTAGCAAAATTTTTGGATGACAACAAACCGATTAAGACACTTAAAAGTCTACTGGCACCACAGGCAGCCCAAGCTCAATACAGGAACGCGGACGTGACTCTTGCTTGCGATCGGTGTTGTGTTACAAACGGTTATTTACAAAGGCTTGTACGGGATGGACAAGGCTGAACAGTGATTTCCGGACTGTCCGTCGCTCGAGGCGAATAATTCCGCTGGAAAATTAGCCCCGGCCTCAATTCCTCCAGAAATTCAAAGCCGAGATGTTGCAGTTCCATGTTCATTCACTAATTCGCAATTCCTCCTACAGATCGTTTACAAGCGATGCTTTTATCTCTTGCTCGATCGGCTTCCGAATTTCAAACTAGGCTCTTCCAAACACAGGCAGTCCAAGCGCACTATGTGTGGTTCGGGCTTCAGAGGTCATTTGGTCGAATTTGGTCGGAGTATACTAGAATTATTAGGGTATTATCTGATGCCAAATAAATGCAAAAATCTTAAAGATATGAAGTCTTCTTGTTTGTCTGTTTGTACTAATAGCCTTTAAGATAACAAAGGTCGATATTTCTTGCATTATTACATGTGATTCGGGCCCTTACTGTTCGAGTCGTATCACATGTATTCGAATCTACAACGCTAAGAAAAAAAATATCATGATCACGCGAAATATTGATTCAAAAAGCTCCTTTACCTTAAGTTCATAGCCACTCTGTGTCCCACAGCCGGTTTAAACGCCGTTTCGTCGACTTTCTTTCCATCGAGTACTGAACACTATAAAAAGTCTCCAGCCTTCCCTTCTTTTATAGTGTTCAGTACTCGATGGAAAGAAAGTCGACGAAACGGCGTTTAAACCGGCTGTGGGACACAGAGTGGCTATGAACTTAAGGTAAAGGAGCTTTTTGAATCAATATTTCGCGTGATCATGATTTTTTTTTTTCTTAGCGTTGTAGATTCGAATACATGTGATAAGACTCGAACAGTAAGGGCCCGAATCACATGTAATAATGCAAGAAATATCGACCTTTGTTATCTTAAAGGCTATTAGTACAAACAGACAAACAAGAAGACTTCATATCTTTAAGATTTTTGCATTTATTTGGCATTAGATAATACCCTAATAATTCTAGTATACTCCGACCAAATTCGACCAAATGACCTCTGAAGCCCGAACCCACACATAGTGCGCTTGGGCTGCCTGTGTTCCAAACTGCCGTGGACCCGTTCACCGATCGTATAGCATGTCGGCTAACTAAAATAAGCTCGGCCAGCAGCTCCCTGGGGAGCTAACGGGTTTGTTTGTCGACTGCAGGCCGCTGGCCACCCTCGCCGGGCTTATTTTAGTTACCCTTGGTACCAGAGGTTTTCTCGCTTGCGACGGGAATTTTCGGTGACGGCCGAAGGCCGACACATCTTCGGTCTTAGGCCGAAGATGTGTCAGAAACCGGAAACCGCGCTAGAAAAGTCTCTGGCACCCAGGGAATATTTTAGTTTAAAGAAGAAAAAAGTATTTCCAAAAAACTCTCCCAACAAGCCACAAGTGTTATGCTAAAGCTAAAATATTCAAGATCGATCGCCGCAGTAGGTTTGGAAAGTTATTGGTCAGCCCCTAAATGAAATGTAAAAGTAGCTCTTTTAATTCACGATACTCAGATGGTGAGGTACGACTAAAGCTGCGTTTGAACTGAGTTAGTTCACCGCCGGTGCTGTTTGGGACAGGTGGTTCCTGCTATTGCACCGAAAAGAACCAGCAGCAGCCTATAAGAGTGTCTGTGATCTGGGCTACAAAGATGTCACTAATATTTTTTAAAAACATTTCTACAACAATTGGATGTCTTCAGTAGAACACGCTAAATCGAGTGCTTGTGGATGATGCGCGCAATATAAGGTAATGCTGGATTTTATGCAATGACAAAGGGTGTGGTAGGTTTGTTTTTATGAGTGCGTCTACTCAGTACGAGGAACGTCAGAACTCCGTTGTATTGATTTAAGAAAGGTTTTGTCGTATTTACCCCGATTTGTGAGGTAGTCTATAAGTTCATTAGTACGTCATATATATATGTCTTGGTTAGAGCGAAGGAAAAGTGCAAGGGTGTATAAAGAATAGAGCGCTTGCTTAGTGTGTTGAGGGTGACAAAATGAAGTAAGTAAATGCTGCATGGTGTTTGTCAGTAGGTTTAGTATAGAGGTCTGTTTCTATGAAGCCATCTTGGACTGAAACCGGGCATCAAGGCCTTGAAAACTTTTCATTATCACTATTATTATTATTATAATTATTATTATTATTATTATCTCTATTATTATATTATCATTATTATTATACTCCCAGGCCTATCTTTTGAGTACTCATCGCGTAGGTAACTTTCAAGTAGTTTCACACTAATGTCTATTTTCAGATGGGATTGCACTTTGCGTACGGCGTATTGTTTAGACCTAGCTGATGTCACTTTTAGCTCTCCACAATGATGCATGCAGTTTAAAATCCTCTGAAAGTAGCAAACCTGATATCTTCCTATCTTCTTCAAACAAATCTTAAGTGACTTGACTAAAATAAATATAACAAGATTTTTCGCTAATTGAATCGCCTTATAAGGTCAAGATGTATCCTTCTCTGATGGCTCTTTGATGCTATGGTTAATAATTGATTGACGCATTTGGTGCCTGAAATTCAGGTATCATATTAGCCTCAACTAGTTTGCTTTAAATATTCCTGTTGTGGACGAAGCAATCTCATTAAATCCTTTGTTTCTTCTTGGTTAAGACGGGACACTTTGTCGAATTAATCCGCAGGGAAAAAAATCCTACTGGTAAGTAGCCATAAGAGACGGACCATTAGAAAACTAATCCGGGGGGGGGGGGAAGTACAAAAAAAATATTCGCTCAAGGGAAAATTAAATGAAATAAAAATTCAGGCACGCCAATTAACCCTAAAATATATTCATTCTATGGCTAAAAAAATTCACACAAGGACTTTGATAACGAAAAAAAATTCCTGCGGCTCGAAAATTCCCCAACCCCCCAATAACTTTTCCAATGGTCCGTCCCTAAGCTTATTATTGACGTTAATCGTAAATTGTTAATTGTACATCGCACAACCGAAGGCTTACTTTAACAGGTTCGACTGAAAGGAAGAAATAAACAGTTTCGATAAAGCCTGTTTTGAAGAGATAAAAATTAGTGACAACCAAGCCCTTTAAAAAAGACTCGCTTTAATGAAACAAAAAAAAAGGTGAAAGATGATTAAAAGGTCTTTTAAACATACAACCGAATAAATACTATATTTCTTGGGGTAAACCTCCAGAACAAGTTACTTCTGATCAGGTTCAGAAACCGGCAGCAGGAGTACGAAGGAGGCACAACCGGAATTAAAGATACTTCGTTAATAAGTAGTGAGAAGTGTCTCTTTTCTTGTTTCAATTCACTGTTTTGAAAAAGGCGAGTCACCAAAATAGGTGCTGAATTTACTCCCCGGCTTGGCACAAACCTTAAAACGTTTCTCTGCGCAAATTTAATTTCTAAATTGTCATAAGGGGCGACTCATGATCAAGCATGCTAACTACGCGTGAACAGGCCGTGCTACAAGACGCAAGCACATCAAAATGACCACGCTCAAGGGGTAAGTTACCGCGGGGTTTTTTGCACCCTAAAAAATCACGATCCCAAGTTTGAGAAGGAAATACGACTTTTTAAAACTTTTTTGGTTCTTGATTTATTAAAAAAAACCCGCCATTTTAAGGACAATTTCTCAGCTAAAATAGAAGTAAGTGGATGGATGAATACTAACATGGCAGCCGCGACCTACCACCTCAGACGGGTAACGTGAAACCGTTAACCGCAAACAGCAGTTTGTCGTTTGCAGTAAAGTGACCAAAAAAGCGCGCCCGCTTAATTCCGGGGGGGGGGGGGTACTCTCCTACAAAGGTGACGAGTGTGCTTGTCGGAAAATTTCGAGAACACCCCTAAAAGGTACCAGAATCTTGTTTTGTGGGGGTGTCCCAAATTCATTTCCACCCTTAAGAGGTACCAATTCAACAACAAAAAAATTATATCCGTGGCACAAATACATTTTTTCAGATCGATAACCCTGGGCGATAATCCTACCGCAGGCTCCTAAAAGGTACCGAAACAACTCTACAGCAGTCATTTTAGGTTTTAGCACCATAAGGGGTAACCAATCCACAAATTTAATTAAAGCCCTAAAAGGTAAGACGAGCACCCTCGCAACCTTTATACGAAGCCTAACCCACACTATACTAAGTACTCGCGCTAATATTACTGACTAATGACATGTTCAATTAAACCTTAAGATGAACTTGCGTACGTCGATATCAACTGAGACGAGTTCTTTACGCGTGTTTAGTGTTGCCAGATCGGCATGTGTGTCCTAAATTTTACCAGACGTCTTTTTTCCTAAGCTCATTTGTAGGAGATTTATACAGATATAATCGGGTAGGTCTTACCTCATGCACTAAAAAAGTCACACCTAACAACCCTCGCGATGAATATTTAATTTTGAAAATCAAAGCCTGCCAGACAGGGTTTTGCAGAATCTATATTGCTTGTGACCAAGTTAAGCAAAAAAGTTTGAAACAGGAAAATATGAGCTTGCATGATTTTGACCTGCCTCTGAAAATCCGACATAATGATCGTATGGCGTGTGGTCAAGGAATTCTTCCGTTTGAATGTTTAAAATGGAATATATAGACAGGACATTTCAATCCTCATTCGCAGTTTTATGGCAGAATGAAATGGAACGATGTGTAGATGTCTAAAAATTACTCAAGACTTTTAAGTGTCAGAATACTCAGTGTGTTTAAGATCATATTTCCACACCATGACAGCAAAGCTTGCTTTCTCGTTTGGGTCTTTAGATCTAAATATAGAGACACAGGTTTGCAGTTTTTATCAGCATGAAATCAACATATCTCCTAAATAAATATCAATTAGCAGTAATCATTGATTAGGGATCCGCGTTCGTCACTTGCGGGAAAAACGGAAACGAAATCGAGTCGAAAGGAGTCCAGTTTCCCGACCGAGGTGCCCCTGATAAATTAATAGGGCGGCTAGTTTGCAGTCGCGCGTGACAGCTCGAAAATTTCTGCCTTAGTGCTACAGGAACATCAGATTAGGATGCGTTCTGACGAACGCGATAAAATTTTCATTTACCACAAATAATCTTATATGTGTGGCGATCAAACTTTTATTAACTAAGAATTCTATGAAGCCAACCTACAGACTTGACGAAAGGCGATCAACATTGCAAAACGAGAGCAAGGTTCCTCTTTAAGTAAAAAAAAAAAAAAATACCTTGATGCTGAATCAACCAGTGAATTTTACTTCCTTTTTTGTTTTTCGACACTCATGAGTGTATAGTTTCTTACAAAGAGGGTGAGTGTACAAGACTGAAGTAAATTGTCTCGAAAACTTGAAAATAGATACTAAATAAATGGTTTTAATGATAGCACATCCTCAGTGCGGCCCTTCTACCACATCCTAAATCTGATTGAAATTTTAGAATTTGTGCTTGAGTGGAAGCAAAAAAATAAACGAGAATCAACAACAAACTAACCCCAGATATGGCTCTGCATCAAACTCCCCATAAAGAACGCGGCGCTTTTTCCGCCTCGATCTGTTGCAAACACGATTATAGAGTAGCGGCGAAGCTGATTTTGATTTTATAAAAAGGTTTTTAATTACAGTTTCAGAATTCGCTGACTCCAAGATGTCCCTAGCACTCTTTACGATCTATCTTATATTCCGGATGCATGGAAATGAGGCTGCAGGCGGGTTATGTAAAACTACAGAGAGATCAGTACCTGGAAAAGCTCTCAAGGGTCACACCTTCAAGGAGTTTGTAGCGAGGGCTATTGTTGATTGCCAGAACACCTGCGAAAACGACCCCAGGTGTGCGAGTTACAATTTCTATATTCCGGATAAAGTGTGCGAGCTAAACAGCCAGACCAAGGAAACGAGGCCTGACGATTTTGTGACAGATGAGCTGAGGTTCTACATGAGACGAGACGGTATGATGTATTCTGTCTCTTTAAGATGCTTTAGACTAAATTGTTTACAATGTCCTGCAAAAGCCACCCGGTGTAATATGATCGTTAACGGCATAGAACTTAAGCAACTCGATCACACACATGGTGGGGGGGGGGGGGGGGGACAGGGGGGCGGGAGCACGGGAGAACAGGGGGCGGGAGGGGTACGGGAGACGGGAGAAGAAAGGGCGGGAGGCGGGATCTCTACGATGGCGGGAAGCGGGAGAGAAATTCAAAAAGTCAAGCTTTTTTTTATTTGTTACTGCTTACTTCCAGTCAAAGAAACGAACCCAACAACGTTTCTTGACTTCCATTTAACGTTTTCCGAGGCTTAAAGCAAAATTTTATACACGAGAAAAGTCAGGAAAACGAAAATTCGTGCTCGGGATAAAAAAAAACGGCATTACTTCCTGTGAAATTGGAAACCTTTCCAAGTCGCTTACATCATATGACATGAATGAGATAGCATGACATATGTACACGTGTGTCGACCGTGTCAGTCGTGTCAGTGCCTCGTCTGTCTCGCTAGCTGTCGAAATTCTCCGTAAGAACGACAAAGCGAGTCAGGTCAAATATCGTTAAAGACCATTTTGATCGGTCTTAGTATTTTTCGGTTTGGTGGGGAAAAATCCGTCCATGGAAGACCTTCCTGGGATCTCGCTCCTTACGACTGTAGCTCACAAAATACTGTCAGTGAAGATTTTGCCGCGTGGTGTAAACTTGTGTCGAAGGAATGCCGCTTCAATGACCGCGCTGGAAAGTGCGGAGTGGTTCGATTTCAAAAGTAGGTTGATTTTGATAGTCCGGGTGAACGTAGTCCTGGATAGGACTGTTGTTGTTGACAGTGACTGACGTTTCGACAACCGTAGACTGCGCGCAGGCTACGACAACCTGTGCGGTAGTCATCTTCAGAGTCAAAGTGAGTTGTATCACGTCAGTTGATGGTATTATACTCTGGTTATTGATCTGATTGGTCAATTACGTCACGATGTTATTGGCTATTAAGACTCGTAATCAGATATTGGTGCGTTTCGATCTGTCTATTGTCACAGTTAAACAGTCGTCTGTTGTTGGTCAAAATGTCACTTCTCCAGTCGTTCTCTCATAGTTAGTTCTGCTTGATCTCGTCAATAAGTTGTTTGTACGGCGCTGGTAACTGTTGGCTACGATTCAGTGGCGTTTGTTCTAAGTTAATAAACCAGCTTTCTAAAGTAAGACGTTGATAGTAGTCTGAGTCCCAGTCAATTTGATGTTTCGTCTGTAAATGATGCTCAGCAATGTGATTGTTGACGTCACCATTCCTCGTCGCTTTTTTGTGTTCGGTCAGTCGCGTGCTAAGGTTTCTGCCGGTTTCACCAATGTAAGAAACCTGGCAGTCGCAGCATTTGATCTTGTATACTGCTCCCTGTTTGTCCTCCGGTTTGTCTTTGTCCTTGACGTTGTAAGGTGGTTATGGGTTTGTGTGCAACACGTATATATTGTAATAATATAGGTGCCTCTGAAGTACGGTAAAGTCGCTGTCGTAACAGGGCCAGAGTTGACGTTCGTCTGAGTGTTGGAATTACAACACAATTTTTTACAACACAATTTTTTATTTTGGACAAGGCCAAAGCACTCCTAATAGAATCTGAATAGGGAGTCAAACAGCGTGATTCACATGATAACGGGAGAAACACAATAAAGGGCGGGAGTCGGGAGACAAAGGGACAAAAAAGTACGGGAGGCGGGAGAACGGGGTACGGGAAGCGGGAGATTGTGACCACCCTGTCCCCCCCGCCACATGGAACAACGCTCCTCGGAGCGCTTGGTCGAAAGGTTTCCACTCTCAAGATAAGCGCGGAGCAGCTTCGCTCAGGTAAAGAAATTGCACTGAAATCACCGTTCTTATGTGTCAACAGAAGCCTTATCCAGTATTAGAGAACTTAAGAACCACGACGAAGTTCACGACGACGACATCTGTTGACTGGGAAAAGGCTTGAATGAGAACGTCAGTTTCGGCGGGAAAAAGGAAACTTAAGAAGCGTTATCCGGTATGGTTTTCGTGTCTTCGGAAAAGCTATCCGGAATAGTGTGAGAATAGTCTAAAACGTAACCCTGCTCTCTCCAATTCTCCTATGTGCATGCGAAAATACGATAACAATGAGGTGTGTCACATTAATACTGTCAGTAACCTGTAGAAAGAAATCGTCCACGCAAAGATATGCATTACACATTTCAATTTAGAAAAAAATTCACATTTATTATGTCGTCTGTTTGATGCTATTTGTAGATGATGATGAGTGCTTGAAGACCCCACCAGTTTGTGACATCAACGCAAACTGCAAGAACACGCTTGGCTCCTACCTTTGTTCTTGTAAAGAGGGTTTTAAGGGTGACGGCAAAACATGTCAAGGTAAAATTAAAAAGAAAATGGCACCACACAGGAAAGACCACATGTTGCTTATTGGAGCAAAAACTTTTATAGTGGGAGGTACGATCCTCATCCCTTTAATTCCCAACGGTCATCTTATCACAAATAAAAAAAAGATTTCCTTACTTTTTATGTTGGGGTTAGCATGAGGCTGTTGGAATTTCGTTTGTGAGCTGAATTTTTATTTTAGTTACCAATAATCATAAATTGATAATTGCGGATAATGATAATGATATTGATACTGCTGATGATGATGACAATGATGATGATGATGATGTTGATGATGATGGTGACGATGATGACGATGATGATGATGATGATGATGATGATGATGATGATCAATGATGATGATATCAAAGAAACAAGGCAAGATATAAATTACTTTTCCAGAGTGTGATATAGTATGAGAAAAAGGATGCGCTTAAAACACAAAATAACACATTAATGTACTAGCTGTTTGTTATAGCCTGTTTTTATGAAGGAGAATTTTTAAAAGTTCATTTATTCTAACATTGTAATTCAGACGAAGACGAATGCCAGGTCAGCACTCACAACTGTAGCGACAATGCCAGCTGTATTAATACTGAAGGTTCTTTTAACTGTAGTTGCAAACCGGGGTACATGGGAGATGGCCACAACTGTTCAGGTAGGTCCTGCAAAATCTTTTCTGTATTTTATTTGATCAATTAAAACGTTCTGTTGCAAAAAAAAAATGCAAACAAAATGTCAAGGCATCCAGGCTGACTATGCGTCTTAAAACCCCTTTAAATTGAACAAAACAGTGATGGTACTACTTCTTTAATTGGAAAAAGAGAGATCCGTAAAAGTTTAAAGTTAATAACTGAATTATAAAGTTAAAGTATGTGTCTGTTTTGTGACTTGATTTCATTTAGAGATATTATCCCGTTTTTATGTACGACGGGTAGAAAATGCTCAATTTTCGCTAATTTCATACTCGAAAGAGCGCCGATTTAGAGTTTTTCAAACTTTGCCTGAAAAGCTGTTACAAGTTTTACCGTGATTTTTTAAATTAGTCTACTATAGAGATTATTTGGGCAAAATATGAAGAAATTCAAAAATCCACGACTGTCATCCGGTTTTCAAAAATTACAGACATTGGCTCTTAAGAAGAATTAGTGAGATCGCAATACAAAAAACTGCCCCTCCGGTAGATGGTTGTTTCCATGATCGATCGAGGTGAACTACAATCGGCAACAAGATTGCTGAAACAATGTCCACAAGGGAGGTTATACTTTTTTGACTTTTTTATTTGTTCCCATTTTCTGAAATTCAGACGATTAATTCGAGTAGTTTTTGCTCCGTCACTGAGTAACTCTGTTACTCCAGGTAATCATATGAAATTCAGGCTAAAATGAAGTTAGATGCTCGAATGTTTTAACTGCCTTTGAGGTATCGCGAATCGGAATTTTTCTTTATAAGATCTTTTGCAACCTCTCAGTCTAGATTTATCGGACAATGTACAGATTTTGCGAAAGAAAGAAAGAGGAAACATCTGCAAAGAAAGCAGTAGAAAGCTCAGACATCAATCGATATTCTGAACTGTCCAGACCAAGCAATTACGTCATGAATTGCGTGCTATACTGAGAATGAAATGACAGTTCGTTACCGTCATTCATTCCAGTGCTCGAAGGGCGAATTTTGACCGAGCTTCGCTTTTCTCTTTAAATACCAACCTTTTTATTGACCTCAATTTTCTTTTCCATAATGAAACAACATGTTACAAAACCGCGGCCATGTTGACCTGAAATAAAACCGAATTATTATTTATTCAAAATATTTGCTCGATTCTGATTGGCTCAAAGCACACGCATAATTCACCATAACCAGCTACCTGATGACCAAATTTGAAAGAATTTTGCGTTTAATGAACCGATGACGTCAAAAGTGCAGCCTTCTTGCAGGTTCATGCATCGTTAACCGAGAAGACCTATGGACGAGGTTGAGTTGTTTTGGTTGTGAAAACAAAAGATGGCGGACATTTCACTCGTTTCAAGAGCAAGAACTAGGCGAAATTATAGCTAAAAACAGGGTAAGAGCAGCAACAACACAACTCGAAGGGCGACATCTGCTATCTGGAGAATACTTGCGGAGCTGAACAACCCTAAACGTGCACTATCGAAGATGAACTTGACATCGATGGAGGTAAGCATGTTTTAGCTTTGTTTTTAAACTAGAAATCATTTTCAATGAATAATAAAACAATTATTGAAGTCGGCTTTCGTATCATATGAAGATTATGGAGATCGAGGAGGGTGTTATCGATAACACCCTCCGAGATACTCAGCCTCATTCCTTAACTGTTAATTAAACACAGTTTATAATAGTTGACTCAGCAACAAACACCTGGTATGAATAATCCATTTCACGTTAGTTTTTGGTTAGTCGTCAAAGTAAAAAAGTCGTCTCTTTTAGTTAAATATTCTCCGCCCTCATATATTCTTTTAAATTCTTTGCTTTGCTAAATGACTTTTTTAGCGTTCCATGGCAGTTTCTTTAGTTGAATTCTAAGAGCGCGAATGCCGTTAATCTCCAAGCTATACTTGGTTTGAACTCAGCGTTAATGGTTGAGAGTGGTCAGAGTGCTGGTAATTACTGAGTAAGCACTTTCTTTTCAGGGATATTACAAACTTCACTTTGCACACAAACGTAAAGCTGACGTTTGGTAGTTGAATATTTCAGTCGGTTTTCAAAATTTGGTTTCCCTTCTATTCAATTGAATACTCGACTTAAGTCGAATTCTAAGATACAGCTTTGTCAGTCGGCAGTTTAAAAATCTTGACTCGCTTCAAACATTTGTTTTGTTAATTCAGAGCATAGCCGCTTTGATGGTTTTTTTTGTTGTTAATATAGCGTTTTATGTTAGCTATCATATTATATAGCATACTTTGTTTGAACCGAAATTTTATTTCCCTGAAGGGAGCTAAATTGTTGCGTGGAAACCCCCGCCCCACGCATGCGGGAACTGTAACAAGTGCTTTTAATTAGCAACAAGCCCATACCAAATTTCTCTCCATTCGCTGTTATATGCCGGCTTAACCCTCAGACGTACATGCAAAGTCATACCCTCACCGTGGTACAATGGGGCGGGGGGAGGTGGAGTATGGGGTTGATGGACCTTCCCCTTATTTCGATTTTGCCTTCAGTGCAAAGCCTTTGACCTTCTCAACAAGATGAAGTATATTTTATACGCGGTGGCACTGCTGGAGGTCTGTGACGTCACCAAACATGGTCGCCATCTTGCATTTTTTCAAGAACTGGAAATCAGGTAAAAACAGTGACAATTAATAATTTTTTGCGCTTAACAATTAAAACAACACATAAATAATTACTTTGCACCATTTTATCCAGAAGTTTTTCTTTTAATCCTGAAAAAACGGAAATACATGCATTTTCACTCAAAAATGGCTTGACTACCTACTACTTATGACGCTTACAATTTATGCCAGCAAGCTATTTGAGGTAGTGAAGCGCCACCTCCCAGATGTTCATGCATACGCAGACGATAACCAGTTATATATCTCACTTAAGCCTGGTTCCAGTGCGAGTGAATTGGAAGCGGTAACTGCATTAGAAGATTGCATTCTAGACATCAAGAATTGGATGATGGCTGACAAACAAAACGGAATTAATTGCAATCGGAACCCGCGCGCAGTTGGACAAGATAAGTACATCAAAGATCAGTATTGATCACATGAAAGTGTCTGTAGTATGCAACGTTCGGAACCTAGTGACGTGGTTCTACAACCATCTGAGCATGAAAACCGCCATCAACAAGACTTGTCAATCGGGACTTTACCATCTGCTGCATAATATTGGGTGCATTAAAAGATTTCTTAGCTTTGAAGATAGAAAGTCGATTGTTCAGGCAATTGTGATGTCGAGAATATAGACTATTGCAATAGCCTATTGTATGGTGTTCCCGCTACGAACCTTAGCAAGCTCCAAAGGTTGCAAAACGCGGCAGTCCGATTGGTGTGCTCATTGCTAAGACGTGAAAACGTCACATCGTCATTTATACGTGTTCACTGGCTGCCGAATGCGATGCTCTGTTTCAAGTGCATTCATGGACACGCTCCTAATTATCTAAAAAGCATGGTCGCCATTAAGAAGACTTCGACATACAACCTCCGCTCAAGCACCAATATCCAGTTGGAAGACCATTCATGACGATCGAAAAAAAAACGCTTGGCGATCGAGCCTTTTCCAATGCATACGCCAAGATTTGGAACAGTCTCCCGCAATCATTACAGTCACAGCAAAATTTTAACACCTTTAAGTCATTGCTTAAAACTCACTATTTTAGAGAAGTGTTTAATTTATGATTTCTTTTTTAGTGTTTCATATAGTATATATCCTCACATTTTATTGTAAATTCAAAATTGTAAATAGGTAACATAGTAATTTTGGATTCAATTTTAATATGTAAAGCGCATTTGATCATTTATCCTCCAGGCCCTGGTTGTTCAAATGTTGGATAGCGCTATCCACTGGATAAATCACTACCCAGCGGATAAGTATTAGGGAAACTGATTAAGCTATCCGCTGGATAGCGCTATCCAACGTTTGAACAAGTGAAGCCTGCATGTTAATTTGCACTATATAAATATTTAACAATAAGTCGCCTCAGGCGACGTGAAAATCGGCGAATAGTCACCGAGACGAAGTCGAGGTGACGATTCGCCGATATTTACGTCGCCTGAGGCGACTAATTGTTTTAGTATAATTACATTGATGATTATTCTAGAAAATAAAAGTATTGATCAATTTCCGACTCCGAAACATCAAAAAATCGGGCTGCCATTTTGTAAACTTCTAGCCTTCAATGTTATAATCACCGCGCGGTGATTATAGCGGGATAAAGCGAAACTCTGACTTTTAAAAGATACATACACTGGAGTGAAATCAGTGAAATCTTGTCAATGCTAACAGAGAGAAAAGCCAAAATATTATGCATACCAAGCAATTCTTTTATAAAGAAAAATTAAGATATATTACTCAATACAAGTCTCTATTTCTCACCTAATTGCAAAACCTCATTATGAAGACATCTCCTGCTAATGTATTAGAGAATGTTTGCAGATTTAGTGGATATAACTCGCATTATTTGCGGCACTTTTCTGGAGCCTGCTGTAAGAAAGGCATTTTATGATTAATTTTTACCCAGGCCTATTCTCCATATATGACTGTCTACTTATTGTAAGCTATTTATGATGGTATTAGCGCATGGTGCATCAGTGGTACATGACAGGAGGTTCCCAGTACCGTTCTTCTATCCCGTAATCCCGACCCAAAAATTCGTGCAATCCCGTAACCCCGAGGGTCATTTTTCCACATCCCACCTTCCATGATGCTTTCAATCCCTAATCTCGCCCCGATTTTTCTTAAACTCCCGTATCCCGAGTTTCAAATATGGGAAATTGCGGATCCCGAAAGCCTTGTATCAGGCACAACGAGGCCTGAAACTCGTTTAAGGGCTCCAAACTATTAATCTTTCCTGAAAATTTCGATAAATTTGCGTACACGATCATTTTCAAGTGATAATCTACCGCAAAAACTTGTGAAAGCAGGTGGCTATTAAATGAAGGGGTTACTGATCTGAATTTTCGCTCTGCAAATGTTGTTCAAGTTCGACGATGCCGAGACAACAAAGGTGTCACTATTTGCAATACCTCTGCCACAGTTTTATAGTGAATATGCGGCTTGAATTGCCAGCTTCAATGTGCCACTAAACACTATCATCGG
Organism: Porites divaricata; assembly: GCA_038088405.1. NCBI lineage: Eukaryota > Metazoa > Cnidaria > Anthozoa > Scleractinia > Poritidae > Porites > Porites divaricata. The sequence continues at coordinate 53,798,540 of JBBMOI010000001.1, read as the reverse complement.
ATCAAAGTCCCTCCATTAACAAACCCTCCCGAGTTGTTCGATATGACAGCTCTAAAAGCAAATTCAGTTTAATTTTCTTTGCCTACAATTTGATGATTGGATAATCTAGAAATAGTCGAGAAAATTATTCGAGAGAGTGCTTTTGATAAAAAGAAAAAGAAACCCGGGTGAAAATTTAACCTCGGGATAGCGCTAACCGGTCTTCGAAGAGCTGGGCCCTTAAGAAAATCTAGTAACCCAGGGCTTATAAGCCGAAGTTTAAAATGCGTAAAAAGGCAGTATCACAACCAAGTGTTATTGTAAGAAGATATATTTGATCAAAGAGTAATTGCGGCCGGCGACAAGAGGAGCCCGCAATCTTAATCTCCATCACGCCTGGACTGTACGTATTGTAGGCAGCTTCGTTCAAACTTCAACTAGGAGTGCAGTGGAATGCAGAAGTCGAAATCTGATAACGCTCGTCTGGACCTTCCATGACTCGTTTCCTGATTATGCCTGATTTGACTTTCTATCACAGCGTTGGTTGAGCAAGAGCATCATGTCAGACCTTCGCTGTCGTCCGCATTCTGTAACCTTTAGTACATAATATATCTTTGTTGTCACATACTGTCCTGCGTGGAATTGATTCAAGATGCGTCTTAACTAAAATTAATTATCATTCAGATGTAGACGAATGCCGGTTCAGCTCTCACAATTGTAGTAACAATGCCATCTGCAGTAACACCCAAGGTTCCTTTAACTGTAGTTGCAAACCAGGGTATAGCGGGAATGGCCGTTCAGGTGGGTGCTTGCGAAGTTTTATTTAATATCATTTAATAGGCTCATTGTCACATTAGCAGTGCTTGTATATTCTTTCAATAATCAGATGACCACTTGTGGAATTCCTCTGATACGACAGATAATGCACTTTTGCAGTGTTTATGTTTATCTTTTCTCGCGCCAGCACCTTTAAATTTACTGGTTTTATTTTTCAGACATAGATGAGTGCAACGCTGCAAAAAATAGCTGTCATGAAAACGCTTGGTGTAATAACACTCAGGGATCATTTGATTGCTTTTGTAAACCAGGGTACGATGGAGATGGACAAAATTGTACAGGTAAAATAATCTGCATGCTTTTGGTTAACGTATCCACTTTTGTTAAAAGTTTTCGAAAACTGTGATTAGGCAATCAATTTTTTTTCTTCGGGAGAACGAGAAAACATAGAGATATGGGGGGTGGGGGTGGGGGGGGGGCATGTTCGCAGGCTAAGTATGTCTATCATATGAAATGACCTATGGTAATTTCTCCTTGTTTACTGCCAGATTATTGCATTTTTTTAGTCTCGCTTGAGTAACCAAAGCGTTTTTCGCCGTATTTAGAACACAAAAGGGGGTCATTGTTCTAGGCGGTCCTTGCGTAGACCGTGGAAACTGGACTAAGAATCGTTGCGTGATCGAAGTCACGCATGCTTAGCGAAGAAACTTTAGGAAAGATTAAATTTAGAGCTTTTCCGAAACGTGTCGGTTCACGAATTCTATCGCTTGAAAGCGTTGATTACTTTGGAACAACAGAACACTACTGAGAGGTCACATCTCTGGCAATGACGTAATTTCTCTGGAATCGAGGCCCTTTAATTTTTCGTGTATTTATACACGCGTATAGCCTGCGACCGCAGACGTTAATTGCGGTCGTCGCTAACACGCGTACTAAATCAGAAACAAATAAAAAGTATCGACGTCGATAAAGTAGGAAGTAAAAAACTTTTAGCGAGTAAATCCTATTTCGTATAGAATTAATGGCCTCCTCATTTCTCAATCTAATCTCGAGAGAAGTGAGACTGAATGCCGCTGTAGGAGCGTTCTTGTCTAGACATGCATAGGGGATACCCTAGGATCATTCACTTGCTCCGGTACGCCAGGGTAAGGGAAGGTGATGGATACAGTTGTACAGGGAAAATTCTTTGGTTTTTTTCAAAGCCATTTAAAACAGTTCGCCTTAGTTTGAGAGGTCACTGATGTCATGTTCCGAAATCAGTGCGAGAAAGGAAATGTGTTTTAACCGTAAACTATATAATTATATTATATTGGTGGCTATAATGACTACCTGTTTTTTTCAGGCAGAATAAATTTAATATTTACTGTAATTATCACTCAGACGCAGACGAATGCCTGAACAACTCTCACAATTGTAGCCAAAATGCCACCTGCACCAACACCGAACGGTCCTTCAACTGTAGTTGCAAACCAGGATACATTGGAAATGGCCACAACTGTTCACTGACAGGTTAGTTCTTGGAATTCCTGTCTCGCTCTCCGTCAGTTTTGAGACTTTTGGTTCAGCACAAAAAGGGTCAATGTTCAGTGATGTACTATTATAAATTGAAATAAATTACAAGAAATTGTTACTCACTCTTTTTATGATAATTTCATTTATTTATTCAGTTATTATTTACTTACTTATTCAAATCTAGCATATCAGTCGTCACGACTATTGTGGATAACGTCAGAACTCATCTCTAAATATTTGCATCATCATGAAAAATACGTCCTCACATAACCCTTAAGGAGTAACTATTAACCTTCCTTTCTGTACTACGATGGGAGTATAAAGTAAGATGATTGACCGAGATAAACACTATCCATTAATGATCGACTAATTCTTTAACCCTTTAAACCCTAAGATGTAAATTAAAATTCTCCTTTGCCGCCCCTATTTCATTTACTATAGAAGTAGACAGTGGGGAGAAGTTGACAAAATATCAAGCAAATACATCTTGTGTGATCATGTCCTTAATTCTCATTACGACTCTGTTTTACACAGCATCGCTATTACAAGGAGAAATTTGATGCTGATCACTCAAGTAAGGCGAGGTTTTAAACGGTTAAATGGAAAAAAAGAGATCCGGAAAAGCCTTGTTCAAGTCTGAGAAGGTGGCTATGTAGGTGGAAAAATTCTGAAGTCATTCTCAGTCACAGAACAAACCAGTGACACTTTTTCAAACAGCTCTTGCACAATTTTATTTTGGATAGAAATATCGCGGTGGTTCATAATACGACCAATATTCGATTACTGCTAAGTCAGGTTGTGGATTGATAAATGTAGAAGCTCTTCTTGGCGGAGACACCACATCAGTTCATATTAACTATAACCGCAGATGACGACATTACTAACACGGGACAAAATTGTATGACTTGTGTAGAATTTGTACGACCAGCGCAAGATGCAGATGCATGCAGCTCTGTCCCAAAACAAAAACGAACAATTATACAGAACTGGTTGTGCTCGAGGTGATGCATGGCTGAGACGCATATCATTCAGCGAATAATCTACTAACTTTGCAAAAGGCAAGCGGTCTCTTAAAGACATTTTTACGGCGATGTCCAATAGTCTTTGAACTATTCTAAAAAAAGATTGGTATTGTTCTACCTATCAGTCCGTCAAACCCTTTATTTCATCCTTCCGTCCACGATTATCCCATAAGAAAATGTATTCAGTTTTACCAGAAACCCTTACGAGTTTCTGGTTTTACGTCGCGTTTAAGCAAAGAGAAAAAGAGAAAAGAAGAGATGCACTTTACCAAAGCCGTGCTATTACTCACTTTCACGTTCTCGCTCATTTCGGAATTGTCGCGTGGCTTTGCTGCTATGCCTGTTTGCTATGAAGTTAATGGTCCTTTTTGTTTGTTTTGACTGGTTTTGCTTTTAATATTATCTTCCGCTTTTATTTTGTTCATTATCACTCTAATATGCATGCATGCAGGTTTTATTTTACTTAGTCATCCATCCAGCAATCCATTCATTCGTCGTCGATTTATTATACCACCTATATATCTGCCTTTGTATCTAATCTACAAACAGGACACGAGTTAAATGAGGCGGTTGGCAAGGTATACAGATACCCTGAATAGATTCCCTGACCGTGATATTTTCTCATCCAAAATAACCTTTTTGTATCATCCATGTGTTTCAATTTTCAGAATTTTCAATAAACTCGACAATATTACATGGAAATCAGTATTATCTCCGACATCTTCACCGTTTTCTTGCTAGCGCTCCTGAGGTTGGAGAGGATTCTTCCTGGCTTCTTTGCTACCGTGCTACCTTACACAATTGGAAATCTGAGACCTTCCGTGCTAGATGCGTCGGTAAAAGAAATACTGTGACCATCATACAGAAAGGCCAATATGTCTTTGGAGGATACACTGACATTCCTTGGGGTAAGATTTGATATTGATGTTTTATTACCTTTGAAAGGGCTTTAGTGCCACGGGTGTTTTACTGACACCTTAAAATACTCCTACAGTTGTTCCTCGTAACTGCAATATGATTCCAATAATAGTACTAGCATTGTATAGTTTACAATAGGGTAATGCTTTAATAGAGATCGAGCGAGAAATGCGATTGCTCGAATGGGGAATTATTTGCCCGAGACATACGCCTTTTACATTATACTTGAGCTCTTTACGTTTCACCCGTTCAAATGAGGTCCGTTTCAAACGTCGTGCTACTGCCGTTCCGAACTCAATTGATCGAATTAAATTCGACTTTAGCACGGCAGTTAAGCGCGTCATAAATTATAAATACATTAGAACACGTGTAAAAGTTTGCTAAACCACCTACTTATTTTTGTGTTTTGTTTTCGGCAAGAGCCGTTCTATTCGACTGAATTAAATTCGACGTCTGAAACCAAGTCGTGCTAGTGTCATGCTGCAGTCGAGCTACAGTCGAGCCACTCGCGGCTTAGCACGGCAGTAGCAGGACGTTTGAAACTGGCCTAAGTTAAATTCTGACGACATTTTAAGTACAGATTCAACTTAAATCCATTTTTACCAGCTACATTATATTTTCAATTTTTTTTTCTCGCAACGGAGCTACGTTATCTTTTAAAAGTCGCCCCGTTTAAACGCCCGGCGTAAATTTTAAAGTAAAAAGATAGACTCTGCATTCAAGCTATGGGGCCCATCCGAGGTTGGAGCGTTAAATCCCTGTTTCTACTAACATAAAGCGATCAGTAGTATTGCTTTCTCCCCCCTGGATAAAATGATATTTCATCGCAAGGATATCATAAAGAAAGGCCCATGGGTCTTTGGATGATACACTGACATTTCTTGGGTAAGTTTTTATATTGACTTTTAAGTATCTTTAGTAGATAATGGATTCAAGGGCTTTAGGGACTGTGCAATAAATATCAATAATTACAATTGTTCTGGCTTTTCCCACGTTCACTGCATGAACGTCGCGCTCCAATTGGTTAAATGATGAGGCGCATTGTTCTGGCGTGATTCTAGCATGTTTGTCTGAAACAAAATGGCCGTCACGCAGTTACGTTTTTTTTTTTGACGATGCTGTTAGAAAAAGCTCTTCGCTACGTCGTGCTACTGCCGTGCCGAATTAAATTGATCGAATTAAATTCGACTTTAGCACGGCAGTAGCGCGACGATTGAAACCAAGTCGTGCTACACGGCAGTAGCACGACTTGGTTTCAAACGTCGCGCTGCTGCCGTGACAACTGTCAATTCATAAATTATAAATACATTAAAATACATTGAAAAGTTTCCTAAATCGTTTCTTTATTTATGTGTTTTGTTTTCGGCAACGGCCTTTCTATTCGACTGAATTAAATTCGACGTCTGAAACCAAGTAGTGCTACAGTCGAGCCAGCTTAGCACGGCAGTAGCATTACGTTTGAAACAGGCCTTAGTTCCAAAATTGTTCCAGAAAAAAAGGAAAAATTTTAAAATTTATTGCTAAGAGGAATGATGTTCTTGGATTGCTTCCATCTGGGTTTGGAAAAGGGCTGATTTACTAACCTTTTTGTAATTAGGCGTTGACAGGCCAAACACTACTCATAAGCTCTTGATAATGTAAAACGTGGCCTTGGAATTTGTTGGAACAACAGATTTTCCCTCTTTTCTTTCTCGCCGCTGTGTTCAGACATAAACTAAGCTTTGACTGAGCAAACCTTATTTTTGCCTTACAGTATGAAGGTGATTCATTCCCTCGTAGTTGTTATTTTTCCTGTGGTTTATGCTGCTGTCGGTGTTTCTGGCAGCCAAAAAGGTGACAATTTTCGAGTAATGGATCAACTTTTCATTGGTCCTTTTAACATTACCGCTGTCAGTCAATATTTGTGGGCGTAGGTGAGCGAAGAGCCAGAAGTATGGACTTTTTGCACGCGCTTTATTTTTTCTTCTTACCTCGTCTCGCGCTTCGCGCAAAATGCCGCGTTTGTATCGCCTGGCTCATAAAGCGCCTGTTATGCAGGCTAGCCTGGAATGTGCGACGTGCACAGCGAGGCAGATGCATGACTCAGCTTTATATGCAACTCGACGCCACAATTTATGACGTCACTGCGACTGTCAACCACTGACGTCATCGATTGTGGCGCCGAGTTACATCAAGGTTTCCAAGCAACACGACTACCAATTGGGTGCAAAGGCCAAAATGTTCATTCATCCTCTGTGAAAAATGTTTACTGTTGGTTATTAGGCATAAACAGATTGTGCTCGGCAACTTTTTCGCAACTTTTAGCGTTTTCAGCGACTTTTGTACTGCGAGCAACCTAGAGCAACTTTTGCCTTCCTTTGCAACTTTGAGTCAATAAATAGTTAAAAACTGACCAAACCATCAAAAAGGTCTTTATTAAACGGTTTTTATTAAAACTGGTCAAAGCTAAGGATGTCGTGTATTTTTTTTAATTTTAAATTTTAAATTTTTAATGATGTACTAGTGAGCAGCACACTTACACCTCCAGTGAACATTTTCAATTGGAACAAGAAGAAACCTTGCTCGCCCGGGGCAACGAAAATTTTCGTGCCCCGGGCGAGGTGTAAGGGCAAGGTGTAAGGGCGAGGTGTAAGTGTGCTGCTCACTAGTACATCATTAAAAATAAAAAATAAATAAATAAAAATTGACTCTCAACAATAAGCAACTTTTTGGGTGGCAACTTTTAAGTTTTTTTAGCAACTTTAGAGCAACTTTTGGGTGTATTGTCAAGCATTGTTTGCTGGATTTACTGGCACAATCTATTCATGCCTATTGGTTATTCGTCCTGGGTGAGAAAAGGTTTACTGTTGGTAAATCGCGATCGATTCTCCTCATACAAATACTGTACAACGTCGTAAAGAGACTTAGATTCTTTAAATGTGATGATTTGAGCAAAAGTAAGGCTTTTACCTTCAATACCCTACTCATTTTTTTCCAATATCTCTTTGAATTCTTGACAAATACAGCTCCACCAGCTTCTGACAGCGTCTATCAACAGAATTTTACGGCAAAAAAGCTTTAAATATTATAATTTCCCCTTCACCCCTCTCCCCTCCCGCCCCACGCCTTGTGGTTATTTTGTTTTGCCTTTTTTTTTTTTTTTTTACCATATTGCTTTTACCTACTAGCTGGGCTGGTTTCAATTTGTTTGTACTGCTGCCCATTTTCGCCTCCGCGAGGTGTTGCGATAAACGTATTTCATGTAGTTACAATAATCAGATTAACAAGTAAAAATGACGTCATTGTACAAACAGGCTATTTTACTGTCTTCTGAAAGGAAAATACACATGGTAACCAATATGTTAATTAAAATATATAATTATATAAAAAAACATGAAGTATATTTAATTATTTGAAATTATTATTTCATGTTTTTTTTTGTTTTGTTTTGTTTTGTTAGAATCCAGTAATGGCTACGCCGAAACCCCCAATGCGTTTATCTTTTCTCTCAACAATTCTGAAGGGCTGGCACCTTTTGTGAGCAAGGTAAAGAACAAAAAAAACGCAATTGACAGGAATCGATTTTATGGTCCAAAGTTTGGTGGAGACCTCGTCATTTTTCCTGACGCCAATCTTAACAAGTTATCCAAAGCAGTCTTGGGCAATCACTACTCTGTTCCAGCTTCAGTGAAGAGCAACCCGCCAATGCTGAAGTTAACTCGTGAAAAGTACTTCTCACCTGATGAGGTGGAGGTATTTTATCTTATCTGAATGCAGATAACACGAACTGAGTTCAACTGAAAACCGGAGAGATGCATTTAATATAACCAAAACTTTCAATCAGTACCTTTTTAGTTTCTCTTTCTTTTTTTCTTTCTTTTTTTTTTTTATAAATAGAACATGATTAATTTCTGGAATTAGGAAATTTAAGGTTGTCAAAAGAAATCTTCATAGCAAAAAGCTCAACGTCAGCCTTCAAATTCTGAAAATTTAATTGTCTAAATCTGCAGTATAGTAAGAATTGGTTCATTAAATGCTTGCCTATGGTTTATTTTTTGGACATAGTGTCAGAATAGGCTGTTTAGGTTACAGGCTCCGGATTTAGTAATGTACGTTGCCAGACACTTTTCTTGCTTAGGTAACTGTCGCCGATCAACTTCATCAAGGCTAAAAAGGAGCATGTACTGCTCATCACAACACTGTAACCGCTCGTCGAGTAACTAAACAAATGTTCACAAATGTGAAAACAAAAACAAAAAAAAATGAACATTCTGTTCTATAAATCATAAGTAAAAAGACAACTTTACAATGGAAACCCTGTGTACCAGAGAGTGCATGCTTTCTTAAAGTCACCATGGCCAATATTGTTGCAAATCTCCCTGCGACGCATCCTACTAGCATGTTTTACCCTTTTAAAGCAGATTCCGTTTGAAGAAAGAAATTTTTCTAGTGAGAACTCTACACTTGTTTACTTGTATCTAAAGTCAAGCGTTCAATTATTTACAACACAGTTTTGTTTGATGTACGTCACAGCTACTTTGTTTCCGGGAGGCTTCCGAAAGAAGACTAATTCATGATGTTCCACAATAGCGATTAATTTTGAACGTTCACATTCAAAAAATCACATTGTGCTCATACGGAAAAACATGTGATTTTTTCGGGGAGGCTCTCGTAGTAATGCGTACTTTTAATTGAAAAATATCTTTAGTTTATGGGCACTTTAAGGAGTGATACACTACATTAAAAAGATAAGCCTACAAAGTGCAATAGTCAAGCCTCTTCAACAAGGGTCATAGGATGGTTTATGGGGCTTTGTCGCGCGTTTCTGCCCCACATTTTGAGGGCAGGTTTTGTATCCCCTTCTTGTCAACTCTCATTCTACATCTTTATTTGCAGACGTAACGAAATCTCAAGATAGAATTTTCCCGCTAGCGTTTGTTCTTGACTTAGATATAGTTACTAGATTTTTAATATATAGTTAAGCACATATTTCGATGCAATTTATTAATTCCTACACATAAGCAACGATAATTGCGATATATTTCCATTTATATTATCCCACCATTTTGTACTTTTATGATAATTATCCAATATAACTTGCCACACTATTTATTCCATGCCATCAGATATTCATGTGATGTCATTTTGCATTTTCATAACTTGAGGTGTTTTGATGCAGTTTTACTCACACTGAAATGCACTGAGAAAGCAGGTTTAGTTTTCAAGATTGCAAGAAAGAAAATACACCAAAGTTTCTAAGCATCGAACGCTACTTAAGATTAATTTGAGTTAATTAAAAATTTTTTATTAAATAATATATCAAGGATAATAAAGGGTTGGTTTGAAATGTACTTGGTTTGAAATATACTATCTTTTCATTTGAATTCAAACGTACACAAATTTTTAATTTCTCACGCAGGCTATTTGCTAAACACCAAACTTTACGTTCTTTGTGTTGGATTTTCAGTAGCAGTGCTAGATCACTCAAAATTCGGCTTTATAGATTTCCGACTTTTGTGTTAATTTTTGTCATAGTGGTATCGACTTACTTGAAACTGCATTTTGACAAACTTCATTTTGATAGTCATTCACTGGTGAAGGACAAGGATATTAAATAACTTTTAAAGCGATTGAAAAGTATCGGTATGGTCTCCCAAAAAAACTGCACCGAAACTCCTTAATTTGTTTAGAAATATTATAATTCTTAAAATTATTCTATTTGCGTAAATGGCGTATTCCGCCATCGATTGCAATTGTTGAAATGTCTGCCGCCAAAAAATCTTACTAGATTTCGTTATCAGGATACAATTTACCTTCCTCGCCGCAGTCGCTCGCCATAGTTCTCGTGGTATTTAAGCTGAATTATCAAGTAAAGCGAGACAAAGGAGGAAACGGAAAGCGAAGAAGAAAAAAGGCAAATGTTTTACCTTCCCATCTTTCATTAAGAACCTTGAAAAAGCCTGCAGACGTGGAGTGCAGATAATCCGAGGCATGGGATGTTATTCATTTTATTTTCATCCAATGCTGTTTGTATCAGTTATAGTTTATGACTTCTATTGATTTTTGGTAAGGGCGATTATGCAGTGAATATAATGTAAAATCGTACTATTATTACACCAGGGTAACTATTGCTGTAGTTTATTTAAAATACTATTAAAGTCTAGCATCTTTACGATTGATTATGAGTACTATTAAGTCACATTTGTGAGCACACTATTAGAGGAAAAAATGTAAACTAAAATTGTCAAGCGCAAATAAAGAGAGAGAAATAACTCTTTTCTTTGGTCATTTCATATTACTTTGAGCAAGAGAAATTCTTTGGGTCGATTGGACTGTGAGCTTTGCATATAGTATTGATTATTCAAAGCTAAACCCATCGCGGCCAGGCACAGTTTTTCTTTTTAAAGTGCTCTTTCTCTCGAAAGCTTCAGGAGGAATAAGTGTCGTAGTATAAAACAGTGACATGAAACAAAGCAAGGAGCCTTCGTTGTTAGTGAAAACAATTCGTTACAGTGTCTATGAAAATAACTGCCGCCATCCTTTTTGGCCGCGCCTTAACATAAGTAACATTCCTAAACTTTGCATTGATGTACCTGAGTAGGCTCTTTGTGGAGCTTGGCCATATGCTTGAATGATACTTAGCAACGGCTCACTGGATGGCAAACCATCCAATTACAAGCGTTCATTCAGGCCCCCTCCATATGTATCCGGATACTTTTGAATCTGCAACTATTTCTTTCCGGATTCAAAAATTTCCACGTCTACACGTATTCATTTTCAAATAGAATTTGCCTGTCCACACGTATCCGGATTCACTCTAGTACCCAGGACTCCTCTGGGAATATTGGCAACAGAGCATGCATCGTAAAGACGGGTAAAAGCAGAGTTAAGGGCAGGGCGGATAAAGGCTGGGTGGTGAAACGAGCGCGTCCGAGCAAAAAGGTGTGATGCAGTGGACTGGGACTCTGCTTAGAAATGTCGCTTGTTTTCGCTTGTTTGCGACTTCGGTCACGGCTTGCGATGTGGTTTATCCATTAGACACTGCCTCTGTCACTGAATTGTGGCGGCTTGATTTGTTTTTTTGCACTTCTTCCTCGTTCCTTTGTGCTGGTACGCTGTCTCCGAGAGGCAAAAGTTGCTATTTTTTGCGGGAGTTTTAGTCAGGAGTAGACAAACTGATCTCTTCCAAAGGGTTTCTCTTATATTAGGGAGCTTAAGCAACGACGACGCGGACGGCAACGAGAACGGCAAAAAAGCAATAGGTTTGATTAGCAAAACAACAACTTTGCACGTGCATCACGCTTTTTTTGTACATTTCTTTGCCTTCATTGCCCGACTACAACGTGAAAGTGCCTGAATTCACGTTTTGTCGAGGACGGGAACACAAGACAACAACTTTCTTTTCTTTTCCTGAACTTTGATACAGTCCTTTAGAATTCAGCTCCAAAAACATTTGCCAACATTTGACGAAGTAAACGAGATGGAATAAGCGCGATAAAGTTTGAAGCGGTGCAAATGCACTTTTTAAGTGACGGTTTTGTAGCCGTCGCCGTCGTTGTTGCTTAAGCTCCCTATTACTTCCATCACTCTACCACTGAAATATTATTTCGTTCTAATACTTGTCAATGTCGATGTTATTCTAAAACAAAAACAACTAAGTACTGTCTAATTAATAAAACACGAAGGAAAATCTCATCCATGTCCTCCATGGCAAAACTAAAAGACAGCAGATCGTGTTTCATAACTAGATGACGTGTATTTTATAAATGCGTGCAGCTCGTGCAAGGTGAAATTATGCTAATTTCAATCACCATCATCCTTCTTTTTAATTTTGAAAAAACTTCTCATACGTCTTTCTGTTTCTTCGAAACTTCAAAATTAGTTTCCCCTCAGTTTTAACTGTTTACCTTGTTTTGTTTTAGAGAGAGAAACGGAGAAGAAACTTTAAAACTAACCTCAATAAATTTTGTTTCCATGCGGTTGCCGGATTTGTGACGCATTGCGCGAATCGCCATGGCGCGTTGCACCCGAGAAACAAAGTTTGAAGCAGTACAACGCCACTATATCAAAATATATCAATCTAGTTTTTTGTTATGTTATACAAAATTTATCCCCCTTTAACATATGTAAAAATTGAGGTTAAGAAGTGTTAAGCTTTTCCAAACGAAACGGCGAAAGACGATTGGGTGATATATAGTGGAAGGAGGAGATATTCAACACTTTCAATTTAAACTCAAATTTTGGCATTATACGACCAACAAGTTTGACTTATAGGCATATAGACACAAACATATGAAACTGTTTATTGATATTGTTACGAAACGAATTTATCTATTTAACACTGTAGCCTGAAATTTCAGAAAGAAAATAGGATTTCTGGTTTGCAAAAAGGAAAATTTCGCCGACCTTCAAGCGCACCGGAAGCAGGGAAAGAGTGCCCGTGCCAGTCCTACTCTGCATCACACCTTAAATGAAGAGCGGAGCGCTCGTTTCACCGCCCAACGTTTATCCGCTTTGGTTAATGGCAAAGAGAAAACCAGGGAACGAGGTTGCCATCTTGAATACAGTATTCATGGCAAAGAACTGGGCTGGATCTTGTTACGTCACCGGAAAAAAATATCCGGATTTAGCATTCACACGATTCCGTATTCATAGCGTATTCTAAAATTTCCAATCTAGAGAGCGTAATAGTTCCACTTTAGAGCTCCCAGTCTCAAAAGAGCGCTTGTAATTAACTTTTCGTTTTGCGCTCTTCTCGTGCCATTTGAGCCTTCCTTTTAAAACTGATGGTGAAGTACGACTAGAGCTGCGTCTGGATTGAGTTAGTCAACCGGTGCCGTTTTCAATGTACAGACAGGTGGTACAATTCCTGGTATTGCACAAAAAAGAACCTGCAATGGCCCGTGAGAGTGTCTGTGAGCTGGGCAACAAGGATGTCTCTAATATATAGAATTTCCAGGGCTAAAAGCGAAGCTCTCGATACTATTTATAGTTTGCTCGAACAAAATATAAAATCATTTTATGCTAAGCGGAGAAGGCAACAAGAACGGTGAAAAAACAACGATGGGTGTAATTAGCAAAAATACAACTTTGCACGTGCAGCACACTTTTTTTGTACATTTCTTTGCCGTTGTTTTGCAAGACCACAACGTGAAACCTCCAAAATCTTCCTAGTTAAAAGTTTTATGGATTAAATGTCGTACCTGTTGTTGTTCACTTTTACTCGCTCACTTTCACCTTGGTGGCCGCTAGGATTTCTCATTTTCACACCGCCGCTAAAAAAATTCATGGCGCTCTTCCAACAAATAGCTCCTTATCTTCCCCTATAGCTCTCTGTCTCTCTTTTTCTCGTT